>JAOXJM010000079.1:26792636-26808467 GCA_026413425.1 Tringa solitaria | reverse complement strand
ACCTTTTGTGTTCCAGCTTGTGCCCATTGCCCCTTGTCCTCTCACTGGCAACTACCGAAAAGAGTTCGGTTCCCTCCTCCTTCAATCCACCCACGTGAAGACCTTTCAAAGATGTAAGCTGTTATCTGTGGCATTTTGGCATGCTGTAGTAAAGCGGAAAAAATCTAGTTCTCATAAATTAGCTTTATTATTTCTAAGATTGATAGGTCAGGATTATGAAGCCCTTCCTTTCACTTGTTCCTGTTCACTCAAGCTATTTTCTTGTTACAGCAGCTCTGTATTGTAGTGATCGGTGTATTCCAGGTGTCCTGTCCTACATTACTATTACAGTAGGTGCCTGCAGTAATCACATAGCAAGCCTTAGCAATTCTCTCTTGTAATGGTTTATTCTCATAGTTAATTGACATAGCCATGGAAGTGGAGCCTTAGATTGCTTCTGCATCACTGCGGACACACTTTCAGAGAAAATATTCTGGTCCTAGGAAAAAACCATTCCCTTAAACCAAGAAGCCCTGCAATGAAAGCCTGAGGCAGGTGGAAGAAGTGGAGCCTGAAATTCAGATTGGCCTCATTTTATCAAAGCAAAATTACCTTTTCCCCCCAGGTAATTCATAAGATATTTCCACTGCTAGTTGATTTCAGCCAATTCATCCTAAACCTTCCAGATATTTTGGTAAGGTGTTGTCTTTCATTGCATTCAAATGTAGTTTGCCCTCATACAGTATCTCTATTTGTACTGTCATATTATTACAATTCTAGCTAACCTGCTAAATTTAGAAATGAAAAGATATTCAGCAATGAGTAAACTATTCTGAGACTGAAAACTTTAATTCAAGGACTGCATTTTTCTCTCCAAGTTGAGTTTCTATGCAGAGCTACACTTGGCAAATACCTTAATAATTGAGATGTTAGTTTTGCAAACACCAGAGCAACTTTGCCATTGATTACAGTCACCTAGTATTGTCCTGGAGCAGTATTTCACATCACAAAGCTGGGTTTGCCACTCACAATATAAACTTATTTGCTGTTGATTTGTTGAAATAACTGCTTCCTTCTATATCTTTGGATTATGACTAGTCTATTTCACATGAGTATTTTGTGGCTCAAGAAATTCAGATCATTAAAAACACTGCAAGGGAAATGAAAACAGTTACCATGGCTTCATTAATTTTAAAGTCATTGTTTCCCTTCTTACATGCCACTGTCAACACCCTTAAAGCAAGTTCTGAAAGCAAGGTCTATGAGTTGTTATTTTGGCAAGTTTCTGATTTCATTTAAACCAACGCAAATCCAGTGTGATGTCATTAAAATGTATGGATAATTGAAAAAATTCCACTATTTTTCTTAGTGGGGAAAAAGAATTTTGACAAAACTAGTCCTCCTTCTTCATAAAAAGTGTTGATTTTCATGCATAATTTCAACAGAAATATTTTTCTCATTTAAAAAGTAGAAAAGAATCATTTGGGTAAATCCTAATTTGTACTGGCCTACCTGGGACTGGATGCAAGAATCCTTTGTCATGTTTTTTATCTGGAAGGATCCAAATCAACCACTTGCACCTCCTTGTCAGTCTCTGCAGTGTGCGTGTGTGTGGTTTATATACATACCTAAATACATAGGATGACATATTTCAGGTTTACCACCTCAGGAGGACAGAGAATTACGTGCAAAAGCACTTAGTTGACAATTAAACTCTAGGAATTTTGAAGACAACTAATATTATTTTTCTATAGTCTCACAGGATATACAAAATAGTCTTACGAGGAATCTGGAGCTTAACAGTGATTGGCATCAGCTCTAATGTCCTTGGTATGTGTCATGGCATGGATTATTGCTCCAATCAATACAAAGCAATTTCCAATCAAGGAAAACAATTGTACATTGTTTTGTTCTGATCCATTTTCAGATAGGATTTCTACAGTCTCCCATGGATTTGCAGCTGCTCAATTACAATCTAATTGCACAACCCCTGTAGAGCAACACCCAAGGAGCGTTAGTGGTACACGATGACATTCAGAACAAAGCAAACACGGTGAAGCTTGCAATTCACACAGGGAAGGAAAAGGTACCACATGAAAATAAAGACAGCACATTAAGGTACAGGTGTCACGTGTTCTTGTTTACAAAAACTCTAGAGTGTTTGTATGGCTCTAAAATGCCCACCTGCTCATTAACTTATTGTAAAACGCATAGAATTACTCATTCAAAATTGTATGGTTTTTATTTACAGAAGAAAGAATAAACCAAAGGTAAATAACCAGGTGTGGTAGCTTATATAACAAAGCTCCTGGACAATTTCCTTGATAAAACTAAGCAAACATCTTTTAGCAATGCTAGCCTACTAGACAAGATCACAAGTCATTAGGGAGACTAGGAGGCCCCTTCAATCTTCTATATATTCCAGGTCTGGCTCTCAGCCTGTACTTTTGGGCATTTTATCTTTCCAGCAGTCATTTTTCTATTGCTAGAACCTCAATTTCTGTTGATGCATCAGGGAATAAAGGCATAGCAACAGCTTATATCAGGACAGTTTAGAAAAGGAAGTGAAAGATATTGTTTCTTTTCAAAGAAGTGGGGAAAATAGGTAGGCCAAAGTCATTTCCCAGGTTGAAATTTTCTATAAGATTGGAGATTGCTGTCCTAATCTCATGAAGTGTGTGGTAGTGAACTCAGGTGCCAGGAGAGCTGCTTCAAGCTTCAGCTTAAAAGAGGTCACCCAGTTCTGTAACAGGACACAAACAAATTCACACAAATGCTCAGAATGTGTTGAGCTCTGGCTGGATACATCAATCTGACGAATCTCCCTGCCCCCACAAAAAGGACACGAATTCTGCAATTAATTCTGAGGGTTTTTATGGTGGAAAATATTTTTTCCTATGATTTTCCTGGAGGTGTTTAACCAGTCTCATTTTTTACTATTAGTTAGAGTTCCTGAACTTTGGAATAAATTGGTAAAAGTACTGGGTAAACTTAAAGCCATCATTAAGAAGAAATGACTCTGCAGTGAGCCTTAACTTATAGGAAACCCTTCTGCCTGCTTTTAGAGCAGCTGGAAGCTGTTCTTTGCAGACTTGCCGGGGATGACACTTGCTTATGGATGTCTTGTCACTGTACTTTGCAACTATGCAGGTGTCAGTAAACCACAAATTGTCAGCTCTCAGTGAGAAGCCAAAATTGCTTCTTCCCAAAGGCTCTCATTTTATACACTAAAAGAAAAACTTCAACTCTATTAAAACAACTCTTAAACAGGAAAGAAAAATAGTTAGCATAGAATAATACTGCAATACAGGAACGCAAAGGGCAAGCAAACAATTAGCAGGTATATTCAGACCATTTCCACTGAGAACTGAAAATAGAGTCTCTTAACACTCAGCTCTTAAGTCTGCAGGGATAATTACAGGCTGGCTATGTCACCCCAACAGTGAACATTAGCTCTTGCTATTCTGAAGTGTTGTGACGACAAAGGGAGGTGATGGGCCCAAAAGAAGCACCTGGCAATTCTAAACCAACTTCTGTAGTGATGAAAGTAGAACATTTTAGTCTGTCCAAAATAAATATTTTTTTAAATAAAATAATAATAATTAAAGAAAACCCTAAACATAGGTTAGGTGTATTTGACATCTTGACTTCTAGGACCTGGATGGAAGTTGAGAACAGACTTTCACAGCTTCATGCAAGCAGGAGGCAGAGAGGGGATGCCGGAAAATATTAGCTGGACTATGGGAATATTCCACCATAATTGTGGGTAGTCAGTAGGAAAACCGTTTCACAATTAGGCTAATATCAGAGTAAACTTTATTCATACAAAGATATGATATACTGATATTATAATGAAGCTGTAGCTCTTATTCACACACCTCTTGTCTTTTTAACTCATCCTAGTAATAGGGCAAATGTATAGCACAGTACATTTGTAATTTAGGACAAAGATCCTACAGGGCAACATAGAAAATTATTTTCATTTAAAATCACAATAAGCCAACTTCTAATAAAGAATCTGCCAATAGTGTGAAATGCAAACCCAGTAATGAAAGTAGTTGGTCAACTAACAGTTAGTGTCTCAATTCCCATTATATACATTCTTCTCCATAGCTCGTAGTATGGCCATAGTTGCTTAATCTTGGTCAGACCATACAAACATTCTACCTTTTTGTTTTATTCTGTTTTGTGGTTTTTTTCCCCCTCATCATTAGTTGTATCTAACTGCTGAGAGAAAACCATTTCTTTGTTGAACTTTCACTGTTGTATTTCTGGGAATGAAGGGTGGATTTAATTCAGTTTCATTTATTCTTCATATACTTTTTGCACAAATTAATAACAGCTTAGTATCATATATTACTTCTCCTCTTCCTCATTAAACCACTTTCTCACATTCTAAGGTGTCGACAAACAGCTTCTAGTTCTTGGTACACTTTTTTGAATGGTTTCTAAAACCTTCGTTGAAAAGGACAGGAACCTGCCAAAGCAGAAGGGCATCATTTATATTCTCCTTACACCTGTTTCATTTCAGAATGTTTTTGCAAGACGAAACTGTTGTGGCAGTATTTATTATCAATAATGTTGAACTGAGGTGGAAGGCAGTTGTTTCTTCCAAGAGAGCAATGCCCTAATGAAGATCTTGGATAAAATCCTAACTTTGGTGAAATATCAGTGTTGTCCTGAATTGGCCTCAGAAGTTATCAATTTTAACTTTGCATGTGCACTAGAACTCTTATTTTTCCTACAAAAGCAATCTTCAATTTTCATTAGTTTGAAGTGAAAATTTTAGCTAGTGATAATATTCTCCCCCTGACTAACACCCACTCCTCTAACTCAGAATATTTGATTAAGCATTCGTATTAGATGTGATAATACATAATATCTGCTCGATTTTAATTATCTTGGACTCTGCCAATGTCAGTGATGATAGATGCCAGTGGGAGTTCTGAGTACAAGTACAGGGCAAGTCAAGGGTCTGACCAAGCACTCCTTCTTGATAGTCTTGTGTTTAGTTTCTGAATTACTTTAACTTAATTACCTATCCCACAGTTCTAATAAATACTATCATATGGATGATGTTTATTAGGCAATATAATTAAAACTCAATACATGCTTTTCCTTTAATAAGTAAAATTGTTTCCTAGATAAATGTATTAGTAATTGGAATACAAACTGACATATTTTTTTCCAAAGTCATCTGCACAAAGAATATTAAGGGGAATTTTGGTAAAGCTACTACAAGAGATAAAACAAATTCACATTGATACTAGGGTTAGTTTTCCTTAGGGAGTAGTACTCTTTAATAACATTTAGTAAAATAGATACTGGCCAAAAGTAGCAATTTTATGGCAGCTGACTTTTAGACCTCATCATATGCTGCCAAATACACCTTATCCAGGGAATACTCCTTCTTTTTGTCACACATAATTATATCACAGAATTACAGGAAATGGCTTGGTGAGAGAAATTCTACCCAGTTCTACCCAGTCTATTTCCTATGTTGTTTCAAGTCAGGATCAATTACTCCATTTGCTTCTCGCAGGATGTTGTGATAGTGTTATGCCAAAAGGTTTGAAGAAAGTCTACCATTTACAATGTAGCTGTAGATATTTTACTGCTTATTTGAGACTATTTGGATAATTTGCTATTCACTTATGAATAACTTTTTAAAGTACATTCCTTATTACATCCATTTTAAGGAACGTCTAACAGCAATTATTATAGCCTAAGTATCCAAAAAATAATATCCATTAAAGAGTTAAGAAAATCATTCCACCAGTCTATATCATCCTTTTCCAGACTAATGTCTTAAAAGAGCAGAACATATGTCTTTATGACAAGGCTTTTCTACTTGAAATTCATGCATTTAGAAGAAACAAGTGAAACACAAAATGACAGTAGGCAGGGGATAGACTGACAGGGAAAGAAGCTGCAAAACACAGTTTTCAGTGCTCATTACTATCATAATTTCTAACATTGGTCTAATATAGACTGTGATTCTTCAAAACCTTAACCATAAGCTATAGTTTAAGTATGAGCCAATCCTTCTAACTTAGAAAATGCATGTTTATTGCTTATGCAGTTACTAAGATTCAAGTACACACTTCAGATGCTTTTCTAAGTGAGATTACAGTGGGAAACAGTAGATTCTAGAGCTCTTGCTTCAAGTATTTCCACTTCTGATTGTACTTCCACTATCTAAGAAGTAATTATTATTCAGAAACAAATCCCTCCAGAGCTTTCTTGGAGTTTTTTTTATGATGAGTATTATAGAAAGGCAGGTGTGTGCCATGTCAGATTGTTGTAGAGGTATCATTATTACTAACTGAAGTGAAAAACAAGGACTAGATTCTCAGATATCACAAGAGAAGACAACTTTCTTGGTATTTGGGCACAGTTAAATTTAAAACTAACTATATAGTTATTTATAATATATAAAACTAACTAAAGTTATTTATGTAAAAAGCATTAAAATAATAAAACTGAAAATCAAGCAAGGGCTAGAGATGATGTAATTTGCCTACTTCCAATTTCAGAAACTTAGTTGGAATCCTAAGTTAGGAGTCGTAAAGTTAGTCCTGAATGCTGCTACTGACAAAAAAATTAAAATCATGCTGTGTGTACAGGCTGAAAAGAAACTTTGCAGTTATGTCCAGTGGCAGAGAACCCATGGGAGCTGCTCTGTCAATTGCATTTGGACAAAAGCAGAGGAACACTGCTTGCTGCTAATACAGAAGTCATTTATAGCCTCCATGTGCTGCTGAACACAGAACCAAGGCTTTTAGTCTTTTGCTCTCTGTAGGGAGCTGGTTCAAATTGGTCATCTTACACTCAGCCAGATCAAAGGTGTAAAAGTTTTCCATGACTTAAGAAACTAGCACCCTGAGCCAGCAAAGAATTAACATTGATGCTTCAAGCACGTATGCAATTCCAGTAATTCTTTTTATTTTGTGTGAATACACTTTGTATAAACAAACTTCCATACCTGTCTGGCTTTGGCATATCCATTTAATACTCTGCCTTATGTTTCCCTAGTCTCTCCCTCCAGCTTTCACAGGCAAAGCTCCATCTGACTCCCTGGCATTTTGCACAGCCACACTCATCAGAGTGCTGAGTATGTTAAAAAAAGTCTTTTGTTGTTGTAGCTGAGAATATGTGTTTTTTTCTCCATAATGAAACTCTCAAAGACAAAAGTTGGCTTCTAAGTTAGAAATTATGCTAGATATAGTAGGTATTACAGAAGGTCATCCACTACTGATTAAAGAGAATAGCTTTTTTTCTGTGTTATAATTTAATCCATTGTTCCTTGCCAGTTCTGTGGCTCCAGTTGCTAAGCCTGCTATTACCTTTTTTCCAATCCTTTTCTACAACCTGGAAGATAGCCTATCTACAGATAGGAATGCAAATATTTCTGCTAAATGCCATTACAATATTTTCTTATGAACAGGGAAAATATTCTTATTAATAACTTTGACATTAGATTTTAAATAATCTACCAATCAATTGCCCAGATGACAAGCTGATAGAAGGCAGCACATATCTAAATAGTTTAAAATCATATCCCTGTCTTATCTTAACTAATGCATTAAGACCTATGCACACAATTCACTATTTTCGTAAGATCTTGACAGTTGACCTAATTTCTTCATGGTCTTTTTAAAATGCATTTATTGCGTGGCATCCAGTGTGCAACCTTACATGAAAGACATCTTCTATTACAGAAGAAACTCACATAATTTAATATTTCTTTCAAATAATTAGTCTCAAGGTGTTCTGAGAGATAAAAAAAAAAGGAAGAGAATGACAGACTGCGAAGATAAGAATTTGGTGTGTGGCAGAAAGTTTGAATAGAAGTAAACTGTGGACAGACTGCCGCTGCTTTTTACTGATTCAAATTTTCTAGTGAGGACTCCATAGGGTTTTCTGGACTAAGCTGGTACATGCTTTTAATTGCATGAACAGTAAAACCATTGGCAACCCATATAATTTAAGGGTTGTAAAAAAATACTTGAATATCAGAAGTAAGAAAATACTCTTGCAATAATTTATTGATTTGAATAGAGTAAATGAGCAGTGATTTCTGCTTCAAAATGGCCATTCCATTAGCAAGACAAAGTACTCATCTGACCACTAACTAAAGCAAACAAAAAAAGATACTTTAGTAAAATGGCCTTTGTTTTGTCAATTTGGATAGATTTTTTTAGCTCATCCAATTGACATAAGATCACAAAAAGGCCCAAATCTATTAAAAATAATTATATCTTTCACACAGACTTTGGAACTGTCTTTTCTGACTACTCTCTGCTACTAATAACAGCAAAGATATGAGGGATTTTTCCACTCTACCTAGACTTTTTTCATCTGAATCAGAAAATTTGGTGTCAAAAAGGCCAGCACATACACAGACAATATGCATGAATCAACTCCACTCGTGAAGCAACTTGGAAGGCACAGGTGGGAGCTGAACCTGCTCCTAACATAGTCAGTACAAGTTCTGGCTTGACTTCACAGTGAGCTTCAGCCTGTGGGTCTCCCCCTCCCAGTTGAGCACCATTATTTCAAGCTTTATAGCTTTTCTGACCTGTTATTTGCTGGACAGGTTGAGTTTATTTACATAAGATAGGCCAACTCATTCCCTGTCTGCTAATCGGGTTCCTGGTTTTCAGAAGTCAGCTTCTTTTCCATCTCTCTCTAGGGACTGCATCAGTGCTTTGCATTGTCTTTCACGCTTCACAGAGGGATGTTTTTTAACATGGCCATTAACCCAAAGGCTGGCTCAAAATTTGCATTTTTCTGTGAAGCATGAAGAGAGCAGGGAAGAATGAAGCACCTATGGCACCCGGGGAAAACCTGGCAGGTGGTAAGAAGGCAAATCCTCTGTACACTGAAGTTAAATATCTCAGCTGGAGCAAAAGGACAGATGGATAAGACAGAAAAGTAGCAGTAATGTTGTACAGTATTGAAAGTTAGAAAATAGTGACACAGAATTTATCAAGCAGCAATGTCACTGGAGAAATAAGGAGCGGGACACATGGCAACATTTTAAAGCTATAACCTCACTCAAACAAAAAAAAAGTGGTGCAAGTATCTTGAAGCCAGTATAATTTTGAGTTACAGCAGTTTTTCAGCCTAGCATAGCAAGTTAGGGCAAGGTCATCTAATTACCTGAATCAAAAAGGATTCCTTAATCTACTGGGCATCAAGATTTTACTCTGATGTGTACATTTTGATATTAAAATCTAATGACATTTTTTTATGTTAAAAATGACAAGACCACATTTGGGAAAAAAGGCAGCTGGAGTTAAACACCAAGTTGTACTTTGCTTCTGAAGGGTCATCCCCAAAGACAAAACATACTGTGCTAGAAACTTGTACAAGGTGTCAGTTATTGATGGCAAGTAAACCATCACCCTCTCCTCACCCTGATGCCAGATTAAGTCTATAGTTATGCAAATTGCTACCTAAGAATGAAGATAGTAAAAAACCATAGAAAGACTCTCACTGATCTACTCATTGGCAATGTGGTATCAGCTACTGTAAGTAAGCAAGACTGATTATAAATCAACATAAATGAAAATGTAATGATTCAGCTTTTTCTACAGGAGAGAGAAAGGACTAATATTCAAATCCATAAGCCGCTGGGAAAACAGACTGTAATGACTGAGATGTGAAGTATTATTTAGCAGTAGCCCAAGGGAAAGAGGTGTTGATGGAGAAGAAAGATCTAGTTCACAGCCAGTAGCAACTCCGGAGACAATATACTAACACAAGTAGATGATGCACTAACCATCGTTTTGTAGCCAGAGACTACCTAAGTGACACAGAAGAGGCTCTTATACCAGGGAATATTGCTAGTCATGTCGACCACCTGCAACTTTTGACAAGTTTTAGTAGTGTCCAAGAGGATTTAGGGACTTGTCATACATATAAACAGAAATGTCTGGAAGAAACAAAAGAGGAAAACTCTCTTCTGCTTACAACAATCAGATGTTCATATTATACAGACTACTTGCAAGGTGGGGAAATGAGGCAGTTAAGGTGTCTGGAAAGAGTATCAGTGAAGGACACTTGCACAAAACAAGACCTAGTTATACATATATGAAACTGTCCTTTAATTGGACTCCTTTGAGGTTTCAAAATGTAGATCTATGGTGAAGACTACATGCAGCTGCAGTCCAGTGGCATAGGTTATGTTATGGATGAAAAAGAGAGACACTAAAATTCTGGAAGAAAGTTAGACCTTCTCCTGACCCTTCTACACTGTAAGACGCTAAGCAATGGAGAGGGTTATCATACGGGGGAGAATTCCTTAAACTTGTGAGATTGCAACCACATACAGACAGAAACAAAACCAAAGATTTTCATCCACTTTGTAATGTTTCACATGAATCAGCAATAATGTGTTACGCAAGGAAAAAAGAAGAGAGTATGAAGTTCAGCCAAAAAATTTGTCCTCTATATTAATTGTAACTCAGCCTCTCCCAAAAGATTTGCTCTTTAAAGTGTTCTCATATTGTCATGCAATTCACCACACACTCTTCATATTGCTCTCACTGCTCTCTTCTTCAACAGCTTCCTGAATACTTAATAATCTTGACACTTGACATTTAAGAATCTGTTTTGCTTCAGAAACATGCTAAATACACTACGCTAGTCTCCATTTTACCCACCTCACTGCTCCAACTCCTACTTACTCTCCAGATGGGCCCTGCAAACATTTTCTCTGTGGTTTCTTTTGTCTTGCCTTTTCTATTTTTTAAACTTCTATGAGGAAAACAATGACTTTTTGCCTGAAAAACTCCTTTGTCCCAATTTTCAAGTCCCAAACAGTGCCAGATATGATTTTTTAAAACCACATTTATTTTTCACTGTCATGGAGCTACTTCCCAAAGTTGCTATTTACAGGATCACAGAATTGTTTGGGTTGGAAGGGACCTTAGAGATCAACTATTTTCAACACCCCTGCCATGGGCAGGGACACCTTTCACTAGACCAGGTTACTCGAAGTGCCATCCAACCCGGTCTTGAACACTTCCAAGGACGGGGCATTTTTTATGCTTTTTCATCATGTTCTCATTATTACCTAAGTTTCTCAGACACATTGTGTGATTTTTACTCCAGCAAGTGCTGAAAATGGGAAGAGAGAAAAAGAAAAGACCAGTGCAGCTGTTCCAGTCTCTTCCTGCCTCTTTCCCCTGGTGATATTCACACCTCTTCAGAGAGGAGATTTTCAAGTCTGTTTTTTTCCAAAATATCATCATGTGGTTGTTTATGTCCAAAAACGCTCTGTGGAGAATCCTATAGGATACACTCAATAGCAAATTTATCTATTCTGGGGTTAGAAAATTTTCCCTTCCTTTAAATACCACTGAAGCCACACAGTATTTTCGGGTCCACTACAAATAAATCTATGACAAATATGTGTAAACAGCAGTGATTGAAGCTTCTAGAGGTCTGGCAGAATTGTCTCCTGAGTTTCAGACAGCAGGAATCAAGACCAGGACAAATTTTTGCACTATTGTCTTTCAGGATGCTTTGGTTTCAATCCATGCCTGAATTCAAACTTGGACTTGAATTTCTATTTTCAAACAAAAAATGCTACGGACCCACTGCACTATTCTTTCAATTTGTATAGCAAATCATCAATGCAAAATAATAAGAAAAAAAAAGGTGAAAAATACTACCTTTCAAAACTTTCAGATATTAAGATGCCTACTACTTAAGCTGATAACCAGTTATGTTGTTTTTAATGCTACAGTGTTATATTTATCTACATGCACGTCTGCCTACATGTACATCTACACATATATGTTTGTATATATATAACAATACATGCAGATACATTATATAGGTGCAATAAGAGTACTCAGAAGGCACTACTTATTTACTGATTTGAATTTACTGGTTGAATTAGAATTATAAGGTGTGCTACAGTCAACAGACAGAGAGCAGGGGAAGCTCTGTTTTATGTTGAGGAAAGATTTGTTCCTCTTTTATTCCTGTTTATTTGTTTTCTCATGTGAGCTGTTATTATTTGGCAGCTTATCCTGATTCTGCCTGAAAACAAGCAAAACTTCTGAAAATGAAAACAAAAATTTCTCCACAAGTTTAAACACATTTGGTCATTTTGCTGTTTTGGCTGAGCCAAGTAAATTTTAATTTTGCCAGTTTTTGCAGGCCCATTTCTAAATCCATGTTTTGAAAATAATATTAAGAAAAACAATTCACTGGCTGTGAACTTTTCATCACAATCTTGGTTTTCAGAAGCAGTTAGTGTATGCCCAGAACTATATTCATTCCAGGAGGAGCTGGTAAAGGATCAGATTCCAAATTACCAGCTAAAAAACTAAAATATGAACTAGCTATCCCTACCACATTGTCAAAACAATGTTAGGGTTTAATTTTTCACAGCTTCCATTTTAACTAATTTTATTTTGATAATATTGTAGATGAATAAAATCAGTTAATATTGTGTTTTGTACAAAGGTCTCTGTCTACTGGACATGAACATGGGCAAAGTGCAAAGGCTGAGGTGGCATTTCAGACATTCATTTGGAACTGCTGTGAATAGTGCAAGGAATTAAGTGTTCTCACTGTACATACAGTTTAGGAAAAACAGGGAGGTCGCTTTTTGGAGAAAAACTCTTGGAGAACAGATTTATGCCCTTCTGTAGCTCCTCCGCCTTAGATATAATGCAGTTTGTTGCCATGTAAGTGTCCCACTGCCAATGAGGCCAAAATGGAGGGAATCCTTCCACTAACTTTTCTGCTTAACCAGTAGTATCATTCTACTGTAAAACTATGTAACCCAGAGCCAGAGAATCCCCTCGTGGTACATCCTAGGCTTCAGACTATAACTTAGGACTGAGTATATGTTATGATACAAATATATTATCCTGCCCTTTAAGATACAGAAATATTTAGCTGCTTGGGAGTAGCAACCACTGTTGCGATTTTTCCCATTGCTTTATCTGATTTAATCACCTGGAATTAGCCCTTGCAAATTGCAATTGTACCTCTTCAGCTGCGTGCAACGTAACTGAATCCTCTCTAAACAGCAGTTACTACATTTTTTACAAACAGGCATAAAATACAGGCTGGCTTCAGCTAGAGAGAGCCGGCTTCTCCTATGCATGCTCGCAAGGCCACTCCTCTTCCCAGATCACCAATTATGGTCACTCATAACAGTATAGTGCTGCAACTAAAACAATAAACCTTGACAGTCGATCTCTGTAGTGGATATTTGTCTCAATCTGTCTCTGAAACACAGCTAATATCCAGCTACCTGCCAGGAGTCTGGTGAAGCACAAACAACATAACCACTGTGTTTGTTTTTACACAACTGCACTTACCATATTGTCAATATAAACAAACTAAGAGGAGCCCCAAAAAAACATTTGGGATGCTCCTTGTCTTCATGAACTGATTTTACAGAGATACACAGGCAGCATGGTGCTGGGACAGCCACTTCAAGTTTAGGAAATATACAGCTGAAAAGTTTAAGAAAGAGGAGCCCAACGTCACCTTGTATTTAACTAACTATGAAGCATTTGCTAAAAGATTACCAGGAGATAAGGCTCCATAAAAGAACACAGTTCTGCATCTCCTCTCCCACAGCCCGCAGAAATTAGTAAAAGATATATTATCACCTAAGGAAACAAAAAGACTTGTTAATTTCCCATTTTCCCTGATACCAACTAAAGTAAAAATCACTTGCTACTGGTTTCACTGAAATCTGCCCTCTTGCTGCTAAGTAAAGATAGAATATTGCCTGTTTCCTGAAATCAGAGTCCACTGTAGGCTACTGTACCTACACTGTCTATTTGAAAGCCTAGAAGTAAATACAATCAGTAGCCATATTAGTTTGCCTGCATCTCCCCCTTCCCACTGAACCCTCTCAAATGGAAGAAATTGAAGAACTCGGCATACCCTCATTAAATAAAGTTAAAAAGCTCAGAGATTGACTCAAATCTTCCTTCTCCTCATTGTGTTGCCATCTACCACAGCAGCTTCCTTTGAAGTGAAAAAGCAAGCAAACAAGCCCAGCTGTTGTCTGTGCTCTTTATGATTCACTGAGCAACAGATGCTGAAAGAACTGTGTTTCTAAATGCAACACCTGCTGCTGAACCTGAATTTCCAAGCTGTAGCATACACATACAGAAAGATCAACTAAGTAGGTATGTAACGTTAATAGCCACTCTTAGAGTAAAATCAAAGACAGACTGTCAACAGGTAATTGTAACTGAAAGCTTTGGATCCACCACAAAATTTGCAGTAGTCCAATGACACAAGAGTTCTTCAAAAAGCATTAAAAATGCAATTATTTCACTTTATTTCTTTCACACATCGTTAGACAGACACTTTGAAGATCACTAACTTTTTCAGCATGTCCCTGTGTCTGGATACTACCACAACAGATTCTAAATCCAATGCTTAGGCAGACATTTCAGAAAATGGGTTTTTTGGTTGCAAAACCAGCATATAAAAGAATTAATTTCCTTCTTCTTTATGTACAGAAATGCTTACATGGCCATTGGGTAGAATTGCTCACTGAACATATTCAGGTTAAAACCAAATATTTCTCTACCTTTTTTTTGGAAGGAGAGGAGAAAAGGAAAGATTCTTTCTGAACAGGAATCAATTAATTTGTCTGGTATACAGAGCAATATCCCAAATTATTGTATCAAACAATGTAGAAGTCAATAAATTGTGGCTTCTTATTTCTAATTTTCTATGTCTTTGCTGTATTTTTGTTACAAACCACTACTGCTACCTAATCCTGGCAGCTGTATGCTTCCAGTGTCTGCTGAATAGAAAGTATTACCCAGTAGCAAACACAATGTGTCACTACAGCTCAGGAAACCAGGTTGGCTCAAACAAAATACTCTTAATCCTTGGAAAGCTCATTCGTTATGATCAAAGTAGTGGACAGTGCAGTGACACAGCTAAATCTGCTCACCACCTTTCAATACCGTGGTTAGCCTGCATCTCCTTTTTTTCTCAAAGTCTTTTCTTCCCAAAACATATTCCTCCCTTTCATTTCTGTCAGAGTTTACAAAACCAAGCAGTTCTTAATCTCCACTTTGATCTGAATTTCTGTGAGAATGACCATTGATTTTCATTTATGCTCACAACTTCTCAGAGGAGCATGGTCTCCCACTTTAATAGCTTCAGTCACTGGATAACCTGCTCCATAAGAGCTGTGGTATGCTCCCAGTGAGGCTTGCAATCATGCTGCAGTCTCACAGGTGGCCTACTCTGGACTGGTCTGGTGGTCTAACGTGCTACCCCTCTGCATCTCTCTGCCTTCTGCCAAAGGTTAGCTTAAGCTACTGGTGAGCAGGATATGCCTTATGAGGGCTGAGGGTCCAGCTGAAGCACTTGCTCCAGCATACCTCTGCAAGGAGATTTCTAGCAGAGGTGTGTGGAAATACCTTCAACACCTCCAGGAGAACAGATTGGACCCCCCGCAACCCTCAGCGAAGAGCTGAGAGGAAGTGGAGCCACCCTGTGTTCCCAGGCACTGCCAGGTCTCAAGTATGGACAGCCAACTGTGAATCTACTCTTGAGACTGACATCAGGGCAGCCCTCAAGAAGCAGGATAAGCACAGCCAAAGCACTTAAAACTACTGTTATGATTATGTTTTTGATGGGGCCATACCACTAGTTCGTAATAGTCCTTGGAAACCTGATGGAAATGTAATTATTTAGCTGAACATTCAATTTTTCTATTCAAATCATCTCATTGCCAAATCATACATGTGACGTATAGAAATGTTGCGTGACAATGTCTACTGAGTATGCTTGCTAGTTTCTTTTAGCAGGTTTTTATTGTGTTGCCTACTTACCTTG
>JAOXJM010000079.1:26779193-26791760 GCA_026413425.1 Tringa solitaria | reverse complement strand
GGAGTACGCTTGCTAGTTTCTTTTAGCAGGTTTTTATTGTGTTGCCTACTTACCTTGCAGTAATAAAAAGAAGTACCAAGATCACCTGAGGTACCAATTAAAGCTTTATGAAAGGCTAAAGCATGACAGTGCTCGTGGGGAAGCGTTACTGAACAGAAGACTGGTAATTAATATGCTAACTTGATGTAACTGTTCAGCTCTCCTGTGAAACTTGAACTTTGATAGTGATTCATCATTCTAAGAAGTTATAATACAGGTTAGGAAGCATACCAGGACTAGTCTTAATTTAATACATTCTGTGATGCACTCTTGTCTTAGGGAATTTTAATGCACTAGATCAAACTGGTTTCCATGGTAACCAAACCCACAAGGCTTATCCACCAGTAACTGTGGTCCATTACAGTCAGTGTCTGTAGACACCTACACCTACAAATTGTTGTTTCTATGTGAAAACAGCAGCAGCAACAACCCCCCCCTGTCTCATTGCTGTGCAGCTGTGTTCTTCAATTCCCTTTAAAAATCATGTTCCCTCAACATTTGATAAATTATTCCTTCCTTGCTTGAGTCAACCTTTAAAAAAAACATGGAAAAATTAATTTGCTAAAAACAAATATAAGATCTTTTCTGCTTCTGTAAGCAGAGAAAAATCAGATGTCATGGATCTGATCTGGAGGCAGCTGAAGAGACAGCAGTTTTAAGCACCCTCTCAGACTTTGGCCTCTAAACAGACATTTTTGGAAGCTAGGAACAATGTTTATGGCTTGTTCATAGGCATGGATGTCTATTCAAGTCTTAAATCTTCCAGAATTGCTAAAATACGAGATTAAATTTGGCCTTTCACATTTATACATTATAAAAAGAAAAGGTGAGAATTTTATGTGAAGAGATTGGTTTCCACAAAAGGTTTAATAACTTAACTGACCCTCTTGTCCAGCTTTTGATCAGAGGATTTCAAGTTACATGAAAGATCGGGTGACCCAAGATTACTTCTAAGCTCTCAAATTCAGGCACATTTCTCCCCACACCCCTCAACCCACATCCCCTGTGCCCTGATATCCACACCGAAGACTCTCGAACCTGTGGGCTAGGGACAAATAACCTAAAACTGCAGGAAACTTGCTATTTCTTCCCTGACTCTAAGGTGGCATTTCTGCTATTAGAAGAGAAGTTTGTGAGCTAAAACTTGGATGTTATAGCCTTCTCTCCTGGGTGTGTCTGGGGGACTTCTACTGCTGCTGGAAAAATTTTTTTAGTGTAAAGTGTTCTGATACTTTCATGAAATCAGTGGTAAATTCAACAGCAGCAGCAGAGTGCGTGCATAATCTGCATGCATCAGTAAGACCAATACATTCACAGCTTGAAGTCTGGACATGTGAACCTGCAGTGCATTATGCTTCAGAGTTGGATGGTCATCGTGGCTCTGACTATTCAGTTTCTTTTCATGTTTGTTTAAAACGAATTGCACATTCTTCAAGAACTTCTTTTTTTCAAACCTGACCCATGCAACTCTCGAAATGATAATGCACTAAGAGGACACTTTTTAAGAGAAATTCATTGCCTATCCTGGGCAAGCTCATTACATTTTTTGTTTTAAGAGCATTTTGGGGTTTCTAAACGCAACTAAGACCTTAAAATCTTTGGCAAATGCAACTATCTAAAGCAATAATTTCTACAGACATTTCATGAACTCTCTGTTTTCTAACATGTCCCAGTTTATGGAGACATTGCATGTTGTTACAAAGGCGACAGTGCCAATGTGGCCTTTTCCAAAGCATCCTGTCACCCCTTTTGTCAGTTTTAAGGACATATGGGCCTCGGAGAGGGTGCATATGTCTGAATGGGAATGTGCATCTCCACTGTGGCAGCTATAAGGATATCCGATAGATTTTGTTCTCAGTTGCTTCAGAATATGTGTACACAGACAGAAGCTGATTGTGGTGAGCTAATTTCAACTTCTGTTATGATGCTGCTAGCACTTTTTCATAAAAAGCTTATTTTTAATTTCCAAAATAATGGATTTTGATATACTGCATTCCTGCTGGTGTTTACACACAACAACTTGGTCTCACGACTGCACTAGGAAGCCCTGAATCTTGACAGCCACTGAATTGCCGTGGCCCTGATGTGTGTCCCATGGTGGCATCAGAAAAGAAAAGCCACCAATCTGTCATATAAACTCCTGCCCTGGTTCAGCCATTGTCCTGGTTTGAGCAACACAGGATTAATTTCTCTTTCAGTAATTATACTTTTTAGTCAGGTCTCTTCTAATGCTTGGGAAAACTGCACTTTTAGAATCCTCTAGTGCCTGAATTTGTGAAAATACTTACTTCATAGCCAGCTATGGTATGTGAGTTTCAAGGTCTCAGAGTTTTTGAGTGAGTTTTTGTGGAAAAGGGATTTTCTGACACTGGTCCCTGATAGCTTACTAATGCTCAGCCTTCTTCTATACATGAATTTGTGATCTGAGAACATGATAATGGAAAGCAATGATATAGCTACTGGATAAGTCTGCTTTCATTTTAAAATGGATTGTAACGTCCTTGAAAGGGCCCCTTGGACAGGAGCAGAATTGATTGCACATTAGTGTTTTCCCATGGTGGGCATAGTTGGAAGATCTGTCCAAGAACGGATATTTCCAATTCTTATGTAAGAAGTACTTGACACGCAGAGCAGTCACTCTGAAGTGGCAGTGCCATTTGCTCAGACATGCTTTCTGTGAATACAGTATGAATATCCTAGACTAACATCCTCTCGACCAACTCTTTCGTTTTTTGGGAAGACACTCTCAATAGTCAAAGCAAAGAACTTTGTATTTGTGCCCTTCCCTATGCTTCACGCGTAAACAGTTTTGTATGGTACTGATTATCTGTCTAGAGAGCTTTTGTCATATAGCATTTTGATCATCCTGCAAACCAACCATCCTACTCTAAGTTGTTTCTGTATTGTATTTCTGACCAGCACAGTTACAGAGCTTCTTACAGACTTATTCTATGCACTGTCTCCATAGCAGTGCAAAGAATCTCAACATGCGCAGAAGGGAAGACATCTCAGAAGTTACTATAATAAACATCTGGAAAAGATTGTTACTGCAGGATGAAGTGTAAAGCTGATGAAAAAATGAGAGCCAGGGACTTAGTTCTAAAGATCTGTCCACAAACATACGTTCATGTTTTTAAATTCTTAACTATGTGGCTTTATTGAGTTTTCTGAGTTTGTTTTATAGAAACTATGGATAATTCAGGCTTTGGAGAGGAAAAAAAAATTCTTCAGAAACTCAAATGAGAAAGTAAAGACTTCTTTACACAAGAAAACTTAACAATTATATTTGAATTTGTTCTGAAAATTGTTTTAGGGAAACCAACTCAAAGGTTTGAAGATTTTTATTTAGATTCAGCTCAGAAGAGAAATGGAATGAGTTAATCTACTTCTGCAAGAAAACAAGTAGTTTGAGCTGCTTTAATCACACAAATTTAAGGCACAAATTGGTGTAACAAAATATTATTTTATGTAAGACATTAAGTTTATGTAGTCTCCTTTGCAGTTGCACAAGAATTCAAGAAAAAGGTATATTTTTGAATCTTATATATTTTGAGTCTTTTATATATATATATTAATCTCTATTTTGAATCTCCACATATACAAAAACCTCATGCTAAGAGGGCTCCCACGCACAAGATACGCAATAGTGTATGATCTGATTCATATGGATTTATATGTCAGTTCAGTATTTACAATTCTAGATCTATCCACAGATGTAACATTTCCAATAAAGTGTTCATCAGAAATTTTTAGTAATAAACTTATTTGAACGACCACTGTCAACATTGAACAGAAAGGCACATTAATTCTACAAAATTATGCTTTTATAAATTATTCGCATTACTTTTGCAAGTGAATGCAGGTTGGCATGTCTCTCTGGATATATGGAAATATATATAAAACCAGGACAGAGATGTGACAGCTTCTGGACACCCATGAAATGGAGAGACACAATTGTTTTAAGAGCTCACAATCTAAATATTAGACCCTACAAGGACTTGAATAAGCTAACTAAAACCCCAGACATTTGAGGCAAAATTCTGAATAAAAATATTTGTATGATTTAGTAGTTATCATGGGCTCACTTGATTTATCATAGTTGTTGCTGTGTTTACAGGGACATCATCTTTCCTAATATAAATCACCTTACTTATGGTTTATATACTGAGGATCTACCTCACACCGTGTGCAACATTATAAAATTTACATCTCTTACACCTTTTTTGATTTTACCTGAATATTTTGGTCTCTCTCTATTTCTAGTAATATTAGCTAGTTTATTTCTGCTCTCCTAGCTAGGAATCCTGAAGTTACACTGAATTATGCTGTCAGTAAAACTGTAAATTGTTGTAGAAAGATACAACCTCTCTTTTGCTAGTTATCAGCCAAGAGATGCCCTTACAACTATTTGTTTCTTTAATGCTTTTATATATATTATTGTCAGACTGACTGACAGCGCCAAAGATAAAACAACAAAGAAAAGTAACAAGAAACAGAAAATAATGGAAATAGTACAAACACTACTGGGAGCCCCAATGGACCACAGTCTAACAAGTGAGGATGATGAATATGATAACCTGAATACAAATGAGTTCCAGATAATTCTTCCTTGTTGCTCACACTTGCATTTATCTACTTGATTTGTGTAATTTGCATAACTGGAAGGTAGTTTCCTGTTAAAAAACGTGAGAAAAGACTTTGATTGCAGTGTATGTTTCTCCATGAATGTGCTAGTCTGGAGAAGTAACAATTTGAAGTCTGTACAGATAGAGAATAAATAAAATAATGGAGAGAAAGCAAGCAAGAATGCCCCTTTTCAGAAGTCATTCTTTTTAAAAATTCCTGATGAATGTAACTCCAAGAGTCCCAATTCATAAAACATTGAAGAAACAGTGAAGTCACACTTTTTGTTTTAGATTAATCCATCTTTTGAATAAGTTATACAACCAAAGCCTTGACCAGGAAGGATTATTAAAGATTCCATGACCAATTTGGTAAGTGATACTTCTTTATTATAAAAGTGCTTGGAGACAGCTTTTAGACAGAGGGCTCAAAGGGTCTGAAAAACCCAGTTTTCTCAAGAAGAAAAGACTCAGCTATAGTCTGACATATTGCATGGAGTGTTATGGTGGGTGGAGAAGACTACAGTCTACTGAAAGCCTCTCTCATTCATTTCCATCAGATTTTCCTTCTCTCTTAACTGCTGAGCTTTGGCATTAGTAAGCTTGAATCCCTTAGAGATCTAGCTCAATTTATCTTCCATAAGAAGTCAACTGCTTTGTGCAAGTCTGATGAAAAGAGAAAACAGAAATGTAATGTTTCAGAATGGGCAAAGCAAATTTGTATTTGTAACAGCTGAAGCTGCCTGACACTCAGTTCCAGGTTTTTTTCAGAGGTTCTGTTTACTGGGCATAAATTTTCACAACTATCAGTCACTGAAATCTCTGTGTGGTTTAATTTCACAAATGTAAACAGCACCTCTGGTCCTGATCAGACTCAGTGATGGGCTGTTAACACCTTTTGCACAGATTGAAATCAGTATCAATTCATCCCATATAAATCCTCATGTTTTTAAGGAATTCTATTCCTGAAACAAGTTGCCTATCCTGGTGCCAGTAGCTACTAGATACCTTACCAAACGCTAATGAGAAAAATATGAGTTCATATTAATGATCTGCAATATTGACAATTTATCCAAAGATACCTCAGACCAAAGGCACAGGAATGGAACTACTATCACCCCACTGATACAGGGGACCAGTAATTTAGCAGCATTAATACTAAAGGCTCAAGAAAATTTAAACTGAGTCTGCTATGAAGGTTCCTCTACTGTAGGTAAATAGTGGCTGGCTTTTAGTCTGCAATTGTGGGGCTCTTACATAGTCAACAGTAACTGCCTGTTTGTGTTCTAAAAAACATCGAGACCAAGTTCCATATCTAGACATCCAATCCATAGGCCAGCAATGCAATAGCTGAGCAAATCATCATACTGAAATAAACAGATACTGCTTTAGGAGTTTGAAATGAAACCTGGGTTCACTGAAATACAAGGTAATAGTTTAATTGAAATCAAATAGTCTAAGATACTATATCTTGATTTCAGTTGTGATTGAATCTTCAAGTATAAAAAGCTCCCACCTCTTTCACCTGCTACTAGTTTTGGTACTGACTTGTTGTGTTACTGGGGATAAACCATTTTTCACTGCAAAAAAGAGCACATTTTTTACTTTTAATGTATGGCTTCAGTGAAATTACTTTCATGCAAAATCAGTATATTTGAGCACAGAATCAATCACATGCCCAGAATTTCCTTTTGTGTGTGTAGGCTCATACAAAACTTTGAACCAAAGTCTACAGAATAAAATGAAAGTTGTCTAAAGGCTTGTGTGATTTTTTAGACCGGGACCTCATGGTTGAAACATAAGCCCTTAGGTTTACTTCAATTTAAGAGAAGGATTTAATATTTTAAAAAAGATAAAATAATTTTTTTCTAAATCAGTTTAAATTTTAATTCTTTTACAAAGGAGTTTAACTGAATACTAATTTAAATAAAAAGAGTTTAAACTGTTATTTTTTCTTTAATTTCATTATTACATACATTTTTGGTGCCAGTTGAAAGAAGAGTTGAATTAAAATGTGGTGTGGTGCAAAAAGTTTCATTTTTGCAACTCTGGTTTTCCACTCTGTCAATCCTTCCACTTTTCCCTATTCCTTATTTTCTTCATGGTAAGAATGATATTTGTTTGGAAATAACCACAGGAACAGTGACTATAAGAGGAGCACTTCCCAGGAGCAAAGGAAACTGAACTGCTGAAAACAGAGAGTAACTGACATTATTGTGGCTTTCTTTTGTGACAGCTGTTTCAGTGAAGAATAAAACCTCTTCTTATTCTAATCAGCAGAAGGAAAAAAGATTAAAGTTACTGGTAACTTTAAATAGTATATAGTTAAATCCTTCCAGAAGTTAAGTATCTCAGCATTGATGGGATCTGAAGACTTAGTTGTCTAGGACAGACTTACCTGCATGATTATAATCATTAACTACTTTATTGCTTTCATGTAATAGTTTGGAAATACCTGAGAGCAATAAGGAACTATTTAAAAAATGAAGAGTTGCCCTAAATTAACAGTAACATGAATACAAACTGAGGTGTATCCTTTTGCATGTAAAAGCTCTTTGGGCATGGTATTTTCTCAAGTTAGGAAGACTGAGAGTATAGCTGATATGTTGTCTGTTGATGGAAGGGGAAATGAAATAATAGAATATGATCTCAATACTATGGAGTATTACCTTTCACCTGAAGTATTCACATATTTCTGTTTCTATGAAAGTACTCAGAAGTAAGGGTTAGATAGATTTTTGAAAAGATGGTCAGCTATGTGACATAAATAACATACCTACTAGAGGTGTGTCGATAAGTCATAACTACAGGCCTACATAAAGTCATGCCTCCTCTGACTTGCCTGATCTGCTGGCTAATAAACAGCAAAATCTGTAGGAAAAATACACTTCATGGTGTCTTGCAATTGCAAAGCCATGGTACAGCTTTGGACTTGAGACCTAGCTGTCTTGTCAAGTGACGTACTGACGTACTCCCTCTTTAATGAATGGCTGGGCAGCAGGGTTTATGAAAAGCTAAGAATTCACACAAACTCCTCTCTTCCCAAAGACAACTGATAGTTTCGCTAAGTCACAACCTCTTCACACAGGAAGAATCTGGAATATACACCCTGCTTTTGTCAGGATTAAGATATATACTGATTACTGCAGCCTATAAGTCTACCAGGGTAATGTCTGCAAAAAGTGAGGCTTCCTGCATTTCAAAGCAATGCTTTCTGCAGTTTGGTTACCACAAAGTAGGTTTAAAAATATGCTTATCAATGTTATTACGTTGTACAGTAATCATTTAATGTGCATAATTAATACAGTTTCTTATTATCAAGTAAACCTTTCCATGATTTAGCTTTTAGCATATTACATTTAGGTACAAGATTCAACAGCGCTAAATTTTTTTTGAGGAGAGGTAAATTTCCAGTATTTACTGCTTCTGTTGAAGTTTAAAAACCATAAAAGCTGTTTCTCGGCACTACCCTTTTAAAGCTTGAAGCAGAGAGTCTGAAGAATGAGGTGAGTTATGAGTGAGAAAGGAGGAGAAAAGAGAATGCATTTTATCACACTGCCTCAGGCCTTAGGAAAGATTAGTTGGGATTCATTGTGAGGACAAGCTAAGATCCTTATTTTATTTCCTGTGAAGCTGTGCACCTGACTTTATTTTATTTGCCTGATTTCTCACAAACAAAAATTACTCAAGCACACCACACCTCACAGCCACACAAGAGTTCACCAGAACCAAACCAGACCGTTGACTTCATCAAATATACCAACAATGGAGTCATGATAAATACACAGGCCTGCTGCCCACACACTGATGCATTATTCTAACGTGCCGTGCAATGAGGTATCACATTGCACATATACAAATCATTTTTCTGCTTTATGTTCTTTTGAAATCTCTTACTCAATTGCTCCCTTCTCTTGGGAAGTACAGGGTTTTGAAAACATATCCAGCATGCTTTGAGGCCATCCAAAGAAAGTTAACAATTATTTTGATTTTTCACTTCATTTTTCTGTAAATGAAATGCTATGCTACAACTCACAAGAGCATGCCGAGTCCACACTGGAGAGCAAAAAGGAAATGTTGCCCTGTTTATTCTTCATAAATGATTGAATATGATATTTCATTTATATTACCTTACATTTTTCTCTTTGAAAGACAGTCCAGCTAGCCATGCTGTAATACACATTTAAATGGCTACTATTTCTTCCTTTTTATTGTATAGACCTGCTGAAGCCAAATCATTTGCAGCCTACTGGACTTCAGCTTGGCAGTCTAAGACATGGTTAACATTGCTTAGAAGAAGAAACAAAATTCTGGAAGAATGCATTCAATAAAGCACATTTCTCTATAGAGCTGAAGCTAAACAAAATTTCTAATGTTTTCTTAAGGAGGGTTGTAAACCCGACAGTGCTGCTATTCTATTACTCATACAAATTATAATTACACGTCAATAATTCATGCTTCATTACCAATATTAACAGAATCTGAAACCATTATAAAAAATAAAGGTTCATAGTGCTAGTCACTACACTGACATATATGTAATAAAAAGAAGTCCTTGTTTCAGAGATCATGAATTAACTATGACTGCTGTACTAATATCTGTGTCAGCTCAAGCCTCGCTTAAATTTGCTAGTAAGAAAAATTCTGATTTGAATTTTGCTGGATTACACAAGAAATTATAAATCCATCATTCATGCTAGCTATATTAGCCATATAATAACGGACTGCTGCATTCTACCACAAATTCTGCCTTGTTACCATGCGTTGAATGCGTATACTTTATGTTTTCTGAAAGCACTTTGGGCTGTTTCGGGATGAATTTAATATCTTGCTGGCTCTAATTCAGCAAACTACATAAAGATCTACAAAATTTAAGATTCAGTTGGATTTCTAACATGCTGAAAATTAAAAACATATTGAAATCTTTAGCTGCTCGGAAGTGAATTGCTACAATTAGCATACTTACTAAAATTCACAGTACAGTTTTAAAATAGTCAATATATTCAAAGTCAGCAATTTATTTTATGGATGAAATCAATCAACTAAAGCAAAAGAAAATTAAGGCTTAGAAATTATTTTGAAGAGGAAGATTTATCATGTTTTTCTCACTTCACAGATTTTTATGATATTATTATAATCTTAAAGTCTCTTCCCCCATTAGCACTGCTAACAGGGCAACACTGTCCCTGTTGTGCAGCATTCTCCATTTTGTCCTGAATTAGTATACTTTACAGTTTCTGTTTTTTTCCTTGTTTTTGGTGTAGAGGGCCTCCCACACATAACATACTTTTCTAATTTCCTTGGTCAGGGTCTACTGAGTTTTAGCTGGGCAAAATAGATTACCTGTGCACACTTGCAGCTTCCTGGAATGCTCTCCTCAGGCTCACCTACTTCCTCCGCTTTCACTTCTTTTCCCTGCTTGTTCACAGCACTGTATTATGCTGAGAAAAGGATGCTGTTTATTTTGGCTATCTCAGCTACAGCTAGGAGGGTTAGGTGTGACAGATATGGGGAGGACTACAAATATTTTAATGAAAGAAATGCCACTTGTTGAAACCGTGGGGCTTTTTCATGCAAACTGTCACCAGAAATTTCAGGGCATGTTAGCGTTGTGGTTAGGGCTACGCTGGCCACTAAACAAATGACAGATGCTCTCTCTAACCTTTCTTTCCCTTCCCAAGAGAAGGGAGAGAAAATAAGGGTGAGACTTATGGATTGAAAAGAATACCAAAACTATTTTAATGAAATATTAATAATGAAAAGATAATAATATAAAAAAGAAAATTATCACATCACTGGCAGGCACTGGGAAAGTCCCAAACTGGACTGAGCAATGGATGGGAACTGGATTTTGGATCTGGATCCAGGAATGCATGGATCGGGATCAAAGGCAAACAGACAGAGTCCTGTTCAGATGCTGGCCACTGAAGAAAGAGGCTGACCCTTCAAACCCTCAGCTTTTATACTTGAGCATGATGCAGATGGGATGAAATACCCCACTGGCAGTTTTGGGTCACCTGTTCTGTCTGCTCCTCCCCACAGGTGTGACCCCTCTACACTCTTCCACCTCCAGTCCTCCAACATGGCATATAACACCTGGCTGACCTTGGTTGGTGTAAGTATGAGCAAGAGCCTCTCTGCATACCGTTCCTTGGTGTTAACTATAGACATCAGGCCTTATCACTCTAGAAACAGACATTTTGTGAAGAATATGCCATTAATTTCAGAAAGTGCAGTTAGTTAGAAAAGACTTTACTGACATGTAAAATTACAGAAAAGAAAATTGGTTCTGTTTACCTCAAACTAGGACAGTTAGTAAAGAAAAGGAAGAATAGACATGCCATAGTTCTCCCACTCTCCAACGGTTCCTCACTGATATAGGATCCCATTAATGATAAACTACAAATTTTATTAATTACAACTGTCTGGAGGTAAGTGGTACCACGGTCATGGTCCATCTTTCAAAAATGAGGAGGATGTCCATCTCTGATGAGACTATGTGAAATAATCTGATCTCATCTCTGCAATTTCAGGAAGTGAAAGTAAGTTCATATGTACCCTAAGACCAACAAAATCCATTATCAGGTTAAGTTTTTAATCTGATATTACCAACTACGGTACAGGAAATTGAATAAGGGAATTTGATTATGGTTTACACATGTTCTGAGAAAAGAAATGGCAAATAAAGAGAAGACCAGCATTATTTAGGATTATATAAAGGGTTTTGACTAGGAAACATGGGCTTGAAAGAAAAAAGAAAAGTTAAAGAAGGCTATTCAGAAAGCTCACTGACAGCCCAATCCATTGTTTTGTAAATATGCTGCTACAGGAAACTTTTCAGTAAAGGAGGAATAAAAAAAGGATTTGGATTCTGATGTAAGATGCAGCAGCACGTTAGGAGAAGGAGAGCCAGTAAGATCAATAGCCTTCCGTTTCTGTTACTTAGTTTGCATTTTCTCATGCACTCAAACATTCTGAAACAAAGGAAGAGATACCATGGGAAGTTTGGGCTCTTTAGTGCAAATTTCTGCATATATTAAAATATTCCTCTAGTCAACAACATAAATAGACATTATATGCTATGCTGTACATAAAATATTGACTTCAGACAAAGCCTGGGTTTCTGAAGGATTTTTTTCAATGACAACTGCTATGTATATAGCTGTGTTTCTTTGTCTTTTTCCCTTCTAGGAATGCTGATCTGACAAAACTACTTAAACGCAGACCAAAATACATGCTAATAATTCTCCATGAAAAGCGTGGCTTCCAATTATTCCAGCTAGATTTCTTTACAAGGTTCGGTACCTCTTGTCTGGCAGCAAGCCTACAGCCATACTAGTTCACCTAAGGCTGCGAGCCTGTTAGATCTCCTGTGTTAAAAGAGGTCAAGCCAGGTCACTACTTAAATAAGAGAACAAGACAGATTTGAGTCACTGTTCTATTAACAGTGTCATCCTTTGGATGATGCAAAAAAAAAAAGAGCTTCTTTTTTCACTGACAATCCCATAGCAGTTGTGAAATATGGTCTAATAGCCTCTGTATTCTGGCCAAATTCCAACAAAGGTGATTACCTCTTCACTACCTAAAAATCCTTGGGATTTCAATTTGATATGGTCTCACTCCCTTTTGGTTGATTTCAGTGGTGAGTGAAACCATCCTGCATACAGACGTTAGAGAGATCAGTGAAAGTGGAAGTATATTCTATTATTAGGTTATTTCATCTTAATTTCTTGTTAGATTTTTTTTTTGGACAGCACAATACAGTCTAAAAGCTGCTGAAGAAAACTGGGTCTGCAGTATAACTCTGCGAACAAGATAAAAATTTTAAATAAGCTTCTACATCCAGCTATTGAGTTGGAAAATATTAGGATTACACCTTCTCATATTTCAGAAAAATGTCAGCTCT
>JAOXJM010000079.1:26767702-26779093 GCA_026413425.1 Tringa solitaria | reverse complement strand
AAAATATTAGTATTACACCTTCTAATATTTCAGAAAAATGTCTGCTCTTTTTTTCAAGTCCTTATTCCTTCATCCTCTAAAAACATATGCCATACAAGTACCATTCAATACCTTTACTCCATTTTTTTTCCCTTTTCTCCCCTCCTATCTTGCAGACATTTTTTGAACCTGATTTTGAAACCTTGGTTATGTTGAACAGTCTTTTCCTTTTCTTTTACTTCTGTGAGAAAATAGGCAGACAGGACAGAAGTTTCCTTGCATAAAGACTTACAAGTGAGCATACAGAATTTTTCTTGCTAACAACTAGTATTTAAACCCTATTTCAGAGAGTGTACCAAGGGCAAAAAAATAGAGGAAGGGTGCATGCTCCAAATATTGCTCTCAATGATTTCTTGTCATCTAGGTTGTAGCAAGACACAATATAAAGAAAACCTGATGCTATTGCAAATTATATCAATGTCTAGGTTTTAGATGCTTTAGAATCAATGAAGAATAAAGATTAATTCAATGCCCTCAAAGACAACAGAGACTGATTTGAGTATTACATCAGAAAGCAAGGTACAGCTTTCTGCTGAGGGTCTGGGACTGAAATTTTGTTTAGTTTTCTCTTTCTTCCATCAAACTCTTGGATCATTTTCAGCACATCGCACTCCTGCCCCACCTTTCTCCCATTTACAAGGTGAGGGAAGAAGTGCATCTCTCTCTACTGCCTCTCCTTCAACACTTGTCTCTCCTGTGTTGTCAGTTTGGAATGCAAAATCTTTGTGTAATTAAATTCAATCTTTATCAATCTGATGTTGCCCCACATAGCAGTACTTTAATAAGGAAAGTGATATATGGGTCATTACTGCTTGATATTATCCTAAGCTTTGGCAGTTCTTTATCTCAACTATTTCCCTAATCATAAGTGTCTTTATTTAATATTAGTCATGGTGCTTACTTCATTTCATACTATGCAGCTAAATGCTTTTTGCTACACTAATTGATGCCAAACATAGCTAATGAACAGAAATGTGAGCTTCTAGAGACTTACTTATAATTCTGCTGAGGAATTTACTGTAGCTTTATTTTTGTCATTGTTATTAACTGAGACGTTTTTAACCAGCACTGAAAAGTAGTAAATGTACTCTGTACTCTGGTGTTCAACATTCAGCTCCAGCTCTTGTTCCCAGTATGACTGGAGCATGCTCTTATTGAGCTTAACATGTTCATAGAGACTTTGCCCAACTGTAAGATTTTAAATATATCAAACAGTATAATGCAAACTTGGAATTTCTTAGTCCCTTTGTATCTCTTCAAGCCCTATTAAATGTAAGTGATTTCATAATTGTCATTATAAGGACCTACACAAGGCAAGGAACCTTTAAAACCATGTAATTATTGCTTACTTTAATGGGAATATATGTATATAGAAAGAACAATAGGCAGTGATTATGTAGGAATAGAACTATGCTTATACCTAACAGCAAAATGTAATCAAAGGGAACATTTGCTCTTGAGAAATTTAGTACATCCTCTGCTAGTGTAAATTAGCATAACTTCATTAAAACCATTGGAGCTATGTTGATTTAAACTCACTAAGACTCTTTGAGTATTTCAGCTCTTTGTGTATCTGAGAAAGAAAAGTAGACCTGGAACTAGCATGTCAGTATCTTGCACATTAGTATGTTAATATTTGGGAACGACAAATGCAGAAAAATGATAAAACGTATGTCCTTTATAGGAATGACAGAAAGAAAAGAAATACATGTTTTCAATCTGGCATTGACAAATTAAAAAAAAAAGAAAGAAAATAAAAATAACTAAATTCAAGCTGATCTACAGTACCTTAAGGACAGATTTCTGACAGCTCCGGGTTTTGTGGTATTGTATTCTATTACCTTTAGTTAAGAATGTGAACTTTGGTGACTGCAAATGTATGTGACTGTATTTACAGCAAAAAAAAAAAAAAAAGTTAAAGCAAAGCAGATAAATTTAATTGCAAGCTATATAGCACATATATTCACCAGTCAAACCACTGGGTGATCTCTGGACAGTCCATGCAGATACAGATGAAACGGCCATTTCATTTGTCTGTTTGATTCTCAATATCTGTGTAATTCTTCAATAAGTGATAGAGTATCTAAGAACAGTCATAACACTCGATAGATTTACATGATCTAAATTTTCCTTCAGAGAATCACAAAATGATATGGGGTTGGAAGGGACCTCTGCACTTCACCTAGTCCAACCCCCCTGCCAAAAGGTCCACCTAGAACAGGTTGCACAGGAACTTGTCCAGGCAGGTTTTGAATGTCTCCAGAGATGGAGACTCCACCACCTCTCTGGGCAGCCTGTTCCAGTGCTCTGCCATGCTTAAAGTGAAGAAGTTCCTTCTCATGTTTAGATGGAACTTCTAACATTGAAGTTTGTGCCCATTACCTATTTTCCTGTTACTGGGCACCACTGAAAAGCTCCTTTTCTCTACATATCAAATCTACTGCAGGCCCAAGGACTACATGAGGAGTGGAAGAGACTGGATCTACCCTTACAGCTAACACTGAAGCAACCACCCAGGCAAGACAGCCACATAGTAACTTTAAAGGTTCAAAGGACCATCACTTCATTTTGCTGATATGGGTCCGGTTAAAGAGAGAGAGTGTGTGTGAGAGAGAGAGATATGGAGAATAAGCTGCCAAATTCCACTAAAAGCAATACTAAAGTTGTGATTTAACTCTTTATAATCTGACCTTTTGACTTTCTTGAGATGAGAACAACTTTATCATTAGTTCCTGCTGAAGACTGTGCTCGAAGTCACTTACTTGCTTTCAACACATTTACCTGTTGCAGTAAAGATAGTTAAATAGAACTTTCATAACAGAGCAGAACTCAACCATCATGGGAAAGTGTACAAATTCTGCTTACAGACCTGGACACGTTAGTAAAGCACAGCAAGGTTTTACATGAGGAAGGGTGGAGTTGTACATACAAGAGCTCTGTGAGTCAGGTTAATCATAAGGGAAAAACCAAAATTAATGATTAAATAAACATCTTTGTAGCAACCTGAGTAACATCAATAACTTCAACCTTATTTTTAGCTCTTGAGATACAAGAGAATAAAATACAACCATACTTTTTTCCACGAGAACCACTTGTAAAGTTACCTTTCCAAATGTTTGCTGTATTTAGGGTCAAATCTAAAGAAAAAAGACTGCTGCCTCTTAATTGGAAAGAACTTTTTCCTCAAGTTTACCAGGTTCCTTTCCATTCCTTTTCATTATTCAGGAGAAATCTAAATCCAGCAGGCTTTATGGAAGCCTTTGCAGTAGGGCTGATATTATATAGGTCCAGATGTGGTCTCAGGCTCCAGATGATGTCTCAAGCTTACTAAGTGATTATTCATTTTCTAAATTCCTCCGTTCAAAATTCTTCTTGATTTTGTAAGCCTTCTACTTGAACCCTTTTCTAAGATGCTTGTTTTTTGTAAATACAATACGGGATTTCTGAAAGATGAAGGCAGGTATCCCTTTCTTTGATACAGTGGATCCCACTGAAATTAAAGGGTTGAATGATTTATTTTTATTCTTTTTAAATTCTGCTAGCCCTTTTGTCTACAAAACTGTTACTTAACTCTAGTTTTTCTTCTTACTCATAGAATCAGCTAAACTGTTTGTCTAAATACTACGAGTCATATGGGAGCTGTTCTCTTTGACCGGTCATTGCTAGCTATTTGTGCTGTCACATTAGATGACAAGATTTTAATAAAAGTGAAATAAGATCAACTCCTTTATTTTATCATAACAGAAGCTTACCAAAAAGCTGTGTGACATTTGTTCTCAAGCTTTTTGAGCACTGGGGGTTTTTTATGCTTATAAATGTATCTATGACTTTTCACCAGAAACGTTTAAGTGTTTAGTAATAATCTGTAGACCTTCACTGCAAACCCATGCACAGCCATTGAGAACTTCAAGAACTCTATGAATTTTCAAGCCATGCAAAGGGACATAGTGGCATAACCACTGAGACTTGCAATGGATATTACCAGGTCTCCTGTTTCCTTCCTGCGTAGAGCCGTATTTTCCTCAATCTTCCTTTTGTCTCTAACATAACTATAGAAGGCTTTCTTATTGCTGGTGACACCCCTGATCAGATTTAACTCTATCCAGGCTTTAGCTTTCCTAACCTGATCCCTGGCTGCTTGGAAAACTTCTCTGTATTCCTCCCAGACTACCTGTCCTTGCTTCCACCCTTTGTAGGCTTCCTTTTTGTGTCTGACTTTATCTAAGAGCTCCTCGTTCATCCAGGCAGGCCTCCTGGCACTTTTGCAGGATGCATTGCTCCTAGACTTGGAGGAGGTGATGCTTGACTGTTAACCAGATTACTCATATCTGAGCAGTAGGTAGGAAGAGCTAGAAATTTTAATCACAGGACATTTCAAAATACAAGTTAAACCTGTCAGGATTCACATTGCTTAGATTAATTTGGGGAGGATTATATAGTTGATTTCCTGAGACTTTCAAGCTTAGTTTGGATAATATTTGCAGTATGGTGCTTCTAATCATTCCGCACTTGGATTCATGACTTGAAGGAAGAGGATGCCCCTATTTCTTAATTTGCTCTGAGAACACTTAAAAGATGGAGAATACGGAAACTTGTAATTCTTTAGCAAAACAACAGAGTAGTCTTGTAGTGCACTGAATAATAAACATAAAGCCCTCATGATATGGTGCTGTTTTGCCCTTATGTCCTTGTCATTCAGTACAAAAGCAGAGTGAAAACAAGAGCTGAACACAAGAGAGAAACAGAAAGACAGAATTAATAAGAAAATTATTTAACGTTTTGCTTAGGACTTGTTGGTTTCTTTAACTTACTAGAATTTTAGTAACAGCAACAGTCTTTTTCCTGCTAAGGAAAGTTTTCTTCATAAAACTTTTGAAGAATAAATTTTCAAGAATTGCTGTAACTTCTTTCATGAAATTTTCTTTTCAGAAGACAGAAGGAGCCATTTCTATTCCCAGTTTTGAAGCTGCTCTTTTCAATGACTTTATTCAATTGCTTCCCTTATGTGTTTATCGGTTTCCACATTGTATGTGTGTTGTATGGAATGTCACAACAATAAATTCCAAACTAGAAGTTGGGCAGTTATTATGGATGGGATCTTCACAAACTTTCAGAATGTTTTTTGCTGCCATTGAAGCCACCACAGAAGGAAGAAAAGGGGAAAAGGGAAAGTCTTCTGATAATACTATCTTTTAAAAACAATCTAGTTTGTCTACAGTGCCCTCTGGGATTCTCCATGATCATGGCACAGCAAGAGTGGGGATGTTCCATAAGCAGAAGACAAGTCAGGAACCAAACCTGCCACCAGTGCAGGCTGTGCTCTCACCTACTGGGTACAGACTTTCAGGGCCTGAACATGGAGGGCAGAAAGGGGAACAGGTAACAGACAGCAAGTGATGAAACAGGTCCGGGGCCCCTCCAGCCTAGTCAGGGGCAGCAGCAGATATGGCACGGGACAAGATGAAGACCATGCTCCAGCATTGGTCCGTCTAGAAAACAGGGCAGGAGACTGGTACTCCTACAGTGTTGCTCAGGCAGGAACACACCACCCCAGGCTGAGCTGTAGTGGGTCTCCTGGGCCCATGGGCATGGGGTGAGGGAAGGCCAGAAGAGGAGCTGGTAAGTGCATTCAGGGTCACAAGACTGGATATGGAGAATTTAGAAAACCTATAATAGTGTTGATAGCTTGAATATACTATATATAACTAAAGATTTGCTCATGTATTTCAACCACAATCTTTTCATCTTTAAGAGAATGCTATGCTCTGGGGAAATGCAAGGTTTTTCAAGGGCACAAGAAAGCAGCTAGTTTAGCTGAATGAAGAAATTCAGGAGAACTGTAATCTGGACCATTAACTATTTCTAATATATCAGCAATGTTTCACTGATGCATTTGGGTTTTCCATTATAAGAGTATCCTCCTCTTACACCCTCTCCAGGACGTGAATCCAGTTTTATTAGAGCATGAAAAATATGTCCTCTTCTGCAGTGATGTGGTTGAGAGGAATAAGAGATGGCTCTGATGATATATACTCTCAATTGCACTAATAACATCTCATTTTTTCCCAACTCACCCTGTTGCCACTGATAGTAGTGTTTCTGCTACTGCTGTGTGGTGTCACTGTGATTATTACTGTTCCCTTAGTGTCTTTTATGCTCTGGGATCCAATCCAGAAAGGCATTCTGTTTCAGGAGATTTACGTGGCCAGATTGCACAAAGAAAAATGATAACATGAACAGCAGCCCTATTTTTTACAAGGACATTTTTACAAGTAAGTCTAAGACATCATGCCAGAAATATCCTTCCTTGTAATACACAGTTCACTAACTCTACAGCTAGGCCAACCTTTGGGTTTTCTTAACCCAGAATCAAAAAGTTCAAATTTGGGTCATAGCTTGAGTAACCTATTAGCTACCGGTAAATTGAAGATAAACAGAACTTTCCAACAAAAAAAAAATAGTTCAATTTAGAAAAAATTTGATCCATTTAAGCTCTCTGCCTCAGCTGACATAAAAGCCAGTGACCTCTTAGATACACAGGATATTTGCTGGAACAGCATGATCATGTTTTCTGTGAAGTTACCGCATCAGTTATTATTTTGGGCATTGTGGTCAGTATCTTAGTAGGAAACAGATAATTTTTAATATCTTTTTTAAAACTTTCCACAGTTTTGAGATGTTTTTAAATGTTCCCTGTCAGCCCTTGTGATTTCATAGTTTGACAGTCTTAAGTGCACATATGGCATTCACATATATATGTCATTCCACACCTGGCTTCCACTTTCAATCTGCATTTTAACTACTGCAAACTGTTTTTGTAAATAATTATGGGAGATCTCATTCCTTATAAAATGGACAATTTTCCTTCCTTATGCATACACATTACTATTCTTTTTCTAGCCCTTCAGTATATTTTAAGAAATTTCACTTACCAATCGGTTGCTACCAGATGCTATTTTGTCCTTCAGAAACGCTAAAGCTCATCAATCTTTTTTCATGATTTAATCCAAGACTAAAATATTATCTTGGCCAGAATTTGGTTATGATCTATATTGCAGCCATCAGTATGCCATACTCATCTGAATAAATACACCTGTAAACAATTTGCTTCTTGCAAATATTATACCAACAACTATATTATATATTCTAAATTCTCATTTTAGTTAAATTGATTAAAGTAGAATGAACTAAATTGACTGCACCATTCATCATCGTTGAAGGATTAATATCTTTCACTATTGTAAAACCAAAGTGATGGCAACAGTTCTTTAGCATTTTTTAATTTTGCATAATGGAGTAGAAAAAAGTGAGCGCAACTAGTGCAAATTATGTATTTTATACAATATTGCCTAATTGATACACCAGTCATACTTTTAAGTGGTATTTTCCCAGGAAATAATAAACTGATACTGGCCAAATCTGGCTTCAAAACAGCTTGCTCATCTAATGCAGTCTTAGCAAATGTAACTGAAGTCGAGGAGCTTAGGAGAGTGGGACCTCTATTAAAGCATATAACCATCTGTGGGACTGTTTTCCTCTTTGTGTTCTGCCCTTTTGATACATTCATTGTGCATCTGTATCCTGGCCTCAAGGAAGGATTTAAAATGTTCTGATAAATGTCTGATGACATACAATTTTTATCACCAATTTCAAAACAGGAGCCTGAAAATGCCCACGATCCTTTACTCACTTGAGATCAAAGAATGTATTTTACAAAGCTACTAAGGGACTATGTGCTGAAGGACAACATGCCTCTTCAATTCGGAAATAGTTCCCAAACAGTACCATGCGTTTTTTTGAATTATTACCTAACCAGGCAACTGTTGTTTAATTTTGGAAATAACTGTTGGATTGAATGAACATGTTTTGTTTAAAAAGAATGCATACTGCCTGCCAAATTGACCGTGTGTGTTCTCATGTAACCCAGCACCTTGGCCCAAGCTCTCCTCTGCATCAGGGAGGCTCCTTCCTACAGCAGGTACTGCAGGAGCAGTCAGACTCACATCTCTGTGACCCTGAGAGCAGTGGAAGCAGTTCTGGAGGGATGATGTTGGTAGCACTCACAGAATCAGCAGCTCATTCTCTGGCAACTACTCTTATAGTTGTGCTACAAGAGGCTTGTGCATTCATATCTCTTCAAAGGAGAAACTGCATAAAGAAATATGCTTTGAGAATACTGCTTGGTCTGAGAGGTTTCCTTGTGAATTTAACTCCCAGCAGCTAGCATGATTTTGAAAAATCACATGAAGACCACTAGGCATGACCATGTACCAATTTAGGTCTGATTTATAATAAATGATCTAGGAATTTTTGATAATTAACATTATGTTCATGCTCCTGGGAATTTTTATTGCTAATACAGGCACAGTCTGAGATCTTACATTTTTTATTATGCCTAAATATTTGTACTGAATAAGTCCTATGACTTGTATTGTGACTATAGGTATATGCAGAATAAAATCAAATTAAAAATTCTGACTACAGAAATCTCTCCGTTCTTCAGGAAAAAAGAGACCACATTAACAAAAAATTCCCCCTTTCCTTTTCCAGAAGTAATTCAAATGAAAGCTAGCTAATGTGACTAATAAAGTAATTGTAATTGAATGATACGTTTCGGGCGTGTCAGAGTCTTCCCAGAAACTCAGACAATGAGTTCACATCTACGTCTCCACATTTTGAATGACTTCTTTAATCGGATGTGCTACAGCATATCCGATTTGCAGCATATAATTCAGAATGTAATGGGGATGGAGAAACATGTGTGATGGCTTTTAAGAGAGCCCTAGAGAAGTGTTCTACAAAGGGTAGATCAGTGAAGCAGTATAGTGCAAATTTATTGCTGTCATACCACACTCCTCAGTCTACCAGCTCAAAGATGCCTAGGGAGCTGTTTTTGAAAAGACAGTTCCACATAAGCATTTCATTAGCAGTACATACCTCCTCAGCATGTTGGCTAAAGGGCAAATTAAACAGCAACAAAAAAGTCAAAACCTATCTGTCTTCTAATAGTCCAATATCTATATCCTAAATAAAACAATGCAGCTTACCAAAGGATAGCTAAAGTTAGAGATTTGGAAACTTCCTCCATGGGTACCCAGCGTCTGAGATGTTTATTTATATAATTTATCTAGTGACTACACATGTCCAAACCACATGAAACAGTCCACTGAATAGGGAGCAGAACCTGGGACTCACTCTTGCTCGGAGATCGCTAGGCAATAAATTGAAGGTCTCTCACAAGCTCTCCATTAACTTTTCCTGAGACACCAGAAGGTCCAGTCAGCACAGCTCCTTTCCCCAGAGCCTGGAATCAGCTGGAGATTAAAAGTCCTGCTATGGGTGAAGAACTGACTGCGATTCTCCTCAAACACAAGTGTTAATTAAATTCCACACATCCTAGGGAACTGCTCAGCCAATGAGTTATTGTACAAAAACACAGAAGCAGCAAAGCTTCCTGTGGCTGCATTTCAGAGGGGAAAAAGCAGCAAGTTCCCAGCTTTGTTCTCAAAATAAAACTTACTCCCAGTGTTCCCAGAGTCCTAAAATTTCTGGATTAAATTTTATTTGGAGGCTGAAAGTTTTATACTAGACATTGCAGTGCTTAGGCCCCTTATTATGTCTAATCCTTCATATATCAGCCTGTGAAAAAATAAAAATAATATGCAATATGCTACAAAAGACAAATGAGAAACTTCTGTAAGCAAAAGTGTGACTGGGATGAGTATAACTCCCAACCTGGTCTAGAAAGGAAGATGAAACAAGTGGTCTAATTCCGTGCTCAGGACTAGTAACCTTTTACTATTTAATTATGCATCGAATTCTGGACCTAATGTAAGATACTGAATGATAAACTTCATTGAAGACACAAAAGGAAGAAGGGCACAAGAAACATTACCTTGGTACCAGATAGCTTGGGGACCAGAACAAAAGACTGACAAATGGGACTGGCTATTTCAGTATGCTCTACTTAATGGAGTAGAACTATAGGAAATAAATGAAGATGGAGGCCTAAGGGTAGAAATGAGTGATATCAGGAAAATGGAGATAAAGTGTGAGTTTGGCATGCTCTTAGAGGATTAGACTGCAAATATTAAGGGATCGTCTGTTAATCCCTAATTATTCCATTATGTACATTACCAGTTATGCATTAGTTACTGTTGCTATCATTATCTTTTTCCATCGGAGTGATTATTTGGACTATCAAGATAACTACTGAAAACTAAAGCATCAAATGCGACTTAAAACAGAAAGGCTAAATGAACAGGTGCTTCAGATCTTTCATAATAATATCTTCATTCCTTACAGGAGGTTTAAAGGAATGAAGATTTTTATTTTGTCTTTGCTATGGTTTGTTTTAAAGCATTTAGAACAATTTCTCAATTTCTTTGATGGCAAATAAAGTGTAGCAAGGCACCAACTTAATTTCTTATGCCAAAACCACAGAATATATTGGTACCAATGATGTTGTATATTAGCTCAATCTAGAAGATATCATTCCGCCTTGAAAAGCAATGAGTATTTGCTATACACCAAGCAAATTCTAGTCACCAGTCCAACATCTCAATTTTACAAATCCACTATTTTCTAGCTGAAAAAAATCCAAATAAATGCTCCCTCCTTATGCTTGAAAACATATTCACAGTCCTGAGATTCTACATATTAATGTAATCTCATATTCCCTTACTGGAAAAGGAAATGTATGTCATTAGAAAACCTGTAAAAGCAGGCACTTGTTCCTAGTATTTAATAGGTAAGTTGAAGCTAAAATACTTTTGGTTTCAGAAACTAATTTTAGGTCATTTGTAGACATTTCCAAAATGCATTAAAGTATTTTTCTTGTGTCATCTTATGTTTAGTTACCTACAAAGCAGAGCTAGTTAGGCAATTAAAAAACCACATTTTTATGGTTCACTACTTTTTATTAATGACTAGTGAACAACAACAACAAAAAAAGGAGATTGCATTAGTAATTGAAACTGTTTTCTGTATGTCTTCAAGCAATTACAATACATTAATTTAAGAATAAGCATTTATATTTTAATAGATATCTGTTACAGTTAGAAGTACAGCACTGTTCATTTTATCATGTGTATGTGCTTACTCAGCCACACAAAAATATGTGCATTTCTATAGGCATTGTATGGAAAAGCTTATATAGCTTTTGCTATATAAGAGAATATATTGCTTCAATTACTGTGCCTAGAAGGACTCAATTTATACATGTATTCCAAGTCCAAAGAGGTATACGCTGAAGTTTTATACACTACTAAAGTACACTAACGTAGCACAAAAGAAATATATTGTTATGGTTTGAGAAAACCCATAACAATTTATTGTCGTTTAGACAATTAT
>JAOXJM010000079.1:26742554-26767602 GCA_026413425.1 Tringa solitaria | reverse complement strand
ATTTTCCCCAGTATTAGAAGAAAAGTTAGTCCTGTGTCTCTCAACCCAGGACATATATATAAATATATATATATAAAACACAGCTTATTTTCATTCCTGTTGCCGAGACTTAGTAGTTATGCAAGTTGGAATGAAAGGTACTTCAGGAAAAAAAGAGGGAAAACAGGAGAAAGAGTATAATCTTTCCTGCCTTTCTATCAGGTAGGACCCTAACCTAGGAAGAGTCATTCAGAGATCTTATCTTTTGCTACCCATATCTCACATCAAATAGTTTCTGGGTAATATGCAAAAATATGGGCTTTGCTGCAGAGTAAAACACACATCACTATGTTTTGTGTTTCTTCTTTATAAAAACAATGTTACTTCCGTCCACTCAATATTATCTATGAATATTAATTTTCCATGTATTGGGGAAGAGGCAAAACAAAATAACAGAGAGTAAGTTCCCTATGTTCATTTGTAGCATAATATCTCATGAATTTTTTTTCTCTCATATTATGCACATAGCCCCTAGCACACAGAACAAACAGTAGCTTCTTGGAATTCTGCTTTGAGCAGGAAACCAAATCCAAGGGCTTTAATACTGTGAAAAAGCTTGTCATAAGAATGTTAAACTGGGCTTGGTGTAATAGTCTTTTATTTGCTCTGATCCCACTGGGCAAATTGTTGGCAGTATGGCCCCCTTACAATCTGTGAGGGTCTGTTTCAAAGACAAAGAAGATGAAGAAAAGAATGGCCCTTTTTGTAGAATCAAAAGGAAGAAAAGTCAATAGGAAGCTCTTATATACTCTTGAAAGGACAAGCTTTTCCATTTGAATGCTACAAATTACCTATTCCATTGAAGCTACTTCAAAAAGAAACCAGTATTTTCTTGAGAAAGGGTTAAAAAGTCCTAAGTGTTTGAGTGGTAGAATTGTTAGGAAGCTCTTTCTTACACGATGTCTACAATAAAAATTTCTGTTGGTCTGGATATCCAAGTTTGAGCTACAAAAAAGTATGCTCTAAATGATATTATTCTGTTTGCAGAAAAAAACTGTAGCTGCATTTCTTGCTGCTTTACAGACCTCTTGGAAGGCTGAAGAGAATGGGTGGCATTAATTACATACTATAAAGCATCGTTTTGCTAAAATACTCTATTCTAGGAGTGTTTTGCCTAGTTCAGCTACAGTGTCTGCTATATATTAATCTAGGTCCTAGGTTAAGCCAATTCAAGGTAATTCTTTAACTTGGCTTAAGTCTTCCAAGCACAGAGATGGGTAAATACCACAAAAAAATTTTTATATGTATTTAGTTCAATTTTAAAAAAAACTAAACACTTATTCTCACCTCCCCATTGCATTGCTTCGCCACAAAAATATGTTAATTTTAGTTCCTTGTTGGTCATACACAACAACTATTTGGAATAGAGATCCTTACAGCCTGATTTGTGCATTCCTACAGCAATAACAGTAGTACTGGTATGGAGTAAGACAGTTTCTGGCAGAGAGGTACCTTTTAAGAAGTCAAAATAATCTTTACATATTAGATTACTGATGGATAAACACACCTTGTGTCAGCAGAATTATATGGATACAGCAAGTCTGTACTGAGATTTGCACTAAGAAATATCTAAACAACAACGGTTTTGTTCAGGATTAATTAATTAGGTCAGAATATGGAGGTACTAGAAAATGAGACATTTAAAGTATCTAAAGTATTTAAAGCTAAATTTAAATCTATCTATTTCTCACAGGTCTATTCAGCTGTATTTAAATGTATTGCTTTCCTAAGATACCTCAAGTTTCTTCAAGTCCTCTGATTGAGAACTTCTGCATTTATCTTGCTAGGAAAGAGAAACAAATCTGTATTTTATAGCTTACGAAATACATTTTATCAACACAGCTCAAGCTTCAAAAAGGATCAGTAGAGGTATAAGATGTGTTAGGATATATGACAGGAATAATTGATTATTTTCCAGAAATTAAAAGTTTTTTCTTTTGATTAGATTTGAATTAGACTATCTTCTATTTTGAGTTTGTAGTACACCTAGCCTAATGATACCTTGGTTACTAAGCAGGACTTCTAGCCATTATCATAGTACAAATACTAGCAATACTAGTAATAATGAAAAAGGTGTTAGTTATTTTACTTAAGTTAATATTCTTATGTTAGTATATTAGTAAAAGACTTTAGAAGCATAAAACTTTAAAGTTTTAAAGATAAGCAAGAAGAAAAATTTGACATAATAGTTCAAAAATTAGAGCTTCTCAAATTCACACACCTTTGCCAATCCTCTAAGCATTCACAGATGGGTGTATATACAAACAGAAAAAACAGATCTTGTATATGCAAAACATGTAGGGGAACCGATAGATTAGAGATAGGTACCTTCTATATTTGGATTCAGTTGTCATTTCTAGACTACCTGCTTATCTAATCTAGTCCCAGATGACACACAGAATGACAAATATCTCTCACTGTCCACAGCAGAACACAAATCTGAATCTTGCACGTTGTGTGGATGGGTGCATTTATGTCTGCATGCTTGTATGTAATTAAATGCAACAGTGACTTGGCTCCTTAATCATCCTAAAAGCATGAATCAGGAATAAGGGACTTTGATTTCATGTAAAGTGGCTTTAGGCAGAACGCTTTACTTCTAAGACTTCATGTTGTGCTGCTGTCAAAAAAAGGCAGAGGAAGATGTGAAAACCCCTGAACCAAAGGCAGGATGCTAAACAGCTATGTAATCCATCACTTTTTAAATCCCTTCTTGTTAGGCTCAATGGTAGGTGTACTCATTTTGATTTATGACCTGCATGGCAGAAGTCTTGCAAAACAGTCCCACTCAGTAGAGGGGGGTCATCCCTAATGAATTTCACTCTGGTTTCTTAGTAAACAAATCTGTTCTTTTCCTATGGACGAACACTGCCCAAAGGATGCAACTGTTACATCCCCTTTCTCTATAATTCCATAATAATCTACGTTCTAGAACTGTGTTGTTCTTTTATCCATAGTTGCTAGATTCTGAGCTTACCAAACCAAATATTGCACTATGGCACCAGGCAAGCCTGAGACAGACTTCATACAATAAATAGAGTGGTGGCACCCTATTTGAACCTTTTTTGTGATGCTCGAGCTCCCTGGTGACCAGGTACTCCAATAAAGATATCTGCATTTTTATCTCTGAGGAAACGACAGAAATGTGACTATTACACCCTGAAGAAATGAAAGATTAACTGACAATATCTGCACTTAAGCAATGTTGGGCCTTCTGAAGCCCAGGCTCTCATTTTTATTTCCAATTGGGAAGGAACGGAAATACCTTAGTTGCTTAACGTTGGTCTGGAAGGAAAGAAGGAGAGTTTAGAGGGAAGAACTGGCATAATCTAAATACTACATTGTTGTTTTAGACTCTGAACTGTAAAACCATTAGTATAAAAATATGAAAACTTATTGAGGCCATATTTTTCTCAGTTTACATATTTCTTAATTATATCCCTTCTCCTCATGTTTTTGAAGCTAACCTTGAAAAAGTTGAGCAGCATGTACACCTTGTAATGTTATCTGTCTACTTTGCAGACAGAAGCCTGAATTAAGAACTAACTTATTTATTTCAAATCTCAAATCTTCGTGGTTAAAGGGGAAAAAAGAGAAAATAGCTTTGTCTCATGATCTAGATTATCTTTCTCATCTTCCTACTACTCTAAATACTAGATTATATGTATTCAAAAAAGGCACTTTTAAAAAAAAGAAACTACCCTTTATTTCTTAAGATAAACAACACATTCAGGAGATCTTGTAGTCAAATTAGATCCAGCTTGACCATAGGTGATAGCTCATTATCACCCTGAAATACTGATCCCAGTATTTTAGCCTATGGAGTGTTTGAGACCTTTAAAAGAAGAAGAAACTGAGACAGGAATAAAAGGTAAATAAAGTGCTTTCACATTTCAAAAATAACTGAAAGAGCAATAGACGAAAAGGCAAAGAATTTAACTTGCAAAATAAACCTACAGTTTGGAAATATTTTACTATCAATCTTAATAATTAGTAGTTCATACTCTGCTTTGTTTGATAATGATGAATAAAACTAAGGTCCTTTGCTCTTACAGTATTTGAATCTTCATTGCTGAACTGAAACAGCAGAAAAAAACCTAAATCTGCATAAACCCCTGTCCAATATGCATTATAGTTCAAATACAGGAGGTTTTTCTGTTAGTCATCAAGCAAATCTTGCAAAAGATTTAGTCACCTAGCAAAAAGGAAATGAACAGTTGAGGAGAAAATTCAGAGCCATTCCATTCTTGTAAATTGTAAAACGTAAATCATGATGGTTCTGCAATGCTTCCTTTGCCCCTCCCTGGATCAGAGCATCTCACTGGATACTGACACTTTTTATAATCCAAAACCAGCTAAAATACCAGCTCCAGTCCATGTGATCTCGCCACTCACACTACACAATTCAGTTTCTGTAGAGAGAATGTACTCTCTATTCTGTAAGTATCTGAGACTGAGACAAAAGTTTTAATAATTTGTGGCAACTTTAAGAACAACGTTTCTCTTCTTTAAGTTTACTGTAATTACTCCTTAGATTTCTACTGTTCATAGTAGAAAATAAAGAAATATCAGTCTAGACAGTGCTTAGTGACAATATATGTAATTGTCTTGAGATCTGAGGATTTTTAATCTGGTCCTTTGTTGTTTAAAAAGATTATGTTGAATTTATAGCCTCTGCTGTTGTTATTGTTATTCAATATAATATGGACTCTACAATACAGTCAAATGATCTCAGCATGATAGAGAAGTGCAATGAAAAGTTCCTAATCAGTGTTAGGTTCTTCATGGATGCAAAATGAATGCATTCATATTCAAACAGTAAAATTAAATTACAATTTACCAGGGGAATTAATCTTGATTTACAGCTATTTATGATAAATAGGATTCAGGATACTGATCTCAATGAATAGCTTTTTACTGAGGCGAGAGATAAATATCGGCAGCAGGACTTCAGGAAAATTAGCTATCAGACCTGCTAAAGTAACTGAATGATGAGATGCACCAATTAAAAACTATTTAGCAAGTTTCCATATAGGTAACTCACTAGCAGATCACAGATACTTCAGCTCTGTGTGTTTTATCTCTTTGAGGCATATAATAATTGAAATGGCCATTAGTGGTAACAGGAGTTATTCATACAAATCTTCCCATTCGTTTATTTGACATAATAGATCTCAAAGTATATTTATGTTGTTTTTTCCTTATTATAACCAACTCTATAAATCTACAAATTGAAAATATAACGCCTAAAGTTCCTAAAAAGTTGAATGAAAGTATTAATGTATTCTGCCTTTCCATCTTTACAAAAAAATTAGAAAAAATTATTTCCAAAATGGTTAGCAGGATTGCATGGGGATGTGGATACCTGCATGTATACATGTACGTATTTGTGTGTGTATGAATGTACCTGTCTCTTAAAGAAAAGACAGAGGACAGAGAAGTTATATCCAGAGTATGCCTGAAAGATTAATCAGCCTGGAAAAAGCACCAAATTCTAACTAACATGTATCTCTGTTATGTAAGATAACAGAGATACATGTTACGTATCTTACAGTTATGTAAGATAATTGAGCGGCTTAATGAAGAGATTCTTACAGGACACCCATTTATTGTAAACCACAGAGTGTTGATGACTATCAGGAAGGTACTATGCTTCTTCTGAAGATCCCCAAAATGAGGGCAAATCTGCGAAATTTTATGAACCGAATATACAGTACCGAATATAGGCCAATTTTAGATAAAAAATATGTAAGAACCCGACAGAAAGACAGGATGCATCAAAAGCTCGCTTGTCGCAAGACTTCTGTTGCCAACATACTGATAACAAAGATTGTATGTCCTTGGTTCTCAAAACAACTGTACCCTCTGCCCCGAAAACTTGCCTGCCTTGCAACGCCCAGCACTGCTTGTGCAGCAGGGGCAAGGGGGGCTCATGCAGGAACCGTGTCTGACAATGACTGGATGAGCACAGGTAACTGGCACATTGATTGGCCAAACTACAAGTCAGCAGGAACTATAAACTACCATTATACCCCACTGCAATTGGGGACCCCTCACCACCATTGACCCTCACCATTGCGAAGGCCTGAGAATCGCAGATCAGTGGGACACTGTTGACTCCAGAGGACTGTGTGGACATACCATGGTGGTGATATACTATTTCTTGCAGCTCTCTGAAATTCTGCTTCTCCTTTCCTATACCTCTGCCTTTTCTCTATCACCATTTAGTGTCATTTTTAGGTAACAATAGTAAACCCATAGTAAACGGCATCTGACCTCATTTGTGTCTTAAGAGCACCCCCAGGTTCATTTCGAACCCTCTCCCAGACCAAAAATTGGACTGGGACCTAACAACATATACTAACGAGAAAATGACTTAAAACATTAAACAATAACAACAAATTAGATAGAAATATTTTAAAAAGCTCTCAATACAGAACACAGGCTTGAAATAGTCATCTATTGTTTTCATGCCTGAAGGCATTTCATGCTTGAGTAAACAATATATTTGCCTTCCTTTCATGCCAGGAATTTTTTCTCAGTCTAGAATGCTTGTGCTCCAACCTATGATAATATCTGCTTATGATTAGGGGCAGCATTTTACCAGAACACCAAAGCTCAGGAAATTAGCAGCCATAAAAATGTTCACCAGATTTTCTCCCTTTTGTCTCTGAATTTAGTTTTCATGGAACAGTAAGTTAGCAGAAGTAGATGGACATATCAATACTAAACAAGTATATTTTATTTGAAAGAACCATTTTAAGGCAACACATAAAGACTAGATTAACAAACTGTCAGGTACCTGCGCTAAATGACAGTCACTTAAAGTGCTTCTAGAACACAGTTCTGTGGGGTAAAGACTTGGAAAATGAAGTTTGAATGAGATGAGACAAGAACCAAAGTTTCCACAGTAATCGACACTCAGAAAAGATCATCTTTCCTCATGAACTGAGTGAAAGCAGATGTATGTTTAGAAAGGGCTGAAAGAAGAGTACCAAAATGAATGCTTGTGTGCATGTGTGTATGTATGCTTGGGAACATTCCCATAAAAGTAAGGATGCGTTTTAAAATTAAATCCCTTATTCAGGTATTTAAGTGAGTTCCTAATTCAAAGCATTGACTATTCCCCTTGAAGTAGCATTTTTATTACTATATCTCCTCTCTAATTTTATTCTGAGTCCTTCTATTTTTGGTAGATTGTTTGCAGGTATGCTTAGAAGAAAGAGAATTGCCTGTACAGAGACTTCCATCCCAGAGCTCAGCCTGTGAATGCTGTGGCCTTTTGAACACTCACTAATTGCATGACAAAACTTGAAATCTTTCTTCACAGGCGAATGGCTGACAGTTGCTTAAAGGCTACTTGAAAATTCCAGTAGAAGGTTTGCAACTGAGTTCGCAAAGAAACACCCTTTATTTCCTTTATGATCAATAAGAAAATTCCTAATTGGCAGTCTTTTCCCCACTTCAAAATAAGCTTTGAAATACAGTTAAAATAGAAGTAAAAATATGCAAGCGGTAACAATATGCAGAGCCAAACCAATCTGTGTTTGTCTAAAATGTGAAAGAATGAAGGGGAAAAGCTAGGGCTGTAGTCAAACCTTCTGCTCATAATACAGTAATATTTAATAAATATGTATGCGTTAAAGAAAATATTAGTGGCCTATGCTAAACTACAGAGACAATTTCTTGGGGTCTAAGACCACTATGAACAGAAAATATCCACTGAAGTAAGAGTAAAGCTTTTGTAGTGCAGGATTCAGAATAACTTTCCTGGGAAAAATTGTTGTCCTGAGTTCTGACTGTACATTGAAAGACATAAACTGAAATATTCCAACTTGAATATTTCAAACATTTTTTATATAAAACTTACCTTTGCTAAGCTTGTCACGTGAACAAGATGTTAGAAAGAACAAAGCCCAGCCTGACAATTTGCAAAAACATCTGTCAGGTTTCTGCAGATCTTTTCTGCATTGGTGTCTCTTGTTCTGAGCTCTGCTGGGGTGAGGTGAATGACGTAATGCCAGCTCAGGCAGAATTAAAGAAAAATTTGTACTGGTTACTCGCCTCAATTAAGATAGAGCAGGGTTAATGAGAATGACAATATCGTTTGTTAGCAGAGCGTGTGTCGGTACAAGTATCTGTACCAATATACTACCCTGGCTATGGGAGTTACATATACACAATACCATAGAACGCCTATATGGATAGGGCAGTCCAACCAAATGATTTTGTATAAGCATGGTGTTGAACTTTGATAGGAATTTGTTAAACATAGTACAAAGTTAACTACATTAACTAAGTGCAACATTAAGCATAGGGGGAATTAAGCTCTTAGGGAAGAGCTGATTAAAAAGAACGTATAATCTCTATTGGCCACTAAAGGTTTAACTTTAGCAACAAACAGTATCTTTGGTCAGGAATAGTTTGTCATCTGTTTTGCAATAACAGTTTTGTTCAAAGACCAACCAAAAAGAACTCTCCCAGATAAATGCTCTGTCTTTTCCAGAAACTTTTGTACTGAGTTCACCTAGCAACAATAGAAATTGTTTGCAAGTACACCAATCAGATTAAAACCAGAGTAGTCTCATCTATATGGTAAGAAAATTTAACATAATTCCAAGGAATCTTACTCTCTTGCCAAAAAGAGTTACACAGAATAACATAGATGACACCATGGTATATAAAAGCACACGTCTCAGATATCAGTTTACATGTAGCTGCATAAAAGTTCTGTAACCGTTTTAGAGTGGTTTTAGTGTAACACTGGAACTGGTGTGAAAAGACCAGTGGCAGCAGTGAATGCAGTACTAACAATCCTGGAGGAAGACAATAAAGCACCAAGCTGCTCAGCTCCTGCTCTCAATAGCAGTTAAGAGTGAGATCATCATGTTATTTCATTGTAGTGGAAATGAAAGTTCAGGGTATGCATGCGATATGTCAAATTGGAGAGTTATAGTCAGATTTCATAACCATAAATAGAAGCATATGCAAATTTTAAAACAAACCTGCATCTGAAAAAGCCAGAATCAAAATGAAACGCTACTCAGTGTTCAACCTTTACAATTACATGTTAATATTATTTCAGATGCACTCAAGGAATAGTTGTAGCTAATGGTAAGGCAGCATTCAGTTTACTGATCTATTCCTATCCTGCATTCCCTCATTGAAATTTTGAAGCAAGGACATGGTAATGAAATGTAACTTTAAGCTTTGGATATGTCTCTGTGATAGATACTCAGTTAAATGAACATAAATATAGGAAGGATGGAAACAAAAGGGCTGCTAGTCCTTGTGGTTTTACTACATTAGCAAGAGGCCCATCCTGAAAGTGAATTAATACTGATTGTTGATTGGATTAACTAAGCTAAGTTGTCTTATCTTCTGTACTTAAAGATGATTTATGTAGAGGGAAATTAAAAAGACTGTATTTTGATATTGCTAGGGAGTTATCTGAGAGGAACTTACACAAAAGACAGGGAACTAAGAAGGCTTTTTTCCCAGTAACACATTTGTAAGGTGGTCCCACACTCACAGCTGGATGAGTCCTACTCTGGCCAGAGCACGGCAATGGCTCTTTGCTACTGTGCCTGTCTGGGCTCTGTTCCAGGTGATTTGATTAAATTTGCAGAAGAAAGTGCTCTATTTCTTCCCTCTGATCCTTGTTTGAGGGGGATATCATGTAGATTCCCTGGAGATAAACTATCTTTTTTGGGAACTGAGACTTTTTTTTTAACAGAAAGTAATATTGGGCAGGAGTAATCTGTCATGTGAACTGCTGTCTGTGTGAATGCTACTTTCATTACATATGAGATACGTGATTTTGTCAGCCTCTTTCATGGCAGTAACACTATTAGTTTACATTTGATCGTGTTTATAATTATCAGTACTTGAGAGTCTTTCATTCCTATTGTGAAGAGGATGAATCAAATAGCCATAATCCCATCATCATAAGATATGTAATCACTCGAGAAGGGTCAGAGAGGACAATGAATTACTCTATGTGGAGGTAAACTGTTAAGGTGATCCAAAGCTACAGGTATATTAAAAACAGATTTTAATATATGATGGGTGGTAGGCTGTGTGAGGTTGAACCTAAAGTTAACATGTAAACCCACCAGATTAAATGGCCTGGTGCAGACCTTGGCAGTAAAATATTAAAAAGAGAAACAGAAAATAACTGTGGAAAGTAGTGTAAGTAAAAGACCACATATTCATATTCTTACAATCATCCTCAGAGGCAACTTGCATCAGTAATGGCAAAGCAAGAGGTACAGAGTGCCAAAGTGGCACAGTGTATTCAAATACAGAGAGTGTGCTTATATTTAATAAGCACAGCAGGTGAACAATTGGATTTGAAAGGGAAATTAAATGGGCTGACCTAAGAGCAGAGGCATTTATTGTCTAGCTCTCTGCTTTCTATTCCATGATTACTGCAAAGCGCTTTTGTAAACCAATATGAAGGAACACATTACTGTGATTGTGCATCAGCTAAGCACAGTGGCCACAGTAGGAAATAAAAAAAAATAATTTAAAAAGTCAAATTCAATCAGCTTTTACCTCCAAGCTTCTATATTCCTTTTTCTTTTAATCTCTTTTCCTGCATGATGCCTGCTTTATGCCTAACATTGTTTGCATTAATGCTATTTCTAGATGCCTGATAACACAGTAAGGTAGAAAAATTAGCAAAGACTATAAGGGAGACAAAACTCATATTCTAGCCCTCTCTAAGCTAAACCAGATATAATCATTTAGCAGGAACCACAAACAGACAATTAGTCTCAAATTGGAAGATTAACTCAAAAGGAAGTGCAAGGAACAAAAATCATGAGTGCTACAACTTGTTATCGATTACAGATTAAAATTAGCTTTATGAGTTAAGACCATTATCATAACACTGAATATGAATATGAGATGTAGCCAAGGAAAAGAAGTTTGAAGTTTCCCCTGCTTGATGAACAAACTCCAGAAGCCAAGCAAATAAAAACACTTTAACTGGAAAAATATTTGTCAAAGTTCTTGTGAAAATACTAGTGAGTAGTTTCATCTTCTCTCCTGAGTAAACAATTAGTAGCATTTAGCTACTGAACCTCACACATCTTACTGTCCCTAATGCAATTGTTAGAGACTTTCCTGAGAATCTTCCCAGACATAAGCCCATATTTCCAAACAGAATACAAATCATTGAAAACACAAATAAAATAAAACAAATTATCTAAGTGAAGAACAGAGGATATGAAAGCAGGACAAAGGGTGTCACGGGTAATTATAAAGATGCATCTGGTCCCTAGTTACTTTTGACAAAGCTGTTTTTGTGATTTATGGCAGGTGCTTGTTTATAAACCTATTTCAACACAGACACACTGAAACACATTCATCATTCTGCCTGGTCTTCATTATTGGATAAACATCATTTAAACAGAATCTGAATCCAGACTTCTGCTACCTTGACATAAAAATCAGAATCTCCTATTTGCCTGCATTTATTTATTTATTTCTATTGACCTGTGGAGCTGGGTTGCGTTTGACAAAGGTTCTACACTTACCCCACACTTAATTCAACAAGGAAAGCAAATGTATGTGTGCTGAAGTTCAGGAAATAATGCTAGCAAGCAGTACCTCTTTAATATCAATATGTATTTTTGTGCCCTGCACTTGTGTTTTCTGGAAATGCAGGATAACCAATGCGCAAGTTTAAACAACTACAACTCTGGCAAACAACTGCAGTTGTCCTTACCCTGCTGTTGTGTCCACTGAATAAAATAGGCATCCACCTGGCAACCTATTCCAGAGAAATAAAAGAAATGGAGCACTTGTGGATTTTTTTTTTTATTTTTACTTTTGCATTTTGCAGTTGGTAACCGAACTCTCAGTGTTGAAAATATCTAAAAGGAAAGAACTATGGCAGGTTTTTTTGGGAGGGGGGAGGTTGAATGGTTTGGGTTTTTTTTTAAAAACAGTTATACATTCATAGACTATCCAAGATATGGACTGAACCATATTAATTCTTGACTGGCTTTAGAGCTGTTTTGTTTGATACTAACACATTGTCAGCATGAGTACTGGAAACTGACAGAAAATATGAAGCAAATATGAAAGACTTTGTCTTTTCAAAGTAGCCCCATGTATTGGACTAATACAGAAAAACAACTAAAACTAAAGGCTTTACAGAAAACCTTACTGGCAACAATGATTAATTATTGATCTAAGTCACTTCATCGCTTCCTGTTAAAGACCACCCATACAGGTTCAACTCTTACCTCCTTCCTGTAATTTGGTTGCTGAATGCAAGTCAGCTGGACTATTGCTTAACTGTAAGTAAAGACTTGAAATAACTTCTTGTTTTAGCAGCACAGCAGAGATACTTAGAACATTTATTCACCATGACATTGCATATTCAGCACACATATGCACATTTTGTAACACTGATCTAATGACAATGCATGCATTTCTCCATTATTTCAAATGTGTTCAAAATAACATTATTTTCTAGTTAATATGAATAATTAATCCTTTGTCTATGAGCTGTTATTGTTCAACTTACTGCGTATGTTCAGTATCTGACATTTATACTATGTCTACAGAGTTTTGAAGGAAGTCAAGGCCTATTTTAGCACAGCATCACTGAAAAGAGTGTTGGAAAGGATATCAAGGAGTCTTGTTGGCCCTTTCCTTGCCCCAGGATTAACTATATCTATATTGTACCAGCTAGATGTTTATTCTACCTGCCTGTAAAGACCTCTAGTGTTGATGTGACGTGGCCCCAAGCCAAAATTAGAGTCTTCAGGTCAGACTGTCTTGCTATTCATTAAAGAGAACATGTCATCTGGAAAATTATTTCCAATTTCTACTCCAAGGGTTTTTTGTTGTTACTGTTATTGCCTGGAACAATGTAACTCTTCAGGCGGACAAACCTGAAAAGAAGAGGGCTTGAAACAAATCTCTCATAAATCCTTTGTGTCTTTACAAGGCAGGTTTCTCCCTTCAGATTTGCTTTTAATCCAACAGCCCAATCCTTTCCTGAACTATAGAGTCTGAAATTAAACCCAGCAATATACAACCTTTCACTTTGTTCTTTTTCTCCTATTTAGAGGCAGGCATCACAAATGTCTTTCTCATTTTTCTGCTCCCTTGCCAATCCTCCACATGTTCTCAAAACCCACAGCAGCAGATCTGGAGTATCCACAGATTAAGTTCATCAGGCTCACCTGATTTAAGAGCAGTTAAACACACTCTATTTTCTGTTCTTTCCTTGATCAAGATCGAAAGTTTTTCTCCTTGTTTTTTTTTCCCTTCCCTACTTTCTCCTGTGTGGTTTACTTTTTAGTAAAGGTTGATGAAAAAAAAAAAAAAAGACACTAAACACTTTTACTTTCTCAGCATCATCTGTCAACAGCCTTCATTCACTCAGAGGCGAGTGCACAGATTGCAAGTTTGAGTTGGCCACTACACATGCTGTGCAAGGGAAAGGAGGATTTCTTCACTTCGTTACACTGCTGTACATCCTTGAAAGTGCCAAATACACCAGCCAAATTTTACTGACAAATTCTACATACCAAACTCCCTTTGGCATCACTGGAAGCACAGGAAGGGATGATCTGATTTTCACATTGCTAACTAAAATTGTATGCCCTCTGCAACATGTTAAATAAATAACAGTAGCAAGATGACCTATTTTCTAAGGTGTAGAAAGCCCCAGAACCATACAGCTAGAATTCTTACCATGAAATTCTGGTACAAAGTAATTTAGTTGTACGTTAAACATTTATAAATCCTGTTACCTACATTTTTCAGAGACACAGTTATTTTTAATTATGCAAAAATTATCTCCAAACAGAATGCCTCACTACAAAGGACTACATGAGTAAGAGCTATATACCAAAGTCACTACCTGTAATTACCACTTCATTTGTAATGACTTTTTTTTTTTTTTAGAAGAATTATTCTGCTTATTTCACTGGATTTAAAAAATTCTCTTTCTTTTCAGGTCTTGCTGTAGTGGATACTTCTTTAGGGATTTCAGTTTCTAGGTTACAGAGCAAGCACTGCCCCTTTCCTTAAGGTCTCATGTCTATTTTTAAACCTAACTTCTTTCCAAATATCACATTTTTCACTTTCTGATGTAGAAAGAACCCTCTTTCTTTCAGCTTTAGCAATGCAAAACAACTCAAAAGGAAATTCTCTCATCTTTCAGTAATATTTCTGGCCAGAATCAAAGGCTATCTGAATTTTGAGCTTATATGTGAAAGCACTCTATTTAGTTTTTCACAAACAAGCTCATCTACATATACTTATTTCTTTGATTAGATTACATTATGGACAAATTCACAAGGAAGTAGGGTAGGGAATTACAGTGCATCTTCAGTATAGGAAGTTACTTAAAAACAGTAAGGCAATACAGAATATCAGTTCTAAGCTTGGCTCACTGGTTTACCATGGAACTTCATTAATATTGGGAAGAGCACATAGGGACACAAAGTGTCGAAATGTCACTTTATTACAAATAAACTGCCACTGCTTCCTTCCAGATTTCCTTTCCCTAAAAAAAGACTGTGAATTCTGACATGTCATTAGGATTACTTTTCAAGAGTTTTAATTAGCAGGAACAGGAAACACTCCATGGGTTGAAGTTTGTTTTCCTGTATCTTGTGATATGGAAAATACACATTTCAGTTGCTAGTGGGACTCATAATTTATTGGCACAGATCAGATAAACCAGACAGAGCAGACTTGAAACACGTAACAAGGAAAGGATTCACTGTGACTAATATTTATACTTACAAAGGATCTAGGAATTAATGTTTTCCAAGAGACAAACTACATCCCACAGTAATGAACTTTATTCTTTGTAGCCCTTTTATATAAAAGAGTAACAAGATCTTTCCTGTTGTGTTTTAGATTTCCATACTGGGGAAAGGACCTTCTGAACATACTGGTACCAACATTTCCGTGAAAGAGAAATGGCTCAAGGAGGATTCTCTTTAAAAGAATTGTTACAAAGCTGCTGCTGAAGAGAAACTGTTCCCTTGTGCCTGTAAAACACTGGGAAGTTAAACAAAGGAAACTATTTTTATTTTCTGCGATATTCTCAGCCCATAGTTGGCTGAGAGAATCCATATTCATACACAACTACATTTTAATAAAAAGGTGATATATGACAACTAAGCTACCAGTGACCAACCACAAGCTATATACAGGCTAGCCTGCTGACCACTGACTTTGATGTAAATTCTGAGATGCCCTCTGGTATGTCTAGTATACTTTTTTTTTTTTTGCAAATTTTATCTTTTCAGACTGTGCACACACACATTGCAGCACATGAAGAGCAAGTTCTCTGAATCACTTCACGTCACACATTTAAGCTCAAGTTATAGCAGAATTAACAGCTGAATCTTCTTCACTGCTTTTGTCATTTACTTTCTTCCTGTCACAGCAACAGATATTTCCAAAAGCAGTTTCTAAGATATACTAATGTTTATCTGAAATCCTTTTGCTTAGAATTTACGCAGACAGTGCACATTAATGGTTGATCAGTGATAGACGTTGGCATGAATTTCATGGTTTGCACTTTTCCAATGTTAGTAGGCAAAGTCTAAGGTTCATGCAAAATACTAAAGGAATTTCTCTAACTAAATGTAGACTTCTGTGCTGGTGAACCTTGGCTTTTTAAAAACTATACAGCACAGCTCTTAAGTGTTTCAATCTAAGTGTTTACCTTCATTCAGGATAAATCAGCTTCACTAGTGCAATGTCTACTGCTAGATGAGGTGAATTCTATCTTAACTGGATGGAGATAGAAGACTTCTAACCATGTAAAATGATCACACTAAGCATGTTCACACAGTTTTGTCATCCAGGATTAAGATATGAAAGTGTTCAAGGAGATAATTTCTTCTAGTCCATTCCAAGTCTAACTGTCCTTACCAGTATAATGCTTTTATTCAGTGTCTAGCCTAAATTTCCCTTTTACAGTGTAATTCTCCTCCAAGCAACTGTACAAAATAGGTTATTTTGTTCTTGGTTATTTGAGGGTTGCTTCTTCCTTTACTCTAAATTAGAAATACATTCAGTTCAATACAATGCATTCTAACTTCTACAAAAGTCACATTTTCTAGATCTCTGGTAATTCTTTGTGGTTCTTTTCTTGGTTCTCCCGGACTGATCCGTATCCACTTTAAAGTACAGTGTCCAACACAGACATTATACTCCAAAGACAGCCAGGTCATATTACCTGTAAGTGGTGACCCTTCCACTCTGCTGGATACACGTCAATAGTCATACAAACCCCTTCACATCGCACTGTGAAATTCAGAGATTCTGCAGAAGCATGCCTCATATTTAACCTCTACAGCAAGCCCCGGATTTTTTGATGTGGAATAAAATGTCAATTTTCTTCTACCTTTATTTATGCAGCCCATTCTTTAAAAAAAAGTATCATAAAAAAGCTGAAAACTAAGCCCTATGTTTTTTGCTTCTATACTTTCCACAAGGTAAGCTAACTTCCAAATTCATCTCTTCTACTATTTTCCTTCCTGCTCTGGGAACAAGCTTACCCAATATCTACTTGAAACTTGCAACTCTGCCTTGTACTCTTTTGAGGCCCTATAAGCTTATCAATGCTCCCCCTGCCCCCGCGCCAAAAAAAACCCCACCCCACAGACCCCCTACACTATTGTGTGTCGCTCTCCTCATTTTCTATGTTGTGGGAAAGACTTATAAATAATTAGAAGACAGTATGATTGGAGCTGACTTTACGAGACACTAAACATATGAATACCTGTCCATGGGGAAATAGAAATCAAAAGCAAGGTGCTGCCCTGTAGCTTTGATGTTTGTAACATAATGTATTTATCATGCTTTTCAGAACTTTCTGCAACACGTATATACTGTGCAATACAGCCAAATTCACCACAGATGTTTATTTAAACAAGGAATTATTTTTGTTGTACAAGTAGGTTGACAGCTACCCATAAAGAAATTCCAGAAAGAAAGAAGGTGCCACTGATTTAATTTCACATTTAATAAAAATGTGAGCATTCATTCTCTGAAGATTATGGAAACAACATTACTGAGTTACAACATGGCACAGCATTAGGATAGAGAATTGAAAATAGCATGTAGCGTCTGGTAAGAATAATGTTGCACATGAAGGCAGGGTTTTGTTTCTTCTTTAACATGGTAAACACAATATTTACTTATCGTTCTTCTGCCTTTTCCCACCTTCTCACTTTCTGTTCAGAAAAGGCCTGTATCTTTGAAGTAAAGTAAATTTAACATCCTCCATGCAAGCAGGAGGGATCCAGGTAGGAAATCTATGAAAGACGACAGTGGGTATGTGCTAAAACAGCCTTACATTGATTTAAATATCGCTCACTCAAATAATGTAGTTTCTTTTCTCTTTTGTGAGTTTTCAGCTTCATATGCTCTACACTGATCACGACCTTGTGTTTTTGAGATCAACAGGGAAATTATAAACGGCACCGCTAGCAGTAGATAGCTGCCATCATTCCTAGAGTGATGAACATCTAATTGTCCATCAATACAGATTGTCCTGCTGTCGCTTATTTAAATTCTGATGTAAAATGTGTCAGCGTGGATATACCACAGTAAAAAGTTTGTGGAAAAATGCATTCTTCTGTGAATGGTTTGTAGTTAAGATCTTACTGTGAAGGTGTTTGTTTTCACCTTGGCAGCACTAGGTGCATCGGTACGCTTAAATCCCAAACCAACTGCCAAGATCAAAGGACACAGTACGTTTACAGCACAGGATAGGGAAGAATTAAAACAGGTGGGGTCTTAAACCCTTCTGATAAACTGCAAGAACTGGAAAGATATCTATTTTTAAATATTCAGGAATTTTTTCAGAATTATTTCTACTGATGTAATAACCAACTAGGAGCAGAGAACTACATGTTCCCATGTAACAAATGGGAACGAAAACCCCCTCTGTGATCAAGCAGTTCACTTAATCTGCTTGAGAACCTGATCCTTAATAGGGTCTTAATGAACCAAAAGGTAAAATAAAAACTCGCCTTATTCAGCACGTCAAGCATGAGAGAAAAAGGTGCAGTCAGATGATCTGACAGATAAAATGAAACAAAAAATAAAGAGAAGGCAGAGAACACAGCTTGCTACAGCACATGGACAAAGTTATTGTCACATTGGTAATTAGACTTTGTACCAACCTCTCTCTGTGGAAATAGGGGCTCAATAGTACCTATATATTTCACACAACCGTTTGTTAAGTGAGATTGGATGCACACTTCTAGTCCCCCCCTTTTTTTTCCTTGATGATTCAAGACATCCTACATGGCTCTTATTTAATTATGGGGTTTACGTGACAATATTATATTCAGTCAAAGAAATGTTCAGTTCACACTTAAGCTATGATAGATACAGGTTCTGTGTCTTTTTTGCCACCTTTACTTTGAGGTAGAAACTCTCCTGTGTGTCTACCAGGTTCCTGATTTTAATGGTCTGCTCTCTGACATTAGTCCAAGAGGACAGCTGTTAAGCCAATGGACCAAGATATCAAGTACTTGGAGTAATATAGGTTATCCTTTGTCCCAGACTATCAAAGCAACAGGGATCCTGAAACAAAATCTTTCCCTTTATGAAGTCTTCACAGATCATCTTGGTACACATCTGACCCCTGAGACTGAAAAAAAAGTAGCCAAGGACAACTAGGGCCCAACCCTTGTAGTAAGTTTCCACCTACTATATCTAGAAGAATTTTAGAATATATTTGGAGGGGTTAGAAGGAGCTGAGAAAAATCTTCATTTATCAATGTAAAACATTATGAAAATAGCTGAGGAATAGCATTACTTAGTAAATTTTATTTTGGGGCAAAGGGATTAAGTGATGATAAGGGCATTACAACTATGGATTTGTTTTTCATTGTGAGAAAAGACTCAAGACTGTGCCCATGTATCGTAAGATCCAGGCTGCTCTTATTTAATACAATTTGAATTCGCAAGAGGAAATTTCAAAAAGTGTCTCTACTTTCCTCCTTTTGAGATACTTATAATATTATTGCAAATATGTTATGAATTTCCTCTATTTCTATATTGTAGATGGTGAGAACCAGAAAGAGTAATTAAAATAGACATAGTCAATGTTATGACATGCTTTTTGGTGTTTAAATTCATGTTGTGGGTTAGCCACCCAGCTGCTTGCTCACCTCTTCCTCCCCTGGCAGGATAGGGGGGAGAATTGGAAGGAAAAAACAGAACTCGTGGGTTGGGATACAGACAGCTTAACAGAATAGCAAAAGAAGAGCAAAATAACAATAATACTGATAAAGGAGTACACAAAAACAATTAATGTGCAGTTTTAACCACTCACTGACTGGAACCCTAGTCTGCTCCCAAGCAGCAATTCCTGGCCCTCTTCGGCTATCTAACGAGCATGACATCAAGTGGCATCAAAATGGCCTTTGGTTAGTTTGGGTCAGCCATCCTGGCTGTGTCCTGTCCCAGATTTTGGTGAAAATTAACCCTATCCCGCCAGAACCAGGGCACTTCACCTTTGTTATTTCTGTTTCAAAGGATTTTACATAGGTTGCTGATAGTGTTAAATAGGATCTTTAAAACATAAAGAATGACAAACACAATATCAGCATTTAAGAAATAACAAAAATAATGCCAAATAACAAATAACCAATGGAAAACAGTCTTGGTATTTGCTGATAACTTTAGCAGATGATCATCCAGAAAGCTATGAAGATTCAGCTCTCTTTTCAGTAGGAATGCATTAAATTTCTAGGACTCCTGGATTGTATTTTAAGGTTTCAATATTTAAAAAAAAAAACACCAAACAACCAAACCAAAAAACACCCTTGAATTTTAATGGTCATTGGTCTTTCTATTAATAGGTAAAGGTCAGGCACTGTGCAAATTATTTTAATGGGTAAACACAAATTTTCTAACCCAATCAACACAATTTGAATTATACCCAGTATAGAGGATACAATCATCAGCATGTGTTTTAATTTAACATTTTTGCCTCCAGGCTTGACCATTTAACATGAAGCTAGAAGACAAAGTTAAAGATGTACTGCCCCAATGAACTTTAAATTTTAAATCACGGTAATTGAGCAACGAGTTACACCTACTATTTATCCCTCTTATAGATGCAACTTAATCCTTTTAAGATTGCCAAAAGAAGCTGGGTAATTTAATGCAGAAATGATAGAAAGTATCAATTACCTCTGTGAAATATATATTTGTATAATTGCAACTTGAGTACACAAATAAGATTAAATCTGCTCAATATATAACCTATGAGAATACACCACCGTAGCTGAACATACACCAGCTTTCACAGAAGTTTCTAAAAACTCCTATAGTTCTGAAACTTAGTAGTTGTTTTCATAAGATTCAAACTACTTAGAAACCTTCAAGGAGAACGGATATATTAACTCTAATTCTCAGGTATTAGTTTGTACAGGAAACTGGTTTCTGATACAATTTGCATTTGAGAAATGAACATAAGTTATATTAATGGACAGAATTAAGAAAAAAAAGAATATTGTTAATTTTAGATATATTTAAACACATAGTCTTTAAACAAAGACTTGATTACAAAGGCTTATAGGAAATGTTTTGGGTTTTTTTGTGAAATATCTCTAGATATTTGTAGAAGGTTGTTTCTCTTCTTTTCCCCCAACAAATGAGGAACTAACCTGAAGAAATTAAAATTAAAATCCTCAGCTGTCTTGTTCATACTCTAAGGTTTTTATGAGGAATAATTTGCAAAACTATACTTATTAAAAAAAAGCACATAGAATTTAGACAATTCTAACTACAGAAATTCTATAGAAATTCTGTAAGGGAAGTCCTTTGTAGTCAAAATATCTTCTCTTTCATATTTTTATCTAATGATCAAAGATTAGTGTGGTGAAGTTGCCCAGTCTTGAGGTATCCAAATTATCCACACTAGTCTGTTATACCAGTACGATCCAAACCTGACTTGCAAGTAGGACAAACCCACACTGCGCATTTTGTGGGCACAACTCCCAATTTATCTAAAGAAAGCTCAGGTCACAACCCTGCTGTGAGACTGCTCCGTTAACCAGAGTAAGGGGAATGGTAAGGTAAAAAGCCCCAGCTCACAAGATAAAAAACCCTGTTCATTTCAGAACTGCCCTCCTGATCCAAAGGGAAACACTAACGCAGACGTGTTCAATGAAGTCTAAAAATTTGCTAGTGCAGAGGGAGATGTGAGAGGTTTTGTGTGCATGAACATGTCAACATGTATGTGAGACAGATTATTAGATTCCTGGAAGGCTTGCAGTCATATGTTTTGTCATAAATAGTTTTACACCAGAGGATATATAGATTTTCCCAGTTTGCATACCCTGATAAGTTCAGTCACAGTTGTGTTTCAAAGTAGAATGTTCAGATATAACTCACTTCAGCAAATAAACACGTATTGCCAGTAGATTAAAAAAAAAAGGGGGGGTGTGGAGGGGTGGAAGAGGAAGGGAAAGTAGCTGAACATTAGAAATCTTTTCCCTAGAACAAGCTATCACCATTTCTTCTCTTGTTTGCAGAGTTGTACTATGGAGACATATCGTAAAAATTAGTTTAAAATGTTAATGGAAATGAAATTAGAAGATAATCTCAAATGGCCACACCAATTCCTGCCAGCCCCATCAACAGGAGCAACAAATGAGAATCAAACTGCCTTGGAGAAACAGACATCTGATAAAAAAATTAATTTCTTTTGAAAATTAGGCTAAATGAACTTTGTGAACTTCAGAACACAGTCCAAATCCCGACTCTCTTTATGAGCTATCCTTGATGCACCATCTTAGAATCTAAATAGATACAGCTAAAAGGGAAGTTCAAAAGACAAAGGAGCCACCTGATAGAATATCAATAAAATATACTGTAACTGTATCTAGACACTTATTACTACAATGGTGTATGCTTAAACACACATATTACAGAGGAAAACCTTCTGTATTTATTAACTAGAGCTTGTAATCAGGTGTTTTTAAGCTCCATGCATTAGCTAGATTGCTAACAAGCCTGTTAGAAATTAATAGACTGTGCAAGCAGACCCTCAACACCCTGTGTGCTTCTCTTACAGAAAACTGTTAGAAAATACAGCAAGCTTTCTTCATGTAAGCTTAGTCTCAAAAGCTTTAATAAATGTCTCCACTGCACTTTAAATAGCCTACTAACAGAAGTATCTCAGAGAAAGCCTTCATGCCAAACAGACTGTGTGACAGGCAACAATACCATGCACATGTTCTGAATACTCATCTGGTATTATCATAAACAGCTTCAGAAGGAAAGGCAAGAAAGGTGGTAGGGTGAAATCTGCTTATTCTAACCAGCCACAGTACCAAACGCACACAGAAAGCCTGCCTCAAGTAAAACAGGTCATGGAAACCTCAGCTACAAAAGAGTGCAAAAGATGAAATTTATAAGAAATGTACTTCATGCATGTATATATGTATTTTACATAGTGCTAATAATAAGAATAAGAAATACCTCTAAACTAGCTGTCTACATTACTGTCTCTAAAAGCAATCACAATACAATAAGATAATCTTAACAATTCTTGGGCTGCCAGAGAGCTAATTGCTCTATTTAAATGGTTCCATTTCAATTAAATTGAGAAAAAAAATAATAATAGAATTAAGTGCTTCACCATTTACACTACTTGAGTGAATACAATTTACGTAATCTGTGTAGGATCCCCATTAGTAGAGTTCACAGTAAGAAACCATTGTGATTAAATCATTAAATCATATCCAGGAAGAGTGAACATTCCCATTGATACAGAAAGCTTTGATGAGATTTTAAACAATTAAAACCATCAAGTGCTTTTATGAATAGTAAAGATTCTGAAGGCAAGAGATGTTTTAAAAATAGTATTTTTAAAAAATAAGGTGACACACACACACTATTTTTACCCTAATATGTTTCACTTTCTCTTTCGTTCATGAACACTGATACAATTTGCATCCACTTTCAGTCGTTCGATCTCAGTTCAGCACTTCAGTATTTCAAGCTCTGGTCATTAATCTGGATTCATAAAACCTGTTCCCTCTGCCACTCCCTATGTTTTCCTCAAAGAGAACACCCTTTTTGATAAATGATTCCCAAATTGCTGTTTGGAAAGTAATTTCTAATTTCCATGGTTACATTTCCCAAAGGAGCTGCTGCTGATATGAAAAACACATTGGAGAATCAGTATAGTATAGCCAATAGCCAGCTCTTAGCTTTCATTCTGCTGGGGTTTTGTTCAGGATTTTTATTTTTATTTTAATAGTTTGGTAGATCAAGCTTAAGGCCAGAAAATGTAGCCATCAAAATGTGGATCTCATCCACAGATCTTGAAGACAGTGTATTATTAATTTCTTTCAACAGTTTTGGAACTATTAGAATATGTACAAAAGCAGAAGTTTAAGAATAAAACCAAACTGTCCAGTTCCTTGCCAATACAAAGGTATTACTGCAAGTTTAGGTTGTGGTGTCACACTATAAATGAGAATGGCCCCATCTAGAAGATCAGCCATGGCTACCTCACAGACATGAGTTTACAAAGCAAGCTACAGAGTTTTTATTTTTATATGATTTATTTTGCGATATGTTGACCTACTAGACAGGTATCACACATTTTAATTCATATTTTACACTGCAACGTCTGTTCAAATCAAAATTAGAGGAGCACAATTGTTCAAACTTAAAAGTACAAAATTATTCTGTGTAGAGATTTGGTCTTGCATTTTAACATCCTCATTTTATTTACAAACTTAAATAGATCCTACAAAAGTATCTTTAACTTTGAGCTTCACTTTTGCATTTGAAGCTAGGCAGAGCAGAAAATAAAATCCTGCTTAAGCTAGTCTTGTAAAAAATCAGACTGACTCCATGTTTGCCACAAAAATCATGCAATTCAATATGTGTCATATTAAAACTTGCAACATTATTTCAGATGTGCTTGTCAACACAATAGACAAAAAGCTCCTTTGAAGCACTCATTGGTTTATTTGGAAATCCTTCCTAGTTCATGGATCACTGACCTGAAAGATGAGTTTATCAGGGAAATACTGAGACAATCTTTTCCCCAGTGGCATAAAAATGCTGATATAACTTTATAGGTACTCTTTAGCCGTCTTGAAAAAGTCATGACATTTGAAATTTTAGCTATTAATATATAAAAAAAATCTAAGAACAGTGGCACTGATGATTTTTTTGCCTCAGCAGAGAAGAATGTTATTGTGATATTAAATAAACGTATTTTAAAGATAATGTTTTGCAAATTTTATGGAGAAGATGCATATAAAAAAGTATTTTGTTGATGATTTAATTTTCTTTCCAGCATAGTTGAAGAAGATTCACACTCCCATCTTCATTAGGAATGGTTCTTCTATAACTATGAATTAAATATGACCAGCATTTCCTTTTGCTTAGCTGGAGAGGATTAAGGAAATTAGTAAATTTTTTTAATTGTTTTCTTGATTTTTTTGTGACACTGTTTTTTAAAAATGGGCAGAGAAGTGGGTTATGATACTTTCTCATAAAATTGCAAATGATTGCCTGAGGGCATTTATTTTTTCTCAGGTTCCTCTTTCTCCACTCTTCATGCTACCCAACTGACCCTTTTCCAAATGTTTAAAAGTTAGAACTCTGAAGATTATTCATCTTCCACAGTCTGTCATGTTAAAGACTTGCTATGCACAAGACAGTACTTCTGAAACTTCATTTCTCACAATTTTTCTGAAGACTATTAAAGCTGATTCTTAGCCTCTCCACCTGCAGACTTTGCCTGAACGACACAGAATCATAGAATGGTTTGAAGAGACCTTACAGATCATCGAGTTTCAACCCCCCTGCCATAGGCAGGGACACCTCCCTCTAGACCAGGTTACTCAAAGCCCCATCCAGCCTGGTCTTGAACACTTCCAAGGATGAGGGACCCACAACTTCTCTGGGTGACCTGTTCCAGTGTCTCGCCACCCTCACAGTAAAGAATTTCTTCCTAATATCTGAT
>JAOXJM010000079.1:26698396-26716326 GCA_026413425.1 Tringa solitaria | reverse complement strand
CTTTGCACAAGATGCAGTATACATACTGCATTAATTTAGAACCTGGATTAAGGTAAAAAAATAGTGGTAACCTATTCTACAGTGAGCTAGAGACCCAATTTTAAAACTAGATATTCAGTATTTTCACATTATCAGTCAAAATATATTAATAAAAAGTCTCGAAAAAACCCCACAACTATCTTGAGTTAATCTAATGAAAAACCTTTTGAAATAAATCATAGACAAATATTACACTGACTCATGAACATAGAAGCTGTGTCAAATTTTAAAATATTTTCATTAAAGATGATAATTTTTTAATGCATTTGATGTTGATACAGAAACAAGCATTTTGGTTTTTTGAGTCCAAATTTTAATTATTCTCATCTATCTTTAGTCATTTCTAAGCAAGGCAACACGGCAAAGAGTACAAAAAACTGAGAGAAGAAATTAAAACTGGGGAAAATCCAAATGAGCATGAAAAAATTTATAATGCCCTGCCCAGAGGCCTTTCCCTACAAATCTCTTCAGACTTGTGAGATCACAGTTTTTATTTTGTTTTCCATGAAGCTTTTTCGATTTTTTCTTTTCACTCCTTGATTTCTGTACTGATATTTAGAGTCAACACAGGGTTATTCACATGAACCAGACACACATTCCTTCTCTTGCCACACCACAGAGTACCAGAGCGCTGCTTCCTTGCACCCGAGCTCTATCTTTTTTTTTTCCCCAAGTCTGTCTTCACCTGTGACCAGAGAGCACAGACCAAAAGTCACAAACAAAGTAGTTCTACATTCAGACAATACATTTTTTCCTGCATCTAACTGCAAAATAATTGTAATTTCCAACTCATGCAACTGAGTCAATAGAGGAAATTTAATATATCCACATGTGAGCCTGGGAATGTTTTATTGCTAAAATTTCTCTCCCTACCCCCAACGAAAAAAATAAGACCTTCACCTAGAGTTACATTTGCAGTTGCAGAAAAAATAGTAAACATTAGATTACTACTTCCTAGCAATATCTAACAACAAATATCAGTAATGAATATATTTTATGACATTGCTGCCATTGCATTCATCTTGGGAGCGTTAGAATGTCTATATGAATTTTGCAGTCACGTCTTCCTGTGAAGTAGTAATTTATGGCCTACAGAAGAACATGAAAAAGTTTAATAAGATCTGGAACCAGTTTAAACTTCACCGTAAGAAACTGCAAATATTTAGAAGAGCTTGATCCATCTCTTTGTGGATACACATATGCCTTGGTCATTATAGTGGATTAGGATGAGCTTTACTTTCATATCAGGTATACATACATGTTTTTCTTTGTAGTACAGTGGACTCTGTTGATGAATCAATAATGTTTGAATATATGATTTGGGAACAAATATGTGAACACATCCAATTTATTTTTTGGAAAGGAATTCAAACGTTCTATTTTCTATAGTTTTATTGTGACTCGTACATTCTCTGACAACTACATACAAAGAAAACGCCTTTAAAGGCTATTCTGTGCTCTCATTTTCTCACTTCTACCACTTTGGACAAATGGTGAAAAAGGGATTTGGCTCAGTTTGAGCCATAAACTGTAACAACAACTGGTTTTGCTGTCTAAAGATAATTAAACATTTCCAAAGTGACTATTACTACTTTGTTCTATTTCCTCTGTTTTACATCCTGCATAATTCACACACGTAATTCCCATTTAAAGAAGATGGAATCCAATCTCCCTGCTGTACGTAATCCCTATTTACTGGGGTTTTCTGGAGATGGAAAGCAAAATATGAAAACTAACTCCCAAAAAGAACACTACAGTTAATAAAATATATGTTTCTCTGTATATCAGACTATATATATATGTATCTATTTAAGCAAACCACTAATACCTCCTCGAATAAACACTTGAAAAATAACAAGATTTTTTCCAAAAAAGGCATGCTCTCCCTGAGTATGGCTTTACCCAGTTCTTAACGATAATGTGCATGAATACGGTGCTGCTATGCAATTGTTGGGTCAGATACCATACAGCCAATACACCAGTTATCTCTAAGAAACCTATCAAAGCAGGTTTACTACAGCATTGACCCCGTCTTCCCCCATCATGTCTCCAGCACACTCAAACACACTATTTCATAGCACAGAACGTCAGAGCATCCTTCCCTACCCCTCGTTCAGAGGGGGCTGCAGTCACTCCAGCTGCCTGAGTGTCCTGAGGTTTGAGATCTCATTGGCCAATCCAGCCCAAACCACAACACCGAGAGAGGCCAGTGAGAAAGAGTGAGCACCATCAACAACACTAAACTGCTATTGAGATGTAAGTTGAAAATTTTCCTGTGAAATCCAGTGCAGAGCACTAACAGATAAGTATGTCATCAGGAAACTTATAAAGGGTTGTCATCTCCCCCAAGAAAAATACTAAAAATTGTCCCTCCACAAATCAGTAAAAAAGTAAATTTGTCTGTACTGCTCCATAAACTGTATTATTCTTTAATTGCAGCCAGCGCTTCACAAGTTTCTTCACCTTGTACATATGTTATGTGTAGTGAAAAACACAAATCCATAACTTTGCACACTTTGGTTTGGCTTCCTAAAAAGGCATAGGGCAATAACAAGGCTGTTCTACTCGCCCCAGCCCACCAGCACAAGCAACCCCACCTCCTCACTGCAGGACAAGGCTCCTCTGAAACACTGAGAAGATAAAGAGTTGGTTTCAGGCCACAGGTGCTCAGCATGTACACTAGCCACTAAAATGCAGCAGGAGTGAAAACACAGTAAAGAGACCCGAGTGTAGCAATGAATTAACCAGAGACGACATGAAATGACCGTACTACTGTTCTGTCTTGAAACATGCCACTCTTGTAGGGGCTACTATTTTTCTCAAAGCCAGCTTGTGTACCTCTGCATGGGTTTTTTTTCCACTGCCATGTAGACACAGGAGCTCTCTCAGAGCAAATTTTGATGTCTCTAACTGATGCCCTCCTGAGTGACTTCCAGTTGAGTGATGGTGTAGCTGCAGGGTGCTGCCCCTGAAGACAAAGAGTTATTCTCCACTTAGGGAAAGGTCAGTCTGTGGGCAGAATTGCTTTCTCAAAAGCTTTACCTCTCTGCTCCTACCTCCAAATAGCATCTATGGGAAATTTTGGTGTATAGCAGCAGTTGTTTTCTAATAACCAGTTTTCTTAATTTTCATTTCACTGGCTGGTGAATAACAAACCACTCAGTTCATGTTTCCATTATTTTAGGAATACAACTGTCACTTTCCTTTTTGGGCTATCATCCAAGATTTTCACAGTATAGTAAATGGTAAAGGTAGTGGGCCAATAAAGTCAGATGTTAAATGAGGCTTGAGGGTTTTCTTGTCATCATTGCTAGTTATTATTTTTAAATATGTTTCATTATCTTTATCACTTTCTGGGGCGTATACTGGGAAAGAAACAGAGGATCTATAGTAATGATCTGCCACTCGTTTTGTATCGTTTATTGTCACGTGTGAACATAATTCCTGACCATGACATTTCTTGAAGAGATCCCATTCATTTATGAACATGCCTGGTGATGCACCCAAAGGATGAAAAAGATTTTTCATCTTCCCCTTGGCTACAGCAGAAAGAGATAACAAGGGAAATCTACAGCTAATAATATTTGCAGAAAATTAGATTGAAGAAGTACAAGTTGATTTTTTTTCTCTAGTTGTAGAAAATGTGGCATTTTAGCAACAAAATGTAAAGCTTTAGCAACAGCAGCAAATTTTACAGATACCAAGAGAAATTCAGACTCTACAGTCACTCCTGTTTTCTCCTACCTGTGCTTAGTGGGAAGGAAAGGGATTTAATTTCCCCATGCCTGCTGTTGTTGAAGATTTGCTTCATCCTGTCACAAATTCATGGGGGAATGCCTTCAAATAGCAGCAGGCTTGACCATCAGCATGGACACTGGGGAGTCAGGTTTGGTTCAAGCTTTTCACGAGGCAGATGGCTCCTGCACTCTCTACATTTTATTATCTGCTTTAATATAATATAACACCAACATTTTACTAACATTTATAAGGTAAAGCAATTCTGTAATAGCACATTTCTTATAACAATGAAATAGACAAAAAAGTTTTAATGATGATTCCCTTTTTAAGCCAGAGGAATTTGGGTGCTAATTACTTTACTAACCTATGAAATCCCAGTGTCAAATGTAACAGCTTGCATCGCTTTTTAAAGAGGTAAACTAGGGCATTAAACACTTAAGTGTGCCATCTTCACAGAGATTTAACGGTTAAGAGTGCCTACGAAAACCTGTGAAAGTATACTTCAGGTGACCCTGTTTATTTTAAATTAAAACTCATTACTCATAGTTATGAAAAGGAACAAGAAATTGAGTGATCCCATTGTGTTATAATCCCTATTTAACACATGGAAATTCACGGCAGGAAATTTATGATACTCATAATTTAGTTGAAAGCAAAAATTGCGGGAGAAAGTGTAACAGCAGAGTTTGGAGGTTTGGGATTTATGAGTTCCATCAGGTAACAGAAAATAGGAAGAGGAGATCAAGTGATGTCACCGGTGAGTCAGCGTTCAGAGAGCAGAGGCTAGAATAGACATTACAGGGACATGGATCACATAGTAGGAAGCCCATATAAATACCTCTTATTCATATATAAAACATCTTAGTGTTTTGTCTTTGCCTCTGACACTTCACTGAAGTTCTATTAATTCATAACTAATTGGCTGACAGCCCTATGCTTTAGGTTTTGGGCCTACTGTAACAGTAGCTATGAATTATAACAACGAACCATAGGCCCCGTCATATCATATTACTTCAGTCTGACATCCAAATCATAAATCAGATTTTTTTGCCCATTGCCACATCCATGGCATATATGTTTTATATTTTTACTTGGCTCTTCACAGCTGGAAAGCAAGAAAGTTCAGAGACAATTAACTGTTATCCTGTGGTTAATTCCTCCAGGTTAGTGAAAGGCTTCTTCACTAAGCCGTAACAGAATCTTTCCTAGTGATGTTCTAGCTCATCTCCTGGATGAACAGTAAAACATAAAACCAAGACAAAGTGATCAAAACAAAAAGCAAGATCTTAAGTTATAGTTGGATGCATACAGAAGCAGGTGTACACCTTTCACGGTTTTTCAAAAGTTCTCTTTACTGTGACCTAGCTTCTAATACACAATGAATTTTAAAGATAGTAGTAACTATAGGCTTCAATTTAAAAATTTCAGTTTTCAAATAAGCAAACTCCAGTATCCACAGGTAGTCATAGCAGAAGAAAATACAGAAGTTGTGAGGATTTATCTGTTGTCTCCATGAAGGTTTGGAATCCTGTGTTAAGTTGCATCCTTGCAGAATGAAACTATTGCTACCCATGTCATAGCACCTTATGATACAGCTTGGATAAACCTACATGAACACAAGCTGGTCTTCTAATAGTAGACTCATGCTAAGGCTGTCATGGAAGTTTTACCCCCAGATAATCAACTTTACCGATTTCTTTCACATATCTATTAAAGAAAACCCTCAACAGAAAAAATGGAGCCCCCCAAAAACCAAGTACAGCAAGAACCAAATTTGCACTAAATAGATGTTAATATAGTCAGCAACTGCCTCTCCCACAGAGATTGTAGAGTAGGCTGTTAATTCAATACCATGACGATCAAGGCCTGTGGTCTTATGGATACACACAGATTAATCGAGACATGTGCCCTGATAATCAGGATGCTGACAGAGGATGGGCATAGAAGATAGGAAGCAGATATACAACAGAAGACCACTCCAGAAATGAAAATCTAGAGAGAGTCACCAGTACATGGCCTATGAATGCAGAGCATCTTCAGCCAAGCCTTTTCCAGCTCCAGTATAAATCCATTGATTCCAATGGAGGCTAAAGAGATGAAAATGGGATTAAAAGCAAACAAATATAATAGACATAAAGAGGAACAAAGCAAAATACAAAGAGAAAAAAACCCCAGCACTCTCATAGCAAAGACAGAATCTGTTTCCAGGTAGCTTATTTTGTAATTTTCATTTCCCACCTGGATTCATATCCACAATACACAGATAAAGCTCATCTTACATCCAGTATACCTAGAGAACAGATAGTTAGTTAGGGAGGGGAAGGTACGATAACGCATTTGAAATCCTGCTCTCAAATTTGTATCACAAGAAAGCATGTTTACTACCTCCATCATTCTCAGTTTTGACTGAAACAAGCCTATAAGTAACCCAGCAAACTCTGCAGTAACTTTCACTGCATATTGCTGGGTTTCTGTCACTAAGTGGTAAAAAGCAATCCTAACATTAACAGACCCCCATTTTCAAACAGCTTTTTGGAAGCACAGAGAGACCCCATGGATAGCATTAGGGTACACAGACTTTGTCAAAATGGACCTGCTGAAAACTGCTTTCTAAAATGTCTTTTAGCATAGCTTCTCTTAAATTGCTGTAAAGAATACCCTCTTCCAGTGCCCCATTCAAAAGAAAAGATCTTAAGAGAAGTGCTTTGCACCCCTTCTGCAAGCTGACAGGTATTTGAAATACAGGGGGGGTACCCTCGGTGCAGACACAGCCTCACTGGCAAACACACCATTACCCAGGTTTCTCCACATATTCAGTTGCACCTCTGCGATAGAGGAATTAAAATATCTGAAAGAAGCACGTGACAAATAGCTATCCTCTTATTTTATTTTCTATAGTGGCAACACAAATCTTTTGGCATGCATCACTAAAAATTCGGTTTTATCTAACCTTCCTTGTATGACAGCCTTGAGAAATTAGCAAAGGAAAACCCACGTAATGTACCACTGAAAGATCCCATAGGTCCAAATAGTCAAGAACCTGCACACTGAAACTAGGAAGCATTGCCTTCAAAATGGGAGTATCTCAAATTTAAGCTTAGGAAAGAAAGAGCAAAAGAGAATTTTGCCCAGTGCAGTCTTATGACAATTAATAAATATGTATTGTGGTTGATAAATTGAACTAAATAGAGTAAAGCACAGTAAAAATGTTTGTGTGCAGGCTGGGTGGAAAAGCATTTTAAAAAAAAAATTGAAAACTTCTATACATCAAAACCTGACTCCCTTTGTCAATTGTTAAAGGATACAGAACTGATTTAGTGGATCTTTTCTGCTAGCCTTTGCTGCAGGTCAACCGAGAAAGTCTCTGTGCAACCAAAACTGAGAACTTGAACACCAAACACATTGATCCCAGGGCCCAGAGCACTACAGCATATGTAGGACACTTTCACTCACAGCTAGACTTTATCCATCCTTTCTTCCTTCCAAGAGAAGATGGGCTCACAGGTTCAGATGCTTTGTTTGCCTGTGAACATTTCTCTAATCTATATGATATTTATTATTTTCCTATATGTGATGCTGCATGGTACTTCATATACAGTAAGAGAATACATGGAATTAGAGTGGTAATCAGACTTCCAGACTGATTACCTCCTGTCACAAAGGAAGAAACTGTTTGTCATCACTGTGTGAGAATATGCTGACTTTCTAATGCCTTTTTTCTATTTGTTGTTCTAAATGTTTGTCAAAAAAAAAAAAGCCAGTGTCCCTGTATTAAACAGAACAGTGACTTCCCCCCACTGTTTGCAATGCAATATTTAAATTACAAAGATTGATAAACTGCATTTAAAGAAAATGCAGAGAAATACAAAGGTTTCCTTGTCCTTTCAGTTCTTCCATACCATAATAAAAATAATTAAAAAAAAGTCACACCCTTTTGTCTTCAAAAAAGACAGGTAAACACATGCAACTGCAGACTATAAGTGTCTTAATAATACTATAACAACTGCTCAATAGGATTGAGCTTCAGAAATCATTGTCTTTTCACCTAGTCAAAACCACAATTACTCGTGCATTTGTACTGTTCTCAAGCAAGTATTTAATCACATACCTTCCCTTTGGAATAGGCTGTCCAAAATCTATATTTAGCCATCACAAACACTCTAGTCTTAATCTTCTTGGCATAAGTGAAATTCAGTGAAATTCTTGGCATAAGTGTAGAAGGCTGTCATCTCCTGAGAATCAGCTGGGGTTTTGTCTCAATGTTTTTTCAAGTGATAAAGCAAAACTGTGGTGTCTTATCTAGCATTGAACTAAAAGAGTGTTAGCCACATGGGGAAAAGACTTTAAACATTCATTAATGTTTTAAAAAAAGGTCATGAAATGCAGTCAAATAACTGTGCCTGAGGTTAATTTATGTTTTCACAACTATATACAGCAGGGTGGCTTGATAGTTTGTCTTTAAGTCCTGGCTATGAGGACAAATCTGGTGTTTCAATTTGAAAACAAAGTACAACTAAACCATGCAGGCAAAATGCAGTATCAAGTACTTCAAGTGCCCAATTAGTACCACTGTCCCTGAAACAAGAAAAATGGAATATGTTGTTCTATTGTAAAGAATACAGAAAAGCCTCGATTCTCAGCTGATGTAAACTGGCATAAATCCCTTGAGATAAAAATTTCATTGAGTTCAGTTGTGTAACACCTACTTGATAGCTCATATGCTCACAGACTCCATGTCCCCTGAGTGTAGGCAGGGCAGCACTTTGGCTCAAACCAGGAATTATCGGTAAGAAATACCTGCTATTGTTTTGAAAATGTACGCTTTGTGGAAGCGACATCTAGGAAGAAGTGGTTGCATGTGAGGTTTTCCATCAGAAAGCAGATCTGATGGTAGTGACCAAATGGAGGGAGGCAGACCTTGAGAGACAGCTCTCAGTTTCTTGGCAATGGGGAAGGCATCCAATGTCCCAAATTAACACACAGGTCTGTGAAGGCTTACAGCTTTTGTTGACTGGTCCAGTCGCATTAGCTTTCCCTCCTCAGCCCTGGACATTGTAATCTTTTCCTTTCATATAGGTTGCTAGATGGAGAAATTAATTTAAGAATTCCCACACTTAAGAGCTCCATCGTTAAAAATTGTACCAATGTTTTTGAATGGGAAACCTCCTTTTCCGAGTCATATAGAGCATTACGTCCACCGCAGCACCTGGCTATCTTTTTCCAGATACCACAAAACACCCAAAGTCTGCTGAGGCACGCCAATGTTGTCTGGTCACATATCAATCCATCAGCTGCTAAAAGCACAAGCAGCTGTGGCACATTCTAGAATTACAAGAACTTAAAATCTGTGTGAGAAAGTTGTTTTTCTTACGAGATGCATTTTTAACCCACACAAAGTTTTCTTGTTTCTCAGAGAAAGAGTATCTTTCTTCAGTTTATCTTGAACTTGATCCCGATCAGCCTAAGATAAACTACTCCTAAAATCATGCCTAAGCTCAAGCTGTTCCCGAAGACAACACCAAACTCTGCATGCTTGCCAATACCACAGCAGACGATCAGTAAGGCAATATAGTCTGCTTCTTAGTGATTAACTGTATTCTAGGGGCAAACACTGTATTCTGGGGGCTGTCAGCATAACGTAGGTGACAATGACGATGTCCATATGTATCAAAGCATGTGGGTATGCTCTTTCAGGTATAACTTCAGGGCTAAAAAAATTGGAAATGCAATAATCTACAATGAGCAAAGACAATCATGAAATAGCAACTGAAATAGCAATGTTTTAATGTCCCATTACATGAAATACTAATTTCCTTTTCCTCCCAGAAGTTTTGAATTTCTTTGACGAGTTTTTTTTTTTTTAAAAAGTCTCAGCTTCAGAAAAATGTAATCCTTTTAAGTACATCACCACAGAACTATGACACAGTAATTTATATGGAACATTAAGCAATACAGAAGTTATAATAGGAACTTCTCTCTACTTCTTTTGTCATCTGTTCTGTGAAGCTGAAAGACAGTAATTTAAAAAAGCTGTGAAGGTAAATACTTTTTCCACTCAAAGCATAATAAGCCTATCAAATCTTATGGAATGAGTATCATTGAGGCCAAAAATCAGTACAATTTTTTAAAAGGGAACAGATGTTTATTTCAATAAAAAGAACTTCTATAGGTGCTATAAAAAGATTCTTAAAGTAAAATTTTGGAAAGTATTTAATGCACTGTATTGCAAGATACAGTATCCACAAATATAAGAGAAGCAGCAGAAAGAAATTTCTCCTGTGAAGACAATTATCACAGTGTTTCTCATATCTTCTCCTGAAGTACCCAGCACTGGCCACTGGCAGAGAAAGATATTAAATTAGATTGATTTCTGTTACGCTTTAGTACAGCAATTTCTTCATTTCATCTCCCTTCACCCCTTTCTATAGCATGGATTTAGCTCAAAAAACCATTTTACTTGCAATAGCTAAATATAACATTAAGCTCCTGTTACTCCTAGTCAAAGGATGTCACAATTATTCTAAGGTAGAACACTAAAGGAATTTGAGCTTCAAAGAAAAACATATTAAAAATAATAAAACAGATATTAAGAACGACAAATACTAGGTCAGTTTAGCATATTTTACCTTTTCTGATTTGTCATATGATTAATGGCTCCTGTGGATTCTGAATTTGTCTGTGTGTTATTTTCTGGGAATTCAAATTTTATCCTTCGTAGCCCAGAATTTCTAGCAAAAGTCTTTGTACAGCAGTGTGAGAAATTGGACTGGGGCACTGAGCTTACAGTTGTTAAGCTATTTTTCATCCTGATCATTTTGCTCACCTAGGCCATGTGAACACACTGGCAGGAGCAGGACTTTGCACCAGGGTGGCAGTGCTCTGCTAGCAACGGGGAAGGACAGGACTGTGCCTTTCCATAGCAGTGTTTTGTGGTGGTGGAACATCAGGTGTTATGGGCATATTTTGGTGATGTTTAATAAAGTGTTGGCTTTAATGGACATTTATGTGCAACGGCAAATGCATTTGCCATTGATTGGCAAAAATGTTATTTATCAGTGCTGCCTGCTACCTGGTCAACACATTACCATAGGAAGAGCTTTACAACATTCCTTAAAGTAAAACTCTAAAGGCTGTGGTCAGAATAGAGAGAGAACTGACAGAAACCGATGTCAGTAACAAAAGTTTCCTTCCTTTCCTTCTCCACCCAAACTACAGGATAATAGCAGTGTACTTTTGAACAACTTGCATCTAAGCTCCGACTGTGCAACAGCATCTGTGGGAGCCATGCAGAGGCTGCTGCCCCACGGATGCCTGTGGTACCATGTGCCATGGGCAAGTTACACAGCAGGGAAAACTCATTTCCCTTCACATGGTACTTCTTCTGTACCAATCCTGCAGAAAAGAGCTTGAAATCTCAGGTAAAACCAGTACTACTCCACAGTTTTGATCCCCAGGTTTTATTTCCCAGGACAGGGTTTCAAAAACAATTTTTTTAAACAAAAATGCAATGAAAATATGCCACTTGAGCTTGGACAAAATAAACAACCCTCTTACTTCTGCACCCTCGCATACCATTACAATTCAGGGTTATAACAATCAGACCTCAAACTATTAGAAATTTTTTCAACCCTGTATCCCCTTGGGGCTCCTATTATATGAAGCCTTTCTGTGGTTGAGTACAGTAGCTGAAACAGCTGAAATCACTCAGACCACAGAGAATATTATTTTTATTTCAATCTTTCAAAAGGTCAGTAAAGCTGAACAGGAGTAAATTACATTGCTAAAAATGCATTGTCTGTCAACACAGCACACCTTCCCAGCTGTTTTCCTCAGTCTTTGTTAAGTCTGTGTTATTCAGTCCAGGAATTTGGCTGGATGGGATATGTACAGTGTATTTGGCTTTAGGTCATATTTCAGGATTTGTGGGAAGCAATGGTACCTCTTTTTAAAGAAAAACTTCTCCCCTCCTTCAATAATACACAGATATTTTTATTTACAGTAATTCTAGTAAAAGATTTGATTTCCATCCTGCCTCACCACCAAATGGCAAATAACAGCGTTAAGCAGAGGACCACACCAGTACGCGAAAATCTGGGGATTGGACTTCCAGGTATTTACACTGCAGGGAGATGTTTTCATCCCAAACAGCTGGCCAGCACAGCTCCCAACAGGGGCCCCACATCACAGCAGAGGGTGTAGGGCAAGTAGCCAAGCAAAAGGGCACTTCTGCCCTCTTCCCCTTTCTCCTCCATCTTCTACCTCTCATTTCCCATTGAACCCTGGGATCAGGCAGTCTCAGTTTAGCTGGCTGATCTGGCAGGACACTAGCCCTGCCGAAATCCAGGATAAATCCAGGATAGCTTCCTACTAGAATAGGGAGCTGAAGTGACTTAGCCCCCCAGCTGTAGGGCAAGGAGCAGCAGCAGCCAGACCACCCCTGTCAGCTCAGTTCCTGTTACACACAAGATCCTACCCAAAGGAAACCAAAGACACATGCTTTCTGTCAAGCCCCAAATACCTAGCAGACATTTGAGACAGCCCAGCCTCAAATGATTTCAAATAGTCCTTCAATATTATCAGCTGGAGATAAAATAATGTAGCTACACTGCCTGGTAGAATCCCTCTTTTCCCTGCCTGTGGATTTTTTCAAAGCAGGAAAACTTGAAATGTAATTAATATTTTTTATACTTGACATAAGAATCTCTAATGCAAACATTACTTTATCAATTTATACTAAGTCTGATCACGACAAGGGATTCTGCTGTCCTGATATTCAGGCATAAAGACATTAAATGTCATCAGTAATGAAAAATCAGAAAAATTTGTTTATTAGTGGAGATCAACACTTGTTAAAGAGGATATTTCTGTATGAAAGTGCCTGCAAAGTTGTTTTTAAAGAAGGGTTTGGTTTAACAGATCTCTCTCTGACAGTAGACTACTATATATGAGAATTTTTATGTTGTTTTATACAACTATAGATTGCCAAAGAACAAAATAACTTAATTGAACTTTTAAACAAAACTAAGAAATTATCTGTATTGAAACCTGAAACTATGAAGTTTATAAACTTTGTATGCATAAATGCATACAAACTTCTGCAAAACACTGCACAAGCAGAGGCTTGAAAAAGGCCTTCAAAAGACTAAAGTCAGCATGTGAATTTTGTCCACAGATTTATATGGCCATTGCTATATAAATCAGCTATAATAATGTGCATACAAATGCATTTGCTAATTAGCTACTACTTTTCCTCCCTGAGCTACTCTGCTTAAAGGCTGGTACATCCTTTAGACACAGGCAAATTAGGTGATTCACATTCTCACAAAAAAGTGTCTTTGCATTCTTAATGCCAAGGAAGTAGATCTGGTCTCCCGCTGCTTCTGCAATATAAGAGTCTAAACCCTCAGTTCAAAAATATCATTCTCTTTTCTGTTGTTACAGATATTACTTGAATAAATAGAAAAGTATGAAAAAATAGAGAATTCATCAGTGAACCTTTTATTCATCAGATAACATAATATTGTAGAAATTATTCAGTGGCTATTGATTCAATCTCTTAGATTTTTCTAGACAATATAAGCGCTCATAATTGCTGGAAGCAGCATATAGAAGCAGCAATACATGTCTAATTTGTGTTGAGTTCACATCCCCCAGAACAGAGTATGTAGTACGCACATAGGAATTTGGGTTTGAAACACAAACATGAGGGGAGAGGCATCATGAGCCCCAGCAGACCACAGAGGTGGTTACAGCCACATAGTGAGACTCAGCGTCACTTTCAGTCCTAGGCAGTAATTTGAATTTGCCTCCTATCCTTGAGGGAATCACTGCGAGCTGGCTTCCCAACTCCAAAGTGCCTACTTGCTTTTGTCAGTAATAACGTCACCTAACATCATTTTACCAAAACAAAGAAAAAGTTCCAATACCCTAGTCTTAGCATGAAAAAGCAAAACTTCATGGAATCTATGGGCCTATTTGCTTTTTAAAAAAAGTGTTTGTGAATGTATGCTGTTTCTACAGTACTTTTCAAAAAGATAGACATATTTCAAGTTAAATAGGTGGCTAAAGTACTTAGTGATAAGCAAAGGCCAAAGGGAGTATCTGACTAGCACTTGAGGAAGGGAAGCTTTCTCATTTAAGAGCTTAAATAGAAAGGAACATTCAAAAAATGGATTCTTTCTTAGCTAGAAATCTTTTTATGACACACTATTTTGTATCACACACTAAAAATTAAAAACTGTTCTGACAACTCCATGCTGGCCCTAGAAACCTGCCTCCTACTTACATGGGAGTAGGTAAGGAATAACAGTTAATCAAGCTACAGTGGTGAAAAAGAAAAGAGAAACCCTACATATGCGTATTACACACAGACCGGCAAGAAAGGCATTATCAGTTCACAGAGGACATGATCTAATACCATTCATCTAAATGTGCTGCTGAACTGGAATGAAGAGCAGATGGCCCAGAGGCTAAGTAGGTACTACAAATACCAAAAATGTTAAAAGGGGAGATTTCTACATGTCAGTGTTCACTACTGAAATGTATATATTGGAAAATTGCATCTGCATACATTCTAATGTTTTAGAATTACAATTTTTTTAAAAAATATTTCATTCATTTTAGCTACCGCATCTATTCCCAGTGCATCAATGTATCTTACAATACAGGCAAAGCTCCTAGGAAAGACACTGTGATAACAAGATATATATCTTAAGGTCTAGTGCAATTCTGGTTCTATCTATCTAGTTTTCCACAATCTGCATGCTAACCTTTAATAAAAGAATACTGGGGATTGTTTCTACCAGTTGTTTGTCTTGCAGGTGAGCTGTATAACCAAGGTGACTGCCTACTTCTCAGAAAAGTTCTTCATAACTCTAATATCCTTTCAGGATTTTTTTTTTTAATAAAAAGGTTTCCATTTTATTCAATCTTATTTCCCATTGTGACCTTCAGAGCTCTTTTTCTCCAATTCTTTTTATCTATTCCTAAATGTAGCATTTTAAAATGCAAGTCTAATATATGGCTATCTAATCTGTGAGAGTCTAATTCAGGGTGCCAAAAGCATAATAAAAGCCAATTTTAAAAGTTTGGCTTTCATAGCTCCGATGTCTTCACATAGCACTTTTTCATTTAGGTGAAATCATGACAAACTACAGAATTCTTCATTGGTATGCAGCCTTAGTGGTGACTGGTATTACAGATGGGCTATACTGATTTTCCAAGCATTGGAATAGAAACTTTTTTTTTTAATTGGAATAGCAGTATCTTTCATTTAATGTCAGAGGACTTCCACTGTCTCACAAGAACCTGGCCCAAACCTGGTTTTGTAGGGATGGAAGAAGAGTGTTTAAAAGTGGCTGAAAAATGTCTAGCTCAAACATCTAAGGGTTTTCCTATCTATAGTTTGTTAATGGAAGAGCAAGTTAAAAACATCACATACCATGTGTATTGTGTTCATCAACTCCCCCTGTAGAATCAGTTTTGTTGTTTTGTGAAACAATATGGACCTGAACAACGTTGGTCATTCCAGCAGGTTTTAAGCCTGTCAAAAAACAATACCTCTACCCATGAAAGCAATTCATCTTGCTTTCCCACCCCTCCAAAAGAGCAGCCTCTTCCTCCCTCAATTCCAATGATTTCCCCATCTCCAAACAGCAGATAAAAACAGAGAAGTGACCCTTTCTTTCAGATATATGCCACTCAAGAAAAGCCCTTTCTTTCACACCTGTTGAAAGTTTGGTATCAATGACATCATTGGCACCATTTGTGTCCTCAAAGACACGGCTGCCAGCAATTCAAATTGATTACCCATGCAGCTTCTCCCTGTGAAGAAAATGGGTATTTTCTTTACATCAAGAAAAGTTTTTCAGTGCTTTGCTTGGAGTCAGCAGCTTCCTACCTACTACATAGTTGAACAGCTGCTCAGTACAGGCAATGCTTGGCAATACTGCCTTAAATGTACATTTATGTGAAGGATAAGGAGGCTGGGGCTGAGTCAGCGTACCTACACCACTTTATATAACCAGAAATTTGGCTCTTGTTGTTTAAACTGATCTACACGTATATTAAAGTGGTCTTTGCACTGCCTCAGAGAAGCCACAGACTTACACTGGCAGCAGTACGCATCTATCACTGTACGTAGCATCCCACAAATATCACTGAAACACCTCACTGTGCAGCATACTTGTCAGTTCCCAAGATTTGTTCCATGGGACCAGATGTGAAGGACTCTTCGTCGTCCAAACTCACATAAGAAGCATGCACAGAGTAGAGGCATTGAGACCACATCTCCTAAATCAAAACCTAATACAAAGATGAGAGTATTTTTCTAGTTTAAAACTACAAAACCAAGAACAGAAAAGATACCTTGCTGGCTACAGTATAACCCATTGTCATTGTACTCAGGAAAAAAAAATTCTCAGCAAATGTTTGTTCTTTATCTAGGAGCAACCTTTCAAAAGACTAGTGGTTGAGCCTGACATAAAATTGCTATGCTATCTTCTTATCTACCAGCTACATCCTCTCTCAACCAAAAAAAAAAAATAAGCCTTTTCTAATGTACAGAGGTAAAGGTTTACATAAGCATTCATATCATCCCTGATCAATTCCCTCTTGTATCCATCTGCTTCTATAGTTTTTATCTCCTTGGGGCTGATAAATAGGCTCAGGACTTTTCCAAAGTATTACTATGATTTTGAGTCACTCCATCAGTCATATTTGCATACTTATGTAGATGTGAGTGCTTATTCTGCTTTCTTGCTCCTCTTTATGGCTTTCCCACTTCCAGATTGCAGACAATTGCCCTGTTGTGTGCCAACCATTCAATCTTGATAGATACCAATTTTGTGTAATATACACAGAGGGCATCTGTCATGGCTTCTCCATATAAATTACATCTAAATTGTGTGTAGACAGAACATAAATCATTCATGCAAAAAGTCATAGGTGGATAACTGCATAGTGGTTGACAACAATATTTTCTTTTTGCTGAAAATTAATAATATATATCTAGATAGTCATCCACACACAAATGTTTACATCCAAGCATGGAGTGAAACATTTATTTGGAAACACAGTAACGTTTGATGTAAATTTAGTGCAACAGAACATTAATTTAGTTGTAAGTACTGTGGATTTCACTGACTGTCACTATATAAAGATACTTTTGGGAGCAGTGCATCATTAGGATAAAGGCAGAAGGCATCATTCAGGAGCAAAGCATTTCCAAATACAGGTAACAGGACTCCTACAGAGGGCAGCTGAACTCAAGTGTGGTAACAATTGATTGTACACTGTAGAAGTATGTGGCAAGACTGAAATACAGAACTGCAATGACACACTGTGCACAGCAAGCTATTAAGGGCTAAACAGTGCTGTTGGGGCACATCTTTCACCATCTCACCAGACCCCTCCTTGCTGTCTTCTTCCTGTCCTCCTTTGTACTAAGAACTGCCATCCTGTTCATCACCGGCCCAAGAATTAACACTAAAGAAGCTGCATTTCATCTGTGTAGAAACTCCAAACAAACATTCTGTAGTACTCAACCTATCCAACTCTTTACTTCAGAAAGAAATAAAATTAAGCTCATATTTCTTTGGCTTTTTGATTGGTTGGTTGACTTTGGGGTTGTTGGTTGGGTTTTGGTGGTTTTTTTTTTTTTGGTATTGTCAGGCATTTACTTTTGAAAGTTTGAGCCATAATTAATAGAAGCCTCTCTGCTCACGAATCATATTACCTTTAAAAACATCATTGATCAACTGATGTAATCAGAAATCCTGGTTAAACATGAACTATCACTTTCAAATGCAGGCATTACAAGCCAAATCCTAAAGAGAAGTGACTTGGCCAACACGAGTACCAAATACCTGACCACATATGGCCAAAATCTCTAAAAGAGATGCTGGTTACTTGCAACGGTCAAGTCACTGGGTTTTAGCTGCCTAAATAGGCATGGAGATGCCAGATGATGGCTAGCCAAATTTGGCTTAAAGGTCCAAAAATGGACCTTCATTATTAGACATAAATTAGTTCTAAAATTCTTAAGTTATTAATTTCATTTAACAATAATACAAGTTTTCTGCTCCAATTCTTTTTTCCACATTCATGATTCAACAAAAAGACCATTTCGGATAGCGTATCCTAAACAAGAGGCT
>JAOXJM010000079.1:26671617-26698296 GCA_026413425.1 Tringa solitaria | reverse complement strand
GAGGCTTATTTTTCCTTTTATCCTTCCTCTTTAGCCAAAGAAAAAACCAACAAAACCCTAAAACCTTTACACATACATAGGCTTCACTAAATCAACTCATTACTGAGGAACCACAAAAATATCCATTACAGTTATTAGATCAGGCTTTAATGCTGAAAAACTAGACGTAGCAACCTAGCACTTAGTATTCTGTGATCTAATATTATTACTGCTTGTATTCATCTTTTCATGCCCCTCAAACACTTCTAAGAATGCTATATCACAAAAAGATTTAAAATTATAAAAATGCTTGTCTGATCTAATTTCCAAAATCAAAAAGTTATGTACATTCAACTCTTCTCAATGTTAAGTATGCTTCCCTAGTGAATTAAAAAAAATATATTTTAATTCTAAGATACTTAGTTATAAAAAACATCGTTGGATTTTTTTTTCCATTTTATAATTAATATTTTCCATTAAAGACATGCATAGTTTTCACTTGTGCTATGTGACACTTCACTAAGCTTACATTCTGCAAGAGCATACACTGTTCGTGACTTAAGTACTACTTTTTTATTTCTAAAGCCATCAACAATTATTAAACTCTATGAGAACAAATGTCCTTATTAGCATGAAGATTAGAACATCTTAGGTGCAGAAAAATGTCAGCTGCTTGTCAGAAGTTATTTTGAGTGTGCTCTCTTGACCCGGTCCCAATTTAAAAGTCTGTTCCTCTGGAACAAGACAGATAATGAGTGCAGCACGAAAACAGCCAGTAAATGAGCAATACAAGGAATTTGTCTTCCTAATTGAAAGAGCATAAGCTAAAATTACAGTACATTATCTAAGTATCCAAAGTGTTAGAAAATGTCATGAGAAATAAATAACTTCATCTTGGACTGCCTTTCTCAGAGATACACAGAAGACAGCCCTGCAGAATAAGCAAGGGGGAAAAAGAAGAGTGAAGCTACAGTGAGCTAAGATCACTTTATTTCTAAGCAAGAAGCCTACATAGGATGCTAATTTGGTTTGATTTGTCTTAATCATTAAGATTTTTGTCTAAATGATGATTCAGGAAAGCTTCTTTCATTCAGATTTAGAAATATCAACTTTTTAACAGCCAATTCTCCATAACAGAGCTCTGCCACACTGCTGATTCCACAGTCCTCGGGACCCAACCACTTGGAATGAAGGAACCTATTTGCTTTGGTTTGGGTTTTACACTTCAAGAAGACACAAAAGTTATAATATGGTGTTTTGGCTTTGTAACAGAACTTTACTAATAGCAAATCTACTAATGAGGGCAGAGTGTACACATATTCATTAAATATGACAGGGTTGCATAAGTTAGTGAAGCCAAGGGCAGCTCTAAGATTTGGTGAATATATTACCGACTTTGTTGGAATAATTATGGTGCCATTCACTAAAAATTAATATATACCTTCCAATAATAGCACTTAAATATACATTTGAGAATAAAATAAAAACATTGGTTAAATTCTATTTATTATTTACCTTTTTAATTTTATTTATTATTTACTTCTACTTTTTAAAATACACATAGAGAAACAAGCATGGCCGATACTGTGAAGGAATAAGCCATGCAACAGGTACCTTTTGAAATATCATAAATAAACAAGGGAAACACTATTTTCTATTATAGACACTAGTATTACCTCATAATTTGATTTAGTAAGGTAAGAAGATTTTGACTAGGACTGCACTCTGGTCAAAATAGTTGCAAGAAGATACTGACATCAGGAAGACATGCTGATACAATTATCTTTAAAGTCTTCATCTATTTCACAAATTTTTAAGCTGGGAGGTTCATCATTCTCTGACAAAGATTACAAGGGACCCTCATCATCCTAGCCTTAGGGATAACTCTCCAGTCTTGTCTTTTCAGATTTCAAACCATCTTGAATTTTATATTTTTGATATTTTCTTTCTGAAATTGTTCTAAAATAGTTTCCCCAGTGTTTGAGATTCCTTTCACAGGACTGTGAAAGGCAGATGTGTTTTTCATATGTATACATACAAGCACTTTATAAAACCAAACACATGCTTTGTTCAAGCCCAGAATACTGTTTATGTTGAACAACGTTATGTTCATTTTTAAGCTGCCAGCAAACCTGGAAAATCATTCATTCACACAGCTGTACCGCTCTAGTGTCCTACCTCTCTCCTGCATCCCATTCATCTTATGTGAGGCTGACAAACATGTCTCCTCTCACAGATACTATCAGATACTGCCTAAAAACAACCCGGGATTCAGCCTGAACACAAAACATCAGACAAAAAAGTTCTGAAAAATCCATTAAAGAAAGCCACTATCTCTAGCTGACATTCTGAGCAGATACAGCTGAAGAGACACTGGAAAGAATTATGTCAAACTCTCATCTGACAGCTCTGACAAGACTGCCCAGGATGCAGAAGCTTTTCTAAATTTATTGTGGAATGACTTACTACTTTGACTACAGGGCCTGAGAATGCTCAGGGGGATTCACAGGGCTAGAGGATTTCAAAAGCCCTGCCATCCTTTCTGTAACACACATCCTTTTCTTGGAGACCCCTTCTTGGAGACCTGAATTCACCATTAACACCTAGAAGAAAGGTATGGAGAGGGCAGAGCCACTCTTGCATATTAAAATACTTCTCTTTCCTTTGCATTAACTCTGCCACAAAGGCCACATAATTTTGTTAGAAATTAATGTCTTTACATCTGACAGCCTCCTCCGCTGCACCATGTTTATTGTCAAGCCTCTGTGATTATACTGTAGGAGTAAGCAAAATGTTACCAAAAATAAGCATAGTTGAGGAGGTTGTGCTGATGTGCTGAAATCTACATGTATGTTCTTCAAATATGAACGCATACTGCAGTTCTACATCCCCTAGTATTTGGAAATTATGAAAATATTAACAAAGACTAAGAATTAGAGACAGCAATGGTAAAACTTCCTTACTTCTAGAAAAGTCATGGATTTCTGAGAGATCGGAGATGGATTCTGCAGTCTTTAGCAGCATTATCCCTGCTAAAACACTACTTTTTTTTTTTAGTTATTTGGAACCTTTACTTTTGTAATTGCAATTTTATACCACTGTATTTTCAGACACTTCAGAAACAATGCCTAGCCCTCCTCCCAGTACTTGTGTAGGATACATGCTAGTTTTTCACATGGAGAAATCACTACAAGTATGCACTGCCTCATTCTACTGAAAACACCAGATAAATGCCTTATCCTATTTTTAATTTTAGTGACAATGGTACTATTGCACATTCTGAATTTTTTCTGTAGCAACCCCTTTACATTCTCTGAAACTCCATAGCTTCTGTAACCAGTAAAACTGCCTCTCCTGCACTGAAGAAATATATTATAAAACTGAACTTAACTACAGAGAGCACTGTCTGGCCCAAGTCCACCTTCCCAGCTATTACAAGACTGAAAGAGATAACTGTCATGGGTGGATGCAGCTGCAATTTAGTAGAGAACTATGTAATTATACCAAATACTCTGGGAACTCACTCTCCAGCAAGCAACACTACTGCACCTTGCCAACCTCCCCCTCCAGGGTAAACCCATGCTTACTTACTAGTTCTTTTACTACAGACAACAGCATAATCACTTCTACTCTTGACCTACTTACATATCATTCCCGTATTAGGAACTTATTAATTGTTGATCTAATTATCAGTAATATCCTCCTCCTCTTTACTATTCAATGCAATCACTTTCTAGTCCTGGGTGAATAGATGGGAACTACTGCCCTTTCACTGGGTTTCTCCCAAGGTTCTCCCTTCTCTTCCCAGTGTAGGTCCTCATGAAATAATTGACTTGGACATATAACATGCAGTCCTGCATCCTGGATCTTAACAGTAGCTTCTAATGCATTCATTACTTTCCCATGAGTTATTTTCTCTCTTCAGAAATATTAACTCCTGTGCTCCTGGTGGCAAACACTATCCTCACTACACGTGTGCCACAGGGGGTCTGCGCTGCACCGCCCTGCACAGTATTGCCCCAGGCTGAAAAAAAAAAATTATCTAAGGGACGCCCCCTCTGCCATGCTCATGCTGATTAACTGTGTCACTGTGTACATTTGTCTGTATTAAATGTCCAATTAACAACAAAATATTCGCTTGCTTTTGTTAGAAAAGGACTTGAAATAGATGGTTATCACTGGCATATAAATTTGAGAATCATCTAAATTGTCAATATTTTTCCTGGATGTGTTTGTTTCTAGAGCTACTGTTTTCCAACATGATGTGAAACTGAGGACCTCAGTTTATAGAGGCAATCCTTGGTTTCCTTCAGTCACATTCAAAATTAGATGTATTTTAGCTTTAAGCTAAGCACATTACTTTGCATTAGTTCGTCTTAGATTAATTTGTTTCAGGGAAACACTATTTCAAACACCTCAAAAGGAACAACTAAATTTTATTATATTTTCCATTAACCATAAGGCTTTATTGGTAGTACACTGTATGTATGTATTCAGTAAGGGAAACATAAAATTGTCAAACAATAACTGAACAAGTATTGCATTATGTTATAGAACATTAGTAAATGCCAAAAAATCCCAAGGAAATAATAAGACATGAGTAACTAATGAAAATTACAGTATTCATACCACCATTAAGCAGAAATGTATCAAAAAGAAACTGCAACATAATTATTCATTTATGAAATACACTCAGTATTTTAATGCCATAGTAAGCATATAGTAATTATCTTAGTTAAGGCAACTTTCAGTTATTGCATGGCTGTTCGTTAAAAATTGTGATTGGATCAGTTTTAAAGCAAACACAGTTAATATATTGCCTAAACTTTCTGTTCAATACTTTTTAGGAGAGGGACACACATGTCCTTTTAGATAATACAGGCAGTTTTAAAGTAATAACTAGGCCATTTTACAAAGGCTAGCACTTTACATTTACAGAATGCATTATATTCAATCATGGTGGAACTATATAATTACAGGTGATTTTGCAGTTGTTTGTTTCATTTCTCAGACCATGATGGCACTTAGAGTAATGTAATTATTCACCTAATTATATAACAAGGTTGTAATGAAGCATTTGGACTGCTCATCAATGACAGTTGAGAACACAGTTTGAACACCTGTGTGGATGCAGTTAGAACGTTACTTCAAAATAAAGGATCCTTTTTCTTAATTTAAATTTATTCACATTTTAATAATCATGAGGTATTTGACAAAAGCTTAATAGTGTCATTGACTTATTAAAAACCGAAAACAGATTTTTCCATTTTGAAAGAGTAATTTCCTTTTTTTTTTTTTGTCCTATTTGCATTTTCCCATGGTGACCCTGATTTAAGGTTTGAATCCTTACAATCCTTACCCACATCCCCTCACTGCCGGGGCTCATGGTGGCAGAATTCCATCAAGACCTAGGCAGTATTTCAACAGGCTGCAACAGAGATCTAAAAAGATTATACCTGGAGAGTTTTGAACTGTGCCTTATAGTTACTTTTGTCTAGCATCCTACAAACGCTAATTCTCAGCTCTGCTGAGAAAGATGATGTTAGACTGGGCAGAACGTCATCATAATGTGACTGTATTCCTTCCACTATCTGTGCTAACTTGTTTATTGCAAGCTATTCATCCTTTAGACATCCCTACAACAGTCTGTAGGAACAGGATCTCTGTGTTAGCAAACATGTTTCTGTTTCTACTTAGCAGGAAGAAAGGTTGCTGGGCATACCGATGTTTTTTTTATTCAAAACTCTTTAATGGATAACGGCACTCTGATCCACCCAACTACACAAACGGGCCAAACTAGTTTGATTCAACTGACCACAGCAGGCTTCAGGAGAGTGTCATGATGATTATTGGCTCTATGGCTTTCCTTTGGTTCTTCCCTCAACTGCAGAATCTGCAACTATTACCTACTGTTTTCTCAACACATCCTTATGAAAAATATGGGACAAGTACCAGAGTATTCTTGAATTGTATTTATACATTTCTTTTCTGGCTTTAAAGATTGATTATACCCACAGCATCGACCAGGTTCTGTTAGCTAAGCAAGAGTTAGTACTTTCAGAGCTTTCTGTACCATAGTGTTTGTCCTTGATAGGCTAAGCTCATTTTTGAGAGAGGAAATAACCTTTCCAGATCCCTCCTGCTTGCTTACCCATCTTTCCCCCTAAAAGTTAACAGACATTATGCTAACAAGGGCTCAGAAGTTGCAGCTTTGTACGCTACAGAGTCCTTTGGGTGAGTTAATCAAGAAAGTGTAAACAGAGTGTAGAGCTCATGTGGTTACTTCACGCATTCCAAAAGTTCCTAAGCATTTTTAATATGGTTAAATTACAATATCAGATTCCTGTATATGGTCCCAGTAGACTGAAAGCAGTTTAGTCTTGCGTTAAGATTGAAGTTGACCTTGGTTGTTTGCCTAAAGGCATGGTATTTTCCTGTACTGCATACTGTGAGTCTTTCGTTTCTTACATTTCTTCACTTAATGTGAATATCCAAAAAGAGATTTTACACATCATTTCTACCAGTTTTTAATCAGAACTTTCTGTTTTGAAGTTGTCATTGATCACAAGAAAAAAAACCAAACACGTAATTCCCCTCAGCCTGCCAAACTCCTCTCCACGAAGCATAGTTTTGTACTCTTGTTACTGAAACTCAAGTGTTTCACTGGAGCATAATCAAGAAGTGAAGGCCATAAAGGGCTTCAGTGCAAACCAACGTAACTCACACTGTTTGTAAGGGTAAGCAATTGTAAGATATTGTCAACCAATAGGTGAATTATCCTGCATGAAATAATGGCTACTGGTTGGAAATGTGAGATAACTCATGGAAATTCAAGTAAAACTAATTCCTAGCAAAGCACTGAGCTCTTGGATCTGCTCAAAAGAAATTATTTTGGCCAAAAATGATCTGGAAGCAAAAAGAGAGTATTCATTTGGAAAGCAACACAATTGACTTATCCTTTGAATGTCTCGCTTCTTTAAAGAATTATTTAATTCCAAATCAAACTCTCACATTTTGGATGTCTGACAAGAGCACGTAAAAAATTCCCGTAAAGGCTAAACACATAGTGGCTTTTCATTCTGAAAACAAACAGAACTGACACATTTACAACCTTATCTGTGAAAGAGAATTGCCAGTTGGGGAGAGGTATTTGAAACTTAGTGCAACAGCATCCAAACAGAAGGAAAAACAGAGCTCCTACCTCTGTAGATGATTTCATAGGGTTTTCTGAATCCAAGCAAGAAATGATCCCTCTTTCTAATTAAAAATATGTTCTGCATAATTATGATAAATGGGAAATAAAGTGAGATGAAATGTATTTAATCAAGCTAATCATTCACAAGAGAAATATAAAGCTTCATACCAAGATGATGTTTTTCAACTCAGTATTATAAAGGAAACTGTATCAACTATTTTGGATGAAGATAAAATATTCTGTGGAATAAACTAATTATTCATATACTCAGGAAAAAATAAAAAAGCAGGCATCTATTCACCCAAAACTGCATCAAAGAATAGATAAAAACTAGTTTCTTGTCTCAAGGGATGGGAGCTTTTCTGTCAGGACATACATTCCAGCATTATTTGGCCTCAACTTGGTAAAAAGAATTTGCGTTATGAGTTGGCAATTGTCTCTGCAGCTCAGGTCTGTATTAGAAAGCAGATGTGCACGTGCTTCATATTCCCCAAAAAACTGCTTGAGACAGCTGGCTTACGAGCCGGAAAAGAATATATGTAGATATATAGACATGCATGCTCACACACAGTAAGGTGTTTGACAATATTCTGAACTGGGGGGAAAACCCAAACATAAAACAATAGCTTTTCACTTCAACAATCCTTTGCAAAATGCAGTAGCAATACAATAATTAAAAGAATAAGGAGTATTTCCTGCAATTTTTAAGAAATTACTTTTATCTAGAATCGTAAACTACAACTATTCAACCAAAAATGAGGCAGGTGATCCAGATTGTATTCTCCTTTTTAGAATTAGAAAGAAATCTGAAAACAAAATGAGAAGAAAAAAAAAGGGCTATTTAGAAGTACATCTGCCAAATAGTGCTTATAGGACACCCCCAGGAGGGCAGTGAGAAATCTGCATAGCAGAGACTTGAACCTGGGTCTCCTGCATTCCAGATGACTGATTTACCCTACTGTAAAGCTTCTTCCTCTCTCACATACATGTTTTGGCTAGAAGCTCAATTTATATTTTTTTTTTAAACCTAATCTTTGAAAATTGATTTCCTGAAGAAAGAAATCCATTGCGAGTTTTCCAAGAAAACTGCACTAGAAATTAAACTGATGTACAGCTATGTATACACGCACACACAAGGGGGTAGTGTCCATAAAAAGACTCCACGAAACCTTTACCATGGGTATAAGCTGGACTGACAATCCTCCAAAGCACATGACATGTATGACAAACCTCTGTCAACTCCAAATGTGATACTGACAGTTTGTGGAATACGAAAAAGTCATCAGGAATTTCAAACTCATCATTGATTAAAGGCACTCAAACATCTGACCTACCAAATTGTTTTCCTGGAGTTCAGTAATGCCAGAGAAACAGTCAGTTGATATCTTCCATAACATAAGAGGAAGCCTTAAATAAAAGTTTAATTTAGGAAAAATAAAAAGCTTAACTTCTTATTTGCCATGTTGGAAGGACAAACAGTTGTCTCAGAGGGTAGAAGTCAGCCAGCTAATAAAAATAAATAAATAAATAAATGCTTTGTGTGGTGTTTAGAGAGAAGGTCTTTGAAGCTTGCACAAGGTAACTAAGAAATGTCTGCCATGCGGGCGCTCCAACTTGGCTTATAGCACCTGATGCAGGGGCCAACCCTGCAGTTCACTTCCTTGCCTTTGGTCAGGATTCATCCTCCTTCAGATGGAGGTTCACAATTCTAAGGACAAAAAGGAAAACTTACACTAAGTGTCTGCAACGACCCTGCTCCTCCCTTCCCCAGCTTTTGTCAGTTGTACAAATACAAGCTATTGCAGCAAGTTTTTAGAGGAAAAGGTTGTACCTTTTTCCCCATATAGGCTGTATTGATTTTTTTTCAAAATTTTCTTTAAAAATGCATTTGTAATGGAAACTGCTATAAATCTATAAGCATGAAGTACAGTTTGATACCATCATTTTTGCAAGTTTTAAATTCCCCATTTGTTACATCTAAAAATAAAACATTTCCAAGAACTTATTTTAGTGTAAGTTTGTGTATTTCAAATGGTAGATCCATCTGGCCCTAATCTTATTACTCCAGAACAACATTTTTAGTACAAATATCATAGAGGGAAAGTCAAAGAACCATGGTGAATTACCATTCTTCAGAAGGAACCATCCCATCTGCTCTTTTCACAATGATATTAGGATATCATTTGCACACAGTGGCATATGGACAAATGGTACTAAGAACCACACAGTAATTTCTTAGTCACCCCTTTATATATATACATACATATATATGTATACACACAGAGAAAAGCTAGGATGTTAACATTTTGATTCTGCCATAGGCAGAATGCAACTGATGACAATAAGATGAAGAATATTCCCTGCAGTCCATGGCTGTTCTGTCTTTCAGTCTAATAAGACAGGCACCACTTCAGAAAAGACATTGGCAAGGTCTAGTCATGTAATAACAAGATTTTCACTTTGTTTTCATGTATTAATTTCCTTAAATTGCAAAAATAATTAGAAAGAAACTAAAGCATTTCAGCTATTGTCTAGCACGTTTTCTCTAAACTTCATGACTTGGCTCACGTCTACAGTTTTATATGTGAAAAGAGCTCAATTCCAATGGCATGTGTGCTCAGAAAAGAACCCACTAAGATAAAACTAATACAACTCTCAGTAGATGTTGTGTTTATACAAATAATTAAAAAAAATCCTTGACAAGAGAAATTGAACATAAACAATATTTGCTGTTCAACTGGGACATAGCAGGCAGGTTAAATGCCAGAATGGAATTTCCTTTGCATAACAGATAATCTTTCTTACACAAAATTCAATTCACATTTCACCAATTCACATTTCTAATACACTCTGGGCATAGTAGAAAAGAGAGTTTGATTGTTTCAACTCAATATATTCCAAGTAAGATGATACTTCTCTATGTGAAACAAGATCATCTTAAGAATCTTTCTTATTGCTGAATTACTTACAAGAGTTCTTTTTAGAGAGGTTTAGGATGTTGCAGTTCTTTACTTCGGGAGGAAAAAACCCAAATCTTATTCTCAAACTGAGTAACACAAAGTTTCTATTAGGGATTTCCCTGTTAGCAGAAGCATAGCATTAAAAAATTTAGGACCAAGTAAAACTATCCATGCTGCCAATATTAAAAAAAGTAAAAAAAAGGCGGATTATTCCAGAAAGTTTCCAGTTAGAAACAAAGTGAGAATAAGCGTCCTTTTAAAGATGACTCAAATTCAAAATTTGACTAATATGCTAAATTGTTGTGGAATCAAAGATAGATTTACCAAAGGGAAAGAGCAATCCTAACAGGAGAGCATTCACTGCAACAGGAAAGTATTACAATGCTGTGTTTTTCAAAGAGCAAAGGATAAAAGAGCACAAAGCAACATGTATAATTCAAATAAACTGAGCACCAGAGTCAGACCTGCCACCTACACACTGTAGCCAGTCAAAAAACAGCCCTTCTGCAAGCTTTACTCAAACCCAACACATTGACTTGCTGCTCACGACCTTCAGTGTAGCCAAACCAAGTGACACGAGTCACACACAGATCCTTAAAAACAATAATTTGCTGAACAGTTTATAAGCACCTGGCAAATAACAAGGTAATAAAGAGTCAGCAGACTTGCTGAGAACAGGCCACATCAAGCTATTTTAGTTTCCTTGGCAGGGTAACTGACCTGGCAGATATGGGACAGTAGCAGTTATGATGTGTCCTGAATTCTGAGGTCCTTTTGGCATTGCCTCTGGTGACAGTCTCCTAAGCAAGCTTGTGGAATGTGGCACAGCTCTTGAAAAATTCTACTCAAAAACTAATTACCCATAGTTTGCTGTCAAGTTGGAAGACCTATATGTGGTCTTGAAAAAGCTTCAGCCTCAGGCCCAACTCTCTCCAATAATCGACTGGGATGACAGATTCAAACAACTATAAAAATTAGAAGGGTCAAAAAATCAGGAGTGGCTGCAAGAAATTTCAAAGACGGGTCCTAGACTTCAAACCGATTTTGACAAATTAGAAAAAAGGTTCAAAACCAAAGAGATAAATTAAATGGAGACATGCTTAGAGTACACTGCTTAGAAAACAAAAGGTTGATACACAGATATAAAATGAAAGATAATAACTGGCCTCTTGGTCGTATTAATCACTGATGATAAATTCAGTTACTAACTGTAGGGAAAGAGTGCCTGATAGAAGTCACAAATGACCGTGCCCAGTTTTTGACACAGTTTCTAAACCAATTTCTTGGAGAGTTCAGAGAAGGTGAAAAAGAGGCATAGCAAACCAGAAAACAACATTTCAAGAACAGCTGAAGGAATGCATTCTTCTGTCAAAGAAAAGCTGAATGCTATATGGCCTTCCAGGACACTCCAAAAAAAAAAAAAAAGCTGCTAAGAGGACAGCAATCAATTGTTTTTCATTTCCACTGGAAGAATGCACTAAATAGCTCAATTTGGACAAAAGAGATTTGCATAAAATATCAGGAACTGTGCCAAAATTGAGGGAATTAAAACACTGCTTCAGTTACTTGCAGAGACTAGTGGAATTCAGTTTGGACTTCTCCAGAGTCTATTTCTATCAAAAATGCATAGGCCCATTTAGTCCTCACCACCACTCAGAAACAGGAGATGGATTAGGTGACGTTCCTGGTTGGCCCCTTGCAGTGATTTCTAGGGCATCCAGTGCAGATTTTGGTACCATGACTGATTTTTATGTGGAAGGTGCAAAGATACTATTATAACAATGTAATATGCTATTAGAAATAGATTCCTTAATTTGTATTCCATACCTGCAGGGCTGTTTAGCTTGCTCAAATGATCTGCAAAATGACATTTCCAGTATAATTTAATCCAGATGATATGTGAAAGAAATAATTAGCAAACAATGCAACAGGTTCATAGCTTTTTCTAAGCCTGCTGCAACTACTCAAGGGTAGGTATGAAGCCAGGTTATTTTCTTCCACTATATTACAGCTTGATCCAGAAACCTCTTTTCCTGGTGTTGGGTATCCTGCCTTGAAAACTAATGAATTAAAACCAATCAAGGAAAACCCCACATAGCCACTCTAGGGAATGCATGGATTAAATCCTAAGCATTGAGGAGAAAAGCTACAAACAAGGCAATGGGCTTGCACTTCTGTGATTGATACAAAACCACTTATAGAACAAGTTGTGCAAGCTGCAGCATAAGAACAGATAGATGAAGAAAAATCTGTGCTAACAGAACATAATGCTAGGAAACAGCTGATTTAGAATTACCTGTTTGATGATGTAGATAAGTATAGGGAAGCAGCTTCTCAAAACAACCTGTCTGAAGTTAGTGCTTCTCCTGCACTGAAGAGTAGAGTACGTTTTTGTTCCTATAGCCTTTGGAAAACATGATAATAACCACTAAGACCAGTGGGATACTGCTACTTTATGAACTCCCCAGCAAAGAGATCTGGCTTGATCAGACCCAGATCAGCCCTGAACCTCTAGTCTAAGTTTAAACCCAGATTGGTTATATCTATCTTAGCAATTTAAGATGACGCACCAGGAACATAACCATCACATGAGAAGATCCATATTGCGCACATTTTTGGGGCACACGGGAGAGAAGGAAGAATTACATCTCAGCCCAAGCAGTTCAAATGCACCAGCTGGATTCCCAGAGCACACATCCCAGGTTCATGTCATTCAGGAAGAATCTAGTTTGGATGCTCCAAAGACGTTCTGCTGTGAGAAACTGAAAAGTTCACCCTCCTCATGCAGACACTTCCAGAGACGCCTCCAGATACACCACAGTGATCCAGCTCTATTTTTATCAGCCTCAGAAATCAAAAATAAAAATTATAAAAGGCACTACTCTGTTACATTTACTACAATACTTAGGTAATTTCCTTCTGTGTTAAAAATCCTATTAAAACACAAACTGTGCAATAAAAGTTCTACAAGCTATTTTTCTTTTTAATACCAACTGCTAATCACAAACTATTATTACAACTTAGAAAATAGCATTGTTCTGTTCTGAAATTGATGAAAACAGATGTGGTTCCTTTCTGATGAGGAAATACAAGGGCTAGGGGGTGCCCTAGCAATACACACTGCAAGATGCAAATTCAGAATTGTTTATGCATTCAAGTGGGCAGTAGATTAGTCTTATCCATATTGTTTATACACCTCCTCAACCCATTGTCTTCCATATTTTCAAGAAGAGAGCAGGGCTGAATTACTTGCTCAATAAACTGGAAATACATGTAAAGGAATGTCTTTTTTGTATTGAAAAAATATCAGCAAAGCTCATTTTGATTGGATGAGGAACCCAATAAAGAGAAGAAAATAATATAAACCACATCTCTTACACTTAAACCTTGGTGAAAGTAAAATGGGCTTACAAAAATCTTCTGCTATTCCTCATTTTACAAATTCTTTAAATTCTTCCCTTTTGTTTTTAATTGCATGTCAGTACTAGATTAAATTTACATTTGCAAGCCCAGGGGACACTCTCAGAAAAAGAAAACAAAATGAGTACTTGATAACCCTGCCTGTTTATTGAATGCCAGGCAAACTGAGAAACACATTAACCAGATGTCACGTTGAATGCTCCCCCCTGGAAACAGGCAGCATTATGCAGAGGGTTCCTTTTCTGTGATCTCAGCCAATCTAACAAAAGAGAAAATGTCTTGTCAGTAAAAGCACTTTGTATCCCTTCCATTTTAAAGTTAAAACAACTGAGGGGGTGGTCTTTACAAGTGATATACCTTGTGCAGGGATTTTATACTACTTTCACTTGGGGAACTTTCAGTATCAAGGCTGCTTGTGAAAAGCTGGTCAGTAGGTCAAGTTGTCTGTGCCAAAGTGCATTTGGAAGTGTTGAACAATAAATAAAATACTACCACCATTTTGGTTTAACTAATTTCATTTGGGGTTTTTTTGGATTTAAACAATGAATCAGAACTGGATGTTTTGTTAGAGTCATTTTTTTTAAGGAAATGTGCATTTCAACCTCCCTACTATAACAGTTTTTAATATTCCAGATTTTGAGGGGATACTGTTACTACTTATGAAAAATATTGTTAAGTGAAAGCAAGAGTTTTCAGTTTGTAAAGTGGATTTACCTAAAAATTGCTCATAAATTTCCCCTGATATAAACTTGTTGAAAAAATCCCCAAACTTTTCTGAACAAACTAAATATGAAAACCCTTAAGATTATTTCTTTCACGAAAAAGAGGAAGGGATTCTTTCTTTGACTATTTATATCAAAGGAGACATTACCAAATAGTCTAGAAGTGATATAGTTTTCAGGTAGAAAACTATAAAAAGAGATCAGTAAATAGAGAAAAAACACCTCCTGTTTTATAAGGCAGGTGTAAAATCCTTAATAATTTCCAGCTAAGTATGGCAGATATGGTAACAAAGCAAGTGGACCCTTTTATGATTATATAACTTTATCGGAAAAAACCACCCTAAACTGATAACTTCTCTTATAAAGCTTCCAACTTCCCTCTGGATTACTCAAATTCCATACACTCCCATGTTTTTTTTTTTTTTTTCCTTTTTTTTTTTTTTGTTTTAAAACAAAAAACAAACCCCCACCAAAAACCAGAAACCGTTGCCCTGATTTCCTACATCCTAGCACTGGGAGCATCCCACATTTTCCAACTGCTGCTTGAATCCTGACTTCTCTCCTTTCTTACAGATGGTTCTTTGAAGCTGAGCTACTAGCACACAGGCACGCACAGAGAAGTTTCATTGCTGCTACCCAGAGCACAGCTACTCTGTGCACAACTAAAGGATGTCAGGGTACAAGGTTTTTATACCACTAAGTTGCACAGACATCAAATTCAATGCAAGATCATTTCTTTACACAGCCAAGCAAACAGAAAAAACCCTGTACAGAACATCTGTGCGCGGGAGGTGCCAGGATTGGCACGAGGCTGTCATTTTTGAAACATGGGTGGAGAACAGCTATGTCCAAACGCCAAGTATGTTACCTTTTTCTTTTATAGCAGTGATAGTAACTGCTGATTCAAAGGGAATTTTCTGGAACTCTTGAAAGACTGGATAACCTTGGTACTGAACACACTGCCCTTGAGCATGTTTTCAATAAAAGTTAAAGTCAATCCATTTCTATGGCTTCCTAAACAGAAAAATCAGAAAGTCGTTAAAAAGGTATTGTAATTTGCTCTCTAGAACAAATATAAAAAATAGGCTGGAAATCACTTCTGAAGGATGTGAAAATAAAAAATATTTTCCAGGAACATTTTTTGATAGAAAATCATAACCTCTTCCTTATACTTAGCTTTTAATTTCTATATTTTTAGGTCTTCTCAGTACCAGTTAACTAAGTGATTGATCTAGATTATCAACAAAAAATATTTTGAGATCAGAGAGGGGCAGAATCAGGTCACATTGCAGTGAAATCTCCCTTACTGGAAATATTCTAGACTTCTGTTTTTAGAAGAAAGCTGGATGAGATGATCTCCAGTGTTTCCTTCCCACCTAGGCTTTTCTGTGGTTGTTCATAGCAAAAGCTGCAATGTTTCAGCCTCAATACTTCTGGTCAATGTATAGTGACTAATTTTCTGCCCATTTTGAACCTAAATCAAGGTATTTTAGAACAAGGGAATGTGAAGAAAAAAGAAGGCTAAATGGAATAGGGTTCTCTGAAGAAATCCCACACTTTGCTTCCATCTAAACGTCCAATAAAAAAAAAATCTTTCATTGAAAGAAAATTTTTATTTCTTAGAACTTCTAGTCAACACTGTAGAGTACCCTTTTTACTTTATATTATGCATTAGTATATATGAACTAATGTGTTCATAGTTTATTTTACATTTATTCCTTCATGTGTATTAACCACTGTTACTTAAAAGTAACAAGGCTAGACTATGCTTACAAATCTGTTACTGGATTCACGCCAACAGGTGTGCTGTTAACACCTCACAGGAAGTAGTGTGGTTCCAAAACAGTTGATAACAAGTAATTTCTCAACTAACAAACTAGTTTTGCAGTGCTGTTCACATTTTCAGAAATTTCTGAAGAAGCTGATCTAGTTCTAGTATGCCTTATTATCCATAGTCAGGTTTTAGATATTTCATACTTGAATTATTCTTATTATCAAGATTACAACTCTTATCAAATACCCCCCAAAAAAACCAGAAAAGGTCCTACGTAAACACTGGAAAGGAAGAGGAACAACACTGAAGAGTGAAAATATCCCTTTCGCCTTGTTTCTCTGCTTTAGCACAAACCTGTATCACTCATGTAAACTATCGAAAAGCAAGGTCTGATGTTCCAGGTAATAACCATTACTGCCACTGATCAGTCAGGATGCGATTTCAAATGTGTTTCAGTGACACAGCACACAAACTCAGTGAGCCTTTGGTAGAAACTGTGTGCATGCTTAAATCTGAATAGGTTCATTGATATACATGTATATATTTAAGACTGGAGTGCCAGGCGTGTTGTTAGAAAAGCTTCTGCACCCATACAGGCAGATAATTGCACAACCTGAAGTCTGATGCAGTCCAGAAATACACAGGCTGCAGCAGAGACTAACACAGAGTATTGTCCAAAGCACCTTCTTTCCTTGCCTGACTGCAAGCACCTGAGCTTCCACCTTTCCTTCCACAACACTGCCAGTTCCTGCTGGCATCTTTAGCTCAACACCTACAGTCAGGTTTCTCCCTACATTTATTTTTTTAAAGACTAGAATCCACTTCCAGGCCTTTTTTCCTCCAGGAATATAAACAAGAAAAACTGAAATATTGCTTGTACGTAGATCTGCTGAGAGTGGCTAAGAAAAAGCTAAGAGATTTTTACCCACCCCATGATCCCCAACTTCCATTTTCTCTTGCTCTGTAGCAATCACTGAAAGCTAACAATACATTCAAGGGTAAAACACAGAACAGAATTGCTTGGAGTTGTTACTCCTAATTAGAAATTTGGTGCAAAGCATTCAGATTTACAAGAGCCCAGACTACAGCTCATCTGTCAAAGGAAAGATGCATTTAGCAGAACCTGGGTGAGATCCCAGCCACAAAGATAACAGTGATGATGCTGATGGACACCCTATCATTCTGCTGTTCCAGGGCCTCCATACTTTGCCCAGGTGAATCACAGTATTCCCTTCCTGCAGCCACCTTGCTACTAAAGTACAAGCAAACACATTTTAGCTTGTGCTTCTTTACTTTTAGGTCCTATGGCACAGCTGCATGCATGTGCCAATATCTTCCTCTTAATTCAGCTAAACGCAAATTAGTCATGACCTGTAATAATCTAAAGCCTTACAGTGAGGAATGAAAAAAAAACACCTGTGTTCAGTATCAGACACGAAGGCCTTAATGCTGAGAGCACTCATACAAACAAAACATTTGAAAGCCAATTTGTGAAGTTCTCTTAAGAGCATGTGAGGTTCTTACTTTAAAACAAAATTGATTAAACCATGATTTTGAAAATAACTGGTATCTAAAGGTAGTTGAGTACAACAGATGGATACAATGCTAAAAAAGGGTGATAAATCTTCAGATGTCATAAAGGCAGGAAAGAGGCCAGAGTTTTTTTTAGCTCCTTGCTGAAAAACTACTGAAAGCCCAGTGAATCAGATCCAGGACTCACATTCTTGATCCACATCAAGGCTTCATAGTTAGTCAGGGAATAGACACGTGGCATTCTTAACCTAAATCAATATTGCTCTGTTACTTTTAGTAAAACTCTGCACATTAGTAGGAACTTAGAATTTGGCCTATAATAATCAGTCAATTCCTGCAGCAACACAGGACATTTGTGACCCAACTAGAGCATTACGGACAAAGCACATCCTGGTTATATTAATTCCAACAGTGAATAAATCAGGAGAAATCATTAACTGGCATGCACTCCTAAAAAATTAATATCTATAGCCTTAGCATGCCTTTATTGTATACTAACCTACTAGTATAGTATGTAGTTAGGTCCAAATAGCATGCTTGAAGGTATCCAATCTTCATTTACAACTCTTACGCAGACAGAAAGTCAAGTCAATATCGAGCCCCCTCTGCACTCCATTGACACAGGAAAAAAAAAATGTCACCAGCCAAGCAAACTTTGAGTATGTTCTGATTCTCTAACTTTGCAAGGTGAGCTAATTTCACTGAAGAGGTGGTGGTTTGTTTGGGGTCTTTTTGACAATGTCTTTTTTGGTGTGCTGTAAATAATCGTTGGAAATAGTCACAACAATAGGCGAGACATTAACCAGACTGAAACCAGTGAACTAGAATTTGTAAGACTGCCCAGAATGATATGTTTTCATTTAATATTTAGTTGTCTGAAAACAACAAATATTTCTTACAAAATCTTGAGTAGTCTAGCATGAGTTTAGATATTATAGGAACAACCTTCCCTGTGAAGGTGCTAGTGGGAATGTGCTGACTTGTACAAACCCAATTATTTTGCAAGTGCTGAACCCCAAATCAGTTTTTTCTATGACAAGAGCTAGACCCAAAATCAAATTTCTTATTTGATGTCTATATACTTCTTCCTCAACATGTGAATAGTGGTTTGTGTATGAAGATTAAGTTAATATTAAATTTTAACTATCACATGAACCTCTGTATCAGAGTGCTAACAAAAAACATTGCAAAAGTTGAAGAAATTTTTTTCTTTGTGTATTCTTGCTGAAACAAAAGGAAGTGTGCTTACAAGGCTATAAATACCTGTGGTCTGGAGAGTTCACTGTAGAGTTTAAATAATTACAGGATAGAAGTGTAATGGGAAAAGTGTCTTTCCTGAAACAGATGGCAAAGTAATATATTCTATGCAGTTAGCACATTTGAAGGCTCTCTGGGAATTAGTTCAAACAAACTTGGAAAACAAGAATGTAAGCACAGCTAGGAAGAAGAGATATAACATTGCCCTAATTTGGGAAAACGGATTGACTGGATAAGAGCTCCTTGTCAGTACTACCTACCACAAAAACCAGAGAAAGTGAAAGAAATTAAAAACCCATGGGGAACTTTGTTAACTCTTATCCATAGTACACACACTGCTGTAAGAGGCAGAGGCAGGTAGTGTTCATATTTAGCAATGCAATTGGAGCCAGTATTCTGTTCTAAATGCTATCTTCCCTCCCTCTTTAGTGAAAGGAGGTTATAAAAAGTTCAAGTAGAGGTATAAATATTTTGATTGACATTTGAAACCCATTTTAAGGCCTCCTGCAAGACTAAGATGCAAAAAGGGATTAATCTTGTCATAAACATTTTTTCATACATATTTATGTAGCATATGAAAAGCTGCTTCAAAGCTGCTCTGCTATATGTAGGCAAAATGAATTTTCCTGCGTGAAGATGAGAGAAAAATAATTTCACATCTATCTTTGACTATGTCAACCATTTCCAGCATCATGGCAATTATTCATTCACAAACTCCATTTCTCCTTTTGCTTCTCTTCCTTAGGTAGTGGTGGTCTGCTAGAATCTGTCCCAGTAGGGTGGAGTTTTCTGTACTATGCTCAAGTACTGACAAGAAACCAGGTTACCCAACTTTCAGCTTATTTAACAGCTAAAGGACTAGAGGCAGAGCTCTTCTTAGGTACAGTAATTCAGCCTGAATGGACTATTATTCAGGAGAACAAAAAGTTCTGAATGAAGAGCAAGATGACTATGGAAAGTGAAGAAGGAAGGGTTTGTGTCTTTGCTTTCTTTTTTCCTTTACAATTTAAATTTGAGACATTTGGTAAGCTCTGATGCAATTCGATCTTCCAGCCTTCTATTTCGAACAGTTTGTATTTCTAGCTCAACTTCTACTTGTTCTCTTCTTTTTGCAGTTCTCTGCCAGTTACCACAGAAAATGCTCTTTTAATTCACAGAAGCAGCTTATGTCTCCCTACTGGCAGCAAAACCTTGCTTTTCCTTCTTGTTTTGAAAGCACGATCATGTCTGTACACTTCAGCCTGAGAACAAGCAACTCTGTGAGCTCAGTTTCATCTATCTCCTCCAAACCCAAAGATGCAAAAACCTTTTTTTTCTTCCCTATTTTTTACAGTAGCTTGGTCTTGTTACCAAAGATGTCCCAGAACACCCATTTTACTGATTTTGCCTTATGCTCAAAATCCTTTTTCTTGACAAGTTAAACATGTCATTTGAATTGTGTACACAGCACATGAGGTATGTCCCCTTACTTCCAGAACTGTATTATAGCTGCAGCCAACCAAACATCTGCGGAATAACTGTCTAGTTCGACAACTAGTTGGCTTTTCTTTTATGAAAGAAAACTCAGAAATATGAGCAATTCTGCTCCAGGGCTCCATTTGCAAGTTTCATGCTTCCTGAAGTAGCATGCCATGACATACAATCCTATTTTTTTTTCCCCTCCCGTGACAGCTGTTGCACAATTACTGGTGTTCCTTTGTGATTTGTCCCCAAGCCTGAAGTCAAAATTAAGTTGTCAAAGAGAAGTGGATTTGACTTACCAGTTCAGCTCTGGGCAGAAAAGCAGCTCTATCAGGCTTGACCTACTGTTAAACATTTGTGGCCAAGAGCCAAAAAACGCAATCCTCTGAAAGTTAATTGTGAGGTTTTGTCTTTCCTCCCAACAAATTGCTCAGCAGCTCTTCCCCCACAGGATCACTTAACGAGGAGGCTCAGTTCATCGAGAGATGAAGTTTCATTTCCCTGTGCAGAAACTACTACTTTGGAAGACGAGATTCACCCTATAGAGAAGCACTAAAGGTTTGTATCATCAGCAACCCAGGGATTACAGAAGTGTGTAGCTGCTAATCCTCCAGAGTAGATCATGGCCCAGAAAGATATAGAAAAACCACAAAGTCCAATTTTTACCCCCCTGTCCAGTGGCAGGCTTAACTTTTTCCTCTAGAGCTTCAGAGAAAAATCAAAGCTAAAATGAAATCACACACTGATCAAGATGTGGTTTCCTCTAATAACTTGTTAACACTGGAAGGAGGGTGCTCTCCTCTCTTCCTTCCTTTCTGCCAGGCCCTGAATCACATTGTACTGACCCTGCCACCAGCAGAGACCATTCAATTCACTTAAATTCATTGCACTATTGCTACGCCTGGGGACAGGGAAAAGGTGTAAAAATAAAAAACCAGAAGCATGAGAAAAAAAAAAAAAGAGAGGGAAACAAAGTCTAACCTCCAACACAAAAGACATGTTAGTTAACTTGGCTCCAAACCAATCTAATATTTATTTCCAGGTCATTGTTGTGATTTTTTCTTAAGAATCATAGACAGTCTCAGTTATCTGCCTAGGGAGCCTGAGACACCACCATAAAATAAGAAAGGAAAGGCCACTGCAAAGTGAATGTATGTTGGCATGGGACACACAACATGTCTGCCCGGATTTACCTCAGCAGAGCACCTTGTATATGCAGTGAAATCAGCCTGACACATCAAGAGTGCTGTGGATGACCTGCTAACCCTTTTTGCTTATAGCGAGCAATGAAATGATAGATTTTTTTACCCCCCATAAGAAAAAAACCAGCTTGATTCAAAATTTCAAGATTACTTGAAATTAAACTCCAAGTGGCCAGGCAATACAGAACAAAATAAAAAAAGGTTTGTAGACAACCCTCTGCCCTGCCAGTTGCGTCCAAACAAGGTAGACCCTTTCTTTCAGCTTGGCTCAGGTCTCAGTCCAGGCTGCATGGAAATTCTCACAGCCCAGAGGCCAGGCTCTGCACTGGCTCCTGCTCACCAGCCACTTCTGGTCCCCATGGTACTGCAGTCACCCTACTGGTGAACCCTCACCCCACACTGCCCTCCAACGCCACAGGCTAGGAGCTTCTCCCTGAGCGTATCCACTTGTTTTCAAGGAAGCATCCATTTCCCTCCCCTCCATCTATAGTGTCTCAATCACACAACCTCCAACGAAGAACTAACTGATGAAATAGGTATTTGTCTCATGACAAGAGACATCAATTCTAACTCTTTTTAAGAATTTTCATTTAAAGTTCCAAACCAAGGAAATAGTGTGAAATATCTACTAGTGTTTCCTCTGGAAGCTATACAGAATTTAGCAGATCCAGGCAGCAGTACAAACCACAGCAAGCTGCTTCAGTGTGTGCATAACAGTCCCAAACAGGCTTGCAGATTGCTGAAGGTTCAGAGGGCAGATGACTGAATTATCCCAGGCTTGCCGATACCTCAAGTTTAAAAAAAAAATAAATAAAGTGTTCTTTTCCTCCCCCTCTACCAGTCTTCAACTCATTCAGTCTTCTTGGACCCCATCTTGCTTTGCAAGTTCCAGTAACATGTGGCAGCACATTATCTTTGTTCAAAAAGAGATCCACTCAGCAGGTCTTCCAGGTCTGCTTTTTTTTTTTCCCTGGGATGGTGAAAGGTAGATTGATTTGCACTGGTACTTTAGCCAGTCCCTGGCTTGCCATTTGCTTCTTCACAGATTTTATGAAGGACATGAACTGCATGGCTGCCAGACTTTTATGACTTCATCTGTAACATTCACCATGTGCCTTTCCCAGTTTGAGCTTGTTTACTGCGGTGTCAGCCTCCACCAGAAAAGGTGAAGGCTGTTTTATAGCTACGCAGACAATTGCCTTGCACTCTGTACTGTCAGTAATGTCCCTGATTTCCCATGCAGCTTCCCGAAACACACTTTCCCGGGATTGCTGATGACTTCCCATGCTGTTCGCACTTTGCCATCTGCTGCCCCAATACCACTGTCACAAGGCATGGGCCTTTTGGTGAGATGGAGTGAGAAAGTCCTTTTTTTTGCATTCAGTGTCTGCTTTGTTTCTGTCTGCATCTGAAGCCATAATTTTTCACATTCTGAAGCCTTTCAGAGGGTGTGATGCAGAAAATAGCTCCTGCGTCTGCAATGAACACTGCCCAAATTGCAATGTCATGACCAGCATACACGCCCTGCTCTCCCCACCCCACCCCCCACAAAGAAAGCCAAAGCAAGACACTAGTCCAAGCAAGAATAGGAGATAAATGAAGGAAGATGTCTCCCTATAAGGTCTATCATAACAACACTAATTTTCTAATAGAGACTGCTGTATACAGTGGAAAGTGGAAGTACTTGTAGCAGAAAAGAGACTTGGGTTACAAAGAGCTGGTAGGACAAGTTAGATGGAAAAAGTCAGTTACTAATGGAGGAATTTGGAAGGTTTCCATGACTGAAAAAAAACCACCAAAAACACAACCCACCACAAAAACTTGCAGAGCAAAGAGACACTCCAAAAACTGCCTGCAGAGTCACTGCAAGCAGTCCCATTTCTGTTGGGAGAGCAAAGGGAGGAGCTGTTGCCCGTGGCCACAGGCAGCACTTACCCTCATTGCCCAAGTGCAAATGCTGGCTCTGCTCCTCACAAGGTGACTTTGGTGCTCTCCACACCCTTTTTACAGCTTACTGCCTTATTCTGAGCTGCGTTTCACATTGCATGGAGGCCACAGCTCCTTGCAATGTCTTTGGTATAATGATTAAACTGACTGTGATGGACCCCTCCTAATGTCTTGACTGAGCTGCTTTTTCGGAGAAAACACTTCTTCAGTGCTTTGGAGAAATGAGCTGCATGTCCCACAGAAATTGCCCAAAGGGCTTAAAATTCTTTTGAAAATAAATATGGCCTCCAGACCCTAAGTAGTATATTAAGCAAAAATGCATTTAAATTTGTTAATTGTGTCATACAGTATTGAAACACTTGGGAGAACGCTGGAGTTTTCCAGTAGTTTAAGTCTGCATCCCTACTGTCCTTTGAAAGCGATTATCAACTTATTTCTCCCCAAACTATTATCATAGTCATGGTTTCCTTGTCACACACTGCTCAGACAAATCTGACACATGAATGGAAAGATGATCAATCATTTACAAAGTGGAACATTTTAACTTCAGAATAGTGTGCATGCATGTTGTGCATGAACATACATATTTTAGAGATTATCAGAGAAATCAGGGCATCATATGATACATTATTTCCTATGCCCCTTCTATTTAATTCACTAGAAAAAGTATGTTCAAATCTCATATTTTGGGTGTTATTAAAGGGAAAGGTGAAAAACACTGAGCACTTACATCCATTCTCAAAACCAGTTCAAATAAAATAGTTGCCAAACTGTATGAACAAAGTATTTTCTGATGTACTATTCTTCGTGCTTTCAAGTATATTCTGCTTCTTCCCTCACCTGCTGCTCAGGTGCACATTTATCATGCCACATTTTCATCACAACTGTTTTATTTCATGACTGTTATAAAGATATACAGCAACTCGGAGCAGTTGAGTGGTGCCTGAGAGTAGATTACAGCTGCTTGGCAAAATACTGTCTTCATGATTAAGATTTGTACAATTGCTCTTTAAAAATATAAGCTAACAAAAGAACACCTTTGCTCATGTGCATATTGATGTGAACAGCCTTTGGGTGAGAGTGATCATTTATATGACACTTGCAAATTCCATGAAACAATTTTATAATTAGAATGGCTTTTCCAGCAGGACTTCATTTAAAATGCAATCATCTTCAGTACTTTTCTGTGCTCCCTGCAACAAGCAAGTACACGGAGCTGATGAGCCTGGGAAAAAGTCCCCAGCATACTCTGTGCACCCCACATTGCTCAGAGCTCAGACATCCTCTCTCGTTATAATCTATCCACTCGTGAAGTTTCATCTCTTCCCATTCACATGGCAATGACAGAGGGAATGATGAGACTTTCCTACTTCCTCCTGTTAACTTCAAATTATAGATATCCACCCCACAGCTGGCAAACTGGAATTTAAGGGTTTTTTTACTATATGGGAATGTTTAATAAATCTATAGACAGACCATCACATTTTTCATATAGCAATGTGATTTTGTGTCTAACAGGATGCTTTTTGCCTCCTGTCCAGGTTTCCCATCACTTTCCAAATAAAGTGGGATGTTACTGTATAACCTATGGATTTATATTTATTTTAATTGAGGATTGCAAGGTACAGGAAGCATCTCTTTTGGTGTATTTTAAAAATAAGTGGAAGTTTTCTCACATTTCAAAACAAAAACATCATTACAACTCTACCACAAATTCATTATTACTGTATGACTGTCGATGAATATTTACATAATTTTATAATGTATCATTCTCCTTGCCTTCCAGAAACAAGCATTTCAAGATCAAGTAGGGAAGAGCCCTGAGCTATCAAGAAATAGAGAACAAGTATTTCCCATCATGACTGAACATGAAAAGCACATTAATCTTCTTTGCAAGCAGAGTAATGGACAGACAGTGAACTACCTCTTCTCTGAAAAGCAGACTGTTAAGTGAGACCCTTGATAGGAAATGTTTAAGTTTTAGCTAACATATCTTTACCTATAGAAGATAAGGATGGAAATCAGTTTAAAAGAACGAATGTAAAACTTAACACCAGAAAAGCAGCATCTTTCAAATTGACCCTCAGTCACATTCTAACACTGATCAGCCATCTCCTATGCTCATTTTCAGAGGAAACCTAAAGAGGATAGAGTTTTACCCTTGGACATTCCTGACAATCCTGCAGAAACTCACAGGCAGTCCCAGGACCTGCCCAAGTTAGCAAAATATGAGAGAGGTGTGTCCAATTGCATTGGAAACACCAAAAAACCATGAAAGTCTGCAGGATTTCTCAGCCTTTTTTAGGGTGCCTCCTGAGGGCTTCAAGCACCCTAAGGATCGTGGCACAGCTGAGAAGGTACCCCAGACACACCGAGGCTACCCCAGTCTTTTGATAACTTTTGCCAAGAGCCTGTTGGAAACCATTGCTGGTCTAAGTTGTTGCAGTCCCTGGAAGTAAGTCTTAGGTTTTCCAGGCAAAGGATCAAGCCAAATACTTCTGGTGTAAGTCAGAGCAATAAACTAGTTTTACATCTCAAAAGGGAATTTAGACCTGGCCTCTGTTATTGTATACAGAACACAGTATTTTTCAGAGGTGCCTAACACCCATATGGTTTTTGTGACCAAATATGTGCTAAGTGTTTAATGTATAGGAAAATTTTACAGTGTTGACTTTGATGGTATGCAGGTAAGTCTCCATGTTGTCTGCTAGAACAGCCTGTCACTGTCAGCAAGAATGACTGAGCATTTGCGGTCCCTAAAAGAACGGTACAGTTTATGAAAACTATAATAACTTTTTTCTTAATTGTTCAGCTCCCTCACCCTACAGAATGAGATCTCGGCTTTTGTTATGAAGTCGTTACTAGGAAAAGGATATATAACACCTCGTCCTCTTAATATAATTGATAGCATAACAACTGCCACTGTTGTGAATGGCAAATACAGAGGTGACAGCTAAATAGGATTTGCACCTGGAAATTCTCTCTTGAACATGTTACAGATACTCCTTTCCTCACAAAAGGAGCAAAAAGCATAGTGCAAAAAACATAACCATATATTTATACACTGCATAAACTGCAGTTTGCTGAGGATCTTTTCATACTTTAAGCACAAAGATTCTTCTATAAACAATTCCGGTACTGGTCACTTTTGTTGAAGTTATCAGACAGCTGAAGAGAAAATGTTTGTTTTTTACTGGAAAACATGAATTCTCAGATTTATTCCCAAATT
>JAOXJM010000079.1:26650031-26670116 GCA_026413425.1 Tringa solitaria | reverse complement strand
GTGTTTAAAACATTCAAAATAACGAGTGGCACACCGAGAACAGGTTGTGAGCTTTCATCCTCATCAGCTTAGCAAACAAAGACCAGGGGAATGAGTAAATGCACAGTGCTGGGGCACACACAGGCACCCCACTCCACCTGTGGGACCCTCAGCTACAACACTGGGCACAGAGTTGGTAACCCCCAAAAATGTAATGCCTGAAGGACACCACCCTCACATGCTGCATGGTTTCTTATATGTTCCTCAAAAATTGGGACATACTGGAGACAAAACACTGCACTTCGTGACAAGAAGTTTGATTCAGCATGATTATTCGTGGAGTTATGGAGTGATACAGATCCACAGCCAGGCAGTCCTTAGGCTCTCCCCAAACCTTGCTGCGTAGAGGCCACTCACCACTCCCAGGTAGCACGGCTGCTTTTCGTTTCAGTGCACCCTTAGCCACACTCATGTTTGCAGGGCAACGGCAAGGACCTCAGGGCACATCTCCACTAAACCACCTCCACAGTCACCAGTGTTTGCACTAACACCAGTAGTGCCCATATAGATAGATATCTGAAATATCTATGTAAAATATCTATAATCTATATATAAAAATAGATATTTTAGAAATAGGAGACACCACTGAAAGTCAGGAAAGGATTTTCTTTTAGGGGAAAAAAAAAAATCCTTCAGGTGGCTTGTAACCTACAGAAAGACAAAGCTCAAATTCTGCAGTTGGAGCTTTTATCCAGCTTAACAGAAACTACTAACAGCATATCCCAGGGAGGCAAAACATTGTTATTTAACTTCGTATTATTTTTAATGCAAAAACATAAACAAAGCAACCTTTTTAACAATTGATCATGCAATAAAAGCAGCAAGTATGCTCATGGTAATACTTCCCTGGCATCATGCTATGATGCTTAGCGTGATCATCTTCCAGCTCTTCCAAATCACTCTCAAAATGAGGCTAACAGATACCCTGGCAGGTTAATAGGACAGCTCTGCTTTCAGATGCTCATGCCAAACAGGTCATCCATGGATATTAACAGCTAAGAACAGTGCTATTAGATTAAATAGCGTATTTACCAGAAACACATTAAACATCTTGCCCTTAGTAACAGGTTTTCCTCCTTTAAAGACAATTAGTTTGCAAACTACTTATGGGAACTCAGAGACTGAAGTCAAAGAGGTTATTAGGCTGCTTGTGAGCTTGTCTTTTCCTGTGTGTTGTCCTGAGAATTTGATTAAGGACGATGACTAAAATTACAGGAATAAGACATTTCCCTTCACTGGGTAGAGCTACAGATTTTTTTTAAAGGACAGAAGGCAGCATTATATTATCTCATCTAACTTAAAGAACAACAACCTGAGGCTGAACCTTACTTTTGAACAAAACATCATCTCCTGTCATTCAGGGTGGAAATCACAGGAGAAATTACTCTGCTGTACAAAAGCAGGAGGATCACCCAGAAGAGCAAGAGATGCAGCAGCTGCAGTGGTCCTCAGCTCAACAGGATGAAGCAGTCCACCTCTCTAGCAGATATGGGAAAATCAAAAGGAGACCACCTAGCTTAACGCCACAGTGTTGTGCAGTTGTGACAGAGCATTTCAGGGTACCAAGATGTAAGCATTCAGAGATTAAAATAACAATAGCACAGCTTCCTTTCTCCAGAAGTCCAAAAAAAGGCACTAGCCATGTCTGTCAGAATGTATCATCTTGGTTTTGACTGAATCATGTGCTTTTCACACAATTTTAATTGAATGACTGTTTCTGATGAAACAAGTTCATTCAAAAACAAAGGAGGAAGAGAACAGCGCTTGCGGGGGGATGCAGGACAGTAACAGCCAGAGTACATTTTGAAAATAGGACTAGATAGCAAATTCAGCTTCTGATTTGGAGATCAGAAGTTATGGATTTATTTTTTTTTTTTAATGACAGGAGATCTGCCCTCTTTGCAATGGATGAGAGTGCATATCACCAGTGCATTACTTTTTTTTTCCTTTAATGGCAAACACCCCTCTTTCATAAGTGAGAAGGTGTGCTAACCTGCAGAGGGGACACTTAGAGGAGGGCTGAGAGAAGGAGGGAGAGACCCTCCCCAGTGTTGCCAAGCTTTTCACATACTGCCTGAAAAACTGATGAAAAAAACCCTGAAAGAGAGTCATAGGAGAGGAAAAATCTAGATACTGACTCCAATAAAAACCTGCCTACTTTCACACCTTAGATCTCTTCAAGAAAATACTGAAGAAGAAATAAACTTTGGGTGACTCAACCGCCTGCCTAAGTGCTGCTCTACATAATAGCTGTTCTGCCTGACGTGGGCAGCAGTTCAAAAAATAACAGAGTAATGATTCAGTGTCCACAAATACAAAAGAGTTGATGCTATTATTTCAGAAGTGCTTGCATCCCCTTGCCCATCACAGTGTAAAACATCACAAATAAAAGCCATTTTGCCCTCAAGAAACAAACTTTTTTTAAAAAAATAATCTAAATTTGTCATGGGCAATCTATTTAGAAAAGCTGAAAGAAAAGCTATGTGGGAAAGACAGTGACTGATCTTGTTAAGAGCCTCTGGAAAAGTACTGGAAGACGCTCCTGTCTGCTCAAAAGAAAATTCTCATCAGGTGCAAGTTTACTTCCCCAAAAGTCAAGCTGAAAGCTTATCGGATTGGCAACGGATTACCTTACTTACAGCCATGTAAGTAATTTACTGACACTGTGTTGAAATAAGATAAGACTGGGAGTAATTAGATACTTATTTAACAGACAAAACAGCAGAATACTGCACGGAACGCAGACTTTCCACCATCTGCTGCAGGCCCTTTAAAGGTCGTCTGGATCACCTGAAGTGCACTTGTGCCTGGTAAGCTTAATTAAGAGCTCAGTGTAGAGTTTCACAAAGAAAAAAATCACTAATCCTCCAGTCAAAAACAGGCAAATACGTATGTGTTTATCTTAATACTTTGCAAAGCTATTCTTGACCAGAGGATTTTACCTTATTATGATTGTGCAAAAGCATGTAGGGGCTCACTAGAAGATGAGAAGTATTATCTCACTGTTCAGATTAAAAAAGGAATAAAAAAAAAAAAAACAAGCCAGCACAACAAGGTCTCAGTTAATATTTCTGGAATCTCTTTTCTTTAGGAGAAAGAGCTGATTTCTAATAGTATTTACTTGATTCCTGTAAAATCTGGACTGACTGCGGCTATGCCAAAAGAAAGCACATTCCCGTTCTGTTTTCAATGCCATGTTAGCACCTTTTGCTAATTCAGTTGCCTCTAAACTTCAGCAGCCCTTCTTTCCTACACCAAGAACAGGGTGCAGACTATCAAACCAAACCAATAAAATGCCTGCCTTCCATCTTGACAGCTTCATAGTAAAGTACAGAAACATTTGCCAGCCTTCGGAAGTGGAGTCAAATTTTTGCATTCAGAACAGAAGTGAACCGTTTTTGATTTGGCCAAGCCCGAAGAAAAGTCTTTTTAACCAGCTAGAGAGCAATGACTCTTGGACAAGAGAGTACAGGGCCAGACTCACTCCTACTATAGCATAGCTTGTGAGGCACTTTGGCTGCGGACCGTATGTTCTGTACCTGTGAAACCTCAGTGCAGCAAACTGCTGGACATCAGCTCTTCTGAATTAAGCATCATAAATACATCTCTTTTGAAGGATTTCTTTGACTCATGATGCACAAGGGGGAAAAAGAAGTACCAATCCATGCTTTACAGTGCCAGCAGCACAGGTCCCACTGGTGGCAATGGTGAAAGAAATCTGAGACCACTGGAAAACACTAATGTTCTGGAAAGTATGTTTTAACCCCACCACACAAAGACAATATAATTAGCTATAATTTTAATCTGATACTTTCTTTTCTTCTTTTTCCATTTATCTTCCCACTGCCATTGCCAGTAGAACTTTAGGTTCTACTAGTGCCAGTGAAGCTTTTCTCAAGTCTCTCTCTGCAATACGCCTAACTAATGAAGGAATTATTTGCCAACCTTTTCAGTGAATGTAGAGCTCAGGGCCTCATATACTGTGTGAAATATGAATACGTTTGACATACAGTGTTATTATCACTTCAATCACTAACAAAAGGGAAAAAAATTATCAAAACAAAACCCAGATTCTTCACAATAGCCCCTTTTCTGTAAATTACTCTGTGATGATTCAGATATCACTTGCTTAAAAATCACAGGCAGAATCAAGAACACATATACCATATGCAGCTGGGCAGAGCAACATACCTAGAAGTGAAAAAAATCTACATGCATCTACCTCAAACAGGAGGGAAACCCACTTAAATATCCTGGAATTGTTTCTCTGCTTTTTTCAGTCATAAGAAAGTTTTTCTAACTTCTCTCCTTCTAGATTGTCAGAAGTGTTCAAGTGCCCGTCTTAAAACTTGAAATAATTTTTAAGAATCTTGCTCGAATATATGATATTTTAAAGTACTCAAGTTTTTCAAAGTTACACCACAACAATATTAAAATATAAGCCATTAAAGATGTAAAAGCAAGCAAAGGGGATCAGTGTGATGTTTTCAGTAGAGATGAATATCCTTAATAAATTTAAGTCTAACATGTAATATTATTCCTTTAGATCTTCCTTGACTTTAGAGCAAACATGAAATTATGCTTGGGATTGAGCTTGATATAGCTCAAGATCTGCCATAATGATAGAAAGACTAGCTGGAAAATTAAGAAAAACAGTTTTTTCTGTTGAAGTGGGTAAGTGTTTTGTATCCTAAAGCAAAAGGCAGCTCTAAATGAAAAGACAAAAAAGCTTTTCTTAACAATGCAGAAGTAGACAAGTGCAAAAGCTGACTGCAACAGCTGTAATGCGTCACAGCATCTATAATTAAGAAGTCTAAACTAGTTGGTACAGATCTGAGTATATCATGCCACTCTGAAAACCACTGCTTCACTTGTAAGCACCTCTAATACTAATCATGACAACATTACAAATTCGTTGCAGAGCTTTATTTAAGGGAGGGACACCCCTTTCCTATGGGCAGTAATACCTGCATGCTCCATTGGCAACAAAGACATCAGCCTGAATGGCAACATGGTCCCTTATTACTCATGAAATTTCACTTTGTGGGATCATTTCAACACAGTAATGTGTCACTGTGTCTGAAGTCAACAGATTGGAATTTAGTCCATCCAGGAGGCTCTGAAGAATGCTGACATATGGCAGCAAAGTTGGTGGCTTAGTCTGTCCCTTGTTTTTGTTTTCGCCTTCTACCTTCAGTTTTCTAACTTGACAAACACTACCTCCTCAAACAGTAATCAACACTTCGATACAGTGGGGAGAAGGGAATCAGAACCATTTCTTTCACTATATATGGTAAGATATACCTTAAAAAAAAAAAGATCTGACTTGGTCCAGGTTTTCCTATGTCATCCCAAACTGCTTTTACTATATGAGGCTTTATGGCTACAAAATGAGTGTACTACATGTATTATATGAGCTGATTTTTAGACAATTAACTACTTTATTCCTTGCTGCAGAGTAATACTGAAGCATCCGCTCCAGAATCAAGCATTCCACACCACAGAGAGTTATTAATACACAAGTTAGTAGTTCATGACATTATCTCTTACATTCACTGTATTAGATATATGTGAATTTACCTACGATTTTACCGAATTTTAAGAGACATTTGCAAGCGCTTTTGCTTGTTGGGAACTATAATAGTCCCTATGGTTTTAGATACTTTTTTTTATTAATGGAAATATTCAGGGTAATAAAATCAATTCCAAAATATTTCTGCTTCCTACACGTCAGGACAGGCTAAACATCATAGAAATACATAACTTCGGGTTTTTTCAAGCCTGCTTTCAGAACTAGACATTTCTCTTTATAACTTGTCTTTATGCCACATTTTCCCAAAAGATGCAGAAAAGCATTGTCTCGTGTTTTATAATATAAAGGGTACAAGCTGTAAACAGAGCAAATGATGAACCAAAAATACAAATCCTTTTGTCAAAATTAAAGTCAAACTGAGTCTCTTTGTCTTAGGAGACAAAATTAATCTCTTGCGTTAGATGTTAAGCATGAAACCTACATGAATAAAAGCATGCCAAAATTCTCTTGAAACAGTCTTAACACCAAAGATTTATATATAAGCATATGGCCCTTTGACTTCAACCAGCAAAACCAGGGTTATCCTCTGTACAAAGCTACTGCCAGCAAAACATTGACGCCCATGTGCTCAGGGTGCATAAGCATGTAGCAGCCTGTATTTGTAGTGTATTTCTAGCAAAAAGAAACCCTCACACAGAGATCAGGGAATAACTGTCAACTGTGTACAGGACAGCCTAAGCAAGCTGATACCTGAAAAGCTGCACAAAATCCTTGCATTTTATGAAGTGGTTTAGCTTTGTGAGAAAGGAACAAAACACACACAGGTGTAGGTCAGGAACAGGTTTGGGGCTAGGTAAGACTCCCTTCTCCTTTTCAAGAAAGCTCCAAATATTCAAGTGATTTTCCTTAAAATAAAAATACTGGTAGCTGTGAAACAGATGGGAAAGAATGTTTATAAGACATTCCTCAAAGTAACAAATTAGCATCTGCAGAATATTTTGGAATATACCCCACCTCCTTCAGAGACACATGTTAAGTTCCTTCCTAGTATTGCCAATAGGTAAAGGTGGCCAAATACTTCACATACCAACATAAAGAAGTTTATTTTACTTTTAGTACTTAAGTAAAACTGAGACAGACTTGTAAAAATACTTAGGAAGATCTTCAGGCTACCAAACTGCATCCTAACTACATTTAGAAAGCTAGAGGCCAGCTCTTCCAAAAGCTTTTAAAGTTCTCTCAGATACCTTAAGAATGAGCTGCAAAGAGACTCATTTAAAAAAAAAAAAACCACAACAAAAAACAAACTTTCATCCCTCAAGCAATGACATGGAGGTATTCAAAGCACATTACAGTTCACATTAAAACTGAAACAAGTTTTACTAGGGAAAATGACCAAAAAAAACCTAATTAAAGCTAGCACTGAGACATTCCTCACAGCTCTCACTAAAGTCAAAGCAATAGATCTGTAAAGGTGAGATGAAATTTCAGCCCTCTGCACGCAGGAACAGACTGGCTATTCACAAGCCGAAGCTGCCAACAAGCCAGCAGCAGCACTGCATCGGTGCAGAAACAATGAAGGAAAGGCAGCAGCAAGTTTTAAGTCTAGCCAAGCTTGAAAGAGATGCTTTTCCCTACAAGAATTTGGGGAAAGAGGGCTTAGTAAAAGCACTTTGAATTGTTCAGGCATCTCTCTGCACTCCCTTTCAGTTTTATGGCACTCATCACAGCTCATCCTTTTCACCCTCGCATGCACAGGGTGCCACAGACATGCCACATGAAGGAACAGAACAGTGCTTCTACAAAACAGAAAATGACACTAAAATGTTGCAGGTCAAATGAATTAGAGGATCTCTTTCCCTTGGCTATTTTAAGGATATTGAAATACTATCATAGTGTAAGGTAACAGCTTCACCTATTAACTGCCAGACTGTTTAACCTGTGTATTCTTGCAGAAGGTCACTTAAGTTTAAACAGAGAGACAGAGCACTGAAATTTTGATTTGAGATGAACTGAAGAATTAGTTACTTCTTGACAACTTCTGGAAAAATTCTTGGTATGCACTCTTTCTCCAAAGAAAGAAGGCAGGCTCACCCAGCTTTGTACTGCCACTGAAACCTGCTAACAAATACCAGAAGGATCAGAGTTGAAGGAAAGTTTGTCTCTTCTGTTTTTCTCTCCAGGCAGCTCTCAAAAGAAAAGAGAAATGACACAGAAGCAAAGTATGAAAGCGTTGGCCGCCTCCTCCATTTAGGAAGCTGCAAATGCAGCTTTGTGGTGGTGGTTGAAGGGACACCAAAGAGGTAGGAAGAAAGGAAACCCTGGTATGGTTAGGAGCCCACTGAGTAACTGCTCAGTAACAGGTGGTCAGAAGGTCTGTGTATCACTTAAATGGCTACAAGAGAAATGTCTAATGATGTTTTAAAGCATGCCTTTATGAATATAAACAGGAACAGCTGTCCTCAACAGTCCAGAGCATGCAAAGCCCCTTTCTAAAGCCACAGAGCAGCTCTCACACCACCTGTAACAGGTCTGACCTGCTAGGGCACTGAGCAGTCCACAAACTACAAAAAATTCATTTTGACTGTTTTTTCTATACCTAGTAAGTGATGGTAGAAAGTTGCAGTAAGCCCATCTCAGTATTTGTAGTTTTCTAAAACTAACATCCTCTGAAACATAAAGGATGGATTTCCAATATAGCTGTATGTAAAAATAAATCACATGACTGCAGCCCTCTACATTTACAAAGTTATTTTTCACATCCTTTGCCTTCATGGATGGTATTAATACAATTTTTGCTTACAAAGAACGCCTGCAACAAATCATAGCCCTTTCCCCTCCACTTATTAATTGCAATTAAAACTTTCCAACAAAAGTGTTTCTTGTACAAATAAAGCAATTCATCATTTAGTTATGCTTAGAAATTCAAATTCAAAAATGTTTGTTCCAGAGGCAACAGTTAGTCAAGGAAAACAAAAAAAAAACCAAGACACAAGCAGGCAAACATAAGCAGGTCAGTCTCCACAGACACTCAGCTGGAATGATAAATGGAGCTCACACATTTCACACTTGGACTATTTGGAAAACAAAGTTACCTGCTGGCACTTGTTTCTTTTTCAGCTCCGCTGTCTGTAAAACACAAAAAACCAGTGCAAGTCCCACAAAACTCTTGACAGCATTACATGCATCATTATGCAGGGACTTATTTGCTCCACAAAGCCACTGCAAGCTTTTTCAGCTCCTATCATGGACCAGACCAGAAGCAAAACTGAGAAGTAAACCATGAGAAGGACCCAGCCACAAAGCAGGCATTCCAGCTCTGCCAAGTGCCATTCATCTGCAGTGAAAGTGATTCATTTCCCTCTGTCGTCACTCATTTGCAAGACTGTAAGCAAGTAACATTTCTCCTTAACCTCTCCCTCCCATCCAACAGAGGTCCAGTTTGGGATTGAAGAGCAAGACTTCAGTAGGGAAAAGCTACAAAATGAGGGCAACGAGTAGGAAAAAGGCTGGTATTGGAGAAAGGAAAAATGCACAGAAGGAAGCCAATCAGCCAGAAAGACTGGGAAAGATGGATGGCTGAAAACAGCTGCTCACAGCTGTGGCTGAGATCTGCATAGTGGAGGTCCCTTAGTTTTGGTACTAGTCTCTCTCCACACTTCCCTACACACCCTTGAAAAAAATACATTTCTCTCACTGATCCTCTTAGAAGCTTAATAATGTTGTCTGAGGTAGAAAAAGAGATCCGAGGCAAGACAGAAATGAAACAAAAGATCTTATGAAACTGGTGATATTTTATGGATGCAAAATGGTACTATTTTCATGTATTTAACCTTACACACCAGCATTTCTTGACAGAACTGAGTATAAATCAGTTATTTTGAATTTTCAGAAGTGCATTGAAGAGGAAGAAACATAAGTCAGGAAAGGTCTTTCTCCAGCATTTAGTGTTTTCAAATTTAGAACATTATATATCAGTAAGAGTTTTGGGTCACAATTTAGCTATTACAGCTTTGAGACCAAAATGGTGGCACATCTGCAGGAACTATCTTCTCAAAGTAACCCAGTGACAAAAGCAAATCATCACTACAACAGACTAGTTAGTACTTTCCTGGCTCATCTCTGGCACCTGAGGGAACTCTGATGAGACTTCTGCTTATTAGTTTCTGGAGCCCATCTCTAGCACTCCACACCACAAAACAACTTTTATGTGGCTTCTGCTGCCTCCATGAATCCCTCTTTTATAGTTTATTGTGTAAGATATCAGCCCCAGTAAACGTCAGCTCTATTTTATGATACAAGAAAAAAAAAAGTCTGTAATAATCTGCCTAATGATAGAATCTCATGAGAAATTTTATATTACAACAATAAAGTGTCTGTTTGTTTTAACCTTCTATTACTCTCTAGGGACCCATTCCCACTATATTGCATAGAATTCACACATACCCTGTGAAGGTTTCATATCCATTGCCCCCATATTATTATTTAATAGATTTTTTTTTAAGTACTTTTTTTCCCCATGATACTGTGCAGTAGCGCTGAAAACCGCAGGCAAAAGGAGACAGACATCTTTCACACTAAAATATCAAGGGAATTAAGTTCCAAGCAGCATCATCCATTATCAGCAGATAAGATGCTTTTCAGTGTTGGCTAACACAGGTAGTGGAAGTGGTTACTTGTACCTCAGTCTGAAATGATCAAAGTGAGGAAAAAGGATTAGATGTCAAAATACTTGAAGTATCCCTTTGATCAGGATCAAAATCAAGACTGAACTTTGAATATAATGTGCTAGTACATTTCAGTGGTCCTTTGAAGAGAGAAAAGCTTAAATTTATGAACATGTAATACTGTTGCTACGAATGGGATAGTAAAGCTGACATCTTATTCTCTTTTCCTAATTTGGTAAACCTGCCATGCTTACAACTTTCACTTCTCGGTTAAGAAACCAAATTCCTGCTTTTTAATAGGGCTGCATGACTCACGCCATCCTCACAAGCTGTGGTTCTGGGATCGACATCTTACTCCCATTTTCCACACAGCCATTGCAAACAAATTCAATTATACATGATCAGGTATGAAAGCATGTCTATCTTTCATTTTTGTCCATTATTTAAAGTAGACTCAGTTGCGTATCACGTTCCATAGTCTTCCTGTTGTTAAAACACATAAAGGCAGTGTTATGCATCTCCTATGGGCGTATACAGGACCATGGGAAAAAAAAAGAAAAGGCAACAGAAAAAGCAGAGTAATGTTAAAGGACCAAGACACTGGGATCACATAGTAACATAGGTTTGCCACTGGCAATTTGACAACAAAGAAAAAGTGTTCAAAAAACTGAAAAAATGAAACAAGTAATCCCTGCTATCTCTCAGTTACCAGGTCACTAATATTTTGAAAAATGCAGAGGAGGAATTTGAAGTTTAAAAGGAAGAAGTAAAAGGGAGCAGTATTCCCAAAGACCACTATTCATGCAAAAAGTCTGGTACAGAGACCCTTAACAGATTAAAACTGCTACTCAGGCCTGAAGTGTAGAAAACATGATGATGTAAATAAGGTAAGAAGAGGTCTGAAGGCACCTAAGTGGTTCCCAGACTTCAATAACAAAGAATGCAATTGCAAAACACAGGTTAATGCACAAGGTCACATCAGACTTAGCCAAATCTAAGCATCACAGTGGCTACATGGGCTCTCAAGATATCTGTAAAAATTAACTAGTAGCATAAACAGACTTACGGAAAGAAGCCTGGAAGGTCAGCACATGCTAATAAATAGCATCAGAGGTGCTTTTAGTCCTGTATCAGCTCTATTATGAAGCAACCTTCTAAGGGAAAATTGCAAGTTCAAGTTGTCAGTGGTGACTTCATAGTAACTTTAGTTCAAAGCCTGGATTGAAGATTGCTATTTAAACATAAGAAACCTTGTCTTTGTAGTCAAAAAAGATTTTTCAGTAAGTTCACTCTTAATATGTACAAATCATCTTTAGACATCCTGAGACAGCCTGTGAGAAAAAAAATAAACAACTGGACTATTAAGTGAAATTACAGTATTGCCTAGAATAAAAGAGAACAGCTAAAGAACTGAGACACAGGAAATGTTTATAAAAATTAAACTGCTAGAGTGTAAAAGCAATGCAGTGTGAAAGATCATTACAACATGCCCGAGTCAAAAATAACACAGACAGTCAGCAATGCAGCATCTGATTTTTATTACTATTTAGTCCCTTCTATGATTAGGAGCTTGTTTGGCTGCTTCAGTGTTGAGCGATGAACATGTTTGTTGACTTTTTTAAACAATGTCTATTTTCCACATGGTAGGAGCATGCATTCTGTCATTACGTCACCAAGTTGCTTTTTGACCAGGAAAATAAAATGCCGCTAATCACCCAAAAATAATTTCCAAAGTACTCCACCCCTCACATTAAGATACAGTGTCAAAAATAAGGCCAGATACTGAAGCTGCCTCATGTTCACTTTTCAGAAAAAGTTATTTTTTATTTCTACTCCTGTGGTCTAAAAATGATACAGGCTCAAACACGAGAAAGTTACAAACACTAACTGCTGCCAATTTTATTTTTTTACTTCTCTGAATAAGGAAAACATATTTTAAGAATTCTTAGTTAATACAAGTTTTCTTACACTAAAATATAGGGCAAACAAGCAGCTTAGTTCAGAAAGAGCTTGCATGCACCTTGATGGGCATTGAGCAGAAAAAAACCACCCAAAATCAATCAACCAGCTTTGATACAAAAAAGTTGTTACTTCCAGTGCCCTTTCCATTGTAAATAAAGATGAAGTGCACAGTCGCTCACAGGCTAAAAACCGAGGAACTGCTGAAAAGTGTCTCCACCTTGAAGTGACAAACCTGAACCACAACTAAGATTTCCTTACAAGGTTACCAAATGTGTTCTGGAATGGCTCTGCTTGTGAATGTTTTGAAAGGATTAAAACTTTGCAGCATATTACACCCTTCCAGTTCTTCTTCTCTACTCAAACAGAAAAGAAAAGACAGAAGAAATTTAAATATAAAATGTTTTTCATGTACCTCATAATTGCATTGCTTTTCTACAGCATATTTAAAATATTGTTAGTTATTATATTTAAACAACTACTGGTATGCTTAACTCTCAAAAAATATATTTCTCAAATAACAATGGTGATTTGGGAAATCATAATGATGGGACACTCATTCAGGTTTGAAATAATGACACCAAGAGATAAGCACTCAAGGAGTGAAGAGCTGCTTTCAACAGTTTGAATTATTATATATCAAAGGTTCAGCCAAAATTAACCTCCAATATAATCCTAATTTATCTAATGAAAAGTACTATGTATCTCACTCACACAAGTACATTTAGCAATTTTGCTTGTTCTTCTAGTAAGAACTTTCTTCTCATAATGACTGAAAGTTTCAAGCTTGTGAAAGCAGCAATTTGTTTCCTGTCTGCCATGAATAGTTCCTTGCTAGGTGTAAAAAAGGACTTTAGTATATGACAGACTCAGACAATGAAGTCATCAGCTAAAGAAATGACTGTATTCTGCATTGTTACATTCCATAATTATTTAACTTTAATCCTTAAAGTTTGCTTTAGTCATAGCCTTTTGCTTTACAATGTTAAAATTGGCTTTTGATCAAGACTGTGATTCTTCTTCTTGTCCACAGCACTATTGATAGTGCCTGTCTCATCAAGTTTCAAATAACCAGAAGAAATGCTATCAATACTGAAACTAGGTCGAGTTCAGAGACCAAATTAAGCCTTTTCAATGGAAAATTATTAGCTGCAGCTACCTTGAGTCTCTTCCCCTCCCTTCTCCACCGTCCTCCATATACATCTTAACCTACAACCTCCCTCTAAATTTCAACAAAAATCCAGACAGCAGAGTCGAGGCGAGCATTTCACTGCCAGGAACTTAAATACACAAACGAAGAGATAAGCAGCAGGTAATAACCCTCTCCCCCAGTAAGGGCTTAGGGCTGTTCACACACTGTTGTCCACAGCTACAACCAACCCCTGACGGATGGTGACCAGCTCAGACCCACACTGTGTAGCATGGAAAAGAGTCCTGGATTTAGACACAGCCCAACCACCCTGCAGCCAGGCACGATGCCCTGGGTGACCACAGGATGCCCCTCTCACTGGCAGCAGTGACAAAGGACTGCCTGCTATTGAGTTGGAGCAGCCACAAACTCACATCCTTAGTGAGCTTCTCCAGAAGTCTCATTTCTCTTAAGGCACCTCATTAAAAAACAACTTAGATGCTAGCTATCGCAGAGGCAAAAATATGTGAAGGAAAAATACATCAGTAGGCTTTTTTTTTTTTTAAGACAACCCCAATGTTCTTACATAGATGGCATAACTGAACTACAAATCACCAAAATTAATCCCTCTGCTGAGAATTGCATAACAGCATATGAACATTCACTTAAATTCCCAGATTTAAATACCCTAAAAAATAAAGTCAACTGAAGTAACAAGAAATGGGGATAAATAATGAATGGATCAGAACTAGTTACATGATTTTAAAGAAACTCAGATTTGCTAAAATATATGTAGTCAACAATGCCATAATGAAACAATCCGGAGCATCCTAGTAATAGGGGAATAATTAACACCTGTGTCCACATTTGAGTCCGCTTAGGTTTTGAACTAAGAAATCATGACTACAATGAAATTAAACAAGAAGAGATAAGCTAAAGGAAGCAGCCTGAACAGTGGAATTCAGGTTTGAGAATGTGTTTACTCCCCTTTTAATCAAGTGTTTTAATTTTATACTAATAATGTTGCTTCCTTATATGTATATATTTTTCCCTTTCTTCTAATCATAAATGAATATGCATAAGTCATAGAATCATAGAAATGTCTAGGTTAGAAGGGACCTTTCAGATCAACATGTTAATAATGTTTACGTATTAATTGAAAATATACATGTAGATGGATCTCAGTGGTGAGAATGATAGTAATTTTACTGTTTGGCCCACAGGCAAGCTTTCTGGAAAGTATTTGTCACCTCAATCTCACAAATATGTAAATAAAATTCTTTTTATTTTAAATACTAGCTATGTAAAAATAAAGGGTTTTTTTATATTCTTAAAACATTCAAAAAATGCTTAACTACGTTAAATACCATGTCCTAATACCACAAATAGAATATATGTGTTAAAAACCAAATAAGACATTAAAATTACTAATTAGTCATTCAGAATAGGAGATTTTTAGTATGAAAGCATGTCTGAAACTACTATTTGATGTTGCTAAATATTCCATTGTGAAGAAAAGCTGAATAAAGCAGAAGCTGGAAGAAGGCTATTTTAGAACATTCCAGCAGCAGATCAGTGTCTTGGTACAAAAATAAAATTAAATAAGAAACTAAGTATTCTTACTGAGGATGAGCAAGCATTACTAAGAGCAAGAACTGCAATGAAGGTATTTACCCTGTCTGGAAGACAGGGAGGGAAGAAGGCAAAGAGAGAGATGTAAACAAAAGATATTCATAGTTCAGAAATGAAACTTTGAAAGGAGAACAAAAACTTTTATCTCCCTTAGAAAAAACAAAATGTAAAAAATGGGATAGGCTGTTCCTCATCAGGTATGCAATTTCAAAAATTCATATGATGTCCAGAATTACTAATGACAGATTTAAAAAACAGCAATAACAACAGCCTTTGTTTGGAACAACTTGTTCTTTGGCCGAATTCTTCCCTCTTTATGCACCAAGCTGAGAACAACCACAATGCACTGATACTTCATACATATGCTAGGTTCAGTTTAATTTTCACAGATTTACGTAAAGGAATGTGTTTTATTACTGTAGATTTCAGAAGTGTGAAAAGTGAAGGAAAAGTGTTGCTGTTGCTATTACAAATGACCCAAATCAAAATGGTTTGGCCTTGAATCACCATAACATTAAAACAGGAATTTTACAGTTCTTTCTCACCTGTTCTGCCCTCCACCTCCACAAGGTTACATTATCCCAGAGCTGTTAGAAAGTTCTGCTTTGTTAGCACTATTTTATAAGAGATTCTAACAAACCAAGTTTATTTTTCCAGGTATGCTTTTTACAGAATAATATCTGTTTCCATACAATTTCTATTGAAGAAGCTGCAATAAGAATTTAAGGCTTTCTAAAATGAAAAACATACCATCTTATTGAAAAACTGAGCAAGTGACACCTCAGCACAAGTTCAGATTCTATTGAAAACACCAAGCCAATACCTTCATACATCCAACAAGAGATTCCCATGGTGGGTATCTGACAAGAGCAGCAGATATATTGAATGGAAACACTTTTCTAGGGACGCATTCCCATAGCAAAGGACAGGGCTGCGCACTGAAGAAATTCAAGCTTTAGACCTCATCAAGCTACAGAGGACAGAGTGAACAGCAAGCATGCAAAGTATTCAAGCATTAAGTGATAAGTATACATTACAATCCTTTAAAAAGCTGGCCATACTCAATATTCTTCCTTTCAGCAGCTACTCATTCAAGTGATAGAAGACTCTATAAGTTTACTGCAGGGGTGACCAAAGGAAACCACATCAACTGTGTTAGCTACCATAATCACACACAGCTAACGGATCTTCCAGAACTGACTAATCATGGTTTATCAGCAGGATTTAGGTGATGAAATACATAGTTAAGACAAACCTTCAATAGATCTGCTTTCAAATACAGTATCTTAATTAAAATGGTTTACTATTTGGTTTTTTCCAGGTGAAATTAAATGCCTAGCAACAGTTACTGAGCTACCCCAATGTTAACCTTTCATCAGTGGCCAATTCCCAAAAGCAAACAAGTCAATAAAGCACTAACCACACAAAATCCTAAAGCATAATCAAAACTCAATCATTCCCATTCATTGAAATCTTCATCTATATAATTTTGCTGGTTTTGCCCACACAAACTCACAAAGAGCACAAAGGACCGAAGTTTCACAAGCAAGACTAGCTTTCTCTTTCAATACAGAAGGAAAGCCTAAACCTGTGGTTTTCATTATTTGTTCAAATTCAGTTCACTCAGGTGGGAAAACAAACAATTCAAGCCCAAGGTCCTCCCCATTGCAGCAAAAGGACAGGCCACAGATCCTACACGAGCATCTGACTCCATACATCTCCAGACCTTTTCCTACAACTCCTTAAGATGTGACATGAGGTATGCTAATCTGTTTTTTTTTTATAGTAAGACCTCCTGCTTACCTAAGGAGAAGCACTCTGCTTCACCCTCTTGCACTTGCACCAGGATTGCTAAAAGCCCTTCACCATTTTCCCCCCAAATTCCTTTCCAACAATTCTCATTCTTTCAGAAATGTGGACCTACCTCCACTCCCAGCAGAGCTGTGCAAAGAGAATGCTGACCACCAGCTCCCAGAGCAGCCACAGCCCAGCCCCAGGCTGACTCAACACCTCTGGAAGGAGCTCTGCCCAGCTGTCCCCACCCAGGTGCCTTTATTGCCACCACCTGGGCCAGCTGCAGATCAACTCTTGCCCTACCAGCCCAGAAGTACCACCCTCATGTTCTTAAGTGCACCACTGGGCTGAAAAATTTAGCCTGAAACTTTCAGGTACACTGTAGAAAGAGATTAAGAAATATGAAGTCTAGTGTGCTTCAGGCACTAGCAAAATGTGCCGAGGTTACATCAAAGCTCCTGTACTTTTGTGGGAGGGAAAAGAATGCCACTGGGTCCTCAGCTATAATGTATGCCCTACAGTAGCAAATCTCCTGCCTGCCTTAAAGTCTCTGAAAGGGAGTTTTGAAACTGAGCAGGCGTAGAGATGCCTACATGGGGGTTGCACAGCTGCTCCAGCATTTCAGAGGTTCAACGTGCAGACAGTGGCACACTGTCACTGGCCGACTGGCACGTGCCTTTGCTACCAAAACTGCAGCAGCGTACACTACATTTACTTAACATCTACTAGACATAAGCAGAACTAGAGTTAGGGGGCATTGATCCAATCTTAGGCGCTGCTGCACAGGAGTGCAAAATCTCTTGCTTGTCTTGACTCTTCGTGTTGTTTCATGATTTTGTTAGGTAAGGACCTTCTGGTTATTTTTTTTTTTAAATATATATATCATATCTTATCTCTTCTATATACCATAACCGCAGCAGAGTGTTAAGGATGGAGTCCCACTGACCACGTCTGGGCCTGATATCTCTCGTTCACTGAACCCTGAGATTATTGGAATGGCCCTGATATTTGTGGTGTAGAATTAACGTCCTAACATGTAACATAAAAAAATTCAAATGATAATAAATAAAAAAATAGTTTGCTCGTAGTACTTAAAGCAAGGGTTTTTAAAAAGGAAAAAGTAAAAGAATAGAAAATAATTGGCTAATATTTTCCTTCTCTGCAGTCCTTGGTTTGACAATAGTCCACAATAAAAAATAATTGCTCAGATTAGCGCCTCTTCAACACCTTTTCAAAACAGTGTAATTAAAAAATAATGAGGGCAAACTATGGGATGTTTTTCTGGAAATTTAATATTAGGAGCATGTTAGCAGACAAGAGATCACCGGATTCAGGGAAGGCTCTGTTGAATATTCATTTATGCATCATGGTGCTTAATGTAGCCCAAGGGCCTTGGTGTGCCAAGGGAATGGCTGGAACACTCTAAGGCTGTCACTCTACTGGGTCTGATCAACTCCAGCCCAGAGCTGGTGGGACAAAGTGTATGAACATGGACTACTCACTTTAGTGTGGATTTGATAATCAGATTATCATAGCTTGGAGTATCAATAAAAGTCATTCAAAGGAAGCAGGTTGATGATATGATGACCAGCAAAGGACACAGATGGTGCAAGAGGGGTGCCAGTTTTGAGCTGTTTGGTGATGATGGACAGTGGGACATAGTATCATCCCTTGCTAGTCTGAGAGGATCTGAAAAAGCATCTGTGTGCACAGATATACACACTGTCTCTTTCCTAGCAAATTCAGAGAAATGCTAGAGATGCCTTTGAGGCTGCTGTAAGAAATCCTGGGGGGAATTCTTGTCAGTAGGGCTGTTCACTGCATGAGGGCACCATCCTGTGCAGAGGGTTATTCCCTTTTATTCTCAGACATTTTAAAATGTTTGTGGAGATGAGGTGGTTTTGATTTAGTTGTAGAATGACACTTTGTTAGTTTTTCTTCCACTGTACTTGTGAGATCATTTTTAAATGCTTTCTGAAGAAGGATATGTGATTACTCTGCTGGGTTATGGAGTATGCAAGCATTCATTATTATAAAGTGTATTTTATAAAAGTGTAAGGCCCATTTGTTTTGAGAGTTTTCCCCACTGTCCGGCAAAATACAAAACAAAGCAGCATGGTTCAAAGCTGCTCTTTTTTGGACCTACTGATAGATTTTAAAGTAATGGCTTTATGAGTGAATATTTCCCATTTATATTTATTTTTGGTTACTTTTATAGAGGGTATACTGGTGGTGGAAGTTTGAATCAAAAAAGAGGGATTGAAACACTAGCTTTCAGCTTTTTTCCATGTGTGACTGTACATTTGTTTTTATAATCTGTTGATCTATCTATATCTTTGTGTACACATGTATATAAATATGCAAATATTTAACTATTTATCTCTTTAATTCATCTTATCCAAAATGCAAACATTTATTACCAGACCCTCAAATATTACAAGGTATCTTCCCTGTGTTTTCTTCAGTGAAATTCTATTGATTTATAGCAACTGAGCATCTGATGAATTTCACGATTGTTCCTCCAAAAGTGCCAACTGTTCTTCCTCACAAAAAACAATCTCATTCCAGACTCCATAAACTAAGACTTCACTTTTGCAATCATTTCTCTTGATGTCTAATGCTCTTCTCTGGGGGTAAAACCAGGGATGAACATCTTTAAATTAAAGTCACAGTCAGTAAAGGTGATAGACTTAAGTAAATCTGAGGATTAATTGAGGCTTAACTGTTAATCTGAGTATCGTTTTAACAAAGATGCCTAGGCCATATCTCATATTTAAACCAGTAGGCATTTTATGTTTACATACCTTTATGGGTCAGACAAATATCTTGATGATCTTTCTTGCAATGTGCATAAAAGTCATTTTAAAATACTCTGGCACCTGTGCTTATGGGAAGAGCTGAGCCTTAAAAATGGAAACTCATTCCACCCAAAGTTGATGCCTCAGTTTGGCTGCCAGACCAAGGAATCAGTAATTCAAATAAGGTGAGTATGGTATTAGGTATTGAAACACGCCTGAAGCAATGTGGGACATCAGCAGTTTAGAGTAGAGAAAGAGCCAATCTGCAGTTGTCTGTGACACAGCAGCCACATCCCTTTTCTATTGGCTGTAAAGTTACAATAACTTGGGATAAAAATACCTCACACAAAACTCAAACCATGCTGCAAATGAATTAAAATTAATGTTCATTTTGATAGGCTATGATTTATGAAGACCAGAGTATTTTATTTGCTCTGAAAATAAATCACGTATGTTTGCAAGACAGGCTTTTGTCTCAGTAACAATACAATCATTGCAGTTGAATCTATAAATCATGTTCAAGTTGCATTGTGT
>JAOXJM010000079.1:26635348-26647051 GCA_026413425.1 Tringa solitaria | reverse complement strand
ATATTACATCTAGACATATAATTTATATACAGTGTGTGTAAATATTCAACCCAAATATATATATTTATGCACTTGTGTCTGAGTGTTTGTGTGTGTTTGTAAGGGGAGAGAAAGAAGTCGGGGACCTCAAGTAGCACAGATTAGTAAACCGTGTTTACTTCTGACAGGAATCAAAACAGAGCAAACACGCTGTATGAGAATTGCTATTTACTCAAACATAGGAGCCAGTGGTGTAGCCTGATGTGATCTAATCCTCCTGGTATGAGAGCTGCGAGGAGAAAAATAAGCTAGTTTAGGACATTGCTAAGCAGAGACTGAAGCCACATGAAGTTCTGCCCTAAGGAGACGCACGCTCTGCTTTAAAAATGACCGGTTGGGGCTGCCAGGCTGTGCCCTGTCCTGGTAGGGTTTTTGATCTTCTTGAAGAGGAATACATTCCTTTTAATTTCAGTATAAGTTAATTTTTAAATGTTGATTTATTAGTGAGCATAAAGATGTAAAAGAAAATATTTTACACTGAACAAAAAAGGGCAAAATCCCCAAAGAAACAGATTTATCACATACATACCCCTATTTTAGATATAGCAACATGTTTCCTAGTGCATTTCCTTCTGAGGTGCAAACCCCAGCTTTGTTACTCAAAAATTGACAGTTTTCAGATGTGTTTTAAGATGATTGTATGAGCAGATGGCTTTCCAAGAACTGCGATAGCCTGATCCATAAAACACTTCCATGCTTGATTTACTTCTGCTTCATTTATAAATTTAAAGGAAAGCAGGTGCTTATGCTCAGTGTCAGGTTGGAAAATGAAGAACCAGACTTCAAAAGACAGCAGACAACTCTCCTGAAAGATTTTGTGCAATGACAATTACATCAGTACCTCTTTCTGTCCTGTTGTTGGGACAACAGTAGGGGACAACCCTACTGTTGTCCTTTTTGTGAGATGTTTTTACCCTCATATTTCTGTTTGTGTCCTACAATAAGGAGCTATTGGCCTATATTAAGGATATTTAAGGAAGGTTATATTATCCTTAATACTAAGGATATATCCGTAATGTAAGAAAAAATCCCAAGATGGCTACTGTTCCTTGATTAAAAGAATTTTTGCATGGGTCATCAGCCACTAGAAACCACATGTTCTCAGGGGTTCAACCTATATTTGAAAAAGAAAAAAAATAGGTGTGATTTGAACTGTATGGACAGTCTCCTCTGAAGTGACAAGGTAGCTACCACTTCTTTAATAACATCAGTGGAAAAACTGAGGGGAGCCAAATGATGACACACTGCTGAGTTTGCGTAAACAGACTATATCCATGTTTATTTGCTTTTCCTCTAGACATTTATTACATTTTAAAATTTATCTATTTCTATTCTATTGATTTTCCATAGTAGTGAAGGCTGAATTAACTTTGTTCTGTGGGTCATTTGATGTATCTGGAGACAAATTTTGCCTGTTAGACATGGTTTAGAGGAGACAATGCAAGTCTAAATGTCTGAGGTTTGGCAGTTTACAAATCAATTATTTCTGTTAGATAGCCAACTGCTGCACCAACTGGGAAACAGATTATATCAGATTACTGCACTTTTAATTAGCCGATCGTGACAGGCAAGGTTTGAAGAGGAAAAGAAATCAATCAGAAACTGCCAAACTTGGTCAGCCAAGTACACAGTGCCATTACTGAATTTTAAACATTGTTCTGAAGCAGAACTTGATCTCCTGGGCTCTGCAAGGGGACCTGCCTCACACGAGTGATCCATCTTAGAGGCAAAGGTTATTCTGGAGCAAATATTTCCAAACATTTGTTATAATTAGCCTCTGACAAGATCTGTCACAAAGCAGAATTTCATTAGAGAGGAGCGAGGAACGGAGTGCATTGCACCAGAGCTATTCCCCCAGTGATATGGTAAAACAACAAACGTCTCCACACAGGTTAAATATGTGTGAGTGGGGGAAACATGCACGTGGTGATGCACTTCTGTGCATAGAGGAATGCATTTTGGCTGACAGTTTGTAGAGAAATGTCTTTCACCTGTTCAAAGGACTGCAGTGCTTCAAAACTGAGTCACTATTTGCTTTTCTATCTCATTGGCTTTATAACAAGGTAATTCTAGAGACCCAGAGTATCCTGTCCTATAAAGCAAGATTTATGGCATGCTGTCTTAGAACCTAATTCTCTCATGCTTTCACCTCACACAGTCATTTGCTCTGTAAACTACATATACAATGGCCTTACATCAAGATGGTCCCACGTTGCACAGGCAAATGGAAGTCAAGGTTAGCAGCTCAGATGAATTATGGTCAAAAACCCCATCAGAGAACATAGATCAAGTTTCTACATTCTTGCAGGAATACAGAAAACAGTAGGTCTGTCTCTCAGTGTGTCAATCAGAGGTTAAATTTTGGGATGTCTTGCTGAGCTTTAAATTGTGCATGGGCACAACATTTTCCAAAAATTCATCCATGAACTGACAGGCCACAGAAGTGTCCTTGCAAGTATCTCTGCTGCCTTCACTGCTCTTCATTTTAGATTCTGATGTCCATCTCCCTCTAGTAAATACACTTAAGTAAATTGATGCCTGTGTTCCTTCTAGAACACAGGAAATTCCATCTGAACAGGAGGAAAAACTTCTTTATTTTGAGGGTAACAGAGCAGTGTTACAGCAGCCTGGAATAGGCTGCTCAGAGAGGTTGTGGAGTCTCCTTCTCTGAAGATACTCAAAACCCATCTGGATGTGTTCCTGTCCAGCCTGCTCTAGGTGAACCTGCTTTGGCTGGGGGGTTGAACTAGATGATATCCCTTTCAACCCCTACAATTCTGTGATTCTGTGATTTCACACTTCAGAAAATTGTTGGATCAGAGTGACATTGCTCAGTCCTTTGCAAGATCAAACCATCTCTGGTAATTTCTTTTTAATATCCTTAGTATTTTCAGCTTTAAAATATACTTTGTTGTAAAGGTGGAGAAAATATCTAACTATTGCTTATTCTGGTATATTAACATACACTAGCTTTAATGTTCCATTTGCTAAACTTTGAGTCCATTGCCACATATTGATTTGTGGTTATATATATGCTTTTCTTTTACTCTGTGCGTTTCTTAAAAGAAAGATTCTTATCTCGGAAATACAAAAAAAAAGGCATATTATATGATAACTAAAACCGCTGTGTGTCACTTCTGTGGATTATGTGAACTGTGGTTGATGTCTGGGACCCCAGAGCTCCATGTGGGGGTTCTGTTTTGTCTAGTCTTTCTTTGCGTTTCATTGATTAGGTGGGTGCAGAAGCAGAAGTTCTTTGTCACTTCACTGGAAGCTGTCTGGATGGCTGCAAAGTGTATCATAAATCAATTCTGCTCGGAGGACTGCTTGCAACAAAGTCAATAACGGAGCAGGAAAGCACACATGCTATCAGAGGAGCCAGAATGAAAGAAGGAAAAAAAAGCCAGTGCTTGACTTAAAAAAAATAATTGAGCTGCAGCCAACTTTTGTCAAATATATGGTACAAGGCCACATTCCTTGCTTTCTTCTGCAACACTTTTTTAATCTTCTGCCAGTTAACACGCCACCATCATGAGGATACATACTAAAGCAAGGCTCTCTCATGAGCAGCTGAAACGCAAAGGGTGTTGGCTCACCCTTCAAATTCACCTAATTCTGCCCTAGTAGAGACTATCCCCAAACTTGTAAGATTTAAAACTGCATCTTACACCTTTGCAAAATTTTGTGCTTCTCATTCCTTATTGTGGCCCTCTTGTTTCAGTAACTATTCATGTATTGACATCTGTGAAAATTATTCCTCCAATACTAGTTTATATATTACAGCTGGAATAAAATTGTATTTGTTGTGCAAATCCTACTTTGGGCAATACCATAACAAATCCTATTATTGTTGTTGTCTCTCATACCTGGTATTCTACTCAGAGTGCCCTGATCCTAGCTAACTGTCCTGACACCCATTAACCTGACCAGATACAATGACGGGGAGGAAAGAAAGGAAGAAACCTTCACAACTGGAGGACGTTCTGTTAACGTCATTGTAAACAATCATTTGTCTATACTAAAACAAGTAATGTTAAACAAAGTATGTTATACTTTGGAGAAACTCTTGATTTAAACACCAATAATTTCGCTCCAGTTTAGAGACCAAGTACTGAAATCATTAGTGTAATTTGCCAACCTGTGTGAAATTGCTAACAAAAATCCTCTGGGGTCAACAGAGATTTAAATTTTCTTTCAGTTTGTTTTCATGGTGAATACTAGTACACTGTGTTTCCCAGTTTCAAGTTGCTTATTTTTTGATTTTGTTCTCTAATAGAAAGGTTGGTTTTCAAAGGAAGCCTGGTGCTTTTGCTCTAGTCCCTTTGTTCAAAAGTTTAAGGATTTGTGGGCAATTCCTTTGAGAGACATTAGTCTTAACTTAAGACAAATATGAAAGTTAATTAAAAGTTTAGTTCATTGACAGATAAAATAAAACTACACTTATTCACTCTGGAAAATAATGAGCAGGACTAGCTACCAGCTAATAAGCAAAGACTATGATAAAAAACATAACCTAACTTTTCATCACTGCAGTCAGAAATTGTACATTTCAGGTTTTGTTTTGATCTTTGTCTTTGCTTATTAGCTGTTCTCTCTCGATAACCATTTCCACACCTCCCTACTTGAATACCAAATCCAGACATACTTCTGAAAGTGGTTAGAAAATAACAGGAGCTTGTATCATTAATTATAATTTTCTGGTAGAAGCAGAACTGGAGATGAGGCCTGTGAAGGTCTCTCCTTCCCCTCCTGTAGCAGCCAAAGAAAAAGAATTTGCTTTTCACTCTCTGCGGAGAGTTGTTCTTCCCATCTCCCAGCACGGTCTGGAGGAAATTTAATTTTTTGGCTAAGGAGCAGGGCTCTTTGCAGATTGATTTTTTTTTTTTCTTTTTGCCTGTGCAATTCTACCAATTCTGCCTTTAAGAATTAACTCTGGAATTTGATAACTGCTCCAATGATGTTCTGACCAACTTGTTACACCAGTCTTTTTCAGTGCTTTGACTCCTAGGACACACAAGAAAGGACAGAGACATAGGCCACTGGTTTCTCTCTGCCTAACTCTAGCATCTCTTTCCTGAAAGCAGAAGTTCAGCTCCTTATTGAAAACAGACACTGGAAAACCATGAACAGTGTTTTACTTTCCCCTGCACTGTACTCCTCAGCAACAGATTCTGCCGTCCTTTCTGTCTCAGTCAAGTGGTACCCAGCAGTATCTGTTCTTTTCCAAATACTCTTCTTTCTCATCTTATTGCTAATGCGTGACGAAGAGAGCATGAATTTTGAATGCAGCAATTATCATTCAATAGATAGGTTTAAATGCTCTAAATGCTACTTAAATTCACAGAGGAAAACTTTTTTCATGCTGCTGGGAAAAAAGACATTCAAATACAGTGGAATCAGTTTTTTATAGAATTATGTCTCTGGCATTGCTATTGGGGTTTGAAACTCACTACCTCTGTTATTGCAACTCAAGATAAAATCTCTTAAAGCTAAAGAGGTCTCTTATTAATTGCTTCAAGTAAAAATTGGTGTCCCATGTATGATCCTACATCTGATATTGACCAATGGACAGAGTCATATAGAAATGCACAGACATGCAGAATCAGATGAAAAAATTGCCTGACTTTGCTTTATATATCTAGCTCAAACCATAGTCTGAATTATAAAGAAATTTCACTAAGCTACAGAATTGAATTAATTTCTTCAAATACATAACTCTTTCTGAATTTATAATGAGTTAGGAAATACCATCTGAGAGCTAGTTTTCCTCATCAATGTGCTTCTGAATGCATGCTTTGGTATGAAGGGTATTTTAAATAGTGGCTTTAAATGGAATGACAAGTTTTGCAAGTGACTGAAGAATCACTGAGCATTTATCACATCACATGAAGCCAGGATGATTTATTAAACTTTATGACTAATGTTACACAGTGAGAATTCTTGCAGAGCCTGCAGATGTTTACCAAACAAAATATAATTTTGTTGTCAGTTCATACAGAAAAAAATTTTCTTAAACATTTTCTTACATAGTCAAGAGTCCTGGAAGAAAGCAATGCTGTGACTCTATGAGGGGCATAGTCCTCTGATGTATTTTTAGAACAGGACTGACAGGTACACTAGAGACCACCAGGCTTTCATCCACAGGCCCAAAGGCTGTTTAAGGCAGAGCGAAGGTGAACACCAGGCATTTACCAACTTCAGTGTGTACTCAGGAGAATCTCTTTCCTGCACAATGATTCTCAAAACACCCATTGATGTTCATATTTAGAGACAGTAATGTTTTTAGTGGGGGAAAAACCATCTCCTATCATAACAAGCAATAGAGAGAAGCTTCAAGCCAATTAGAGAAAATGGACCACAGTGAGTCAACATTCAATAGCTCATGATTTAGAAAAGTATTCACCTTGAAACAGTCAATATGTGCATTACACATGGATATTTAACAGAATACCTCACCCATAGTTTAATTAACTGTGCAAACAATTAACAGTGCTCAAGTACACAGACTGAAAATTCTCTGCACAGCTTAAGTGAAAATGTTGTCATTCTCCAGAAGTGAACCCTGTGACATGTCTGGGTCCACAGATTGTGATGAGATCCTTACAGATGTCCAGGGACTTCTGGTCTTGTGATGCATATTTATCCATCTGTGAAAAGTTTCCAAAGGAATGAAAATATAATAAGCTGTAATAACAACCAGTGCTCAGTGGCTATTGAAGCACAAAAGCTTTAGATGCATGCTGACCAACAATTAGAGTACCCTACTCATCTTCTGGAAGGCAAATGAGGTGCAAATTAAAGATATGAGTCTTCTGTGCATCACACTAAGATAACAGCTCTGTGGCCATCTCTGCAAAAAGTGGAACATCTGTTTCACTATTCTCTGAGAACTACAATATTGACTTTTATCTTTTAATTCTCTTGTGAAGGCTAGTAGCTGTATTTTGCTACCTTTCCAGTCCTTATGCTTTGCTTCTTAAGTGGAACAGCAGGGTGCGTGAGGTGAAGGCTTCCCCAGACCCAGTGGATCCCCACGAGGGGATCACAGTGTCCTTCAGGGCTCCCCTTGGTGGAGGGAGCTCAGGAGAGCACCACCGCTTTGCTTTATTTCCCATGCTGTCCCTTGGGCTTGAAGGCATAAAGCTGATCTTCCTTCAGGAGCCATAAGCTACCCAGGGATGATCCGAGAGAAGGGAATTCCCAGGTAAATGACTGGGAAGCTGCTGCATACTTTTGGACAATTTTGAACAATAAACACTGTTCTGAAAACATCACTAACGATTGAATAGGTAGCTAAATGGGCCCGGAATGATGTGAGACAAATACTTAGGAACAAAACATGGGGAAAGTGATATAGGGCAGTGGACTCTTACTCAGAAAATGCTGGGGGAAAGAAGAGGGAGAGATACAGAAAGACTGAGCGAATGGCAGTATTTTTGCCCTTTCTTTGTGTTACAAAAGGCTCCAGGTGCAGCATGTTTCCAGTCAGATCAGCGGATCTAAAGCAAACATTCAAATATTACCTTGCACCAGCTGTTTTCAATTTTTATTTTCATTTGAGAGTCCTTAATTATTTTCCTGGGGAGGTATGTCCAGTAAACATAAGCCCACTGTCAGTCAGCTTTAGTGGACCTTGTGGTCCATAGCCAACTTAGTCTTCAGGATTTGTAGATCAGAGATTAAAAGCCCTGCTCTCACACCCTTTTTAAAACTTGATTTGTTAAAGCTTGTTTCTTTAAGGGACAGACTGGCTGCCACAACTGGAAGGGTGCCTTTTGATTTCATTACATTTCTCTTTCTATTTTAATCTGTGGTTAGGCTGGATGAGCAGAATTCAAGCTGCAAAATCCCAGGTGGGATTGGGAAGGCTGTAATAAGAGTATCCCAGTGGGCAATGGTGGTTTTCCAACAAGGTAAATACTGGTGAAGAGCTCAGAAGGGGAAAACTTAGGAACTGCAAATAAAAGATATTTTCAGTCACTGTAAAGCCCAAGTAATTATTTTCATAGCAGCAGATCCATAGGAAAAGGAACAGACTCTTGGCTGTGATGCTATAGCAAGCCTGTTTCAGTCTTCTTAACCTTTGGCAATCAGTTTACACAAGTTTAACTGCATCCGTCTGTCTCCTGTGGACCTATAAAGAAGACACATCAAGCACTGACATAGGTACTGTGCAGGGAAAGAACATAAGGAGCAGGTTTCCAAAGTCAGTCACAGGGACATGCAATATTTTCATTGCTCTTCCTGGCCCCTGAGGGAATTTTTTAAAAAGAATGGTATTTTCTACTGGAAATCACTTTCCTGTGGTAACCTCATTCCTGCAGATATATACTTATGGACCTTTCTGAAAGCATATGTGGTAGCTAAATTACAAAGGTGGATGGGCTTTAAATTTATCTCAGCAAAGCAGGTAATGAGGGATGCTGAGACAAGAGGGTCCTGAGATACTGGGTGCCAGTGCTGTCCTGCCACCCCTGCCACATTTCCTCCTCATGATTTTCACTTTTGAAAACAAAAAGGTGGCATTGTTTACACACAATAAAGTGAAACTGGTTAACATCTGAGAAAAACAAAAGAAAACAACAAGCTACTTAGTGCTATGAAAAGAACTGATAAGGTATTTTCCTTTGTCTAAGAAACTTGAGCCTTCTTTCAGAAGAAAAGAATGAAAAGTCAAGAGAAATACCATACCCCATGTTATGAATACGACCTTGACATTAGCTGAGTAAAATTATCCAACCTGAATGCCGCTGAATTACTCCTTCCCGAGTGGTACTGAAGCTGTCAGTAACCTGAACTTCAGTAAATTTGTGGCTGTACTTTAGAATGTATTTAGACAAAGACCAAATCATGTTTGAAAATAACTCTCTTCCACTAAAACTCTGAAGTATATGAGCTTATTATTTCCACCGTTTTTATGACCAGAAAAGAAATGTGTTTATTTAATGTTACAGTTCATTAACTGACTCTCATTTCTTTATAACAGCCAGCTGAATTTTCTTGGTGACTATGTTTTGTCTGGTTTTAGTTATGGTGAGCAGTATAATGATACGTGATCTGAAAAAATCATGGACGATAACAAGAGAAACGCCCTTCTAGGTACATCAGTGTCAAAAGTTACATAAGAGAATGGCAGATCTAACACTCAACTTTGCAGGCGGCTCGGTTTGCATTCTGAGCTATTCAGCCGTAAAAATATAAAGAAATAGTAACACTTCATGACAGTTCCCAAACAATGATTTCTGTCTGTTCTTGTAGCTGAGTGACAATGCTGCAAAAAAATGAATTCCACAGGAAAAAAAATATCTAGGAGCTATCATTCAGTTTATAAATATACGAATAAAATAATATTTGGATGGAACACACAGAATTCATGGCTGCGGCTACTGCTAAGACTGTCATTTTGTTGGGAGGAACAGCTACCATTTTCCCAGTGGCCATTTACTGCTCTGGCAGGAAGCAACTCGGCATCAGCTAACAAAGTTCACACTAAATGGGATGGCTGTAGGCTGCTCTTGAGTGTGAGCCCTTTGGTGCTTGCCCATTTGCTCAGTTATCTCAAATCTTCTGGCATACGCTGTATTTCTGACAACTGTACTGAGTGTTATTCATACCGAAAGAGATTCTAAGTAACTGGGGAAAAAATCTAACAAGCCTAACACATTGCTGACCTCTCTGCTATCAAATGGAAACCTCCCACTTCTGTCATATCCCTGGGAGAAATTAAAAGATGATTTGTACAGTTCTGTGATACTCCCCTGCACACTGAAGGTGCTAGCAGAGTTGGTCCTATACAGGGTACTGCATAGTCGAGAAGCTCATCACAAGAATTAGCCTGATAAATTCTCATAAAGTTCTAGTGATCCCAAACTTTTATTTAAAAAGTGCTAAGGAGCTAGGATAGATCACAGATATTGAGATCGAGCTTAGAGCATAGTTTAGGGAGGTGATTGCCTTTGCCAAACTAAATTATCTGAAAAGATCTCATGTATACCCACTTACAACTATGTACATCTACACCACTGACACAGAAATACACAACCTTGAGAGGGCTTTTTTGTTAATCGGTTTCTTGCTTTCTTTGTACAGACTTTTTAGGCTATGAAACATCAAGTAGATTAGCTGGCTCCATATGACAGCCCTCTCTTTCACAAAACTAGTATTTTAGTTTCTCCTTTCCCCATTTCTAAAGGTACAGAAAGAATGTTTGTACCCTTGTTACCAAGATCCACCATATATTTGGGATTTTCTCAAAGGTGAGGCAGCCTCTTGAGCAAGACACCATTCTTTCTGAGGTTCTGTGCTCACGCTTTACAAGATGGTTGGACAAGATGATCTTGAAGGTCCCTTCCAACCTAGAAGATTCTAGGATTGTAAGATTGTTCATAATGGATGCCTGGTATCCTAGAGGGAGAACTTGGAGTTGTTTCGAAAGGCACCACCACTGCAGCCTTAACGGGACATTCTGCAGGCAATAATGGGAACACACCACTTATAATGCAGATAATATTTGAGAAAGAGAGAAAGGAGGGAGAGAAAGGGGGAGAGAAAAAAGAAAGGAAAGATGGGGCAGAGGGCAGAGAGAGGAAGGACTGAATGTACTGAACAGTTTCATATGGAAAACTTTTCATTTACTGAGTTTGAAGAGCACAAAGGTTGAATTCAGAGTTTAATTGCCATTATTACTTTTTAGCTCAGGTCACTTCAGTATTACTTGGTGCTGGTGTGATTTGCCATGATGTCTCAGAGGGGTGATGAGGATGAGGACTCAGAGCATCTCAGGAAAAACAGTTTAGCAGAGGAGCCCTGGCCACCTGCTCAACCACCAACTGTTCACACATTTTTTTCCCTTTTTTTTTAAGCAAATGTGCCAAAGGACATCAAAACACATTTATCAGAACACTAAAGTAATAAACTAGAACAAGGTGTCGGTTTAAATCGGAAATGTGCTGGAAAGATATATTAAAAAGATTTGAAAAACACTCCTCTCTTGATTTTGTCCTTGAAGGGTGAGTAAGTCCCTCCAGTGTTGTCTTCTAGTTCAGCAGCTTCCTGGGTTGCACAGCAACAGACATCCGTAGCAAAGGCTCCCTTCTCCTGCCACCCTGAGACTCTAGCTCCTGGTCCTGCTCTTTCCTCTCCTGCTCTCACATCCTCACATCCCCCAACACCTTCTTTGTGCTGGACACACTCACCAGATAGAAACAATTTCCTTCCCTCCACAACAACCATTCCAAACACATCGACCAAGCTGTTTTCTTTCTGTCTGTTACTCCATCTCAGAAATCTTCTTACAGGTCATACAGAGTCTTTGTATGCAAACTGGAAAAAACCAACCTAAATACACATGCTTTTTATCAGTGTGTTATAAAGGGAGGCAGCTTCATTTGTGCAGACCTTGAGGTTTTAGGTATTTGAAATGGAATTTTCTTTTCTATGGAAATAATTCCTCTCTCACTCTTTTTACCATTTTAATTCAGGATGAAAATCAGAAAATATAATTCCTATCAAGACAGAAATTCCAGGTTTTGCCTACTTATAATAATTCAAAATATGTTGCAATGTATTTCCTGCATGGAATAAATCAGCACATTGGATATTTTAAACACACATTGATTTTTTATTAAAATATCAATGATTTCAAAAGAATATCCAAACATCCTG
>JAOXJM010000079.1:26612159-26626669 GCA_026413425.1 Tringa solitaria | reverse complement strand
CTCAGAGGTCCCTTCCAACCACCACAATTCTGTGATTCTGTGATTCTGTGATTATCAGTCATATGTTACTTGCTTGTAAATCAAAGGAAGTCATCTGAAGTATGGGACAAGATTTTAGTGTATGTGTGTGGGAAGCAATCAATCTAGATTATAGTTGTAGATCTGTGAGTAAATCAACTGGGTGGGAAGTTTGTGCTTGCTGATGAGGCGTATAGATAGGAACTACTTAGGGAAAAGAAATTTTTGCTAGTTTTAGTGCATGGTATTTTTGTACTTTGCAATGCCAAACTATTCTGTTGAGATGTATAATGATGCTGCTTTGGATCCCTATTATACTTACACATTGCAATCATATAGAAGGAGTGATTAGCAAAGAGGAAAAATAACTTTGTGAAGCTTTATCAGTCTTCAAGATATGCTGATTTCTAGTTAACCTAAAGAAATGTGTTGCTGGCACAAATTGCATTTTCAACTTTTTGCTTCACAAGTACCTTAAAACATTAAATATTCAAAATGAATATTAAAAGTATGTTTAGCTGAATAGACTTTGTGATGATATTAGCTAATGTCACCATGACATTGGACATTTTAATTCCAGCTCACAAGAAACTTTAGTAATGTGAAAAGGTGATAGTAATAAAGCATTGGTCTTTTATTTCTCTGACACTGGTGAAGCAATTTAGTCAGTATGCAGAGAAGAACTCTACACCAAGGAAGTTCTCACTGGATATTTCCATGGCAAGAAAGTGTACATGTAAGGGACTAGTTCTGGAGAGGTTTCATTGCAGCAAGGAACTCTGTAAATCTTCTAAAAGGGCATGAGGACTATAAGACTTTATGCAGTACAAGACCATTGTCACAAACCAAACTGTTTTACCACCTGCTATTTCTCCCATCCAGCAGAACTGGAGTACACCTAGAAAGATAAAGACCAAGATATTTTCAGAGACCCTACAGGCTCCAGCTCTCCTCCTGATAGAGGTGGATTCTTGAGACCTCAGTTGTTACAGGTCTACCCTTGTTTCTGATCTCCACTTGTTTACACACAAAATCACAAACTTGAAGTTTTTTGTGCTTTTTTGATTTGGGTTTTTTTTGTGCAGTTTGTTTTTTTGTTTGGTGGTGGGGGTTTTGTTTGTGGGGTTTTTGTGTATGTGGTTTTTTTGTTTCTTTCTTAAAACACATTTTAAACATGCTTATGGCCAGTTAAACTTCCTTCATTTTAACAGAAAATGAGCTGTTTCAATTTAATTGTTTTAGTCTGATTGTAGAATTATTTGCAAGTCTGTAATTCTAGCATTACTTGCAGCTTGGAGAAACTGCACTGACAAACTGTTTTGATCCCTGCATAAAACGGAGTTTAATCCTCTGTAGGCTAATGGAGTGAGAAATTTTCCTAAAAATCTTACAAATTGGCCTATAAAATGTAGGCTTTAGGTAGGATGCTACCTGACCTGTTGCCTGTTGAAATGCCAACACCTTTACATCACAAAATAGAATGTAACCGTTTCCTCACCCTTCCATATTTCATGAGATTATTTCTCTGACCTATAAAGTCAACGCAGAGGTAGTACATAGAATTGTGTTTCTATTCTGTCTATGGGCTTTTAGTGAAACTGGACCTTCGTAAAAGAAGCCTTTTGAGGAATTTAATTGAATTTAAATGGGCTCAATAACTTTTTACAAAGAAGTTTTTTGCAGCAGGACCCTTACAGAGGTATCTTGGTGAAACCTGCAGTCAGTTTAGCTCCAAGATAAATGAGCTTCAATGATTTTACTATGCAAACAAATTCTGCATATGTTTTTCAAAGCACAACTCTCACCACTTTGGCTTCACATTGTACAACAGGTTGAAAGAGTGCATATTGCACACCGTGCAATCCATATCACCTCCTGAGTCGTTTAATGAATTGCATGGTCAGCAGTTCCAAGATCCCACTTTGTGCTTAATTAACAGCAGTAGAGGTTAATTACAGCTACCCATAAAACTTCATTACAATCAAGGAGAGATTAAAACTAATCTCAACAGTTTAATTATTAAAAAAATTATATAATATAATCAATGTGATAATCACTGTACGATAGAGTTTATACCTTTTCTACAACACGCTCTAAAACTTCTGATCTATTTTGCAAGTATTGTGTGCAGGGAATTTTATAAAATATATTGTTAAATCAGGTAGACAGGCTGTAAATACTTATAATCACTAGTAAGAACACAAACAGGTGCACAAATAATGCAAAGGAACTGCAATGCTGAACCTTGATCATCTGAAAAAAAAAAATTACCAAAACTTGGTTGTGATGACAGAGGGGTTTTCACTTCACAACTACTTTCCTTCAATATGCAGTTGCAGGGCTTATCTATTAACCACCTTCCTGCATTCTTTATCCAAAGCTAGAAGAGTTAAAGATCTTTGTATTTTCTTCTATGTAACAAAACTTGGCTATAGGTTTTCCAGTGAATGGAAAAATTACATAGTGCCGTGTTCCTTTTTAAATTCTCTTGAAACCCTCACTAAATGGCGCAGGTAAATGTTACTCTGGTAACCCACTAAAGTAGTTTCAAACTGAATTTAACAGTTTCTCTCTTCACATAGAATGAAAACCAAACAGTATAAGAAAAAAAAATAGGAGAGCAAGGAATTCTTCTTGCAAGTGATTGAAATCTGATAAGTCTAGACTAGCTTCTTTACTGCATGTAATTTTTACATGGTTTTAATTGTAACCTGAAATTTCAAATCAGTCTGTAAAATTACGTGATTTATCTAGATGCAGGCATGCAAGGTACCGTGCCAAGGATTTATCACAAAAAGCTGTAATTTTGTCTTTGTATAGAAAGACTAAAGTTTAAATCTTATTATTCACCATAAACTACAGTCACAAAAAAATCCAGAACACCATATAACCTAGTCTCTGGAACACAGTAAGATCAAACATGCAAGAGCAGTAGGGAATTATCCTCTTATATTAAAAAGGTGAAATTATTACAGCGCTGTAAGTTCCTTCCTAAGGCACTTCCAACTTGCCATTGTATTTGTCAATGCCAGAAACTATACTTTTAGAATGTTACTGGATACAGAGAAAATTATTTTTAAATTCTCTAAGAAAAAAGGGGACAACTTCAGATGTGCTCAGTCAGATACCCAAGTCAAACATATTTATGTGTAGCTCAGTGAATTTTGGCTTCTGAAGTAATTTACATAGAGAATGAAAAATATAAGAAAATTTCTTTGTGAAACACTGATCAGATTTATTTGCAACCTGCTGAAGCAGATGTACAAAATATGAACATTCAGTCAACGTCTACATAGGTCTTATTAAAGACTACCTAAATTTAACAGATTTAACAGTAGATGGTTCCATGGCTACTGGAGGGAATGTACAACACTCTTATATTTTACACACCTGCTAAAACTTTCCAGAAATTGGAACATGTTGGAAGGATGCTAAAGAAACGACCCACAGAATTCCTAAGGAAATACTACTGATTGATTTGCCTCTGTGTCTATTAGATTACATCTTTGATATACTTAGTTTATAGTAGGAGAATTTTTCTAAGGATGCAGAGCTTACTTTAGTGACAATGAGATTTACTGCAAAATAATGTAATGGATCTGCAAGAAGGGTTTGCAAAGTCATTTCAGTATTTTAAAAATGATGGTTAATGGCATGCATAACAATTACTCCCCCATCTGGACTGATTTCTAAACTTTTTTGTGAAGATGCTGATGAAGAAAAAGGCTAAATTCGTTCTTCCCCTTATACGTGCCAGTACCTGCCTCAAGCCTGAGTAAGCAGATTTGGCATGGGTATTGCTAAGAAAATCAGGAAATGCTACTGGCCCTGACCTTCTGCCGCCACATCGCTCATATAAAAGGTCCACATTTATTCTTCTACACAGAATTACAAGGCATTATTACATCTTTTTTTCCAGTCCTTGCGTTCCACAGGAGGAACAGGTTAGGCAGCAATGCAGACCTGAGGGAAGCCAGCTTGAGGCTGTATAGAGCTGGAATAAGTTAAACTTTTAGGATGAAGAGATCTTTCTGTCAGTTAGATAAAACATACCTTTTCACAGAAAAATAGTGCTTTACGCGCTAGCAAAATCTTGAAAAAAGGAGTTCTAAACTAATCTCAAAATTACTGAAATGAAGTATTTTTATTCATGCCTTTTTTTTGATGGGGGATTAGCAGGAGAATGTTTAATAATTAACAAAAAAAGATGTTTTTTTCTCTACAAGAGAAAAAAATAGAACAGGAGAATATTATGGAATTTCACTTTTTCCATGATACGAAACATAATGGGCTCCTTACTCTCTAGTCAACATTTTTCACTCTTCCTACATTCTTCTAATCCATTGGAGCTTATCTGCAGGGAAGAGCAGATTTATTCCATGGCATTTGGAATTTAACATGTAATTAACTGGCAAAATTGGCACAGTAGCAAATAACAAAACTGTTAAGAATTGCTAAACAAATTCATAATGTAAGGAAGTCATACTCCTCCTTCATTTTTATCCCATCAAGATAAAGTAAGCTTAGATTTACAATGTACCATTTGTTATTTTGGCTTCTATATTTTATTTATTAGATGTATGTTACATTAATATAGCAGATCTATTTCCCCATTCTTTTGCTTACTATGTTCCTTTCTTGGAAAATATTTCAAAACCTTCTTTCAAAGAATAACTTTCCACTGTGAGAATGATGCTTCTTGCTGTCACTGACACTCTTCAATTCAATTATCACTCACTAATAAAAAAGTAAACCAGTAAAAATAAAAAAAAAGAACAGTAAAAATCCATACACCAAAGAAAGTTTTGACAGCAAAAGATAGAAAAAAAAAAAGTAGTTGAGCTCTACGACATTTTCTGGGGACTTTAATATTGCTTTTGGCTAAATGGAAGGAATCCAGCTAACAAGGTGAATTAGAGACAACCTAAAATCCTAAAGTAAATTAGGGAAGGTCAGTTAGAAGACTCCAAATAACTTCTAATAAAAATCAAAAAGGAACTGTAGCGCTGACTGGTTTTGCAGGGAAATGGAGAAGTGTGTATATTTTTAAAATAAATAAAAAAAGAATTAGTCTGTCAAGTTGTTCAAGCATACTTAACTTTAACCCCAAATTTAAATTGTGTTGCCTGAGGTATTCAAGCACTGAAAAAAAGCACATTGTGGTGATAAGCATGGATAGTTCCAGTCCTTTCAATGGGTCTTAGAGGCATGCTTGGCTTAGATGCCCGTTTGGCTTAGGGCCCTAATGAGTTAGTTAAGCAATTTGTAGTCGACACAGTTCAGAAAAGGACAAAAGCCAGTATTAAACCTTAGGACATTTTTTAATGCTTTAAAGAAATTAAGGTCAAAAACAGTGCTTAAAATCTTCAGTATAAAGCCATGGGAAATGCAAGCTCAGCCAGTTAACTATGAGGATATGCCCACATTTCCTTTTGAGGGTCACCTCAGACACCTGTAGCCCAGAGGTTGAAGAGGCAGCTCCTGCCAAGGCTGTTGCAGGTACAGCTGGGGATGCATCTGCCAGGACAGCCCAAACCCATTTGCTCAGGTAGACTGCTCAGTGAAGCAAACGTTTTAGATAGAGAAGAAGTAGAGCACGGAGCATGCCACACTCCCTAGAGCACTGGGGGCACATTCACCAAGGCAGATTTATAATAAGCCAGATGGACACATGTTATAAATGATAAAGCATGGAAGTCATGCTCAACTATCACCAGTGGCTAACTTACCTAATTTGGGGGTAAGCAAATAGCTAGCACCTGATTTTACCATCCCTAACAATTGAGGTATTTATTTATTTCCCCATTTATGCAACTTTTACTGTTTTCTATTATTTCTATTATTATTATTTTTAATAATATCATATTTTTTTAAAAAATAGTTTTCTCTTACCAAGCATACAAAAGGCAAGCCCTATGGGCACTGTGGTAATAAAATTAAAATGAATCTAAATAGAACTTAATTCTCTGAAATCAGTTTTGTTCCACTGCATTTAGCAGTCTGAAATAAAAGAAACCACAGTTTATAACAAAAAGGAGATCTAATGGAAATTGAAAAACAACATAAAATTTCATCAAAAGGAAGGCAAACCAGTTTCAGATGTGAAAATTTACCTTTTATTTTTATCATTAAATAGCAAACATTTAATATACAACTAAAAACTTTTGAAATTTTATAGGATTGTTTGGTGAACAAAAGTAATTGCTAGAATTACAGAATGAACCCAGGATGTGAAACTGAAGGAAGAAAACACCATGGGTCATATATGTGAAATAACAGGAAAGTCATAGAAATGGGTATGAGCTGTTTTAACACTTGAATCATTTAGGACTTCACAACAATTCATTCTACCTATGTTTCAGGGACTCTGCCAAAAAGCTTTTCATAATTCTATCTGACTAAGAGTACAGGCGGCTGTATTTTGGTGCCTTCTCTGAATAGATGTATTAGATACAGCTAGCAAATCTCTGGGTAAGGGGGTGGGGGAAGAGATGAGGTTTTAGGGAAGAAAAAGGGAAAGCTATACTGAAAAACAGTTGCCAAAAACTTGGTATCAGGGTTGTCACGCAGGGGTGAATGTGTGGCTGCAGAAATGCATGGATTTTCTCATGGCACAGCAACAGGATCCCATCCAGAGGGAGTAGAGGACTTCAGTCCCAAAAGAACAAATTCTACGAAAAGGACTGAAATGGTTCATTTTAGTTTAAACTGTATTAACTTTCTTTTCCCATTATAATGATGTTGCTTGCTGCTTCAGCCTCTCCTCTGTCCTACTTAAATTGGTAAGAATCCCCCTCTGCTGAAAGCCTCGTGTGAGACATCCTGTCACTGGTGCCTGGACAGTGTAACACTATCCAAATATTTTTTTTTTAAGTATTATAATGAACATGACCTTAGACCCTTAAAATGAATTCTATGTAGCTCATTAAAAATATTTCTTTTTTCACGTTAATTTTTCACGGTTTTGTGCAACCATTGGTGTTTTTCAGTGACATAGCGCTACCTGTCCACTGCAGATCTTTTAAGCCTGATCCAAAACTACTGATACTGGGAGAAATGTTCCCCTTGAAACCATGGAATTTTGGATCTGGTTCTCTTTCATGTTCACAGTTCTTCTGTAAAAAAAATTAATTATTATTACTTTATATCTCTTGAAAACAATATTGACTTTTCTTTGGCTTTTTATCCAAAACATTGTTCCTCTATGAACTCATGTCAGAAGAAGAGCTACTAATTTTCCTGAAGGGTATGCAGTACACATTTTGCAGATGAACCTGATTATATAGAGGAAAAAGCCTTCAGTTTTAGATAAACAGTAATATATTTTAGCAGAATGATTGAAAAGACAATTGGTATGACTTTTCACTTTTTGTTGATAGCCACAGTGGTCTAGCCCATTACTGGACGGGCTATATTTACCAGCTCCCATTCACAAGAACAGAAATTCTTTGGATTTAACTGCACAGAATGGAAATGTTCATTTCTAGTTTCAGAGCTGCTCCCCTCCCACCCCCTCCTCCACATTTCCTACACACCCTCCAGAGTAGGAGCCAAGTGACCTATGAACTTTATTCCTGAGATTTAAGCTTTTAGAATTCAGCAAAATAAACCTTACGACAAAAATTATTAAACAGCGAAGCTGTATAGCTCTGTTCTGTGCCTCTTAACTGCGCCGCAGGAGGTCACCGAGATCATATCCTACAGCTTCAGCATCATCTCCCTTCATTTACATTTTATCTAATTTTCTCTCGTCTGTCTTGGTACTTATCACCATAATTGCCTTGCAATGAGTTTTGACAACTACTGCAAAGGCGGGGAATATGGGCAGGATAGTGGCTGCTACAGGCCTAAAATCTCAGAGGCTGCCACCATGAAATATTGTGCAAAATGAGAGTGGGAACACTCGGGTTTGCAGTGGAGAACCCCAAGCTAGCAGGTGGTTTATTTATCAGCAATTTTTTTTTGTTTGTTTGTTTCTGGATGTGCTTGTTTGTCATCCCACATTATTTATATCCATCTAGTTTGATGCACAGTACAGAATTACAGTTCAGATTTGCCTGCTGAAAAAAGTTAAGGCATGTGGTCTGTGACATCTTCCTGGGGAAACGGCAGAATTAAATAAATGAAAAGCGATGCAAGCCTTTTAATAGCATTTAATTGGCAATTGGATGGTTTAGGAATAAACAAGTGTTAAATAATATTGATCAAAGGTCTGTCAAAAGATGAATACGTTGTCTGGTAAGCAGCTGTGTGGGTAAATATTTCAATTGCTCCAGTCTAGCCAGACACACTGTGTCTGAGTAATTCCTGAACCTGGTCTTTTAAATTGAGCTGGGCTGGTTTCCAGACAAGAGCAAATCTATCGTCTGGGTTATATGGCTAAAGACCTCAGTGCAGAGCTATGATCGTTGTTCCTTCTGTGATTTCCCATTCTTTCAAATCCTGACACTTTATGTTACAACATTGTTTTTGTTGCTGTTGCTTTAATACCCTAGATATCACTAGATTTAGAAAGCAGTAGAATAACTAATCAAGGGTTTGCTTCATCATTACAGATTAGGACTCCAGTTCTCCAAGGCTTCATATATGTGGAATAAATCTTTGCAGAACTTACTCAGTAGTTGCCCTTCAAATATTTGCAGGACTTAGTCACAAATAAAGTTTCTGTTTAACCAAAATTTCCTTAGTCTGCTGGTAAAATGAAAAAGTAGTGATGATCTGTCCATTTAATGGAAATCATAAAAGGGGGAAACCATTCCATAACAACCCTTTCAATTCCAAATTTTGTTACAGACATTATCATACTACATTCACAGTTTTAGCTGTATGCACAAAGAGAAGTCCTGCTAGTTCAAACTCAGTGGGACCAAAAACATCAAACAGGAATACTAAGTAGACTTGATAATATATTCTCTATGTAAAAGAAAGATCCCCAAACCTAGAAGGATTTTCATGATGATCATATGAATAAGTTCAGTGTCATTTTCTTTAAATATCTCCCACTCATGATTATTATTATAGCATCTTTGAGGTATTAGGACCAAAACTGTCTTTTTCCCTTAAGATAACCCACAAATGAATACAATAATGTAACTCTTGAACCTCACTTGTTATTGTAAGGTCATATATAGGTCAAATTTGACTATTCACCTAATGATACTTGAAAGCTAAAGGAGCCGTGCCTTTAAATGTATCATTGTTACAGACAAATGTATTTCAAAAATCTGATGTTGCAAGACCTAAAACAGTGAGAATGTGATAGCATCCCTGGGGGTAGGGGGTGTCTTGTTTTTTACACCTAACCCAGCCTGATATCTGAGTAAAAACAGACAACTATCCATTACAATTTAAAAATACTTATTAATATTACTGGTAGTACTCTTTTGGCAGATTTTTTTTTTTAATATAATGGAAACATTAATATACTCAAATTCTCTATAAGTAGTAATTTTAGTATGCCTTTTACCAGAATTAGATTCCACTATTAGAAGTGACTTGGATATATAGGTCTCTGCATGCTACAGGCTTTCAGGAAGAGTTAATATACTACCAAATGGTACCTTATATTCTAATATTTCCTTTATCACAGAGATGTAACTCTTTACATTGCAGTAACATGCCAGTAAGACAGCATCCAGCTGGGATGCAAAATAATATTTTCTTCCCTTTATTTCCAAGATTGGAATTAATCCCCGCATTAGATACTGACAGAATTTATTTTGGGGATTAAATTTACTCAAAGCCTTTGTTCATAGGAAATGCAGCATGTGATACAGAGATGGCTCTAAGCATTATCATAATTTAATAAAAAGACAGAGATAATAAGGACCAAGTCAGTAGAAACCAAATTTCAAAGGTAAAATTCACTCTGCCTGCAAATTTTCTTTCCTTTTCTCTCCGTTTTTCCCTTGTACCCTTTCTGCTCTACTTTTGGATTCAAACTCATTTCTCCACTATGTTAAAATGGAGTCGATGAAAACCTGATAACCCCCCTTTGCTAAGAAGGCAGAAGAACTAATTGCTTTTTGTTCACTATCTTGGCTGATGGGTGAGAAGCTAAAACCCAATTTATCCAGTAATTGCTACGTTCATGAAAAACAGCATCAAAGCCTTGATGCGTTTTACTGTTGTCTCTTGGGAAGGCTCATGTCTAATTCTTATGCTGATATGGCTCATAATATAGTCCTCTGACTCTTCTATTTGCTCTTGCAATTACAAGGTTTCTTACTCCATTGTGCATATTCCTCTGAACTAAGATTAGCTTAACTGAGCTTCCTTTGAAAACTTGCCTACCCATCAAATGCATCAGGCCTAATGCATTCTGTAGCCACGCAAAAATCAATGAACAGCACAATTTTCTGCTTCCTGCAATGATCAATAGGATTCACATAATGGGTGGAAAATTTTTAATCATGACAGCCCAGCATCTAGCGGGCATAAATCTTCCCTGCATTATAACCTCTCCATTTCCCAGTAGTGCAAATTTGCAGGTATTGAATAATATTTATGTAGCAGATACATTATGAAAAGCAATACAATTAGAACTTCACACTTCAGTGATGATAGGTTGAGATCCCAGAGGCCTGTTTCCTAGACAATATACTGGCTTCCATATTCCAAATGCAAAGTCCTATTTTTCTCCTGAAACTATGATTTTTCCCGAAACTATACTTCTCTGGATCACATCTGACTTAGCTCAGCAAAAAGTCAATTCAGGTGAACCACAGCTAAGAATACGTACATTTCAATAAGAAAATAATCTGCCACCAATGGAGCAGTTCCTGGCTACAACAGAGCTTGTTTTCCTACCACTGTCCTGGTTTAGCTCATGGCGATGTAAAGATCTCTCCTTGGGCCCTTCCTCCTCGGAAAATCCACAATGGAAGAGGAGAAGGAACAGGCACTGCCCGCATTGACAGTGTGACCTGAGACACACTTGCCTTTTACGGGTTACAGTCAGTTACTACGGGCATTTGAGAGAGGGAAAGGGGTAACTCTCCTTTTCTGCATTTCTTTAATGAGAGTTCAGAAATAAAGACAGAATTGTAATCTTAAAGGGTCAAGATTTTGTGCTTTGAATTAGCCATATTTAAAAAACCAGATGCACTGTATTATTACTCAGTGAATTTTAATCAAAGAAACTTAAGCATTTAAAAATGCAATTAGTCATTAAAGTGATTTTGTAGGTTTGACCAGGTTGAGCTTCCACCTTTGCTAAAAATATCTTTTCAATTAGAAGCACTAAAAGAATTTCTGAAATATTTGTTTCTAATTTATTTTTATTTTATATTTTTCATATGACTGAGAATTTACACTTATGTTATTTGGGCTTTTAAAAAATGTTCTTAGTTCTGAGGGAATTCTGCTGACCAAGAAGATACTAAGAATTATTCAAGAAAACCTAGCTTTCTCATTGTAATTGGAGTTACATATGTTTATATACTGGTACAAACACTGTCATTGTCCCAAAATTGTGTGTTCATTTCTCTAATCTGGTGTTTTCTCAGGAAAAGTACAAAGGAGACTCTCTGTGAAAGTACAAAGGAAGATTTGGGTACCTAGAAAAAGTTTCTTAAGGTTAAACAGCTGGATTATCCCTATGTTCAGGTATACTGGTGTCTGTTACTGCTCTTTGAGTTTACAAATCTCAGGGTCTGGATCTAACTGGGGAATAGAGGAAGGTCGGTGGTGCAAAGGCTTAAAGGAATGAAACAGTGGCTGATCTGCAAGTGCCTGAGACATAACCCACCCCTCTGCCTGGATATGTAGCTCATGGGCCCCACTGCCAAATGAGAGCAAGCAAATTACCTGCTACAGACTACAGTTATATAAATCTTTACAGTCATGTTCTAGGAATGGATTTAATTTTTATCATCTGACATTATGTTATAATCACAACCCTATACACGGTTTAGTGCTGATCCATTTTTTTTTCTTTTTGTCCTTGCCAGACTATCATAAGAATACTTTTTTACGACTCCTTACGCTCAGTGAATCAGAATAATGATTCACTATGCCTTTGATCTCAGTGCAGAACAGGTTTCACTGAGTACAAACAGAAGTGCTAGCCAAATGCACTAAAAAAGCACTAAAAACTTAGACTGATAAATAATATTCAAAGAAGTCAAAGCATTGTGTCACTGCTCAAGTCTGACACTTGCTTCTATAATAAAAAATGAGAAATTCGCAGGGGACAGCGTGGTTTTAGACCATTCTTATAATAATCACTAAGATACAACTGGTAAAAGGAATGGGTATGTGGTAACTATTATATTACCACACCATCACAACCATAAATGTCTACGTATTTGCAGGGATTTAGAAAGAAAGAAAGTTCTCTCCTTCTTCGTAATGTTTTGCAAGAATTTTCTAAAGGAGAAAGTATTAACTTAAAACTTGCAGTGAAGATACTTTAATGTAATCACTCAATAAAGATATAGGATTATAGTATGGGCCTGTCAAATATCTACAGAGAGCATAAGGCTTTTTTCTCATTTTTTAATATTAATATGGGGAAAAAAGAGAAAGAGACAGGAACTCTGAACATTTAGTGGTGGGTTCTGCTGTTACTTTTCAATCTCTCAACTGAAATTTGGAATGAGAAATGGAAAGCCTCAGAGACTCTTTAATCAAAACGTTGAATTGCAACTTCATAACCTCAAAGTTCTTCCTGTATGCAAATGCACTTCCTGGCCAATAGTCTATATTTGAATCTGATAATTCAGTGCTAGCTGTTGGCAGATAGTATGGGAAGAGCCATGTCTAAGGACTGGGTACAGCTGAGGGTTACGCAGCCTATGGAATCCATAAGGAATTAAATATGCAGGTATTATAAACAATATAACAAAGGAATGTTATATTCCTAGACACTGTATTGACTGCTTGCCAGTAGATATAATTTATGCTATGGTGTATCCTTCTTTCTTTACATTAGGAGGAAGATACGTTTTGACTTTTTGTGCCCAGCCTGCAGGAATCTGCGTGGCCTGATTTAGCCTTAACCTACAGCAAGGTCTCAAGTTGCTAGTACAGTTGTTAAAATTTAAAAAAATATCATCTAATTAATTTATCCTCTTTATTTGATCAGTGTTTCTATTTTGATCACTTTATGATACAATATCACAATGAGCTTTTAAGGTCCCGAATTAATAAAAAACCCCAGAAGATGTACAGAATAGTAATTCAGCAGTTTAAGCATTCCTCTTTTCTACCAACCCATTCTATACTGACTTTCCTCAGGAAAGAAATTCACTGATTCAAGTATGCTAGAAACTGAAATAAAGTCACAGTTTATTACCGTATTAGTCTCTAGAATAAAGAGTTAGTAGCTCATCCATTTCTAACTATAAGTGAAATTGTAGAAGACATCATGTAATGAATTCTACTTTATACTACCACAGATGAAACAGGTCCCTCACTAGTCATACTCCTCACAAAATTGTCATCAAGGAGATTACAAAGGTTAAGAAAGTATAAATTACAAACTTAACTATTATTAACGTTAATATGAAAGGTATAAAATGCCATTCCATTTGCAGACAGCCAGCATTCCCACTCAGCTTAAATCCCATGATTAAGTGGCCTCTCCCAGGCAGGACACATGGGTTCAAATGCTCTTTATCTGCCTCTCAACTCTTCTGTTCTCCAAATATATTAACACAGGAGCCATAATGTTTACTTGTTACTTGCTCAAAAATGCATTTACCATCTACAATTGCTGAATAGCAAGGAATTAAAGTTATCCTTTTTATTAAAAAAAAAAAAATCAGCAGAAATACATTTCTGTCACAGCCTTTGTTTCTCTTTTGAGGTCAGAGAGTGAGACAGCTGCCCTCTTCAGCAGCATCCCTCTCTGGTAAACACTGCTCATTGCCCACCTCGTATCCCAGGGCTGAGGTGAGGATGTGTCATGCAAAGCAGTGGCTGTGCAACATCACCAGTGGCAAGGAGAGCTGCAGAGAAACAGGCAGCCCTTCACGAATGCCTTCACAACATAATCCCTGTAATAGAGCATTGCTTTTAGTTGCTCTTCCATTGCCTGTTTGTTTTGCTCCAAAAGCTCTTCTCTGGCAGTCACGCTAACTTTAAGCATGAGAAATGAAATATCCATGATACTAGCAAAAAGAAATACAACTGACTGCCAATGCAAGGATCCTCCTGACCACTCATTGCAGATATTCAAGCTAGGATAATGGGCAGTCATCTTCCAATGTCTTAGAAACTTTGCAAACAAATTACTATAGATGCTCCCAAGGCGATAAAATATAAACATGCGTTGACAGTGACAAAACGTTTCTACAATTTTCAATTAATAAATTATATTAAAAATGGGTAAGACTAACACCATTTAAATTAAAGGTCTTAAATTCTGCCGGCTGTCAATTATTAAGCTGTGTAGATATGGTGCTAAGTACTAATAGCACTTGGAAAGTTATATGTCCTTTGTAATAACGTCTAATTTCAGCTTCACATCCTGTTACTATTTAGCTCAC
>JAOXJM010000079.1:26567893-26593379 GCA_026413425.1 Tringa solitaria | reverse complement strand
TTAAGTATTTATAAGCATTGATCAGATCCCCCCTCAGTCTTCTCTTCTCTAGACTGCAAAGATCTAAGTCCCTCAACCTTTCCTTGTAAGAGAGATGCTCCAGGCCCTTAATCATCTTTGTAGCTGTAGCCCCTCCAGAAGTTGCTTGTCCTTCTTGAACTGGGGAGCCCAGAACTGGACACAGTACTCCAGACGGGGCCTCACCAGGGCAGATTAGAGGGGGAGAATAACCTCTCTCACCCTCTGCTCTGCTCTGCCCTGGTGAGTCCAGAGAATAAAAATGTGGAAAACAAAGATGGCAAGGGGTCCTTTCTTTGCCTGAGCAAGGCAGGCTGTGGGGCAGTGCTATGCCTTGCACCAAGGGTAAAAGTAGCGTCAACAGTTTCCTTTCAGTGCTCTGTAAATCCAAACCAGGAGACCAGAAGAATAGTTTCAGTCCTGAGCAGGTGCTCTGCAGCAGAGTGAGGTCAGGTACAAGGCAAAGTAAGCAAGTCCTTGAGGTGTCAAATAGTCTCTCAGCAGAGAAACTGTGCTTGTGTTATTTTATTCTGCATGTACTGCGGTCTCACTCTGCCCTGTGCCCTGGGGGTCAGGGTGTACGAGGTGGTGGGGAAACCATTGGTGATCTTGTTTCTCTGCTGTTTCTGCCATGTGATAGGTCTAATCCTAGATGTTTAGGGATAGCTAACTTTTTTTCTCAAGTTTGAAGTGGGGAAGCTGTTCCTCCTGAGCTGCTGAAGACCTTTAAGCAGCTTTATTATTACAGTCTCAACTTACAGGGTGAGCTGCCTACTGAAGGGGAGCTTGTTCGAAAACATCTGCGGAGTCAAAATTTTCTTACCTATTTTCTATGTTCATTTCTTTGAAAAAGATGCAAAGTCAGCAATCTTCCACGTTTCCATACCTGCCAACTTGACTGTGGATGATTCAGAGGCAATGTGAACTTTATTTTGAGTAGAAATCATCAATACTACTTTGGTACAAAATGCTGAATCAAAAACCTGAGTGTTTTACGCCCTCTGTGGATCTTGACTTCATCTAGTTTATCTTAGCTGCCACAGATAAACAGCACTGTAGATGAAACTAAATGTTTACTATTATCTTCATTTAATCTTTGTCTAATTATAGGTAAATAAATTGAGGCAGAATCTCAGAACAGGAATATTTCAGACATGCTCTGTGCAGTGAGTTGGGTTAATAGTAGCAGAGAACTAACATTGCTACTAATATGGTATTTTTCCAAGGTCATGTTCTTAATAGTTTACATTTATTGACTTAAGGAACAGCTCTTAGTTCACTAACATGAACCAGGATAGGGAGAAGCTAATAATAATAATAATTTTCTGATTTTGGGTTTTTACTAAAATAAACCTCTGAAACCATCATATTTCTGAATATCATCTGAGTATTTGCCGCCTCTTAGAACTATAGAATTGTGTAGGTTGGAAAAGACCTGTAAGATCATCAAGTCCAACCGTTACTGTCCACCATAAGTGGCCATCCCAGCTGGGATATTTCTACTTGATAGGCTGCCTTCAGTTTTAGAACTTCCTTTTTCCTTGGGCGTCAAATATAACCAGATAGTATACTGACCTCAAGCAGTTGTGGTGAACATCAGAAGACATTGCAATCATATTAGCAGCCCCTAAATTATTCAGAGCACTTTCTGGTAAAATGGTGCTGCAGGACAATGAAAGCAAAGAACATTTCCCAGCAGATTAGATTTTTTTTTTCCCCTCCTACTGTCTGTAATTATTTCTATCAGATAAGTTATTTGCTATGCAAGCTTACCTTCAAAAGCATGTTTGTTAAAAAGAGAAAGGGGAAGAAATCCTTTGTAGGGCCTGCGCATGATTAAATGGCTTTAACAAAGCATAATGAATAATAATGACAAAGACCTGTCAATTGGAATTTTAAGCATTTTGGCTTGTGAATTAGAAGAGCAAATGATATCAAAATTATTACATGTAACAAAGAAGTGGATATTTGCCAATGCTGCCTATTGGTGAATATGACAGATGAGCTGTTACTAGTTTGCATATTTTTGTAAATAACATTTCTTCTGCAGTTTAAATGTACTTAAAGTACAAGGAAAACAAGTATGGAACTATTGCCTTTGTTAGCATGTTTTGCAGCTCTCAGACAGGAAATGCTGCATGGATTCTGCTCTTGGACAGCCCAAGAAAATGGGGCTTTTCATTTTTTCTTTTTTAATATGGACCTTGGTCAGAAATATCCCGGCAAGACTGCAGTATTCAGACAAAAGTATATGTGAGTTTCAGCACTACTACAGGAAGGATGACTCAAGGAGAGGTATATGGTTTTCTTTGAGTAATGGATGGTGGTTATTGTCATGTTCTGTCCTCAAAACTGTATGCAGGAAGGTGGATATTTGCATAAAATTGCATTGAATTAAATATTTCCGCTCACATTGTATGGTTATCAGTTATCTGGTATCCGGGATTCGATTTTTTTTTTCCTAATGTATTCTTCTATATGCAGATGCCTAAGGTAATATAGCCTTTCTAAATACTGTAGTTTATTTTTTCTCATTTCATTGGCAGAGATAGGTCAATATAGATGAAATGAATTTGAGAGGGGAAGAGTTTTCTAAGGTGTGCTTATACCTCTCATCACTGTATACTTCAAAAGTAAATGAAATAAGAAGTTATACAAACACTTAAATATACTACTATAGTAGACAAGAACTGAAGAAAAGACAATAAATGTCATAAAACCTTAGTTTTCCATCCAATTTTCCTTGACAAATATCCCTTTCTTTTATACAGCCTCTCTGTTCAGAAGGATCCATAGAGAGGAATGGCTAGGTGTCTATCACTTTATTACTCTGATGACATTCGTTAACAATGTCACCTTTTATTTAAACCCAGTGTTTGCTCTAAGAAATCTATTTTTTGACAATATACTATGTGGCTGAGGCAATTTTTAACATCTATTACTCTTGTGTATTGTGTCTGAAATTGATAGTGCTGAATGTATTACATTTCTACTATCAGATACTCATTGGAGATAAAAACATGGTGAAGGCCACTAACATTTCATTGAAGAAAAAGAACAGAAATCTGATGGCTTTCTGTTGAGGGGCAGCTGATCAAAAGGAAGGTTAAGCAAGAAGAATATGTTGGATACTATTTTTTCCCCGTTGGAGAATTGTGTACCAAAGTACTTCAGATCTCTCCATCAGATCGTGTTCTGCTATCAGAGCTGTAAACAATTTCAACAGGATGCTGGCTGGGAGAAGCGAAGAGAGAAAAGGAAAGAAGAAAAGGAGGAAAACAAAAGGTGGAGGGGGGTGGGTGGGATATTGTAGCAGATCTTTTAAAGAAAGTTAGATTTTTTTTTCATAATAATGAACAAGCTTACATATTCCTTTTGAATGCAAAGATTTAGCTCTGAATAAATAGCTTTCCATTAATAACATAGAGCAATGAAGCAACTGAATATGCATCGAAATTCTGCCCTGTATTTTAATAAACTTGGAGCAATTCCCTGAATTCAATCAATAATCATGTACTGATGTAGTTTATTTTCTAGTGAGGAAAATCAGCACTACTTCAGCATGTACATCAGTTGTTGCAGAAGCCAAATCAATCAGACAGTCAAGGTGGATCTGCCTAGACCTCCATCCAAAAGTGAACTCCCCAAAGCAGCCTTCAAACACTGCCTGGTTTTATTAGCAGATGAACTAGAGCTCCTCTCTGTGTAATTCAAGGACAAATGGTTGCCTGAGGATACAGTGTCCTGCTGTGACTCCCTCATCTCTTGCCTCACCCTGAAGCCTTTGGCATCACCTCATTGTGCTTAGTTGCTCCCCATAGAAATAGCCATCTCCTCTTCTTCCAGTCCTTCCCTTTTCAAAGGAAGAAAGCCTGCAAGCTGAGAACAAACCAAGCAGGAACCATCCTTCACACAGACTGATTAATGCTTGTACAGGTTTCTTAGGAGATAAGTACTATTTTATTAAACTCTCACTCTCCTAATATCAGAAGATTTTCTAAGTTAAGCACTGGTCCATGTAGGTTGGGTATTTACTGCATGCCTCAAAATTTTTAAATTTTCCCTAAAATTTGTTTAACTTCTTAGGCTTGTTTTAATGGAAAAACATTTTTAGATGGAGAAAAGGGCAAAAAATTAAAGGACTAAAAACCTTCAAATATAGCTTTAAATACCAGCTTAACCCTATATTCTTACCTCTGGATTTCAGATCCACCAGTATTTAATAAGGCACCACTATGATATATACTTTGCAGGCCCATGAGACAGGAAAAATAGAAATAGTACTCAAGTCAAGTGTTGATTTTCATTTTCTCATGTCAACAGCTTTGTTCTAAGGTAAAGGTAAATGCCTTCTAAAACCTGGCTACTAAATTCTGATTTCCATTCATGTTTGTAAGATACATAAAATACAGCTGGGTCTGAAATACACGCTCTTGAAAATGAGGGGTGATCCTGTGGTACTAAGTGAAATCTTGTTTCTGGTGAGTTGATAGGGTATCGCTGAATTCTCCTGGATCACAGAGTGACAACGGATCTTTTCTTATGACAGCACTGACAGCTTCACGTAACTGAGTTAATTCAAAGTGATGTTGATTTAATTTGTTGAAATGAGAGTCTGATAACTGTCTTCAGTCCCCGTGTAGAAAACAACATGCATTCCTGCTGCTTATATACAAATGTTAACAACAACGTGTTGAAACACAAGCTCGACAAATCATTTAAGCATTTATTTTAGCCTGCCCCAATGCCTCAAAACACTTAAGCACATGCCTAAAGGTATAGACATGCTCAAGTGCTTTTCTGATTTATGGTGGACTGGAGCCCAAGTGTCTAATTTCAAGACTAACATTGTGTCTTATTGCTAGATTGGAAGAATTACTCATTCCAGTACTATCCAGGGAGATAAACATCACATTTCCTTCACTTTCTCCATGAATGCTGCTGGTACACATGATGAGCCGAGCCCATGGGCTGGAGGAGCTCTGAAATATTGACACACAATCAGACGTGCTACTGAGTGATGTTCTGCATCGCTCAAGAGGCAACCAGAATGACCCCCACGAAAATGAAGGTTTATAAACTGTTACTTCATCATTTGGATGAATGAATCCTAAAAATCAGTTTTCAGGAAGTGAAAGGGAGGAAATGGTTAAAGTGCTTTAACATCCTGTCAAAATGTCACTTATGTGCAGGAATGGTGTGTGTTCATTTTAAAAAGAGAGAAATGCAGAAAAACACATGACAATCAGTCCTGAGCTAGAAAAAAACAAGGGAAGAAAACAAAGGATAAGAGCATTGTCCTTATTGTGAATTCCCATTTCAGTCTCCAGACGGCGAAAACAAGAAGGTCAAGGTCTGAGTTTAAAGAAAAATGCAGCCCCCCCATTGCCAAGGAACCGGAGACAATGTCAGACTTAATTGTCAGATTACTGTCTAATCAATGATTTCTCTGATTAGTGAGCCACTGACAATACAACCAAATCAATGTGTTTATTCCAAGCGTTAGTCCTGATGCTCTAAAAGAGTGAAAATCAGGAAAAAATTACAACATTAAGTAACTCAGATCCCCTGCATACCAATTGAAACTGCCATTTGGCTTGCTTATTTACAGGGTTTGAAAGGTTTATTTGACAACAGAAGGGCTAATAAAAGGAATCCAAGTCATGTTTAATTACATCAGTTTTATTATCTTAATTAATCAGTCCACTGCTGTGCACTCTAATATCATAACATTGTATTTTGTCATAATGGATCACAAAAGGTTCCTTTATTTCTCTTTATATAATTTTTGGCCCGTATCTGCCATGGCACTCTTGTTGAGTTCACACTCATAGACATGAGGGCAGTTTATTAAATCTTCACAGAACCGCTGTTTAGGTGGAGAACAAAAATGCCCTGAAAGCTGGATGGAATAACAAAAAGACAACAGAGTCAGTACTCTAATTAATTTTAGATGAAAAGGGGAAATTAGAAATGGCAATAAAGGATTCAAAGCCCAGAGGTATCTGGACAGGAACTTGGAAAAGATTGTGTAAATGTGAAATTGATGATAAAAGTCTGTATACTACTGCTTGATTACAACCAGAGATCATATTAAAAAAATGCAAGTTATGACTTCATCTATGCCAAGAGTAGATAGATATGCAGTATCCTCCTGATAGTTGAAATGAATGTGGAAGTGGGAAACTGGATAATACTGATTTCAATTTGAATTTACATTTCAAATGCAAACTGTTTTAATTATGTCTAATTGAAATGATTTGTTGCCTTAAGTGGTAAGGAAAAAGGCCTGCACAGAAATGCAATTTCTTAATCTTTATACTGTACATTGTTCCTACTCTTCATTTGTTTATTGTGTTGAATGCAGAAATGCAAGATAGTCGGTGTCATGCCTTTGAACATCTAACTTCTTGAGCTGAGCTGAATCATGATATGAAGAGAGAAAATACTCTCCATAGTGGAGAACCAGCAAAGTGAAAAGCTGGACCATTTAAAGATGAACTGACACCCTTCTTTAAAAATAAACACAGCTTGAGTTCCCAAACTAGGAGTAGGCATGTAAGCTTAAAATATATACAGCTTAAAAGATACTCTGTAAATAAACTTTCCTTATTAAACTGACAAAACTTCTTTTTGGAGCTGATTATTTTTGTGGCTGAAGGGAGTGCTGTTGCCATCACCCAAGCATTCTTCATGTATTTTGCAATGAACCCTCAACGTGGACATCACAGAAGAAGGGACATGCACATCCATTGTCGCAGAGAAGGGAACTGGCTACAAATCTGCCCTAATTCCAAGCATGTTCTCATTTCTCTGGCCAAATGAAACTTTGAATTTTTATCACCGCTTCAATAGATGGTTAGAGTGGGGTTCTCTGTGTAAGGTAACCTCTAGCTCAATGGCTGGGGCTGACTGAGATGATGGTTATCAGTACGAAGAGAAGCAGTGTTTTCCCTTCCTCTGGAGGAGCTTCAGTGCAACTGTGCAGTAGTAGGGCTTTTGGAGAATGTAAGAATTCTTTCAAAGTACAGTCAGTGTTCAGAAATGGCAGAAGGGGACTCTGGAGGTCATCTGGACCAACCCTCAGCTCAATGCTGGGCCTAATTAAATTACTTTTTCAGATGGTAAACAGTCACTTTACTGAACATCTGTATTAGCCCCTGGCTGCCCATCTCAGCAGCATCAAGCCTCTGTGTCTCAGCAGTGTTGGGGTGCAGCTCCAACAGAGAGCTCCCAGCTCTCCAAGAGCAAGTGGGTCTACCCTGCTGCCCTTCCCATAGCATCATCTCCCCGGCCGGCCTGGAAGAAGGTGGCAGCTAGGACCCCAGTGCTCAGGGGGACTTTTTTTGTCATCTTCAAAGGATATTTGCCCTACAAAACCCTTTTAAAAGTCAAAATCTGGTGTTGCCTAAACATACTAAGCATTGAACTTTGTTCTGTTTGCCTCTTACTGTACAACTGCCTATAAAATAAAAACTAGAGATTATATCTATAAGAATATCCATTGATTTTAGTGTTGATGAAGTTGCTGATTGAAATGTGCTTCAAGAGTTAGTAAAATATATTAAAAAAACATAGAAATAGATTTGCTTTTAATCTTCTGTAATAGGGATCATTCCTTATGTGACTGATTTAAAAAAAGATAAAGAGGAGTTATTTTCTAGTACAATCTGTAAGACTTTACATAGAGGAATAGAGGCGAAAAGCAGTTGTGGTAGCTTCTTTCGCTGTGTGTAGCTGACCTGAGGGAAAGCAGCCTGCCAGAAACCTCTCATGAGGACTTTATATATCCATATAAATTCCTGTGTTTGAGTTGATGCTTGCAGACAAGCAAAGGCTGATGTCAAAGTTCTGAAGGCCAAATTAAGACAAAGTTTTTCTAGGTTTCTTTGAAGAGCAGACGTTTCGGATTATCCTTCAGCTCCTGTAACTCAGGTCTCCCTGACAGCCTATTATTTGTTCAGTCATATTACATTCTCTTGATTCTTTCTGACAAAGTTATCAAACACCCCACTGGGACCACAGCCAAAGAAGCATTCACCTTTATACAAAGGGCCAAATCCTGATAAAGAATGCACAGCTGGAGTAAATGGACTATTTGGTCAGAAAATAGAGTTAAATGGAGATTTCTGCTGCACCTTATCACAGCTGGTGTGAATCCAGGCTACAGGAACTACAGGATATAGGGAGAAATAAAATACACAGCTCAGCAGTGCACGTTTCTCCCCATGCTAACACTCCTGGGCAAATAACCACAGTAGAGCTTAGATTCATTATAGAGAGGTGTGCGTTTATTCTCCCTTTATTGTCTCTCTATTGTCTATTCCTCCATCCATAGGCAAGGTGGTATTTCTTTATTTTCATCTCGTTCACAGCTGCAATGGGAGCAGTAATTAATCCTTATTCAACAGCAGATGCCGTATAGTCAGGCATAGTACCAAGTATTTTTTTATATGCTTACTAGTCATTAGTATTGATATGCCTATTGCTTTCTATTTTATTGCAATTACTTTCTCAGCTTTTCAAGGTTTTTATTTTAATGACCTGGGGTCCCGTCTTTTGCAAGTCTAAAATGATGTTCCCAGCTGCCTTTCGGTCTGCAGTATATTTGGCCCTGTTAAAGTCTATCGAAATGGATACCACTGGTCTACATCCTCTCGCCAATTTTTGAAGAATTCAAAGTACTCCTGGAGATGAACATAGTGACTTTTGATATCCATCCCATAGCTAGATTTAATGATTATATGTGCATTGCCACTGCATCAGTAGCTACCATGGGTATACCAGTACACTAAGTACTACACAAACACAACGTAACTCTTGGTGTGATTCCATCTAAGTTTAATCAGAAGAGTTGTCCCAAAAGAAAACCAAGCTCTTCTGCCTACCTCTGCATTCTATTTCCTGTAGCACACTTGTACTTCTTAATCAATTGCAGTCTAGTCATTAAATGGCTTCTATAACTGGTTTATTTACATATGTGCATATATAAATTCATATATATTTTTGTATATACGTGCATATGTGCAAACACACACTCTCACAGCCCAAGAAACAACTGAAGATAGTGAGTCCCTTAACAGGCAACAACTCAGTGTGAAGGAGGAGAGAGAAGAAGGAAAATGAATGTAAGCGTGTAGGAATTTATCTTGTTTTAGTGGTACCTTTGGATTGTGTTTTACAAGCTCCTGTAATAATATGGAAATATTCCCTATGATTCATACAAAAGTGGTAGTTTTGGTCAGTGCAAAGAAAAACCTCCAGAACTGTCACTTTCCTTTTCACAGGCTAAAATTCCTCTGCTGTACATTTTAAGAAGTCTGATTCACCTTGTAAGAGGGAACCATCTGTCAGCTCTAGGTTCAGGTACCCGCTTATCGCAACTGCTAGTGATTTTCTCTGAGTAGTGCAGACAGATAAGGAGGAGTGTCAGCATACTGCAAATATACCATCATCTTCTGCTGTGACAGACAAACTAGAAACACATGCTCTTTTAACCTGAAGTGAGCAGTACATCAGCCATTAGAAAGGTAAGTTTTTAAATTGAAGGATTACTGTTGATTACTGATGACTTTGTGAACAAGAGTATTTAATGAACTTTAATTTCCTGTAACTAATTCTTTCATTGTGATCCAGAAGTAATTTTGGAACAATCCAACAGGTGATGTTAATAAATATCTGAAGCATCTTGAATGTTTATAAAGTCCATCTAAATCAAGAGATAAATTTTTCTCTTTTTGTCTTTCCTGACACTTCATCCCTAAAGTACTTTGCAGAATAAGATAATGCAGTTACAGAAATAAAATAACATAAGATGGACATGAATTGAAATGCAGAATAAACAATGGATGAAATGTCTGTTTTTCTTTCTGTGCCATGTTCCAAGATGCTGTCCTACTGCAACTTTGTCAATGAAGTTCCCTTGTCCGTGCTTGTATTTAAGACAGCAGAGGTGGAGCTCATCTGAGAGCACAAGTGTTCATTGGTATTTTGACAGCTTCTGCCTCTTTGCACTTTCATTTGGGGTTCCCCATTCAGTAAGAAAAATAGAATTGAGCTGTCGGTGTCAGCTAAATCAAAAATTCCATAGGATTTTCTATAGCCAGCACACAGAATGGCCAGGAAGCCCACCCCTCTTTACCAGTATTGCTTTAAAACTGTCTGTGTTGCATAGAACAGACATAGTACAGACAGCTTTTTTTGTTGGTGGTGGTGGTGGTAGGCAACAGCAACCTTTTCCTCTGCCTACAATTTGGTCTTTATATCTGATGCAGGAACATTTCTTTGCATACAACAAACACGGGCTCCTTTGCAACTGCTCATCGGCTCAGCCCTGGCAGGATTTCTGTGCAGAGATGAAGTGACATGGGCAGGATGCCATGGTCCTGCTGCTACCAGGAGATCTCACCTTGAATCAAGCTGAGCCATTTCTCAAGGCCTTTGCTTTTTCACAAGCAAAGACTTTCAGCCAAGAGTTCAGTAGCATGGTAGTAAGAAGAAACCACCAAAAGCAGGAATGTACATAGATTGGTTGTTTATAGTTCCCTTTTCTGAGTCTTCTTTTCTGGGAACTCTGTCATCCTTCTGTGTATAAAATCAGCTATTTTATGTCTTCTAGGTCAATTCAGATATTTTTATTGATTATAGCTCTGATCCTTTAAGAATGACACTATTTCAGAAATCGAAGTGAAACGTGCAGATAAAAGTAATCTTTTTAAATACAGTAATTCCAAGGAAAAAGGTACATGCTGTTCCTTTATTGAAGATTTATTTTTAATGCAGCTCATTGGTATTTATTTGAATTAGACTGATGTGGGAAAATCTAGACAAAACTTGAAATATGATAACTATTACAGTCCTTATTAATATTTCATATTTTAATGTGTATCTGCAGTCACAAATAAACAACAAAAAGTATAATTCTCATATTCACCTCTCACAGCTTATATTATTTTTATGAAAACTAGATTCTCATTATATTTGCTGGTTTTAATCAGTGATGTGATTTCCCTCTCTGTGCCAGGCAATTTGTTAAAAATGAGGCATTTCCTGAAGAACTCTGTTATAATGTTATAGAATCAGACCCCTTTACCTTAATTTCATAGAGAATAATCAATCAAACTTACTCCCAGAAAGAGTCTGGCAAAAGTCTGTCCTTTCATATGTCAGTATCAGTGAGAAATGACTTTTCCACACCAATTCCATATCTCAATGTGTTACTTAACATTTGAACTGAAAGGTATCAAATTGTGTGTAGTAAGACAAACATGCAAAATCACCTATAGGAAGAACATATTCACAGGCAAAGATTTGCTTAAATACTAAGCTGAACTTCTTTCTCCTGAATGTTGCTGAAGTAATGTTGTGGCATTGAAATAAGATGCAAAACTATCTTTTTTTACAATCTTTAATTGTATGTCAAACCCAGGGAATGTTTGTGAAAAATGTCCTATGGGCAAGCAGAAGACAATATTAAATACTACAAAATGAAATCTAATTTTAGAAAATATGCTAAAATACTTGACTAAAATGTCTGTATGTGTCTCACACAGGTCACAGCATAGGTGTTCCTGTCTCCAAGAGAAGGCTCTTCCATCAGAACTGGGAACCAGACAAAAGGTCTGGAAGCAGCAAGAGGTGTGACCTGCACCCAGGGAGGAGCTACTTTTACTCTGACGTGCTTATCCACTGCCTTCATGATTTTGTAGGTGTCTGATGTATAATATCCCAACTCAAAACTGTTTGATTTGTACAGTTCAAAGCAGAAGGAAAGATAAACAATTTTAATTAGGATTTTGAATGATTTACTGAAAGGTAAGAAGTTTTGGGGTTTTTTTTTCCCAAAAATTATTTTCCTTTTCCTACACTATCTTTGAAACCAGAAGAAATTGAAGCCTACCAAAAGCATTTATTTTTATTATTTTTTATTTAATTTTTTAAATTTATTTATTTTTTTTCAATGGCAAAGGAGAGGACATTCCATGAAAGACATTTGTGAACAAAAACAACAGGAGGGGGGTATGTGTGTGAGTGGCACACAATCTTTACTGAATATTGAAGCAAATATTTCTGTTTGCAGAAACCATAAATAAAATAAATCATATGTAGTTTGGAAGTTTGGATAACAGCCAAGGACTCAGCATTGTGAGAGGCATAGGTTATAAGCAGCTCTGACACCATTACCACCTTCATAAATAGGACATAAATCAAGGTGTATTCAGATAACAACATTTTCTGCAAAGCAGTACTTTAATAACCACTTTATAGTCATTTAAGATTATCATATTACTGCATGGAATACAAACACGTAAAATAATCGCTCTGAAGATTAAACAAATGGAAGACTATGCTAGTTCCAGTTATTTTTTCCTCTTCAGTTGATATTGCTACTCCTGTTAAGTTTGTTTCTGGCGGATGTAAAATAACTCACCTGAATAAATACTACATCTTCAAGAGAGCTCTGGATGCACCAAATACTCTTGCAAATTTAGGCCTACATATGAATTTTATGCATTTAGAAATTTAGTAGTGACCAGCTCAGAGAACACACCTTTTATCAGTAGTGAAAAGAGCAATACAGATTGTATCTAAAAGTGGGAAAGTAGTGTGCACCTGCCAGTTTCCCAAAGTACAGAATCAATACTTGCCAAGTATTGTGTTTCAGATGTTAGATTTTTCCTAAGGATAGCATAAAAAACCTGGTAATAGATGATCACTTCAGTGGCTGCTGGGAAATGAAAGCCATTTTATGGCAACTGCTATAGCTGCTCCAATATACTTTAATCTGCACTGACCTGAAATACAGCTGGTACTTCAGAGCAAACCAAAGAGGCTTATGGAGGACCAAGGATCAAATTTCTTGCTGTTCTGCATCTTGTATCCTCATTTACCATTGTGAAAAGAGGAATAAATCAGCTGCTTTTCAGATCTGATTGTACTATATACCCACTTTACAAAAAGATGAAGGATGACACAAGTAGGAAGACAATGGGGAATATATCCACAGGGATTTATGTTTGTACTGTTATGCATTTGGGTTTTTGTGCACTCATGTTTTTCTCTTTGGACAGAATGACGCTTAGGGAAACCACTTTATGCACAGTGTAAGGGAAACCAATACATTATTTAACAATTCTGTGTTGGCATGTGCTGATTCTTGTTTGCAAAAATATGCCATATACTGGGAAACTAAATAATTTAGGATGGCTATCCTGTTCCCATATACACATATAATATACAAAATAGGAAATCTGTATTTGCTGCCATTTTCAGTAAAAATCAATAAATGAGATTTTCAATGATGTGTAAAGGCAATGTGGCAGAAAACTAAACACAGTTATGAACAGTGAAGTAAAAAAGTTTTGCAATGTATATCGTATGGTGGTCAGTGGGTTAATAGATAAATAATACTACTGACATGACTGGATTATTATCCTTAATTTTGCAAAAATGCAATATGTGAATGCATACCCTAAGTGTTTATGGGAGAAAAAAATCTGTATTTGCTATACCATTCTGGGTTCCTATAACAAATGACAGAATGTTCAAACTCCCGATATTGCTTATATGTTAGCTGCTAGAAACTGATATTACCATTTCAGCTGCTGCAAATTTAAGTTATTAAATGTCATCCCTGCATGGGTACACAAAACAAAATATGACAGACGTGTAAGTGTCAAACAGGATTTGTGTAGTCTGTTGGTAATCTGTTTTGAGGTATAGCAGTGTGTTTCACTTGTAGCTGTGAGTCATACTGTAAACCAGATTGTAAGATACCAGCATTTGAACGTGTGCTATATTTCAGGGGTTGTTGTGGGTCATAATATTTATGATTCAGAATAGGCAGTGCCTCTGTACTCCAACTGATAGTTGCTATGAGATGAGGCAAATTTTCAAAATCTTCCTCACAGATTCATAAACTCCCATTGACCATGCAGTGCTGCCCCCTCTTCCAAACAAGTTTGTTTGGGCATCTTCAAGTGTGCACAAAGAGCCTCTGCAAGCAGGAATGTAAAAGGATAAAGCTACTGTTTGCTGGCCAATGCATTTCAAAGACAGCTAGGCTCTAACCAGCCAGCTGAGATGAAGATCAGTGTTGTCACCATCCCTTGACAGATGGAGGAAAGGCTGTTGTCTTCTCACAACTCCAACACGCTCGTTACACCAGTGACCTAACCAATGGACAGCTCGACCTGATGATCCTACAGCTCTTGACTCACTGTCCTTTTTTACCTTTAGGATTTTGTACCTTTCCATGTCTTCTTCCTCTTGAATCCTTGAGCAACCAATGACCCAATCTCAAAAGCCTATGTATCCCCATAGTTTTACCTTTCTTATTTCTCAGTGAGGTTCGCTGCAGCTCTTTCACAACCTAGAGATATTCTCAGACATGTTCACCACACTTCCTGCTGTGTGATATACTGTGATGGGGCTGAGAAAGCAGGGGACTGTGCCCTGGAGATCAGAGGAGGTTTGCAGCAGGCACCAGCAGAGAGCAACATGAGACCCAAAGGGTGGTGCTGCCGACACTGTTTTGTGGGGGGCTATTGCTGGTCTGAAAAGTACAGAGAACTCGAAGGGGCTGGCAGGAGGGATTGCAGCACCCAGTCCAGCCCAGTTCAGGGAATGGTGCAAGCAAGGGTGACCGTTCAACCAAGGATGAATGTTCAACAAGTCCCTGAGTCCATATACCCCAGGCCACAGCAGCCAGTATGAGAGGGCAGGGAGGTCAGAGATGACCACTCACTTTGGTTATTTCAAAAGGGAAGAAAGCGCTGCTACAATTCAGGTTGCTGTTCTATGGTGTTCAGATACTGCAAAGAGCTCCACAAGGTCAGATTTACAGCTTAGTGGCATTGCAGAGGCAGGGCTTCACAGGCATGGCTTTTTCTCGTGTCCAGCTGGGCGTTTAATACAGCAGTTCCTAGACTTAAATATTTCCAAGCTAATGGCAGAATTGATTTGCCCTTATGCTTTCGTATTAGACTGAGAGGTGAACATTTTTAACCAGCAAAGATATTTTCATTCTTAGATTAATAGATGAGGTTTCCAATGTTTTTAGTGGAGGAATAGTAGCAGAACTAGCAAAATATTTCAAGCCAGTAGAGATGTATGATGGTAATATTCCATCATGTTTTTCTGGAAGCTGTATTTTGGTATGGAGGATTTAAAGGCTTTTAAATGAATGTATATATTGCTAAATATGTTAAAAAACTAAAACATATGTTTAGAATTAAAGATAAGCATACTTAATTTGCCTAATAAGTTAAACAATATGAGTCAGCCTGCCAACAATGGCTGATTTTTTATATTTTTTTCTTCTTCAGAAAGTCTTCTCTTCAGTCTGAATGTAAAGATATTAAATTTCTTCTCCATGCAAATGAAGATAATGTGGACCTTTGAGAGGGCTGGTACAGCTTCCTTCCCCACAGCCAGTATTTCCATCCTCTACTGCAGTGGGGGTTTCTAAACAGAATGAGGAGTGAACTTCAAGTGAAGATTCAAATGTGAAAAATATTAAGCTATCGTTATTCTCAAGTGATTGAGAAAACATTCAAACTGTAGTTTGTTTAAATGAAATAGATGGTTTCACTGTTTGAACTGTGTTCACCTCTTTATCATGCTCAGTTTCTAGAATATCCATAGGGTAATGTCTCCTTAATCATTTGCTTCAAGATAACAAGTATTCTGCTTTGCAGTGTGAAATGGAAATAAACTAAAACCTGAAATAGGTGATTTTGAGGTCATAATTGTTAAACGGAAAAATGTTTGACATATTTGTTGGCTAGCAGGAATGATGGAAAGAAGGTACAGACCTCTTGCCAAACATAAAAGATAATGAATACTGAAACATAGTGATGATTGTCACTCAAATAGTTTTCAATAATGAGATTCAGCCTGTGTTTTCCTAGCAACAGATGCTCTCAAAGCCCCTGTCATGAATGACCTTTAAGCACAGCATTTGTTGCAAAGAACCACAATATTAACTATCTTTTCACAGATTCAGATATTCCACATAATGTTTATGTTCTGCAGAACACTCATTGTGATTCCAGGTTTTATTTCTTCATACGTTTCTTTCATCTCCACATACACCCCCCCACCCTCCCTGGGAAGGAATTCTAAGAAAATAAACAGGATGTAGCATGAGAAATGGTTTGCTTTTAGGGTGGAATGCAAGCACTAATGTTTGTTCCATTATCTGGAGAAAAAAGGCTATGCAAAACGTTATGGCCAGCTACTGTAGCAGGTATGGCTTTAAAGATTTTTTTTCCTTGAGCATCATTCAGCCATTTAAGTACCAGTGAAAAGGGTTCCCGTTTAACCCTTGAAGCTAAAGATTCTTTCCTGCTGCAACAACACCGACAGAATGGATGAAAAATACAGTGGATATAATAGAAACATTTTCTTTCTCTGCCAGACCCCCATCTAGAAATTCAAGAGAGTTAACACAGTGTCATGGTTTAACCCCAGCCGGCAACTAGGATCATGGAGATGCTCGGTCACTCCTCCCAGTTGGGGTGGGACAGAGAATCAGAAAAGTGAAAATGATAGAACTCATGGCTTGAGATAAAGTCAGTTTAAAGCAAAATCCATACATGCAAGCAAAGCAAAACAAAGAATCCATTCACTGCTCCCCATCAGCAGGCAGGTGTTTGCCATCCCTGGGAAATCAGGGCTTCATCACACATAATGGTTACTTGGAAAGACAAAGGCCATAACTCTGAACATCCACCCCTTCCTTCTTCTTCACCCAGCTTTATCTACTGAGCATGACACCACATGGTATGGAATAGACTTTTGGTCAGTTGGGATGGCTGTCCTGGCTGTGTCTCCTCCTAACTTTTTGTGCACTCCTGGCCGGCTCACTGGAGTGGGGAGGGGGTGTGAGGAGCAGAAAAAGCCTTCACTGCTTAGCAACAGGCAAAACCATCGGTGTTTTACTAACACTATTTTCATCCCAAATCCAAAACATAGCACTATACCTGCTGTTAGTAAGAAAGTCAACCCTATCCTAGGTGAAACCATGACACATAGGAACAGAGAAAGGCTCTTTCTGCTCATCCTCTTCCTGCCCACCTACCCTCTTCCTTCTTAGAGAAGGGAAGGTCCAAGAAAATAAGGAGAGAAGAAGTCACATCAAAGCCCGCTCTTGAGTTTCTGGACCCTACAAACACTATTGCAGGCTAAGTGGAGGACCAAACATCCTTAATTTTCTGATTTAAAATTCAGATATAAGTTTAATGCACTGACTGATGACACGACATCCCTTGCAGAGAGGAAACAAGGGAAAGCGCTGTAAAGGTGGTCGTGCTGTCTTTTTTGAGTTAAAGGAATTCCTTGGGTTCAGTGTGCTGCCAGAAATTCCAAATCAGGTTTGCAGCTTGTCCTCCCCCTTCTTGCAGTGTGTGGGCTGAGACCGCTTGGGGACACACAGGGCTGAGCTACTGCGGGTCACCTGCAGAAGTCCCACCACCAGTCACCCACGGGAGTCCCACTGCTCTGGTCACCCATGGGAGTCCACCACCCATCACTGAGGGGTGCTGCACTGCCTTTCCTACCCCTCAACTCCAACCAAGAGCTGTCCCCAGCACCCAACAGCTCCCTCTCACAAGCACCAGTAGCCTCCCCAGTGTGAAACCAGTATCTGTCGTTTCACAGAGAAAGGGAGGAGGATAAGGAAGAGGTCGAGGAGGAAGAGCCCAATCTGAATTTTCCTTATGTGATTCAGCCCTCTGTGTATGGGATGTGACTGTATCATCTCCTTGCTAAGACTTTATTTAAATGCATACTGAAACTTCTGGTCCTGTTTCTGCTCTTTCCCCACTTTAAAAAAATAAGTAAAGTAAGTAAATTTACTTCAATAAATATACTTCGCTTTTTTTTTGATCTTATCAAGTTCCAGATATTTTAAACAAACCCAGTTTCCAAACTCATTCACATGAGCTATCCTACTGACTTTTTACATTATTCATACTACAAGATCTAGGTTGAACGCGTTTTTGAACAAAGCTATAGTATTTACAGTCATTTTCAACTATATAATCTCCTTTCTTTTTTTTCTCTAAGAAAAATTTCCCATAAAATAAAATCGAATTTCAGAATTTTTTTCACCTTCTTTCCAATACTTCTCCTTCCTTCACGTGCCCCAAAGACCATAAAGAACTTTTGTGGATTTTTCTGGAATTAATTGCATATGTTATATCACAGACACAATTTCTGCACTGGCTAAAAGTACTCTAGCTAGGAGTACTACTATTTTTTAACTGCATTTGTGTATCCAGAGGAGTTACTGTTGTGTATATAATCACACTCTGTTGCCAGAGCTAGTATAAATTACATAAATTACAAAACTCTAATTGGACACAAAAATCTGTGTTGTATATGAAAATGAAAATAGTAGCACTATCAAGGCAACAATGAAGGGACAGACAAAATGAAAAAAAAAATCTCTAGCAGCGCTTTTTAATCTCTCCACCTGTTTTTGTCTGGGTGGTGGCCAAATGGAAAAATGAAACAAGCTTTATGATTTATTATTTTGCATTCTTGTATATGGGCTGTAGAAGTAACAGAAATATTTATTAATGTTTGCAAAGAGTGTAATTTATTATTGATTTTCTTTCTCAACCTTGTTTAGCTACTGGCATGTGGAGACTATGAAAATGTAAAAAATATTTATAATATTTATTACTTCACCAGCTACAACTGCAACCTTCTTTTGGCATGCATAGTCTACTGAATTAATTCTTTCTTCTGTGTTGTTGTTAATTGGAATTAATATTCTTGTTGTGAAACCTCACATATTCTCATTTTATCAGTACCAACTAAGATTAATACTAAATACCTCAGATACTCTGTGCAAAGATCCATGATTGACAAATTAATCACGAAAAGAGTTTTATATTATTAGCGTTCTGTATTTTGAATAGACATTAGCTAAATATACTTTGTATTTACATATCTGGAATGAAGAGCCAAAAGATAAAGTCATGAAATTTATTTCAGTTGCTAAAATTATCATGAAAATAGGAAATAAATGAAAAAGAATGTGTGTCAAACTCCTTGGAAATAGTAATTTAAAAAATAGCACTGGTAGCCAAGACGTCTCAAGATTAGCAGCACTGAAAAAACAAGAAAGAAGCAACAGAATGAACATCTTCACAAAGGTGGATCGATAAATGTAGTGTCAGAGGGTAAATGCTGTGCCTAGTGAGAAGCGGGCAGGACGGGCAGGGAGGGCAGAGGCAGGCTGCCCTGGTGATGGTGTGAAGTCCGTGCACTCTAAGGACAAGCCTGTGCCTCAGCCAGCTGATAGAAAACGGCAATCAGCAGAAAATACTGGTGGGGATTTTTTCTTTCTTTTTTTAATTTTTCCTCTCCGATTATAACTCTGAAGCCCTGAGCCTACGGAAGATCCCTTCTTTGCACCAGGAAGGACTTCCTGGATTGATATTCTGGGATTTCTCCTTTACATATCATTAATCAGCTTATTGCTTTCTCTTAACTTTCAGGTGTTAATAAATTAAAGACAGATCTGAAGCTGTAAGAACGATGGAAGAAGTAGAAAATAGGTTTAACAGAAAGAACCAAGGTGCTCAAGTGACTTTGTTAATCAAAGAGACTGTTACAGACTTATGATCTTGACACTGAGGGTAACTAACCATAACGTTACGAAGCACAGCACTGGCTTTTCCCTCAACATTCATTTAAACAAAATGTTTTTCATAAAAGTCTTCACCTGAAAGAAGGAAAAGATAATTCAGGGAAGTTCTACGTCCTGTGTGATAGAGGTTCATCACAATTGCTTTACATTATCTGCCCTTTATACATTATAAATCACCATAATGTTTGAATACTTTATTTCCCTCATGGTTTGGGAATTGACAGGATGAGTGCACTTGCCCTCAGGTTTGTTATTTCGTACTTCTGCCTATCATTTGCATGTATATTTTCATTTTATTTGCTCCTGTCAGTTCTTTACACGGTAAAGAAGTCTGTTTGAAGGAATGCAAAATGGTGGCCTGGCCAATTCTAAAGTGAACTGTGTCGTGATACCAGCTAAATAATGCATGAATGGATCTGTGCTAGCCATAATTCACTGCTAGTGCTATTTATTTCTTTATCATGTGTCAGTTCCCTTTCCCGTCAGGATATCAAATGGCTACAAAGTGCAGCGCGCTGTTTTCCTTATCTTTGAGCTAAATGTTCCATTATATCACATTTTAGGCTTTTAAGATCGCATAATGAAGCACGCATAAAATCTAAAGTGATCTTGAGTAGTATATCCATGATGCAATATGTTAAAAAGTGATACAGCCCAGGATTGAGTGTTATGCTGCTGCTGTATCTTGTTGGTAAAAAGGAGCATGACTTAAATCATTCAGTCATTAGAATAGCAGATATTATGTTGTTGGTTTGCTACAGGATTTCAGGGCGATTTATATACATCCATTTAGAGACACCTAGAGTTCAAGGAACCTAATTGGGCTGAGATAAGTGTCTTTGTAACTCTGGGATTCACCACTAGAAACTGTTCTCTGGATTAAGCCACTGTGTGTGCTTGCTTTAAATCCTTTGGGCTTAACCTTTGAATTTTTACAGGATGAGCAGGTTAATCTCTTTCTCTTATAATATTCTTCCATAAACGGGAAATGCCACATTGAAGATGTGGCATACTATTAATCTCTTTGTTCTTTTGGATTTCGACATCAGATATGAAACTACATTGTTGAATCAGAATGGCTCATATGGCATTAGTGTAGATACGAAAGAACCTACTTCTCTTCTTTTGTGGAACAAATGGAGTAAGAAATGGATTCTCTGTCTAAGGCGCCTCCCAGAAACATGCATTTGAGTTGTCAGCTTTATATCCTACTTTTTATATTTCGTATTTCAACTAACAATGATGTGTCTATTATATCATTGTTCTTAAAATAAACAACCTAATATTAAGTGTTCCTCCACAGTATGCCACCAAACAGATGCTTGAAAGAACAGCAGCGATCCAAATAAAAATAAAATAGAAATCTTAAAAGGTCACATCACTTCCTGATATTTTAAGTGTCAAAATTCAACTGAGCATAAATATTAAAACCTAAATGTGTTAGCTGTTAGAAAAACTCCCATAACCTCCAAAAATATTTGAGTCGCTTAGCCATTTCTGACTATGCAATGAACTACAGTAAGCATCAAAAAAAAGTGTACTGAAAATTATTATTATATTTGAATTTAATTTTCTCTAGGATATACAGATTCTGAAAAAAACTCCCAATGATTAAAAAAATCTCATTAAAAAAGTGACTCTTTAAAATATATTGTTCTTTACAAGTTCTAAAGCTACATCTGTGTCCTGTGCAGGTACCTGCAGGCACTGCAGGGGACATGTGGGGCTCCAGTTCCCAGTGCTCTAGGGTAGCACTATAATTTCCAATGAAACATTTACTTTTTCTGCCCTATCCCCGCTAAATCCACAAAATCTGCTTTTATCTTATGGTCCGCCCTAAACCAACATATCCTTTCTCTTTTTGCTATGCTGACCTCTCAGCAGGATTAATTAGCTAAGGTGCAGCAGCAGAGCCGAGCCGAGGGCAGTGTATCTCACTGCCTCAAGTGGGCTCACCCCTTCGGATGTTGCCTTTACGATCTAGTTAATAAAATATTTAAACACCTCATTTTTAATGCCCATAGGGAGCATGATTTTAATCACAGGCATAAAGCGTGACTTGGGCAGAACAAAACAGAGACCGGTGAGTGGGTTCCCGTGCAGACTGTCTTTCCCAGATGCGCTGCAGGGGCCGGTTGGAGGGCAGGCAGCCACCCTCAGGCAGCTGGGGCTTGTCCTGCGCTCCATTGGTACCCACACTTGAGACTGAGCACCTGCGGACAGTATTGAAGTTGTTAACAACCTGAGGAGCTGCCGTCCCAGACAAGACCAATGCTGTTTGGGACGCGGCACTGCACTGGGTTTTTTTACTCTGTTTTTTTCACACACAGGAAAATACTCTGATTGCTTCCCCCATTAGTCCTAACGCCGTCAAAAGCCATCACAGTTGACTTGGTCTTCCCTCACTTTTTTAGATTTTTATTTCTTGTTTGGAAGTATAGCCCACTTAGTCTCAAGGTAGCAGAGGCTTGCAGTATCCCCATAAAGTGAACCGCAGAAAATACAAAACATAGCACAGACTATAATACTTGCTAGATTTCCACTTAGAAAAAATACATGGTCACAGATTTCTGAAGAGGAGGCAAATCTAAGTGACAGCAGACAGAGTACCACAAGCCACTAAGCTCATTTTCAACCTCTTTCCTGTGACAAAAGACGATACAGCTATAGGATCAAAAAATAAACCCAGTCATCAGAAGAAGGAGTAACTACATGTCCCCTGTTGCATTGACCAGGCAGGTGCTGAGAATTGGCCGCAGCATCCAGGCATCGCCTGTGCCTGAAGCAGGCTCTGCTCTAAGACACGCAGCTTGGGGAACACAGAGTACCAAAATTTTAGCTTTAATGTCTACAGATATAATCACAGAGCTTTTACATGAGTACCATTTGAGCTAATGCCCAAATTAGCCTAGCTGTTTATAAGATATTAAATGCACTACAAAGCCTAACATGTTTGTTATGCTCCATAGTCAGAGCACCTGTTTAAAAGCCCACTGCAGCTGTACTTTCAGATTACAGGCCATTAGGCAAGTTATGCAGTACCTTATTTTTATAACCTAATCTCTCTTCCTCTTTCACATTTGAATTTTGGAACCATAAAAATGAGATTTCCCCTCCATACACCTTCCCCAAGTCCGTTAGTGATTGAGATGAGAAGAGTAATATTAATATTTATACAATGCTCAGATTTAACTTTCAGTTGCTATGGTAAGATACTGTCATAAAATATTTCATTAACTTTTAATCCTATTTAACACCGCTATTCCCTCTTGAGACTATACTGAAACTTTGGATACTCATGGGACACAATTTTGATGAGAGATTCTAAAATATTTGCATTTATTTTTCTTAAATTATTAGAAAACTGAACAGAAAGACCTTGGATTGGACAGAGTTTCCAAAATGTAAGCTTTCAGTGCCATTCTAGCAGGCATCAGGCCATGTGTTAGCTATTTGAAGGATCACAGGAAAGATTCACACTCCCCTGAGGCAGCAGCAGGAGGGCAAGGGGGGTAGCCTGATGTCTCTGACAGGCCTTGCTGTGACACTACTTGGGGACTGGACCCTCACTCCAGCTGTTTATTCTTCTTAAGGTCTTCAAAAAGACAATAGGGAGAGTTACTATAAATTTCATTTAGTCCCAGTCAGTATTTTCCTTACATCTAAACAAGAGTCTATATCAAATAGACTGTTATAGCATAGTTAAAAATAATTCAAGCTGCTAAAGGTAGCCTAAACTAATTACTTCCAACTAAGCATGGCCCATGAAAGAACAGAGAAGACACATTGCCCATACTGGCATGGGATAAGATGATGATGCATGTGCTGACACGACACTGAAATACCTTCTCCCAGCTCAGCTTTTTCAAAAGGGTTATATAAATTACAGCAATAGAGGCAGGTTAAGATTCTTTTGTTACCAGAGTTGTGATCCATTTCTGCAACTGATGCAAGTCTTCTTAACTTGTTGACATGGAGTACCTCTTTGAGAGGAAAAACACTACAATCACAGAAGAACATCCTAACCCAAGTTATAAAGAACTCCATAATAAGTACTGTTAAGTACAAGTCCAATCAGGGCTATTTGTGTGATCCCCCTCAGGCAGAGGGGTCACTGTGAGGCAGGTTAAGTATCTTAATTTTCTCAAACTAAGAGACCAGCGTGCAGTTGGCTATAGCTCTCTAGGTAAAAGTTTCAAACTGTAACCAACTCTGTAAGGCATCAAAAAGCAACAGCCACCCTGAAGATAGTAATTTTAAAAACCAATATGTCTCCACAGTTCCATTCTCCCTGAAAATCTGAAGAAATACCTAAATATAGTGCTTCTCAGATAGCAGTGTGCCTATTTGTGATGCTTTAATTAGGAGTTATGTAGGATTTCCCAACAACTGAGCTCAAAGGCAATCTGAATCACCAGAAGATATTAATTCACTTAAATTCTTTAGGAAATCTGTTGATCTGGGCCAAAGCTCACACATAATTACTTTATTAATACATTTTTAGTTTGCTTTATTGTGTTTTTATTTCTATTTTTAAATTAAAAATAAAAGCAAACAGGATTCACTAGTTTGTTTTATTTAAAGGCCTAAAAGGTGTTACGGTGGTATAGCGGCCTTTCTCAGGTCTAATTATTCCTGCACGTTCATTGTAGTGTTGATACTTGAAGCCAGAGTTCCAAACCAAAAAAAGTCTATAAAAATCCTATTTGAGGTTACAGACCATGAGCATTTGAAGCCACAAAAGCTTGTATGTATCAGGACAACAACTAAATAGACTTCTCTGTTTTAATTCAATGTTTATCTGCATGAACACAGATGTCTATCAATCTGTCCATAGATACCTATTAAAAGAAATTTTAGTCCATGCTACTGGAATTGACTACATCATTATCCTTTTTGTGCTAGTGATGGAGTATTAAATTTTGGGTTTGATGGGGAAAAGCAATTATGAGAGTCATCAATTCTGTGACTTTGGGTAGTAATCTCTGTTCTCACAGATCACATATTAGGTATCTTCTACTTTCCATCATCTATCAACATACATTATAATCAGTGAAGAGGCAGCCATTTTAATACAAGGTCTAGAGTAATCTTTCCTAAGAAAACTAAGGAGAAGGTATATGTTTAATTCCTTCTTTACTGTGTTTTCAGGAAGCTATATGTAAACAAAACCTTTAATTAGCTCTGTTGCTTATTTTCGATATTTGCAGCAGTCTTTCTGAGTGTTATGCAAATTTCTGCTGAGTGAGACAGTCTACAAATAATCCAATTACAACGCATTATCTATTTATTATGTCAGAATTTAGATTTATTATGCCCCGCTTGGCAACTGTTTCAATGCTATGTAAATAGAAACAACAACAAGCAAACCCAAATTCAATCACTTCAGGTTTTTTTAGACAACAGAAAGATCATTAAGTGATAATAAAAGATAGTTATAATATAAATGCACAGCACAACTACAATAATCATTAAGAGAATTATTTCTCTATGTAAGAGTGAAAATAACATCACTGATTTGTCGCTGTTGTACATAAAGCATAGGAAATCCTGAGGATCATGAGGAAAATTAGGTTTCCATGCCCTATTCAATGATTTTGGTGGTCTTGTGCTACCTTTCCTAGGTCAGGGGGTGGAAGAAGGGATGGAAGGAGCAAATAACTTGTGTGGTGCAGGGAGGCTTCAGGTATTGTAGGACTTCCTTTTTGCTTTTATTTTATTAGCCTTACTAACACATATTACTGATTGCAGCTGTCGTGGTTTTGACCAAATTGACCAACCAGAACGACAGATGGCCCCTTCCTC
>JAOXJM010000079.1:26539593-26567793 GCA_026413425.1 Tringa solitaria | reverse complement strand
AACATGCTGTTAATTTCAGAGTTTAGTCTGTTAGAAGAGGCCTAGCTGGAAAAGTGAAATTACTGAACAGAAAATTAGTTCTGTTTTACCTCAAACCAGGACAGCAGCATACCAGGCTTCACCTTAAAACCCCCCTTAGAAAGAACATGGTATTCTTTCCTCACGCATCATTGTCATACAATGAATTTCGCTGCAATTTACCTATTCAGACAAGAAGTCTCTGACAAATGACTGATTTAACATGTCCTAGAACACATCTAGCTGATAACTTTTAGCTGGATATGCCCCCAACTTGAGGCCCAGCGCATCAGCTACTCTGGAGAATGGCTGCCTTGCAGTCCTCTTCTCAGACATCACATTCATTTTCGAACTACCAAACTTCACTCCTTCCTACTTTTCAAAACAGTTAGAGACTAAAAGTGAAGAAAGGGAAATAATCACCTCAGAATGAGAGAGCCAGAGATAGATTTATCTGCCAAAGCTGTGTTTGGTTTATCATTATGTGTCCGGCACCCATTACACCTAAGCCCTGGTGCCCCATTCTGTGGGGCGGGTGTGTGCACTTGGCACTGACATTGGGGTCGGTGCATTAAAATGGCCCGATCTGCAGAGGGTCTGTGTTAAAGTATTTGATTGTAGTTTGTTGTGCCATTGCTCTGTAGAGAATCCCTGAAGAACCTGTCTGTCTCCACAAGGATGGGTGGAGTATCAGGAAAAAGGGAGTGGATCACCCCAGGAGCTGCTGAGGAGATGCTTGCTCCTGTCTTGCTAATGAGAACATTTTAGCCTTTTTTCTTTCTTTCTTTTTTTGCTGTTGCAACAATAGCATAAGTGGCTTGGTAGGTCATATGTGAGCCCAGCCCCTGAAATGTTCAACTAAAATCCAGGGGAGGGTGCCTAGTTTGTTAAAGGTTTTGTGGATTTGTTATTCTTATCAATACTATCTTTTACATAAAGCTATCTGTTATGCTTCTAATTTCATGTTTAATATTTTATATACCATTAAACTAGCAATTACAAAAGCTCACTTTATCTCCATCACTCTCTTTTCATAACACTTGTGTTGCTTATTAAAAGGTTATCTGTGTACTCTTCTGCTCAGCCCTCTGAACTGGTGTCAGGCATGATGCACACATAAGCTATGTAATTTTGTTTAAAACAGGAGTAAGCCACAGTGCTAGTTTTCAGTCAGATTCCCAGTATGCACAATACACACAGTATTGCCTGGATCCTGTTCCACAGCATCCATCACATAAGCCTAAGCTCATACTCATTTTATTTTTGGTGTCCTCTCTAGAGGTTAAGTCATCTCAATGCTTACTGAGGAGCACTTCCTGACTGGAAAGGTCAGCCTGGCATTACTTTAAGTGGCCATCCTTAAAATTCCTTTGTTAAGTCACAAGAAATGTAAGTAGGAAAGAGAAACCTTGTCAAGCTTACTAAAGCTACTGTGATTTATTAGTTTGTCCCCTGAAATAAAAGTTTTAAGTTGATCGTACTATTCGATAACAGACCAAGTGACATAATCTGTCTCCAATTTCCCCAAGTGGCAGTCAGAGCAGGACCTTCCAAAGACCCTGTGTACGTGCTGTCTCCTAAGTGCTGGTGGAGAACAGCTTTGGACCAAAGTTTCAGAAAGACTTGCAAGGCAATACCTGTCTACATAGGATGAGGATGAGCCAGTGCATGGCTTTCTGGTGAGGGACCTTTGTATAGTTATGTGGTAAATTATGTAGCTCAGTAAATACTAAGTAGCTTTGATATAAAGGAAAAGGAAGTTTTTTGTCAGTAAAGAAAAAATATTTTTTTCTTGTAAACTGAGTCTATCTTATTGTAGGGTTATCTGTAAACAGATCTTAATTTGGTGTTACTTTTATTTGAGTATTTTATTTTATTTTATTTTAGCCTACAGAAGGCGTGCAGGGCTTATTGCATATTGTGTTCATGATTTGCAATTTGGCATTTGCTTTGTGAACATAAGTAAGAAATACTTCTGTTCTTTGACTGGATGAGTCCCTAATTAGAAGTTTTCAGGAAATACTTGTGGACACTTCATGTGTGTTGCATATTCATTAGAGTATTTGCATGAGTATTAAGTTATTCTTACCTACAAATGGTTGAGAAATAACTGATTGCTTGACCCCCAAGAGGGTCGCTCTTGGCAGATTAAGGAATACAGATGAACGACCATGCCAAGTGGACTTCAACAGGAAGCCCCTGAGACTGGCAATCGCACCTGAACTGGTTGTTACCCCCTTTAGCTGATCTCATTCCCTTAAAGTTCATCAAATGGGATATGGATTCACTTATTCACCAGTTATTTACATACATTTGTTGAAATAGATTAAGAAATATACTAGAGATGCCACTGACACATGTATATTTCAGGTCTAAGTCCCAGTTGATGGGCTGATTTCAATGTATTCTTTGCAACATTGCTAAGCATTCTAGTAAACTCACTTTCAGAGTTGTTTCCTAAAATTCAGCCGTCCCTTTTCTGGTTTTATTTCATTATTTTTCATGTACCACAGCAAATAATTATTATTCCCTGTGTTAACGTTCTTTGACTATTTTGTGGGTTGTTGTCATGCTTTTGCTTATTGATTGCTTTATTTAATCTTTTTTGGTGAATGACATGCTGTGGTTCTTTAACTTTTTTTTTTTAATTTTTTTTTGTTAAATTCCATTTTGTAACTTTCTTTCTGAAAATGTATTGTTCTAAAATAAAATAGGATTTCACCATGGCATTTTCATATCCTTGCTTTGTCTCTTCTGCAGCTTAAAAGATATCTAAAGCACCTTTTGTTTTTTCTGACTATATCATTAATTCATGTCTGCATATATTATTCCTTTCTACCTTTCAATATCACATCTTGGATTTTCATCTTTCAGTTGTTTTCCTCTCCTGGTTTGTTTGCATTCTTTGATGATCTTCCTTTAATTATTTTCTGAAAATTTTAATCTTGGGTACCCTTTGTGTTGTCTCTTTACTCTTGTGGTGTTCAGAATTTTTAATTTAGTATCACCTGTGAATTGCATTAGTGCACTGAGAGGTTTATGTTTGTTATATAATGCTGTTATGAGAGGTTTGTGCTTTTGGTGACTAGTGGATTTAAGTTTTGCTTGAAACTATATTTCAGTGGAGTCACCGTAGCTGGACTCTGGCAGCTGTAATATAACACCCTACCCAGACCATAAAAGTCTAGTAATGAACCTAGCTGGGTGCAGAGTTTCAGCTTGAGAGTTTACCTTTTGCATGGATGTAAAGCATGGAAAGGGTCGCTCTTGGCAGATTAAGGAATACAGATGAACGACCATGCCAAGTGGACTTCAACAGGAAGCCCCTGAGACTGGCAATCACACCTGAACCGGTTTTTACCCCCTTTAGCTGATCTCATTAAAGACTCGGAAGTTCCTGGTTTCATAATGGGAGCTGGATTACAAAAGAAAAGAATATAGAGAGGTTTGATAAAGAATTGGCCAAGCAGGTAGACAAACCCAGTTATTCCATGTCTGTGGCCATGGTGGTGACATCACATTTTCAGGCTAGTAAAACCCATGTCTGTGGCCATGGTTGTGCCATCACATTTTCAGGCTAGTAAAACCCATGTCCTGGGCTTGCTGCATAATGGATGTAGGTCTTCAAACCCTTCACTTGAACCTTCTTCATGCTTGCTGCATGATGGATATAGGTCTTAAAACCCTTCACCTGAACATCCAGACCAAGGTGACAGAACTCAACTGCACTTGGTGTGAAACTCTCCCATCACATCGAGGACCACCTGCATTTGCTGTTGCTTCCCTGTGGTTTTTTGGCTGTTGTTACTCATAAACTGGTAACACTTGCAGGACAATTTATTGAACACTCAAAGTTGTCCTCCCTCTTGCAGAACGATACTGCAGGATCAGCGCAAAGAAAATTATCTCTAAACAGTGATGTCCATTGGAGAGAACTCAGGAGATACTTATGCAATTAAAAAAAGAACAAGCTTTCTGATATATCTCAATCACAGCTGGATTCCTCTCTGAATGATAATGATGACAGGAACTGTAATTTTCTCATGGGGTTTGGGTCCTGAATGGGAAGTAGAAATATGGAATTTTGAAATCTGCTTTTTCAATTGATGAATTCTGTTTTACATTTATTTATTTGGGAAGAGTGTTAAAGATTGGCCATTAAAGATGTTGTGGTAAAATACAATGTTAGTCATGAGAAACTAAATCAGCTTAAATGTCAAAAGCTGAATGTTCTATAGCAGTTTTCAGGATTTTTTTCTTAATATTAATTTATTATCAGTCAATCTATTTTATTTGAAAACCCTAAAAATACCTGTCCTGTCGTTGAAAACCAATATGGTGAAGGTTAAGACAGTTTAAGGCTTCCACTGAAAAAAGCAAAAACAGTGAAAACACAGCTCAGCATAGTGCTCTCCATGTGAACAGAAAAATAAAGCAATAAAAATGTTTCCTTATTATAAATTCTTAACACTGTATTTAAGCTAATTCCATTTGATACTGTCTGGCTAAGAAAGTATTTTTGAGACTGTCAGACTTGAAGACGTGAGTGAAGTCATACTGACAGTGATTTGAAATTTCCACTCTGGCATTTCGAATTTGATTAAAGGTTTGAGCTTTTAAAGCTAAAGTGCATGTTTTATACAACACAGTAGGGGCCCTATTGTCAAATGGTCTGAGGAACTGTGAATCGACAGCTATCATTGAAATAGCACAAATCCACCAGCAAGATCTCCTAAAAGACTATGGGGGTGTTATTATAGCACCTAGTGGAGTATATTACTTATTCTGCAGACATTTTTCTTATAGCTGTCAGTTGCCTTGTAACAAAAGCTCTGGCTAAAGGAAGCACACGGAGTTTCTCTAGGGCATGTGAGCCCTGGTCAAAGGAAGTTCTTCAGCATTTCTTGTGCACATTAACAGTGGAGGCAAATTTATACTGTCATCATATCTCAGTAACTTGCGCACAGTATGTTTTAGTACATGTGTGATATCAAATAATGCTACGGGAATACAATCTTCATGAAGGGACTGTTATTGCAGTATTGGCTGTAGCCTCCCCACTTAGTATTGCTGAGGGGGCACAGGTTTCAGTCTTACGGAAAAAAGGGTGTTAGGGAAGGGGGGAAAAGGTGTCTAAACGCCCCAGGCTTCCCCCTGTTCTGGTCAGACAGGTTAAAGTTTAGAAAGAATAATAAAATTCTTGCTGTGGTCAGTTATTTTACTCTTAATTTGAAAAGAGGGGTGAAACAGAACAATGTAGTGAAGCAGTATTTTCGCAGTCTGTTACTTGGCCTATAAAGAAAGTGGAAAATGGGTGGATATTTGACCCCTTTCCTTCTCTTTTAGGTAAGGCCAAAGCAAATACCTTGACACACGCAAGCTGAGACTGGCTCTTCTGAAGTGTAATGCCTGGGTATTTGGGTACCTCCTCTGTGCTGGCACCCCCGTTTACAGTTCCTTGTCTTTTGAAGGAAGTTAAGAAGCACAGTTAGCATGACAAGCACATCTCATGCCCAGCAAACAAAATGATTCACAAAGCAATCTTTTCGTGGGTTTTTTTTTGTCTCTGCTTTCTAACCCTCTTCAGTAGTCTTGGTAATTAGGAAATATTTCCTGCTTTGTCAGTTCAGATTTATTTGTTCTCTGCTAGTATCCCCCACATGGCTGGAATACAAATCATTTGCTGGAAAAAATTAGAAGTGATGAAGAGGAGGGTGATTAATGACCTAACATTTTATTTTACCAGATAAAGCAAGAGGGGTTTCACTCAGTTTGCCTCCAGATAGTGTTTTGTATTCATTTTGCAACACAGTTAGAACTCAATTGTATCAAAAGTGAAAATTCATAAACCTACAGCAGTTTGTGAAATGTGAATGATTGATTGCATACAGCCAGAAAACTCTTGAAAAGATAAACTAATTCTGTGATGAACAACACATTTCATACTCAATTAATTATACAGTACATTTTGTTTCAAAATATTAAATGCCTAGAACAGTCTTCTGCCTGAAAGCATCTGGGCTTTGTAACAAGACAAAAGTCTTGGGTTCAATCAGCTGTCTGTATGAGAGTTTAGAATGACTTATGTCTGAATTAGAGAGGTTTAGGGCAGTGATTTCCTGGCAGGAAATTAATAATGAGCTAAATTAGAACATGCCTAGAGATGATTTAAACAACTTAGCTAGCATTGTCTGTGACAGGCTGTCATTTTTTTTCTCCAGTTCTACTATTGTCTAGTAAATAACTGAAATCATTAAAATGTTGGCAGTGCACTGTGACTCATCTTGCAAAACCAGACTCATTCATACCATCTTTCAAGCAAATTTTTATGGAAAAGCAAAAAAATCCAAAAGGAACTAGACAGTCATATTTGAACAGAAGATGGGAGATGGGTAGCTGAAGAGTATGTTCTTGAGTCTTGTGGTTGAGCATGGCAACACACAGGCCTGGTGCTTCTGACTGAGACAGCTTTTAGTGTTGCTTTGTATTTTGTGAAATAAATCCTAACATCAGAGTGGATTCAAATCCTCTTCACACTGCAAGGGTGAGAAAACTGAACCAGAGGGAAACAGCTAACATCTCTGGCTCCTTCAAAAATAGCATTGTACTCAGTCATCTTTTACTCCCTTTTTAAATCAGTGTAGACCAAAGAGAATTAAAAAAGGAACAGAGCTGGAGAGAGGGCCTTAAGGTTCAACATCCAGGTGTTTGAGCTGGTGGTGACAACAAGCACTTTCCCGAAGCAAATCTCAGGAAGTTCTATCTGCCTGGTCAGGCTCTGTCATGCCAAGATAAATTATTTCTGACCTTTTTACTATTTCAAGGTAAAGCAAAACCAAAATCATTTATCTTACTGTCCAATTCTCAAAAATTAATATCAATTCTACAGCATTGGGGAATGAATCAAAGAGGGCATGAGTAGTTAAATGATGGCCAGTGACATTAAACTGCCTGCTGTGCGCTGAGAGATCTTGTTCAATAAAAGTGACAAAACAATACAAGCTCTTATTATTCAAGTGGCTCCTGAAAATGCAGGGCTCATTATATGATTGACAGTCATTTCTGAAAAAAACCAAAACAACTAACCCAAAACCAAAATGAAAACCAAAACCCTCACTATCAGCAATTTCACCAGGGAGGCAGTGGAAAAAGAGCTGTACAGCCTTGCCTTGGAAGTTCCTAAGAGAATAAAACGTCCCATTTTCTGTTCCCAAAGATTGAGCTTCTAACTGTAGCAGCTTCACATAACATGGGGTCTTCAGAAGTACTGCCACATTTCCTTGCCCTGCTGTGTCCTTGGAGGTGTTAGAGTAGAAATAACTCCCCAGAGAAAACCAGAACTGTGGCAGCATGCAAGAGCATGCCCAGAGAAGAAAGGTTCCTCAGCCTCTGCTTGGCCGGTTGTGCTCACAACCCATTTACTTTAGAATTGAGTTTAAATCCTGTGCTGCATAGTTCTTCTACACGAATGAATCCCATAGGACTGAAACAGAGAAACTTTTGTATCCCAGAGGAATATACAAAATACTATAATACTAGTCACTTCCCTCCAAGAAAAGTATACTGGCTAAATATTTATCAGCACCTTGCAAAAACTAGTTTTGCTTTCAGGGTATTCCAGTGGAACATCTTCTACTGAAATATTCTTACAAGCATAGTTCCCTTAACTTCAGTAGAGTTTGATCAAAATAGATATTGTACAATATGAATTTTCAGTTTTATTCATAGTGGCTTAGATTGTACAGCTAATTTTCCAAGCATCAGCATCTTTCAAAGGATGAGAAATACAAGTATTTATTGGGGGAAAGTTACAGGAAGGAGACAAAACATCGTTTCAATACTATTATTGTTTTCTTTGTGGTCCAGACTTCTATTTAGTGGTATAATGAATGGACAGTTCTTTCATGGAGAACTAACAGAACAGTAGATAAAAGTAATGGATCTGTAAACATTGAAGTTCTCCTATTTGAGGTGGAAATCGTAATGGAAAATTAGAGACACAACCAAAGTATTGGAGTGTTTACACTGTCTAGTTTACTGATGTTCAGTTATATCTTAATGGGCTTGTTGCACTTAGGGTATTATTTACAGGCACTGTAAGTTAAGTGAGGTTACTTAAAATACGACTGCCTATTCTGCAGGATGTCTAGAAATACAAATAAAATAAGTAAATGCTACTTGTTTGTTTTTTTCTCTTCTCACATTAATGCAGAGTTGTTTTGATACTTAATCTTTCTGAAACATTTGCTTTATCTTAGCAGATAATTAAAAGTATCTCTACTCTGTTTTGTTTTTCTTTGTGGGAGAAAACAACAATAAATATTTCTTATGAAGTGCTTCGAAATCAGGAAGTAGCACAGCAGTTTTATGGTGAATACAACAACTAGTAGATCCAAAGCTCCAAAACATAATTTGCTGTTATGTTCATGCTTCTTTTTAAAGGGTAAGGAAACTAAGTGCACACACGGCATCATATTGAAAGAAAGGAACGCAGAGCAACATTGAGATGAAAGGCCACTCTTCTGTGTGAAACGGATCCAGTAGGTTTTGGGTACTATCTTTGTTTGAAGACTGTATCGTCTGGTGCTGAAGGTGTTCTATGATTTTAACAGACTGGCATCTGATTTACATCATGGGTACTAGCTTGGATGTGTGCATGTTCAGGGCATGTCAGTGACCGCTCGGACTTCGGACGTGCCCCCAGTCCTGCAGTACCTGTTTGTGGCGGTTTCTGTCCCCTTTCATAAGTGCTGTAATCTTTCCTATTTAGGGCAATGTGCACATTTATTAGAAGGCTGTTTTTCAATTATGTTCCAAATACTGCCATGGATTGAAAACATGGATTAGCTAGACAAATGATTCAAAGCTAATTAGTTAAAAATAGATTCTCTTTTTCCAAATACTCCTTTAGTCCCCTTCAGCTATTTAGCACTTTATAATGAGCAGAATTACACAAGTGGGCCACCTTTTAAATACATTTTCTCCTTAAAAATCAATAAAGACCTTTTAAAAAAATTCAATAGTCAACACCCATGACTTATACAGGTGACTAATTCAATACAATCAACTTATCAAGTGATTTCAATTCTACAAGTGAACGCAAATTGTCGCTGTTTACTAGAGCACTTCTATTAAAAGTTCATCCATGAAAATTACAGACTGTCATTATAATTTTTATTTTTGCTTATTTAAACCTTTCACAGAACGCTTTCTGCATTTACTAGAACAGGCCCAGTTGGAATACAAATTACTTTTGAAAACAAAATAAATCATTCCCAAAGCAAATCTTAAGCAGAAACATAAATTTGTGTTGATACAGCAGCACGGTTACAAGAACATCAGCTGTGTAACAAGATACATACAGAACTTGTTTGCAAGCCAAGCAATACTATATAAACTTAGCAAGCAATGATCCATTAAATGAGCCCTCCTATACATGATTTCAAGCATGGGTTAGGAGCAACACTATAGACTTGATTCAATTATCCAGATGGTAAGAAAGCAATTAGGATTAAACCAGAAAATAACATTGAGGCAAAGGCAGGATATCTCAGAGATAAGTGATCCTTGAACTTAAATTTAGGTTTTTGAGACTGGTTTGAGGAAGTTTAGGCCTGGTGTGTTGTATGAGTGTCATTAGTGGTAGACAGAGGGGATGACAGAAGCTTTAGCAAGTGATGATGAGGTCCTGGTCCCAGCAAGGTCACTCAGTGTAATTTTTGCAAGAGACTGCTGTGGAACCAATATTTAATTCTGAGCATTGAAATCAGATGGTAGGGTACTTGGAACAGGGGAATGGGCTTGAATTTTTGGTAGAAACTGTAATAACGGCACAAGCAAATAACTTGTTTCCTGTTTCTAGTAAAACTATGGGGACAGAAACTATTGTCTTTGAATTCGCAGGAAGTGTACTGCTGTCTTTCCCTGTTTTCCCTCATGATCCTAAGAAAAAGGTTCTGAAATTGCAAAGTAACTAAGCCCTGTTTTTTGTAGTGGAGAGTTTGATTTTCTAAACATTCAGGTTTATTAAATGCAATACATCACTATGTCCTATTATCTTACATACAGAACATCTGATTATTATTGGAATAACTCAAGTTTTTCCAGTTCTTTTCTTTATCCTCTCTTAATATCTCGTTTAGAGCTGAAGGCCTTTAAAGTTCTCTTAATAAATTATAACATAATATGATGAAATAGAAGGAAAATCAAAGTTTCCATATAGTTAAAGGAAAACTTTTTGCATAAGATTTACACAGATGACACAACTTTCCAATAAATATGGGTATAAGAGATCTGGGAAATACAATATTGTTTGCCATTTAATAGTATTTAGTTTTCTTCTTGAAAGTGTCGGAAAAATACCACAGGATTGCAATCAGATTACAGTTTTCAAATTGTCATGAAGATAGATTAGATTTGTTGTACCATTCACTATTCTCATTACAATTATCATCACAAGAATGAATTCATAATATGTCATTTCCTATTCATTAGAGACATTGTCATTGTAGAATGTGAAATGAGCATTAAAATGCCTCACACATCCCACACAACATGACAGTACTGTAAATCAGACCATTTTGACCTTTTCAATGTTCAGTTATTTGATATGTTGGTCAGTCCTATTCCCTGTTTATTTGCAATTGGTTGAATGTGCTATTGGAAAAACTTTGCCTTCATTTGCAGTATTAAGCTTACAATAGGCCTAAAGTGGAATTAGGATGTCAAGAGTTGGCAAACCATGTATTAAAGTCTTTATCAGGTCTTGTGTTCCCGTTAGCATATATATATTTGAAAATATTGAACAAGAGACAGAATGATAGACTGGAAAGGACAGAGACTCAAAAGTAACTTGCAAGAAAGAACTTTGGAATATGGCAAATTCCTGGAAAAGCCCATGCTGACCCTTACCTTTAAAAGAAATTGATCACATTCACCTTACAAAACTAATAAGACCATAAAAGAGAAAGTAGTTAAAATGGTATAAAGAATAGCCATTTAATAAAAAATTATGTTCATCTACTGATATCACACAAAGGAAATGCATTCTCATTAACAAATACAAGATATTAACAGAAAACTTTCCCTATCTTTTCTCCTCCCTTTCCTTCCTGCCCCAAATAAAGCCACGCTTTTTCACCTGTAATGTTAGCAACAAAACAGCTTTGCTAGGTGTAGCACAAGGAGAATTTTGGTTTAATAAAGGTGGTATACGACATCATTCCTCTTCTTTCATTGGCATGTATTTTACCGTGGCCTGGTATATAATGATCTGTAATGAAGATGACTAGCCAGCGGGGGGAGTAGTGTAGTAGATGACTACGTATTTGTTCCTCCACATTTGGAAAATATTAGTTAAATATTAAAATTACTATTTTTAACATAGTGTGATATAGTAACTGAATAAATGTCAAACGCTCTCTACCGCTTTGCCAAAATTTCCAAAAGCAATAAGAAATTTGGGGGTTTGCCTGGAAGGGGAAGTTATTTGCAAGAATTAATTGGTTCAGCCTTTCTAAAAATCTCACGTAAAATAAAGCACTAAGGTGCTTATGCACCTTACTTTTTTCATACCTATGTTATCTATATTAAATCTTAGGTCTATTAAAACTATTTCAATACTTTAGATTTCAAAAGCTGAAAAAAAAAGAATTGAAACTATAAAAATAAAAACAGGGTTAGAAGAAGGTACCCTTGCCTTGATGAAGGTTGAGAAGTTGAAGGTTTAAGCTAGTGAGCAGTGAAAGAGGAGAAAAGAAAATACATAGTTGCATAAAATATACATTGGTGAAAAGCTTGATAGATTTTTGGCCTGTACAGAAGCTCTTTCAGCAGAGCATTACTCATTCACCTAAATAGGATTAAGAAAATATCAGAAGATTTGTGCAATTACAGTGTGCATCAAAAGTCTTTGAGGGCAAATATGTGGAAATATGAATGCTAAAAGGAATTGGACAATCACTAAAAAGGGTTTCATTAAATACAGTCTTATACATGAAAATGTATTGGCAAAGCAGGCAAACTAATTGAATTTTTTTAATTTTATATTAAATTAAAATCCTATGAAATATATACCATTGGTCACTTTGTCTACTCTAAAACCTTCTCCCTGCTTGGCATTGTTGTAGGATTATAAAAGCTGTTTTAGAAGAACATTTTCCCTCTCCAACCTGCCAGGAGGATTCAGTTCTGAACACCTCTGCTGTTGTTTTGGTCTTTCTAACAAATAACTAATTTTGAATTCACAGAGAGCACGTGACTTGTGTTGGTATGCTGACATATATAATGTTTGCTCATCTAACCTCTAATTTTGGCTGCAAAACTTGAAAGCACTAAAGGAAATTAAAGACTGTGAGCAGAAAAATATGAAATTTCTGGGTTATTGAATCTTAAGCTTTTTGTTTCAACTGGATATTAAAAGCATTTGAAATAAAGCGCAAAATATCTCCATATCAACATAGCTAATATCACAATATGGAAAACATGTCTCATATCTTTTTTGATAGTTTTGAAATGAGTCTTAGTAAAGGAATTTCAGATACTTTCTGTCTTTTTCAGGAACTATGTTAATTTTTTCTATTTTACCCTTTTCACTGTTAAGCATTCAGACTGCTACAGGGTTTGTACTTCTGAAATTTTCCCTTTACCTTCAGCAAAGGAATATTCTGCTCCTGCTTAGTTTGACTTAGGATTTTTTTGCTTTTCTCTTTGTTCTTCAAGAATCTGGGACAACTTGCTGGGATTTACTCTGGCTGCAGGAAACATGGAAATGTAAAGTGCCAAGCTTCCATTTGCCTTTCTAAACCTATTTCTGGCTGTAATTTTTTTTTGTACTCTGAAGCAACTATTTTTCTTTCTCACTTGAAATTGCTTTTTATGTATTAATACATTAAAACTCTATCACTCAAGTTCACTCTGACCAATTCCTAGCTAGCAAAGGGGGAATTCAAAGGGAGGATATTAAGAATAGCAGATAGCCTGGCTCCTTTATAGGGAAAGTGCTTTTGGAGCTAGAAAGCTCTTAAAACTATGCAGTGTTCAAGCACTTCTAATATACTTGAATATGATCTGAATTAAGTCCACCTGCCTTTCTGTATACTTATATCACATTTGTTGCAGTAAGCTTGTAGCACTGAGAAAGTTGGCATTTTTCTCAACAATAGATAAAAGAAAATATTTAGCTTCTAGTTTCCCTCTTTCTCATGGTGATTTCAAAACAACCTCTGCTGATGTTGTACTTTCTCTTTCTTTGCTGAGTTCTGGCCTTTTTTTTTTTCCCCCCAGAAGCTGATTTTGAGAGGAAGGTGGGGGGAAACATGGAAAAAAAACCCCAAACCTGGTTTAGACAATTTACAAAAATGGTTGGTCTAGACAATGTTGCTCTAGTGGAAACAAGTGATTCTTGGTAACATTAACTTTGCCCAGAAATGCAAAACCTTATGAGTTAGGTGTTATTGCCTGTAATTGCCATGGCTGTTGAGTGGTGATAAAAGTCTCTGTGGCAAAAGCAATGAGTGAGATTATTTTGGCAGTTCAAAGATTGGCTTCTCAATTTATCACACAGAATAGTCTTGTTTTTCAAAGGTAGAGAGCAATAATTAACTTAAGATCCATTTCCTCCTATTGACTGTTAATGTTATAATAGAAAGTGAGAAGCTGATACAAAATATCCCCTGGGTGTATGACATTTCTTAATTTCTCTACAAGTAGGGCCCTGATCTTACAAATGGTTATGGCTCACATTTTCCACAATTTTTATTTTTATCATTTCCATTTTGGAAAGATATCTTGGAGGTTCTCACTGTTTTCACCTCTGTTGGGAAGAGGGACAATGCGTATAGAGAATGAGCTTAGGCTGAAATCTGTAGAAGTTTATTAAAGCTGAAATATTTAGATCCTTTTCTCACCTAGTCAACGTTCTTAGTAGTTTTATCACATGAACACCAGAACATAGTGGTTTGGGTTGGAAAGGACCTTCAAAGATAATCTAGTTCAGCCCCCAAAGTCACATGCCAAACACCCAAAGGCACTGTGTTACATCCAAATGTGTAGCGGAGGGCTGAAGAGGCCCTTCTTGAGGCCAATTACTTGTTATGATGTACTGTATTATAATCAGCTTTTTACTGTGTCATCTAACAATTTATAAAAGTATTTTCTTACATGAATTATTGCACTGTTATTGGCATGCAGAGCCTAATAATTAATTGTTCTAAAGAAATTCATTTCTCTCCAACATGTCATTGTTTTCTGCCTTTGCTTTAGAACAAAGCTGATGTGCTGTAAATCATTCTCATTCTGCATATTGCTTGCATCCTTAATTACAGCTATTTGAAGACCAATAACTCTCTTGCAGGAAAAAAAAAGAAATATAAAAACTTTCACTTTATACAAGTCCAAATTAGACTAAAAAAGAAACCTTTCATATAGTTTAGCTCCAGCCGTCTAATTTGTAAACATTGATGTAAATTACCTAAACAGTCAGTTTCCAATTAAAATGGTGCACTAAGTTCATTGTACAGAAATTGCACACATGGGCTCATTCACTGGGCAATTGATTAAATTGTTGCTCTTAACACCAGCTCATCCATTTTGTGGATACAGAATGTGAATCAATCCTACTGGAGTAATCTGTCCCAAAGATAAAAACACCTTACAGATAAATAGATCAGTTCAGAATATTTGTAAGAGATCAAAATAAACAAATTCTGGTTTTGATCAAATTGAGACCCTACATTTGCCTTCTGAGTATTGTATATGGCCTCCACTATAATAGTAACTGTGGCAAATTCAAATGAAACCTCTTTAGTTCTGAAGTACAGCAGAACTCAAAAAATGAAACTAAAATGCCTTTTACTCAAAGAGGTTGTTCTTGTAGTTCCAAGAGTACAATTCAGGAGTTAATTCTGGTGGCGGGGCCATTGTGTTAAGTAATAAAGGAGATAGTGCATTATTCTAGCCTATATTCTGTAGCCTATGCCATCTTGTGTTGGTTCCCCAGTGGAAATATTTCCCTATTTATCCTGCTTATCACTGTGTACTTAAAGCATTATCCCAAACCAAGTTGGTACTCTCTGTAATCCAATTGCTCCTGATCTTCTGTAGCCTTGAAAGAAAAGAGTGTATATTGACATTTTAGATTATTCTGTGTTACTGCATTAAAAGCCAAAGGGAGGGATCTTTCATTTTGTTGAGTGATGAGATTAGTATCTTGTCCCTGGTTCCAAAGTCACAGTTTAGCAGAGGAAAATTCTCTGTGCTTCTCCTGCACCATTTGTCCTTCTGTTACAGTTTTGAGAAGGATAACTCAAAGGCTGGACCAGTGATGAATTTTCAAGGCTCTGAATTTGAATGTGGTCAATACAAAAAGTAACTGAAATGGTTGTGCACTCCTGCAAGAAACTTGTACCTCAGAATGGATGAAGTAAGATTACTGCTGAATGGGACAAACTGCTAATGCCAATAACAACAGGGACACAGTGACTGCCAGGGACACAAGTGTTGTTCAGGTATAAGGAGTATTACCTGCATACAAACTTGATGGCACAGATCTTGTTAGCATTGGAAAAAGGGAATTTAGAAGGATCCATTTCATTATATTACACTAAAATAGCAAACCCAATTATTTTTAAAGGATGACAAGGAAAACAGCTTTGTTTTATATCAAGCTATAGAAGTGTTGGGTCCCAAGATAAGAAATAGCGATGAATCTGAAACATATTAAACACCTCCAAGGAAGAAGTTTCACCTTGATAGCAACATTAGAGAAGCTGCTCTAAATGATACTGTTTGTAGTGCGAGGCTACTCAGCCATGTACAAGATATGCACGCGAAGAGGTGATGGAGCAGAAGGAAACTTTTTAAGCAAGGAGGCAGGGGATTCAAAAATGAGTGACTCTGAAACACAGGTGTGTGAGAATAATTTTCTTTGAGTTTTAGTACGCCTTCTCCGTTCTTTAGGTCTTCCCCTGAATGGTTGTACTGCTGAGAGTGCTGCATTCCTATTGCAAGCCATGATGAAAGGGCAGATGATCAAACTGAGGAGGTGACAAGTCATTACCCTTATTCTGGAACAGAATTCATTTCAAAAATGACAGTTTTAGTATACACAAAGATGCAGAAAGATTTTTTTCCTAATTAAATAATATTTCCTTCTTAAATGGTGACATATTTCTACGATTCAAAGAATAAAGAGATACCTACCTGCCAAAAACAAATCATAGCTGCTGTCAGAAGTTTCTCCCTCAGATGCCTTCATATCAAGTACATTTGGCACCTAAAAGCATGACACGGCATGAACCTTCGATGTGCATCAAATTGTACTGGAGCGGAAAAGCCTTGTGCTGGAAAGGGAATCTGGGGCTATGCTTCATGCATACTTTTCTGTCCATACCTTTGCAAAACGATGACCTGAGAACATACATTTTTATACCTACAGTGCCAGTGTACACTATTTAAACAAGATTTAAATGCTAGATTAACATTGAGATTTTATTGCTTCGACTGCTATTCAAGTCTGAAAAAGAAACCGTAAACAGAAGAAACGTTCAATAAACTGGAATGTTTTAAATAGCAAAGACTTAAAATAAAATCATATGGAACCACTTTGTTTGTGATGTCAGTAATATTTGTTGCAAAAAGCTGCAGTGCTTCCAACACCTCACTTGTAGACAATCTCCTTTAGTTTAACGTGCTTCCTCATACATATAGTTGAGGGTAATCAGAGAAAACTGGGATTTTCTTTGCCTTCTCTGGCTTTCTGTCCCCCACCTCTACTGCCCTCTCAGAACTTAGGCTTAGGTATGGCAAAGGGCATTTTCAAGACTACCTTGTCTGTCTCAGATTATTCTTATGATGTAAAATAATATCAGTCAATTGTTTTGTCTTGCTGCCTTCTTTTCCTAGAACTGCCAGACTTTGTTGCAGAGAACCACAACTTTTCAGACAAATTATATGAAAATTGCAGCCAAGAATACTTTTGTATGTCAGGAGAATACACGGGATACTTGGGTGAATGTGCACCTACATACAAAATGGACCTGCAAATTATATGGACAAGTCATTTAGAAAACCAGGCTAAGTATCCAACATTTCCTTTTATTTTATTTATAACTTAGAAGCCTTCAGCCAAGCTAGGTTAATTATGTAAATGGTACAACAAGATGATTTTGCTTCTGCTGGTTAATTTTCCCCAATGTTTCAGGTCAGTAAACAGCTTTGGTTTTCCTTTTTTTAATTTTAATGCATTAAAATCTTAAATTTAGTTATTATTTCCTGAGGTCTGACAGATACTCTAGAAGGTCTTAACATACTGCACCTGCACTGTTCTTTTTCACTGCTAAGTTGCTATATTACAGCACATTGCTAATAGAAGTATTTCTTAGTTCTCCTTGTCCAGTCACAAAATCAGTGGGTCCTGTCTGTTAATTAAAAAATTCTATACTTACAAAGGTTTTCCTTACATTCTTTAGATATATTTTGCTAAACTAAACTTACATAATTAAAAAAAAAAGTAACTAAATTCAGTACCTATCCTTTTGTGTTTTATTCCTAGAATATTTTTGACATGACTATCTTGGGATGAAAATAGTCCCATTTTTTTATAAATGTCACGTATTGCCAAAACATTAGGGGGCTGAAAAGACAGAAAAAGCTTGTATTGCTGTTTCCTCTTCATTTTTCTTGAAGTGGATCTTCCTCTATAATGGATGCAGAGCTATGAATAGATCTTTCCCATAAGACTTTCAAAACTTAAAAAAAAACAACTCCAACTTTTCATGGAGAAAATGTTGATGGTTGGAGTATGTGCCCTACCTCTCCCCAGAGCATCTTGGCCAGATGCCCTTGTGCAGACTGTCAGCAGTTGTGACAGAGCGGGTTTAACACGAAGTAGAGCAGTGCTGGCTCATTTACTGCAGCCAACTCAATCATCTGAGGACATACCGATGCAAGTGAGGCAGGTTTTCTCACTGCCTCCTGTCTAGGATGGTACAGATGCTGTTTCTGTCTTTATGTCATACCATTTTAGTGAGGTGTGTCACATGAAATAATACAGCAAGACATATTGGTAACAGCAATTATTTCAGGGAGGGCCCCCTCCTCCTAGGTCACGTTCTGTCGGTTACGTAGCCATTATTGCATTAGCAATAGGAAGCCGTGTGGTGAATGATTGTGTACTCACCAGTTGCATTTACTAAAAGGTGAGAAGAAGTACAAATAGATACTAAGAAACACCCAAAATTTTCCTTTCCTTTTGCAAGACTCTAAGTTTCTTTAATTTGGCTTTGCAATTAAGAAAGTAATAATTGCAGACTGCTGTGTTTGTCAGCTGGAATATTTAAAAATTTTGATGCAAACTCATTTAGTGCATCTTCCTGAGTTCAGGTTGCCTGTTCAGAAAAGCATTTCTCCTTAGAGAATCTCCACTGCTGTTTAGCAGCATCACCGCTGAATGACAGAGTAACGGCAGACTGTTCACTGATCTGTGAACACCAAGCAGTGCAGCCCTGTGAATACCCGTGTGTTTGTAACTGTGAGTATACCTACATACTCCACAACAGGTAGTGGGATAAAAAAGTCCAAGTTAACACGGAATGGGCACGTTAATTAATGAAATTACATTACATGAATGAAAACCCTGCTTGGGTCTTTAAGGCGTGCCTGATTTACACTATGTCTGCAGCAAAAAGCCTATTGGAAAATGAGGTGAGGATAGAAGCTTCATTTACAGGGAGCTTTATATACAGATATTTCTAGATGAACTTGAACCTATGCCTGAGTTAAATACACACAGATACATTTTGAGCTTGCTGACCATTTTAGGAAGAAGATAAATGATGAGGGTGTTCCTGAGGTTACATGATTGAATTGTGGGTGCACATGCATTGAAACAAACATTCCCAATGCAGTTTTCTAGTGAGCTTTGTGACAATGCATAGGACAACTTGAGAGTGGAAAAATACTGTACTGAATATTTAGGATTCTAGACACATTTGGTATATTTTAATTTAGATTCTTAGGTCTACCACACTGAGAAACCAAGTTCATATCAACCCTTATGAAAAATCAGTATGTTTTGAAAATTTTTAACATTGCCTAAGTGTATACTCGAAGCTAATTGTAGATTTTTTCTAGGCGAAGACAAGTTAACAATAGCTGAAACTTTTTGTTTAAGAAAAAAATTTTTGGACAGTTTTTAGTCTTAATTATTTTGCTAGAGGCTGAACAACGTGATCTCTCTCAGGGTTAGAAAAGCAAAACAAGCAAAAGATCCTCCCAGCAGTTTCAAGTTCTGTCCTAAATTTTTGCCCGATAAAGCAACAGGTTTCCAAAAGAGATATATAAAGGTATCCTAAAGATATCCTAAGCGTAAGGTTAGATTCCTATCATAAGCCTAAGTTTCCTTTTTTCCTTCTGTAGGACCATAACAGTAGATAGAGTTCATGACACTTTCTACACAGGACAGCTCAATCAGAGGGGATTCAGATAGCTGATCTGGGTTTGCACCATGTGTTTCTGATACACAAATGGCACCCTAAAGTCATCTTGTAATGTGCAGAGTCATATTTGCTTTATCTTTATCTTAGCTTCCTAGCCCCAGGCTGTGAGACAAACACTTACTCATTGGTGCATTAACTGCTGTGATTCCTCAGGCATACCCTGGACATCTACATGCAGGTGGGCCGTGGATGATTAGCTACAGAAAAGCTACATGGCTTGGGTTTTTGTCTTACACTGCTGTTATCTGCATAAATCTATCACAAAAGCTGCCTTAGAGCTGGATGCTCCACAGTAGAGGGTCTGTGGCATCAGTTTGAGCCAGCAGACTAACAGCAACTGGAAGTAGCTGCGGGAAGCACCTGCACACTGAAGTTCCCAATGAATCTTTGTCCGCCCATAGATTGCTTCTTGCGTCATGCTTGAACAACCTATGAAAATGAAGTAAGAGCAATGGATGCTGAATGCCAGCTAACACCAAAGGGAAGCGAGCTCTAACAGATGACACTCAAAAAGCTCTGTCCAGAAAGGAAACGACCAAGTGCTTTAAACAGCCTGGAGTACTCTCTTCAAAAGAAAATTTTCTGGTATTGGTGATTGAATGTTGTATTTCTTTGGGACAAAAAGGTGCCTTGGACAAAACTGGATCTGGAATCTGGACCCAATACACCTTTCTTGTCAAATGCTCTTTATAATTTCCCAGCTTGAAAAACTGGGTTTGGTAGAAGTTTCCTAAAGCTCAGTTAAGAACTGTCATAAGAGTGCCATGATACTTAATCTGGACTGGCAGAGCAGCAGGGATATATCAGTGATTAAAATCACATATCTTTATTTGAAGCTGAGAATGAAAGTTCTTGAACATTATTGAAAATCTTTTCCTCCTTATTACCCAAACCATTTGGGATAGCCTATTACCTTAAAAAAACCCTCAATTTAGATTGCTACTAGACCCTCTTAAAGACTTCTAAGACTGCAGCAGGGAGGTGGAGAGGTAGAGTTATCTATTATTATGAATATCAAGATTTATGAAACTGAATTATAGAAGAAGATATAAAAATGTTGGGCTTCCTTGTAGGGAAGGATCTATTTCTGCTAATTATACAATCTCTTACAGAACATGGATGCTTAAGTTTAAAGAGTTTGTCTAAGAAATTAAGCTAAAACTTCTGTGATAACAGTGGTAGGTTTTTACACATAATATGTGGGCATTTCTATATTTTTGCCTTAATAAATATATTAAATCAGATTAATGCTGATTTGTTTTATTTCATGGAACCATTCACTTGACAGTTTATTCAAGTCATCATGTTTTTAAGCATTTCAGGGAATTTTTTAATTCTCTGTTTTCAAAATACAAAAATACATTTTTAAGAATCATTGATCAGAATTGAGACGTTCAGGTTGTGCTTTAGAAGAGTTTTGGTCAGCACTTTTCTTATCTAGGGTCAATCCTCTATTTTTTTCAAGGAACAACATCTGTCTGTCATATTAGTTATAAATTAGAGAATTAAACCCACTAGGCTTCAAGAGCCCTCTTGATTAGTTGTTACCTACCCATCAGTGAACTACTACAGAAACAAAGGCCACGACTGCGTTAATCTGCTATCACATTATGTCATTCATTTTTGTCATAGCTGCCTGTGTAAAGAGCTGTTGTAATAAAAGCAAATACTCTGTTTGGGCAGAATTTTTACAGCTTTGTTTAATTTCTTTATCATGGCCTGTTGATGCATCTTCTTACTAAGCAAGGCATAAAAACACCAAAGGAAATGCTAAATTAGAATCTTCTAATAACTAAATTTTTAAAACTATTGAATTAAACATGGCAACATTTCTTTCCTGGATGAATTAATGCTCATCCGTGCAGAAAATCTTGAATGTAACATTATTTAAGCAATTTAAAAGTGAATTAAAGATTCATCCATTGTATCAGGTATCTGACTTCAGGGTAACATTTTAATCTCGATCATTGTTACAGTGTTTGCCATTCAAAAACTCTGAGAGATAAAGATGAAGGTTAATTCATGCAGAATGAAGACTCAGTTCCTTGTTGATAAGTATGGTTGGGTATCAGGGAACTGCAAAATATGCTAATGGAGTTATTGTTTACCTTAGCATATTAGGCGTAAGTTACACTTGTTTGAATAATTGTTTTTCGCTCTTGCATTTCAGATTTCTTTTTTGGTTTATGTTGTTTTCATACTGCTATACTGACCACAGAAGGACTGAATTTTTTTCTGTTTTAAGGAGACCCACAGATTTTATTAGACACATTTGTAAATATTTTTACAACACTCGATTGACAAACGGTTTTCTGCGGGGAGTTAGTTTTAAAAACAATAGCTGGCACTCTAGCATTTTTTAGGTTTGCTAAGTTATTGTCAGTCTTTGACATCTTTTCATCAGCAGGCCTGATTCACCTCCTGGTTAAACAGGTGCAACTCCTTCATCTAAGCTACTCTTGAATTTTAACTAGGAACAGTGAACTCCTAATCAGATTCATTACATCATGTACAAACATGCAGAATGAGACTGAGAAATGCTCTTAATGCGGGGTGACTTGGTCAAAAACTTCTTTTTTCTTGGAACAGGCAAACAAAAAATGTCCATAACATGGCCAGAGCATTTACTATACATCAAATATGCTAAGAATATGTGATTAGCGTATATGTATAAAATAATTCTAAGAATATGCAGCACAGTATGAAACTGCACCTGAAGGCAGCCCCTGCAGCCACAGAGCCTGTTTCAGCAGGTTGGAAGCAGAGGGCGAGAAACTGCTTCTTACAGGACAGTTCTTCCCCCAGGAGGGATTTTGTTCTTGACTGTCATCACTGAGGTCAGGCCCTGTTTGTAACACCAAGGTTAATCTTACATTGAAAACATTCATTCTATAGCTGTGGACATTTATGAAGTCTCTACAAATGACTGATCTCTTTGAACCTGCTCAGGCCTACAGCATCCCAGGACAGTGGGATCCATGAACTATCTGCAGTGCAGCTATTTTGTTGTATCTCAGCAATACTTCAAAGCAGGTGTTCACTTCTTCCAGGCTTCCTCTCATTTTGATGCCTTTTCTAAATAAAACAGCGCATTTTTGAAGTAGCAAAGAAACAGTACTGGTATAAATCATACACTTAAAAAATTAAATCTCACCACATATTTGTGATGAACTTTCCTTTCCCTTGCTGAATGCAGAAGTGAAATATTCTTTCCCTTATGCAAGCACTGGCAAGCCTGTTTCTCTACTCTTCTTCTGTAATTATCAACAGAATGTAACTGGCTCTCCTAAGAAATGAATGTAATGAGTATAGTTCTGCTTACTTTAATTAGATGACCAGGTTAGGAAGACAATTAGTCATTCCCTTCAGTGATAACTACAGGCAAATTTTATTGTATGATTGCATATTAATACACAGCTAGTTGTTTTCACCATGTTTTGTCAGGTTCTGAACTGTCAGATCCTGGTTATAACATTCCAGATGTAGCCATTAGGTCCCTTTTGTTTCCTCATAAGGCAGAAGGAGCAAGGATTAGGGGAAACAGTATGAGAAACGAGCAAGTTAACATAACAGAACTATCTTGATTCACTACCAACACCAGTTTTATGTCAGTAATTCTGCTTTTAATAGTCAGGTATCAGTGAAATCAGAATCGGATGATGAAGATACTGCTTAGCAGAAAAGCTGGTCTAAAGCTGGTCAGTATTGTGAACATCTTAAAGAACATTTTAAATTGATCTAATGAAGTCAGGCTATATTACAATGTGCAGTAATCAGGAAAAAAAAACCCAACATTTGATTACATTTGATTATGAAATGGTTATAAATGCACTAAAAATTCTTTTTTTCTTTCTTTTTTTTTTTTTTAATGAAACATTTATTAGAAAATAGCTGAATTTCAGTGGGTGGAGAATTACACAGAGCAGAAGCTACAGGGATGATTGATTGTTATCGGTAATTACATGTTCTGACTGAACACTTTCAGATTCCTAGTGTCACTGTTTCCTGTATCCAAGTGATTTTATTTTAATCTCCTTGAAAAAAAATGGAACAAAATGTAACAATAGTAAAGGAACAAACACCCAAAACCTTCTTACAAAGGCTCAAGCTTTTAAGTTTTGGGGATTTTAAAGTTTGACTACAGTTAGAGAAGAGCTTTAACTACTGATTGCTTATAGTACGTAGAACTTGCAAGGAGAAAGGTCATTGAAGTTTCCTACTCCCTCGAGTGCTTCTCTATAATAGTCCTAATTTACAGAGGGGAACGTAAACGGTTGCTCTTAACATTTACTGTTCTGATCTTACTCAAAATGAGTTCTGTATGCGTTTCACATGATTGAAAGTGTGATGCTATCTCCTTTCAGCATTTGGAGAGGCCAGGCTACAGATGATCTCTTCTGGGAGGCTCAGGGGTGAGTATCACCATTTCGGTAAAATCTTTTATTGCCCCCAGATACTATATGAACCCTTCGTTAAGAATATAGGAGAGAATGTAGACCTATTAAAAACAGCGTAAGATGTATCGTTCGTAGTTGTGATAGCACAAGGAGGGTCTCAATCCACATTCAGATTACAAGAAAACTTCTGGTCCAAAGCGGCAAAGACCACCAGCAGAGGACAGGGCTGATAACACACCTGTAAATTAATAGCAACTCTTGGTAGATGTTTGTGGCTTTATTTTATGATACAATGTAAATATTTTAGAGATACCTAAACATATGGTTAGATAATGGCAGCAATAAAAGTGATGCATGTTTGGAATAGTTACTTAAAACACAAAATACATCTAATACAGAAACTGACTAGAATTTTTTCCTCCCTCAACCTAGAGCATCTAGTACATTAATAACTTACAGGGGCGCTAGGAATTAGCACACAGACATATAATCTGAATAAACTATGCAACTAGATGAGTCTGGCCAGTGAATACAAATACAAGTGCATACATAAAATCGAATTGATTCAGAAAGTACTGAATTATAAAATTAAATATTGGAAGTGAAGAAAATTTAAATAAATACTAAATAAACTGGTTTAGGATGAAACCTTTACTTAGGTATGTTAAAGAAAGGCAAAAGGAAATATAGGACTAGATTCACTGAATGTCTGGAGAAGAGATCGTGTTCGCCTGCCAATGCTGCGTGATCCACTTCATCCAAACAATTGAATTTTCTCAGATGAAGATGAACTACTGGGGAATGGAAATAGTTTCTTCTCTCATAATGTCTTAAAACAAGTTGTACGTTGGATGCTCACCACATGTTTGCATTGAATTGTGCTCTTTTTGCACCTCTAACCTGCTGAACAGTATTTACTGCCATCACAGGCTTTTAGAAATTAAGATGTATTTCAAAATTGACTGTTTAGTTATCTTGGATTTTGGATGTTTCTTTTTGTTTTGTTAAAAAACCAAAAGGATGAATACATGCTAGCAGACTTTGCAGGGTTATCTAGAAGGACCTACTTACCTATACATTTGAATTTTAGGCATCTACCATGAATTTAAGATGGTTCTTAAAGACGATTAAATTCTTTTTTATTGAAAATATGGCTTTTTCCAGCACCTTTGGGAGCAGAAAAGCAGATGAAAGAGAACATGACGCGAGCACTGAAAAGAGGAGAGGCGCACAAAAAAATGTGAACTGCTGAATTTACTGTCTAGCTATAATGAGGTATTGCTTAACAATTAAGTTAAATTATGCAGCTGTTTCCTAGTCTATTGTGCTAATGCCTCTGAGAAATTATAATTTTCTGATTGGAGAATGTTATGTGGAGGAAACTGTAGCATTCCCCACTCCTGCAACGATTCATTTCATGATTTAAAAAGGAAGCCAGTATTTTTGCAGATGGCAGGAATAGGCAATAAAGGATGACAATCCAAGGAGGCCTGTTCATCACTGACACAATAAAATAATCCCAAACAAAAGCTGCAGAAAGAAAAAAAAAAACTTTAAAGGGTACCAGTGACACAAAGCTGCAGCTTATGGGTTTCTGCAGTGAAGTGACTTTATAGCCCGCTAGTAGTGGAAACGGGTTTCAAAGACAAATGCTGTCACATGTGTTACTTCAAAGACAAGTGCTCAAAAATTTCAGGGAACTGTTAACTCAGATCTTTAAAGAAAAAAATTGCAGGTACATCAGGGATATATATCAGCTTTAAAAAATAAAACCAAACCCAACTTTGCTAACCAGTAAGTCTTAATAGTCTTCAATGTTTTAAAAAAGTTTGCTTGAATGAGGATTAAGTGAAAGTTGAAGACTTGGAAAAAACTAAATAGCATCGACAAAGTAAACCAAAGGAAATACACTGGCATTCCAAATTTTGCCTGTGGAATGTGCTCATGGAAAAAATGGCTACATAAAGCAGAGAAGAAATTAGGTATGTTAATTGGAGCAGGTGGCTTGTTTTTTATTATTTCATTTTTGACTGTCTCAAATTCTTGAGACTATTTAAAATTCCAGCCTAACAAATTAATAAATAAATCCATATTACCCATTATTTAAACTTATTTATGCAAAAAAAAATCACAAACCCAAAAACTCTAGATGAAAACACATAATAGCTTTTGAGAAAAAATTAAAGCTTTTCAATTAGCATCCATACTTCAGATGATCCTTTTATTCGAATCATCTGTTTTGCATGATTCTTTTGTTTTAGTCAGCATTTCCTTTTAAAAAAGGTTGAATTGGGGAAAAACATAATTTTGTTTCACATTTTATGACTCTGAATAACATAAAATGAGGTTGTGCCATGCTTCATGACCACGCATATTTAAACATTTTCTATAAATACATTTATTTAATTTTGGTTTAATCTTGTGACAAAGCACTGCCTAGAAATGATATTGAAGAAACTTAAGAAAATACCATTTGGAATAATTCCTGCTTTTGTTTCTACCAGTTGTTCCATAAAGGCAAAGCAGATTTGGCCTTTTAATTTCCTTGAGTGATCTAATTCTTTAAGCTACTTCTGTACTGACTTTTTTATATTGAGTTACAGTATTATTCATCAGGAAAAAACTTAGTCTATGATCAAGTGAGTTTCAAGATCTTTTTTTCAATCTTGTCCACTACATAGCTAAGCTGAAATTCCCTCTGAGCAGAGGAAAAGACTTTCATGCAAGAAGTAGTTCTGTTTCTCCATTTCTCAAGGAATGATTAAAGCATTTTTACCCATAAAACAAAATAACATTTTTCTGTTTGAAAAGGATGAAAATCTGGGAAATCCTCCAGAATATAAAAATTATTCTTCAGAAATAACCTTGAATGGACATAAAGAAAAAAAAAACATTAAATCAGGACACATTAGTCCATTCTCAGTTACCTAGTTAATTTGGCAGCTAGTTTGAATTAGTTAATAATGTCCATAGCTGCTTGGCCACCTTATCCTTGCAGAGTGGTGCTCTCTTACATCTGTTCTTGTCCCTTATGAAGTAACTGGTGATTTTTGAGAAGCCCAGATGTTATGGACCCTTCCTTCTATCTGTCTTGTGTTTCTTGAGGTTGTGAAGAGCCACGGGCTTTATACCTTTCTGAGGGAATACCTAAGTACCTTTTATCTGATGGAGAAAAAGTATTTGGTCTGTTCTGAAACATTCAAGATACTTCTCCTTTGGAGGACCATAACCCACTTTGAACAATTCACCCCTCTCCAGAGGTTTTCAGTTCCAAGATGCAGCTTGTCTCCTTTTTCTTCCTGCATGTCTCTGTAAGCTGAGTAATGGTACCGTAGGCAGTGGATTGTAAACTTGAGCACCAAAACTGTAATACATTGTAAAGCATTTCTTTTGGATGTGTCTGTTTACTTTGTACATTTCTTGAGCTGTACATTCATTTTGTGCACTTTTTCATGACCACACATGCCAGGTTTGTTCTTTTTTTGTGTGTCTGCTGCAGAAATGGAAGAGGGCTGGGCTTTGCAAGAGCGTACACTAGCCGAACAGGGAAGAGCTGAGGGGGAATATACTGAATCAAGCCAGATACTGATACTCTTGGGCCTACTGTTTAGACTCCAATTAAAAAAAAAATCAGGAGGGAAAAAACCACCCTATATAAAATAAAAAAAAATAAATAATCAGCTACTACTATAGGAAGAAACCAGGAAAATGTTAGTGTGCAATTTCCAAAGTTCCTTTTCTTGTCAAAACTTTTTCTCTCCCTTCTACTAAACAGGGAACTTGGAGTTAACTCGGTGAGAACAGAGTCATAGAATAGAGTGTTGGAATGGCACATTAGACAGGGAAAGAAACCACCATCTTTGCTCCCACAGCCCTTACATAAATAAATAAATATACTTCTAGTGACACATTTACTCTGTATTACCTGGTTGGTTCTGACCAGTATTTAGACCATTGCCTGTCTGCTATAAATAGTGTCTTTTGTCTGTGAGGAAGGTGTGTTGCCTCTGGGAAGCCAGGTCCTTTGAAATGATGGATTTGAATAAAGTGAATAATAACATGAGGTGCACTTGACTGCAGAAAGTGACTAGAAAAATACTTTTATCACTGCACTTAATGTTATCAATGCCCTTAAATACAACGATAATGATATGTATACAACCATACATATGTGACATACAGTGTCTCCAGTATAAATGTATGTTTTTATTTAGATGAGTGAATAGATACAAATGTCTATAGCATGTTCAAAATCACATGTAATGCGGCTTGTGTGTTGAGAGTATGAA
>JAOXJM010000079.1:26491805-26517685 GCA_026413425.1 Tringa solitaria | reverse complement strand
TACAAAAACTTTGCAGTCCCAAATAAATACATGCTAAACATGTTACCTTTCTTTAGATGGTTGATTTTGAATTGATCTGTTTAAATTCTCTTCAGACAGCAATTAGTCATAGACTGTCAACAAGTAAAAACAAGACTGTAATTATTAACTCACAGGGATATGTTGCTGTTCATAATCAGATATAGATATGATATCCAGTTTTATAATTTCATAAAAATGTTCAAGCAAATTACAGCCTTGTAATAACTCGATGGCAGTTTTATCTTTGATATTATCTTTGTTGCTAGTTAATATTGGCATAACATCTTGTAAAAATGGTTGTCTTTCTAATCAAATGTAGTTCATGGTAGGGATAAAATGTGTGCTAATTAAGAGGAAATGCATACTGGAAATGTTTAAACAGTTTAACTTTTCCAATTTAAAACAAAAACCAACCAAACAAAAAAAACCAAATGCCAAAACAAACCAAAACCATCCACTAGACCCATTATTAATCCAAAGCTATTTGTGGACAAGCATCTGGCCACCTACATACTAGTCATCTCTTAGCATTTACTTCTGATGCTGAATAAGTACACTGTTACAATGGGATATTTTTTTTATCCAAGCTACTGATATCACAGGTACTGAATGTTCTCATAGTGCTATGACTTGTAAGCAGATGGTGGGAGTACAGCAAGAGAAAGTGGAATGAAAATCCCGTTCAGATAGTGGGCTGGGACACTGCTTAAGGCTAGTGCCAGGCTTGTATGTTTTAGAGGAGACTGAGGCCTGTCCAAAGGTATTCACCAGCTTTTTTTTTTTTTTAGGCTGTGGTACCAGTTGTTGTTTGTTTTTTTTTTTCTGTGGTACCCAGATTCTGGTACAGAACTTTCTACTGTGCGCTTTGCTACAATATCCTTGTTTGCTGCATTTTTAAAAATTGGTGACTGTTACTGTCAGACAGATGAGTCTGGTTCCAAGAACGGCAACCTCTTACTCTGAGTGCCGGAAACAGCAGTATCACTCCTATGTTCTGGACAGGCTGTGCACAGATAACTTTTGCTGCCTGAAAGGATATTGAAAAGCATGGTCCTAATTTTCATTTGGGTCATTTGAATAACTATGCTCAAGCAGCGGGTCTGATGGAAAGGTTTAGGCAATTCTGAAAAGACAGTGTTCGCTATGTCTCTGCTGCTTTTTCTGGTTTTGCTTCTGTTGGATTGCTGTGGAGTGGTGCCAGAAGGAAAAAAAAAAAGTTCGTTCCAAATCTTCACTGATTACACCAAACACAAAGCATGTAATATTAAGGATAACATTAGAAGTTCCTTTTAAGTCATTTCTTCCCCAGTTAAATTATTTTGAGGTACACTGCAAATGACAGTTTCAGTAGGTCTATAAGGGGATGGCATTAGAAGATCCTAGAGAATGTACCAAGCACAGTACTCCAGCTAACAGTCCAGAAGAGGAAAGCTGAAGATCACAGAGTGAACATAGCAATTCAAAAGTTGAAAAATACCCATTAAATGAGATGTGATTGCACCATTGACTCTTCCCTCGTTCTTGTGATTATTCGGCTTTTCTTCTGCAACCTTATCTTCCCACATACCAACAGTAGTGGGGCTAATAGGGTCTTCCAATTCTTCTGTGGTTCAAAATTCACCATGGGTGTTTGCATCTGAACTCCAATAGCTTGGACTTTGAGCTGGCCTTCCAACCAAGCTCTTCATGGCCTCAGCTTCTAGAGTTGGGTTAGACTAGATATGTACAACACAGCTGTGTCAGACAATGCATATGCATTTCAATCATTATAAAACTGGTTGCAATGGCAAAAAATAACAGTGGTAAGATCTCCAACTGTTGATTGTTGACAGATCTGTTTAGCTCTTATTACTGCTGTACTGAAGCCATGATCATCAGCGTTGGATGCATTGGTAAGAACAGAAATACGGAAAAAATAGTCTGGGAAGAAGCCAGTTGAATTAAATTTACTGGCTTGATTATAACCGATGATGACTTAGATTTGTATAACCTGTGACTGACTAAGAGAAGGTAATTACTATTCCAGCCAGCAAAAATAAATAAGCATTCAGCAATATTTTTCAGACCCTCACACTGAAAGACCCATTGTGTGGCCACCACAGAAAAATCTGAATAAATATTGTCCCATTCTGTTAAAAATGAAAGAGTGTAATATGCTGTAAAATGTGGGAACAACACAGCATTGAGAGAAGGAAAGAAAGAGACAGCAGATGCTGTTTTCCAGACTAAATCTCCTCTGATGCACTCCAGGGACCTCATTTAATCAAGCATTATTCTCACACTTCATCACGTATATTATTCAGAAATGATGAAGAATTCTGGGAATAAATTAGTCATTTATTTCAGGATAAATGGTTTTTAAAATTTGTTATTATTCAAGCTATTTTGAAAAATTTAGTTTTTCCTTTATTTCTCCCAGAGACTCCCAGCTCAGCTTAATCAGAAACCACTACTTGTAGGGTCCCAAAGATCAGGACCCTGACTCTCTTTTTAGAAGTCATTTTTCTGGGACATACCTTTGTTATTGCATTCTCTCTACCTCTGATTATCAGATTTAAAAATGCTTCTTTCAGTGCACTCTGACTTATAGGATTGTTATAGACATTCCTTTATTAAAAAAAAAAAAAAATACATTTTCCTCTGGCTGTGTGCATTAAAGTGGCTTAACATAAGAAAGACTTTCCACCAAAATCATTTTGTTTTTTCCTTATGTGTTGTTGACTGTTGGTTTTCCATGCCCTTTTACATTATCCACTGCTGTTTACCTTTAGCATGTTACTTGTCAATTTTATAATAACAGTGCAGCATAACTCCACGCTCTCCAGGTAAATATATTCAACGCTTTCTTGAGGAATTAATACAAGCTGCTGCTTCTTCTGGAAGGATTCTGTCATATTTAATCACCCAGAGTGGTGCCTTATCTCACATGTTAGGGGGACAACCATGAGCTGCTACCCAGCTGCTGTGAAGTATGAGAGTACAGCTCTCATGGCTAGATCACATATTTGTAAATAGTAGCTTTCTTGTTCAGTTATTTTCGATAGAGGGATTTCAGTTAGGTTAATATAATTTATACACCCCCATACTTGATGATGTCTGAGTGATAAATTGGACAGCTATATGATGAACTGCATTTATCCTGTACAGTGTCTCTGCACTCTGCACATCTACCCCTGGGCACTTCAGGCCTTTGCCAAGTGTTACATAGTTGGAAGAAAGCATGCATTACAAGTATTAAATTAAGTTAGATCCAACTTGAAAATGTGAGGGGTAAAGAAAGGTTATTACAGGAAGAATTATCCTTCTGTATGCGGATGTATCTTGTGCATGTCTGTATGTATTTTTTTCTTTCAAATGGCAATGTTTTTTGCCAAAAACTACCTCTACCTAGCCTTTACCAAAATACAAGGAACATTGCCACTAAAATTCTTCTTTTTAGTCAAAAATTATTTTAAAGGGGGATAAATACTGACTTTTGTTTGGAAAGAGAAAGCAAAGAAAAATTTCTATGGATTTCCTATTAACAGAAGAAAACATTCTTCCACAAAAATTAAAATTGGAAATTATATAGATAATTTTCAGTCAAGTCATTGAATGTTGATGGAAATTGTGGTAATGTATTACGAGTTACTCAGTCAAGCAACAGGCATTAACTCTGTGACCTTTCTTTTAGATTGTAAAGGTGATTTGCATCCCACCTTCATTGTCATCCAAACAATTGGCTGAATGTTCATCTCATGGCAATTTCTCTGAGAGGTGCCATGGGTCCCCTGTAGCCCACCAGGCCTGGTTTCATTCCTGCAGAAAGGGAGGAGCAGGAATGAGGAATTTAGTAATTATTTGCTTTCAGGCTTTTTCCCAACACCACTAAGTGGGATGTGGCTAAAGCAGGCATCTTACCCTGACAACAAAGATTGGATGAAAAAATTCTTAATCCTTTATATTTGCAATGTTAGGTATATTTGTGCATATGAATAATAAATTTCAGAGTGTTCTGCCTCTGTTACGTGCTTAGGGTGCTTGTCCTCCATTTAGTAACTGAATGAAGTAGTGAGACAATCAGAAATTCTAAAGAGCCAAGAAAATAATTAAAAGAAATCTGTATTGAAAACCTTTGTAGAATTGTAGAACTAATTGCTTTCAAATGCTCATCTATTGCAAAAACCACGATCTATTCCTAGAGATCCCTGGAAGGGACTAGTAGAACAATTTCACTTCCATTTCATGTAAGTTTCCTCTCTTTATCTTAGGGTGTATGTTTTCTCATCCTTTCATTCCCTCTGTCCTCTTCTTTTGTACAACAGGAAAATCTCAGCATGCCAGACTGACCAAATGCAATAAACTTTGTTATTTGTTTGCAATATTGGATGAACAGGAACTTCAGAGCAAAATGATGAACTTCACGTGCTGTAGTGTGATCATTCACCATAAAACAAGTTCCGTTCCTTAAAAATAAAAATGGATCTTTTCAATGGGCTTTCTCATGCAAGTCTCTGAAAAGCCCTCAGTGTGATAACCCAATGGGGACTGCATCACAGAGCTATGGGAAAACTCTGTATTGCTTTGCAGTTACTCATGTGTGCTGTGATTCACTGCAATGAACTTCACGAACAAGAGATTTGTGTAGGTGATAGTGTTTTAATGAACTAAGTGATCACAGTTCAAATCCTCATTAAACCTACATTTTACAAGCAAAATGAGAAGATATTTAACAATATGTGCTGTGATAGTGTAAAAGTTCATTCCAACTGGAGGTCTATTTAGGCTTAGAAAATATTAACACCAATTTGTATAGTGTATGATGAGACATTTAATGGCTTTATACAGCATTTTTCTCCAGCAAGCATCTCCTATCTCATGAAATGCAAAATGTAGGGTAGTCTGAAAGTCCTCCAGCTGCCAGACTTTTCATGTCTGGAATCTAAAGCACAAAGACATATGAGGTGGCGTTCTTTAAACAGTATCTTAGCGCTTCTAGGCAGAAAGAGTAATTTGGTCCCCTTTCCAGACCTAAGAGATTCAATCTTCATTTTCAACCAGTAAGCCAACTGCTTAGTCATGGTACAAGGCTCTAGAGAATCATCCTCCATTCCTCCTTTGAAACTGTGCCACTAGGAAGGACAGTTAAAATATCATGCAGTAATGGAGAAAAATCCCATGACTGGACACAGTTATACCACCTGTATCAAGAGAGAACATCTAGCTGGGAGGCACCAGTCTGTTCCAAAGGCTCTCTTCATTTGCATATAAACTGATGTTTGTGGGTTGAGAAACATGTAGGTTAGGATTCTGAACTAAGAGTGTTGTGTTCTCAATGCTGTTCATCCACTGTTAGGTGAACATCTATGTAACAGATACTGTTAGTATCTAACAGCCAAATATTAGTGTTAAAAAAACAGTGAAAAAAATCTGGGTTAAATTAGTTATGTAAGTGCATTTCCCATAAGGTAACTTCTCCACTTGTATATGATCTCCTCTTCATCTTTCTCTCAACACAGCACTTATCAAAGTTATTTTTTATTTTTCTTGGTTTTACCACATTTATAATGATTAAAACAAGTATATTTCTGAACCTTGTCCTCTAAAAAAACCACAAATGGATTAAATTTAAAAGAATAAATTTTAAAAATAGCAAGCAAATTTAATACAATAAATGTGGCATTAAACTTAAACTGCTATTAAATGATAACATTTTAGAGGTATTTGTAACAGCATTCTGGTGAATTATGAGATTTCATAAATACATCTTTCTACTGTGTACAGCAGCTATAAAAAGAAGAAAAGTAAGCAAAAATCTGAACTTTCACACCAGTCTCAAATTGTAAAATACCCAAAACAATATGGCTATGCCTCTTTAATAGGTGTTGATCTTCAGAAATTACAGCTCCAAGTCAAGATCAAAAGGGTAGGGATACAGATGTCAGAAGGGGAAACACTGATTTCTCTTCTAATGATCTGTAAAATCACAGATCTTCACTGGTGTGAAGTGCTTGAGATCCACTGGCTTTGGGAGGTCATAAGGGCCTGCAAACATTTTTCAGAAATGAGTGCCTTACCCCTGACATAATCAAGATGTGAATGGTAACTCATAGGTGAAAGTTTACATTTTCTAATATTTATTTCTGAATCTTCTATTCACATTCCTGAGAAGAGGTAGGAAAGGAGGGGAGGAATTTAAAGCTGCCTGTTTAGCTAAGTTAGCCTATGATGAAACATTTACTGCATCTTTGGATATTGTGAGTTTTCTTGAGTTCAGGAGAAATTGTTTTGAGAAAGAACCAAATTATTTTGTCATGAAAAGGAAAAAGTGTTAGGTTGCTAAGGTTTTATACTCTACACCTGACTGTACAATAATGGAAGTACTGGACGCATACTACTCAAGAGCTTATTTTATTGGAAATAAGCCTTTGGCTTCCCTAAAGGTTTTTCAGGTTTCCCAGAAACATGATAAGAAGAAAATGTATTGCAACATAGCAAAGGAAGTAAGTAAATATAAAAAGAGAGGTGGTGATTGCTTGTGTTGAGTAAATATGAACTGAATGGTCAGTTTAAGAAGTCCTGTGCTTAAGTTATGTTTAGTAGATTTGAAGACGTAACAAACACACTTCCCACCGACATGTAAAAACAGTGATTGCAAGGCTTAAATTTATTAGACTTTATGCTTGTGTTTTCTAGTAGGATTTGTTCCATGAATGGTCATGGTTTTGTTTCATGAACTAAGCAGTTTACATACTATTCATCACATTGTTTTTTGTTACAGTTAGAAAAGATGAAAAATATCATCCTTCTTTATGTGTGCACTTATTTACTTGTTTATAAATAATTTATCTAGTTCTTTCTGAATTCACAAGGACCAGGGAGCTGCACCATAAAAGATACAGGAACGCTATTGAAACTAACATTATAGCAAGTGCTCTTTTTTTTTTTTTTTGGATACCTTCGATTGGTTGTATCATTCAAAGAGGGAGACAACCTTCCTGGCCTGCTGCAGTGGTTTACATGGATCTTACTGTGAGCTGCCAGTTTCTTACTAATAGAGTCTCTTTTTCTAGAAATGCAATTCAGTACCATGGTTGGAAGCCATGTCATCGCGTGCCTACCAAATATTGACTTCCACTAATATTATGACCCTAATTGATATATTTGAAGCCCTAAGTATTAAATTTAATACTACAATTTGTGCCCTTATTCATGCATTAATGGCATGAATAGATTAACTAGAGTACTTCTTAATGATAGATCATATAAGGAAGCAGGCTACTGCCATAGCTCAGACACAAGAGGATGTTCAGAGGATTGTCAAACTTTTCTGAAGTATTTCAGGACATTAAGGGTAAAGATGGCACAATTTCTTTAGTAGGCAAGGCAGGGGGAGAGAACGTTGCCATCGGGATATTATTTGCTCAGTATTGTTGCCGTGGGCCAGTCAAGGCTGAGGATGGCCAAGCTGGAATTTATCCTCTAGGATTTGTAATGGAATATGATATATAGGAGAAAACTGTAATGCATTAATCTGGAGTCAAAACACTCTGAATCTGTCAGAATACTGGCATTCTATCCATTCTGCTTTTCTCTTAGACTTTTATTTCTGACTTTTATTTCCAGCCCCAAAGAAAACATACCACCTCACTGATAAAATTAACGTTTGGAATTTGTGAGAAAATAAAATAGGCATGTTCTCAAATCAGGACCATTTATGTGCAAAGCTCCTCTTGCTTATCACTGCCCACTCAAACATACCATCACCTACTATATTTAAAATCCTGTATGGCAGTTATGTGGGTATCCAAAAGTACTTTTTTGCTGTTCCCAATGATGTGTCATGCCGAGTGTAATTATTAAATATAAGAATTATTAGCACTGCATACACCTAATGCTCTTTCACTTAACAGATGGCTTATGAATATCTGGGACAACTTAGTAGCCCTGAAATGATTCATATCTCAGCTATCTGAACACATGGCCACCTTTCATCACTTGTGCTGAGTCTATGAGCTGGTTTAATAACCCAGTTTTTAAAATGTTTTCTGTTCTTTAAACAGCATATGCCACCAGCATATTTTTTAGTTAGGTATAAAAACCACAAATGTAAACTGTACTTTGAGCTTCCAGTGGCCAGTCTTTTTTTCTTTTAATGTTATTACCTCAAACCTTTGTATAACTTCACTTACGTTGCTTGTTGGATCAATATCGTTCATCTGATGAAGAATGACATCCTATCATAAGTCTATAAATTCTGTCACAATTTCCAAAATGTGAGTCTGTTTGTGCCTAGCATTCCCATGCCCGTCTTTTTATTTGCATGTTTGGAGTTGATTACTTCCTGCTTTCTTTTTCTTGCTTCCTCACTCACTGTTTCACCATCTCTCACTTCCTTTTGCTTTCCTGCTCTTACTCTCTCTTTTCTTCTCCCCTCCTCTCCTGCTCTTAAATAGTCAAACAACCTGATGCTTTATCATCTTCTTGGTTTGCCATACCTCACACAGTACTAATGTCTACACCTATTTGTTTCTCTTCAGCAAATTTTAGCTTCTGTGGGTTGCTTCATAATAACCCTTTTAACAGAGAGTGTGTCAGTTCTGTAAGTTTTAAAATCTGTGGTGTATTGATCCATTATGTCAAACAGTTCTGGCCACAAATGAAGCAATGATGTGTTTCATACAAAGAAAGTCACAGCCAAATTAGGTTTTCTAAAAGGTGAATGTATTCTAAGTCATCAATGCCATTTTTTCTTGCATGTGCTGGAACAATTGAGATGGTGAGTAAGTCAGAAGAAAGTATTTCTTATATTGTAGCAACATTTTCCATGGAGTTTAAGTGCATACCTCTGATCCCTAATCAGGGACAAAGCAATGATGAGTACTAGTTAATTTAGAAACTCAGCTGCAATCCGTTGTAGGAAGGTTGTATGGGGGGGGGAGGGGAAAAATTGCAAAATAACCCCCAAACCTGTGCTTGCAAATGGCAGGAATCAAGATTCAAATTTTCTGGCCTAATTTACAGTTGTTCAAGAATTTACGTATTGACAGACCTATCCTTTATTGAACACAAACATATGCCAAGGTGTGAATAGAAAAAAAAACAACCCAGAAGTGAAACAATTTGTAGAAGGACACTTGAGGGAGGGTGTTGGTTACAAGGCCAAGAACTAGATCACACTTTCATTTCCTGAAGTTTTTGTGAAGCTCTGCACAACTGACTTACTGGCAGTTTTGTTATTAATTTTCATTCCTAACTGGGTCTTTTTTTATGCAGCATTTTTGTCTCACAATAGTACTGTAATATTGTTACAATCAGGGAAAACTATGTGTGTTCCCACAGTACTTGGGATTACACAGAAAATAAAAATGCTTTGAAAATGGTGAAGAACTTTTTCTCCATTAGCTAGTGTTAGATACGCATGGATTCTTTGTTAGTTAGCAATAGTTAACACAGTTGGGCAACTAAAAATGGAAGCAAAGCATATGGGAATCAATCTTCAGGTGGTGTAAACTTGCACAGTTTAATAGGAATTCAACAGGTTTGCCCAAATTTATAGTGGCCAAAGGTCCGGCTCCCTATTTACGATCTCATAGCTTGGAGCTTATGCCAAAACAGATTCCAAGAATTCAGCAATGAGGGCATGGGAACTCCACAAATCCTTGGTAAGTCTGGATGTAATTTTGTTTTTGAATTCCACACAGAAATTCCTGGGGTTTTTTTTGCCTCCCTCTCATGATGGTCATGTAAGATGCCAGAAAAGAGATTTTACTGTGTCTCTTCCTTTGGAAGGAGAATACATTATCCACACAGCAGGGAAGAGTAATTGTATCTCAGAAGCAACTTGCTGAGCTAGTTGTGGTTTTCAGTCCTGCATATCATGATTAGAGGCAGCACTGATTGTGTTCTTTTAACACCTTGTGTACTCACCAGTCACAAACATCAATATTTGCTCCCATGTGCCTTTATAGTTTCAGGGTTATACGTGCTTAAAACACTGTCAACTTTAGTTTGTTTTGCAGTTGCTACATTTTCTGCACCTTTCCTCTCCGAGGCGGGTTCCTCTGAGACTTCAACACCCACCTCTGTCTGCAGAAGTCAGGGATGCTATTAGTCTATCTGGTCTTTGCCCTTGGCTTTTTTTTTTTTTTTTAAACTTAATCAGTGCAATGTTTTGTTTGGAGAGCAAAGAACCACAGTAGTTAATATGGCTCATGGCAGAAGTACAGTAGTATAAGAACATGCCAAAAACTCTGAATGTTTGACCCAAATATTTTGCATGAGCTCTCCATGCAGCTCTATAAGGTCTTTGTCACAGCCAGGTCCACATCACTGTGGTCACAGTGATGCTGCTTTACACCTGGCTCTATATTGGAGTAGACTTCCATTTCTACAGTCATGCTATTTCTCTATTATCCTGCGTAAAATCATCCATGCTACAGGCTCATTCCTGCTCTTTCACAGAGGAAAAAACACTTGCTATTAGCATAGATTAATAATCCAATTTTTATTTTCCTTAAAAAAACCCACACACGTGCAATTCCATGGGTATCTTGTAAACTTCTTTTTGTAAGCTAGTTTTCTCATTTTACATATTAAAAGCCTATCATATTGCCATTAGTGCAAGAATAGCAGCCCAAAACCAAGACACTAAAAGGAAGATAATTTTGGCTTAGCTGTAGGTATCAAAAAAGGAAAAAAAAAAAAGAGGTATGTGTGTTTCTAATAGTATTTGCTCACATGTGTTGCAGATCTCTGTTATTATGATGTGTTCTAATGTTTCTCTGGAGAGATCAATTATTTACTCTACTTACCTATGTTAATGGTGTGTCAATGTAATTTATGACATCCAAGCACCAAATTGCAGGAAAGTGTGGTAATGCACTGTAAGTTGTCTGAAAATGCCAAGTGATACCGGAGATATTATCCACATTTCAACTGTAATCCCAGTTCCCTTCTGAGGAATGAATACTCATGGGAATCTCTAGCTTCATCAGTCAGATGTTTCTGGCTACGATCAAGAGTGTTAAATTAGGTTTCTGCAATCTGTGTTTTTGAAAACTAGAGGAGCAGAGCCTGAGATGGTGTAAATTGTTATACATCGAGCCTTAGATGGTGTAAATTGTTATACATCCACTGATTTCTGCAAACCTATTCTGTATGGTATTGATCAAAACATCCTCTTACAGGCAAATTATGACTAAGTATGAAGGAGCCAGGCTAGTAACTGAAAATCTGAGTTTAAACATTCAAAATTGGATGAAAGCTTAGATCTGGATGCAACCTGTCTTCTTCAGACCTCTCTCTATCCAGTTTCAACCCTTATTTGCATTTAGCACAGTTTTTATTCCAGGATCATTCAGATGACAAGTGTTTAGGAGACAATCTCTTTAGAATCTTGTTTGGCTTGAAATTGTTGCTGTTTTTCTCAGGTCTGAGTTGTGTATTGCTCCTAAGTTTGGCAGACTTTTGTTTGTACCTTTCTTTGCGTGAAAATGCCGTATGTTGGATTTTGGCCAGGTTAGTGACAGTAAGAAATGTTTTTACTTGTTTTTTCATCACCCAGCATTATGCTTATAAAGTCTTTGCCCAGTTCTTAGTAAACACGTGCATGTCTTCATAAAATGTTACAGTACATTTAGCATTCATTGGTGATCACAGAGATGGTGGAGCAAAATTAAAGTTTCAACAACCACTTTTTCCTTCACTATAAATATGTTTTTGTAAGTTTTAATACTGGCACTAATATTTACATATTTACTCTTTTTTGTAGCTGTAGTGGTTAGGAACTTTTGTCAGAGAGAACGAGTCTTCTTGACAGCTCTCCCAGACTTTGCCAAGAAAAAATTATTGCAATTATTCATGCAACTTTCGCAATTTCTTAACACAACCTCTTTCTATTTAATGCATCGCATTAGAACATTTCATTCAAACTGATCACACAATTGCAATGATTTTTAAAGTAATTTTATACAGAAATGTCATAGAAGTTCTAGGGTTTTCAAAATTAGAAAGAAAAAGAAGTAAAAAATTGCCGGCTTAAAAGGAAAATTTACAGTTTGACAGCCAAATTTAAGGAATTTTACCAAAATATAAAAATGAAAAGCCATAGGTGCTGATTTTCCTTTTTTCTTATCAGAGGCTGTATCTTGTTCCCAGAAAACATTTTTTCACATTTAAAAATCAGGCTGTAGAATAATATTTCACTGAAAAGCCGTGACATTTAATTAGAAAAAATTTAAAAAGTAGAATATCACAGAATTTGAAACAAGATCATGGTTTTGCATGTAAACTTTATGTCTTGGTTCCATACAATTTTCCATTAGCACCTCAGTGAATTTAACTGGTTGACATCTCCAGTGTCCTTAAGTTGAATACCACAATTACTTGAATGTGAAATCTCTCTCTATTTGACTTAATCATTAAAATTTCCTTCATTACAAAAAAAACTTGGACAAAATATCAATACTGAATTTTAACTATCCAGCGGCTAGGAAATTCGGTTGTCTGTGTTTTACACAAATTATCCAGTGTGCTGTGATATCATCAGCGTGGAACCAGGCAAGTCTAGCAGATTAAGAAATAAACAATGAGAGGCTCATTGACTCCGGAGAGATTGAAACACAGTCTCTTCAGGAACAATACAGAACAAATTTCCTGTCACTTGACATCTCAGCACTGTTACTACATTTATATTTATAATAATATAAAAAAATGGTTTATATACTTGAAAGTGCCTGTCTTTTAACATCAGTAGGAAAGCTTCTTTCATTTCTTTAGTATTTCCATTCCCAAAGATTGTAACGGGTAAATATCAGCTATAGCTCAGTGTCTTCATAAACCTTCATTGGTGAAAAGATAGACAGCAGAAAATTTGACAATACTTAACAGCTGTCTCATAATTCATAGCTCTTGTTATTCGCCAATTCCCAGACAAATTTTAACTAATTAGTTTTGTCTGTTTGTTTATCCTTAAGCATACATGCTTGACACCCCATTTAATTGCTGCATTTGCCCATATTTCAACATGGTACTTCTGTAGATTTTCTGCTCTGAAAGGACCTGCCTGTTTCATCCTCATCACATTACTAGCACAAGTGCTAGAAAAGATGATAAAAGCCTGTGCATTGTGCCTGTGTTACTCTGTCAGTCTGCATATGTGTAATTCCCAAATGGGAGTTGCATCCGTATTTCCAAAGATCTCATTCTATTGTATGCCATAAGATAGGTAGACAGTAATTAAAAATTTGTGACAAGAAAAATCAAATCACCAATGACATACCTTTTCAAATCCATGCAGAATACAAGGTGGTGTGTCCAGATAAATGAAAAATGAAAAGGATCATGGATAATTTGACTAGGATGAAAGTGGCATAGGAAAAGAAGGAAGATTAGCAAAGATGTTGCATGAAAGAAAAATAAGTAACCACAGCACTCAAAATATAAAAATATTTTATTCTTAGTACTTTTATGAGCTGTTGGGATCACAGTAAAACACAGACCCATGCTTTCATTTTGCGTGTGTCTACATTGAGCATCAAAGCGTGGTACCTTGAGCCAGAAGAACCTGAATTGAATGCACAACACAGGTTTGTACCTTCACACCTTCCCATGCTGGCTGCTCTTGTACTGCTAAATACAAAGCCTGGGGCATGGAGCTGAGCACCATCCCACGGTACCACGCTCTAGCCCATTCCCTAGCAGCACTGTAGTGCCAAGCTGCCTCCCCAGAAGGCAGCACAGGGCAGAAACCACTTTCCCCTCGGAAAGGCCAGCTTTTCATCCATGTTTGAGGGAGGAAAGGATTTCAGCCTGTGGGTGTCCGCGTGGCCCTTGGGCACAAGCATGGGGCAGACCTGACAGCTGCTCCGTAAGGGAGCGCTGCCGGCTGCCTTGTGAGTGCGGCAAGGCCAGGTCCTGGCATCGGCGTGCTCTGGCCTATTTCTAGCTCATGTGGCTATTTCTGCAATGCATTCCCTCCAGCTGTTGTCTCTGGGTGAGCACAGGTGCAGTTGGATCAGACTTAGCTAACTCCTCTCTCTCCCTGGTGTTCAGAGGTGAAATCATATTTGCTTGAAATGGATTGGAGGGACAGTCACTTGCTGTCATGTTTCATAGAGTACATAACAAGCCTAGATCTCTTGTCAAGAAAATGAAATGAACTTACTATGTCTGGATGACCTTGAGGAAAATGAATAACTGTTTTGTAAGCTTTTCATGACATATACCTAATATTGAAGAATAGTGGATATTCCATCAAAAAAACCACCCCAGACGCGCAGTTATCATTCACGTTTTGCTCCATGTTCTGCTTAGCTTTTGGATCATTTGAAACATATGTGCCTACATGTTCCTCTGACTTTCTGTTTCAATTCTGTAACTCACATTTGTTGGATAATTGGTGAAATTAGATATTCTACTGGGCAGAAAGTAAGATTGGTGTTTGTAGTAGCTGAGCTGCGTGGAGTATAATGTCCACAGTTCACTATTATACAACAGACATATGTCTTATAGCGTGATTTGCAGGAAAGTGTTTTTTTAAATAAGGATGTTTTATCATCACTAGCACCTTGTGTTCCCAAGAAATTGTTACAATGTTCCTGATAGTAATACTAAAATTAGATGAATCAGACCTGACAGAGAACTGCAGCCCAGGGAGTGCTACATTAATTTCAACTACTCCTTTGCTGTCTTGTCTACCAAAAAAAAAGAGCAAAATAAAAAACACTCCACCCTTTTTGAAAATTTTAAAGAGGAAGGGGACGAAGGGGGGGAGCAGAAAACAAGAGAACAATGAGACAATAAAAATTCAATACTAACAGAATCTGTCAACCTTAAAACAATGGAAAGATTCAGAGTTTGGAAAGCCATTGTCTGCCACTTGTACAGAAGGAAAGAGGGAAATCAATATTTATTTCTTGGAGAGTGCCAGCCCCAGCATGTGGTATTGATATTTTCAACAGGATAGAAAGGCTTTTCACAACAAACCTTTCATTTTCCACCATTAGAGAAGGTCTGTGTATCAGCTTGAATATTACCTGGTAACACCACTTTTGTTTAATGCTTTCTTTTGGGGAGTTTGACATTATTTTTATGGGCATTACCAGTAAAATTTTTTGCACTGCTATCACTGTTTTAATACAAATGAATGCATAAATGAAAGGCTTCCACTGCTGCACCATACAGGTGACTGCCCATGAAAAAATTTCCAACCAAAGGGTGTTGCAGCAAAGCCCCACTTGCCATGGGTCACAGGAGCTGCTTTGTCCACACCAAAAACCTGAGGCATTTGCTAAATGCAGCACATTCTGATGGGCCCTTGTTATGATTTTCTGATCTCATTGCTGTCCTGCAACCCCCGGAGACACATCTGTGGATTACAGAGACACGTCCAGGGATGACTTTAGTTGTTATTCAACCTTGACGCAGCTGGGACCTCTCTAATGGCACCTTGTTTTCTCAGCTCCAACTCTGAATGGAAGGAATGGAGCCAAAAATGAAATGCATCCTGAACTAGTACTATACCTGCCTTTGAAAAATGCAATCTGTGTTTCTTTGACCTCTGTTTTCTATGTATCATATGACCTGATTGCTTTCATACAGTTTCTGTCTCATCACTGAAACACTGCTCTGAGGGGGTGCTATCACCCCTCTCAAGAGAGAGGGGAAATAAAAGACTCCTTACCTCTGTTTGCAGGAGGAAAAATAGCCAACCTCTGTTAGAGCAGGGTGAATAGGAAAGGATATGCTGATGTAAACCATGCTAGAAATAAACTCTTACCTATTAGCACTGAAGTCTTATCCACCTTTCCAGAGTAAACTTCTACAAAAATCAGCAAGGTCTTGGGGTTGCTTTTCAGAGAGGGAGACTCTCGCAGCCTCTCTGGCAGGTCTGAGCCCTGCTGATCACTCTGTGGCTCTCTCGTCCTCCCCAAGGGGGTTGTAAATTGGGCTACTGGAGCACACAGCACATTTCAGCATCTGGTAGAAAGGCAAATCTCCCTGTCCTCCTCCCACAGCTTCCAGCATTCTGTTTTTATACACTATTGTTTTATTGGGTTTGTGCCTCCCAGTGTGCTTCAGGCACTCTTGAACATCCTCTGATTCAGGAAGATTTTTTTCCATTGCTGCAGGCTTGCAAGATGAACTGTGAGTTATTTTATCTTTTCTCCGGAGAGCTAGGACTGCTCTGGGTTGGACTGGCAAAATATTTCTGCCTTAAATCCAAAGATTGTATTCCAGTTATTGTCATCGTAGTCTGTGCCGGGCAGCACCAGGTGAATGAGCGGCATTTAAGCATATATCTTCTCTGAGAAATATTCAGATCAACCAGAAATAAACATTCCCTTTTCTTTCAAAGAAGTAAACAAGGAAACAAGAAAAATTAAAGGGAGTCTCCTTGTGACACTGCGTTTGACCTGTATTAGATTGTTTTCATTTCAGGGAGAGATTTACACAGAAGTGGACTTTTATTACAACTTTTCTAAAATTGTTATTTTTCCTTCAGCAGAAATCATTCAGTGAATACTAGAATTAAAAAAGAATTCCAACTGCCTCAACGTGGAATTATTAATGAATAAATGGTCTTCTGGGGGAAAAATTAATTCCTCCTCCCTGGTCGAATATTAAAGCTACAGGAGTTTTTAGCTGAAAAATGATTGTCCTAGGATATGATTTCAGATGCATCTCAAACAGATGAGATGCACAGAACTATGTGCACAGATGAGGCACAGAACTATGTGAATTCAGAACATGTGAGTAACACTGAAACCAAGATTTTGCACAAAGCATTTAAAAAGTGACCTAGAGAAAGTTATTAGATTTGTGTGAATTAAATGGTCAACATAATCACTAGAACTTAACATCTATCTTCATTCCTAAAGTTTGATTTCCTTGTCAGAGAGACATAAAAATAAATCCCCTAATTGTCAGGGATGGTATTGTTAACAATTTCACCCAACAAAGGGTGACTCTAATCTGAAAAAACTGGTCATTGACATTTTGAGATTAGAATTAGGTGCCAGAAAGATGTTTCTGACCTAAATTAAACTAAGATAGCAAAAAAGATTGATTGTTTTACCCCAGAAATAGAAGCAATGGTAAAATCACCTGAAGGAAAAATGTGCCATACTCTTGTAAGGCTGAACATCCAATCATCCATGGACCATCCGTGTGAAAGTGGTGGGAAAAATTCCAGCAGTCCTGGGATGCTATTCTCAGATTCATGTGCTATAATGCATTTGTGGGGGTGATCTGTAGGAGCTTTATTTCTCTTTTCTCTTTTTGAAATACAAATGCATTAAGATCTCTGGAAATCTGGCCCTCGAAACTTGAGGGGTCTGAAGTCCCTATAAAAAATCTTGGCTGTTATCTTACTGAAGTTCACATCAATCTTTCAAACCCAAATGCTGAATTCATGTTGCCGTTTGCCTTGCTAGAAATACTAGTTTCCTGATGCTGTATGTCTGTTGATTATATACAGAACTGATTACATGCATGCTCAGTTCCCACCCATAGGGTTCCCTGTAGGACTACCAGTTAAGGGGATGGGGGGGGGGGGAGAAAGCGAAAGCAGCTTTTTAGGAAATCCATCCATGTTAAACAATTTCCTTCACAGATGCCCAAAAGAAAAATGCCTTAGGAAGTGCTCCTTCATTGTCTCTGATCAAAATGCATCTGCTGGCAGCCGATCATCAAACGCTTTGCACAACAGACGCAGGTTGCTTGTTGGTTTTGTGCCGCTTCCTACAAGCAGCAGCCACAGGACACCTACCACTGTCTATTCTCTCATCAAAGGACACAAAGAATCGCCACCTGCGGTGTCTTCAGAGGCAAAACCAGCTGGAATGAAAGCACAACCAAATTTGCATGAAAAGCTTCCCACCAACCATAGAAAGATGGTCTTTAGGGGATCAGGCGTAATTCTTCCAGGCTCGCCTTACTAAAAAACTGAGGGTGAAGGAAACCTCCTCTCTTCTTGCTGGTGTAATAACTGAGATTTTCCACTGCTACTGAGTTTACTGGTTTAATCCTTAGATTTCCATTCTCAAGCACTTTGTCATTACGTCAATATCTTACCCACATCATACAACTTTATCTAGGGTCTGTTTACAGTCTATGAGATGCTGACTGTGGATGGGAAGGTGTAGCCACACCTCAGCAGTCTGATGGTTACGCGCCCAGCTCCTCTCTCAGCAGAGGAAAAGTGGTTTCTGCCCTACCTCAAGCACTCAGAGAACCAGACTCCATGGAGCTTCCCGGTGTTAAGTTGATGCCTTGATCTGGTGACATTTTAAAACTGCCATCAAACCAGCAGTTTTTCTGATTGAAAATTAACCTCTCAAAGTGTCTAGAGGGTGACCTGGCCAAAAAGGGAGAGTAATTCATGAGCGTGGTTCTGGCCACTGCCCTTGTTGAGATAGCCAGGATGATTCTTGGTGCCTGCAAGGTCAGAAGAGGATTGGAATAGTGTTAATGGCAATCGGGACCTATGAACTAATATTACCCTAGAAACTTTGCAGGACATCAGAATTACACATAGTGGTTTTATGCAGATTCTGGGCTCCAGACGACCTGTTTATACAGGTCAGCTGGTAAAACTCACACTGCAAACCCTTGCTGCCAGCGTGCAGACAAGCTGGCTGCTCTGCAAGGGCCCAGGAACCAAGCGTGAGTGTGTGGCAGGTGGGAGTTGTGACCTCTAGCAAGGAGCCATGCAGTCTGGCAAGCCCTGGTCAGGATCAAGGCTGGAGTCAGAGGTCAGGATCAGAAACAGACCGGTGGTGCAGTGCATCTTAAAAGCTGGTCACAAGGTAAAATTGGGGCCAGACCTCTCTTCCAGCTCTCTTCACAACGAGTGTTACCTGCAGAGGAGCTGACCTTGGGCTTGGCCAGCTCAGCAGCCCAGGCTGACCTGTGCTGCACGCTGCTGCCCTGAGATACAGCTGGCATACTGGTACATCCAATGTTGAGCAAGGGGGACAGCTGGCAAGAGCAGAGCATGTGGAAACACACCCAAATTCCAGGTAATTTAATGCTAAACTAATGATTTAAATCTGGGATTTTTTTCCCCTCTATACCGTTTTGGAAATGTAACCGGTTGTCTGAAATGCAATCAATGCACACTTGACTTTTGAGAATGATACATATAAAAGTGTTACGAAACATAATTCACTGAAGTCAAGTATTCTTGAATGACATTTTAGATAATTGGTTGGATTAAATAAGAACTGACTGTAATTACAAAAGTATGGTCTGATTTTAATTCTGCTCTGCAATTTATCCAGTTTTTGAGTTTGATTCTTTGTCACCCACCTCATTGAGGTGCTTTACATTTCTCTTTGCTTCTTTCTTTTGTTCTTAACATTTGGTGTTTCCTTTCAGGAAACCTCTTTCTTCAGTTTTCAGTATGTTATTATTGTTCTGTCTCCCCAGCTTGCTTTCCCTCAGCTCATTCTTCTCTTGCCTATTACTTTTGGGTTTATTTATTCTTAATGGCCCCAATTAGAAAACAGGAATAAGCAGGAATCATCAACTCTTATTTAAGCCTGGCTTAACCATGTGTTGAGTCATTGCCTGATTCAACATGCTTAAACTTATTAATTTACTTGAAGAATTGAGACAACAATGATTCACGCAAGGACTCTATTATGCTCTCCAAATTAACTACATTTTTGTTTGCGATGAATGGCTTATTTTCCACAGTGGAAAAGTTGCCAGGTGAAATTTAGTCAGCGTAAGGCACTGTGGCTGAGTGGAATAAAAAATATGAATGACAGGACAATTTACAGCTAGCCCATGCAACTGAAATTGCATGTTAGCAGCTCAGTGTCACAACACCCACTTAGTGAAGGTAAATGGAGGGGAAGCAAAGGCAAAATAAAAAAATACCCCAGCTGTTGCAAATATTTGAACCAGCAAATTAGATGCTCACTCATCGTACCATCTTCCATATGCCAGATCACCAAGGAGTATGCACAATATGGACTTTGGATGCCTATTTGCAGTATATCCCAGTAGTGTTATAAGGTTCTGAATGAGCTCCCTGCAGATGTGTCATCATTACCTATTTGAATTATCTTACTGTTACATTTGTCTACCTCATATCTTTAAATACTTCTGAGGCTTCAGTATCCATTCAGTATCTATGCAGTATTAGATGCCACTCAAAGATCTTTCTAAGGCTGAGGATTGGAAATGACCAAAGATCCATTTTCAGATCTTATCTTATGACTAATTGTATCTCAGGATCTTTATTCTTAATAGTTTTGGTATGAACAATTAAATATTTAAATGTACATTTCTGCATGCAATTGCTCTGGGGATCTCTTACAATTTATTTGTATTCCTGATCAGTAGCTGTGTTACTGAATTCATTTTGGTAGGACAACATTTTTTTCCAAAGTCTTTCAGTGGCCTCAAGTATTGTATTCGCATCATTCTCACGCATATTATATGCTTGTCAAAGCAACCTCAAGCAAGGAAAGCTAATGTTTAAAACACATGGGAATATTAAAAGACTTTAGGATGAATAGGAGTGCTTCTCACCCAGCAAACTGCTTGCCTAAGGGAATATGGGTATACAGCTTCCCTCATGGCTAGCTTTGGTTAACAAGTAATTTGATACAGAGTAATTGGAAGGACTGGGTGCTATAATAAATGTTATGGTGAATAAGAAATGCTAACATGTATAAGTGCATTAGCATAAAATTTAGGACCAGCTCCCTAGTGCAAATAAACTAGATGATGCTTTCCTCCTACATATTGACTTAGACAATCCAATTCAAAATATGTTGAGCTACACTTGGGGGGCTTTCTGACTATTTCTTGATTTCAAATGGTATTTATCAGGATAATTCTGTCATTCGACATTTAAGCAAATGAGAGTGTTCTATGCTTTCTGAAGTATGTAAATTGGAAGCATCTATGAATGCGTACAGAATACTCATTCATTGACTAGAATTTAGGCTGCAATTAACTAAACTAACATTTATATATTTTTAGGTGCATACCTTCTAATAGGATTCTTCACACATAAGTAATTAAATTTAACATTATGTCACAGGGACAAATGCAAATATATGTGATTCATTTCTTGCCGCAGATTTTTCTAGAGACAAAAAATATGGTTTGTCTCTGCCTGTCTCTATTAGAGTTCCCATTTTCTATACTCTGTTTACAGTTTGTTGCAAATTAAACAATGTCAAACTGACAAGCTGCAGGTTTTTTTTGTAAATTTACTGGCTTGTTAGGGGTGAAAAAACTTCTTTTGGGAAAAAAATGAATGTGCTTTTTCTGCAGCAAGACTTAAATGAAAGCAATTCTCCATGCTGTTAGCATAAATGAATTTGGCTCAAGTGAAATGCAAATTAAAGCTATTGTATACACTTCCTTTATTAAAGGCAAAATCTGTATTTCTATAAGTTGTTGATGGTGTTTCCACATATTTATGTTCATTTTACTCTCCAACAGATTACATTGAATTCTGTGGCCTAATTCTGACCCCTCTTGCATCAGTTCTGTATTAATTCAAATCTACTTGGTCAGATATCAGCTTACAGTAAAGTGCACTGAAGCTTCTCTCATTAGCCTAAAATCCAAAGGACGGGACAGCACAGAGAAGCCACTCTTCTATTTAAGGCTTGTATTTTTGGATTCCAGTGGTATGTTAATGCTGTATTTTGTGCATATATATATACCAATCTAGTTTTCCAGTATTCTGACTTGAAAATAAAAGTACGTGACCGTGTTAATGAGGTAACCTATGTGAGTCATGGGAAGAGGAGAAAATACTCATTGCCATTGCGACACTTAATGCTTTAGGAGTTGATTCAGGATAATTGAATTGCTGTGTTAAAAAATCTCATAAGAAGCTACAGATATTTCAAAACACTTCCTACCAGGATAGTCTTACCCGAGATAGCAATATCTATCTGAGGTCGTAAGCCAATTGCCTGACATTCAGGTGTTCTCTGATTATTTTGGTAGCCTCACCCCCCCCACAAGTATCTTGTCTTGTGGCTTTCATTTCCGCTAGTGCATTCAGGACCAACTCCACTCCTCTCACCTGGGGCCTATGCTTTCCCTCGTGTCGCTGTTCAAATTAGTGCACATTATATACCCTGTTGGTCAGGGGCTTTTAAAGCATCCAGGATTGAGGAACTGTCAGGCACGTCATCCTCTAGCTGGGATGTATCATTGGGCATGCAGATCTTTCCAAACACCAACTGCTCTTTGTTTTTGTTCTGAGGGGCTTTGTTTTCACCTCATAAGCAAATTTTTGTTTGACCCTCTGATGCACTGATTGATTCATTTAATTCTGTGTTTGTAGATTACACATATTTGCATTTGTAATGGCAACTCCTCCTTCCAGCAGCATAAGGAGCACTAATGTGAACATTTTCCCATGTAAAATGCGTTGAGTGATGACTGTTGAGCTGGATACCTCTTCCTTGATGATGTTGTCCCAATTCATTTTATTGAGAGAGGTAATTGGATTCAGTCAGTAAAAGCATTTTGTAGATGCTACAAAATCGAAACTGTAACACACACACTATCAAGTGGATGGGAGGGGGTGTTAGTTCTTCCTTCCTAAAGGAGAAAGGCCAGTTTACTAATGCTCCGTAGTATGTGGCTGTTCCATGATAAAACTTCTCAGTTATAACAAATTTTAGTGACATCTATATGAAAAGCTTCTTCTGAATTTTCATTTCTCTCAAACATTAATCATTAAAATTCTTTTTGTGATCTAGATGGGAACCAATGTCAAAACGACAGAATTTCTATGCCAGTCCAAATACAGGAATTTGCCTAAGTGAAATTAGAATTAAGTTTGGTGCAAAGCTAGACAGGTCTATGTAGAAAAGGAAAAAGTGACAATTCACGATTTCTATGCAATACTGAGAAAAAATAGTGTCTGACCACATCTCATAATGTAAGATACCATGTTTATTAAACTGTAGTGTTAAATACTGTTTTATTTTTTTCCTATTAAAATGTCATTGACGGATACCTGAAAGAAAATGCATACGTTAACGAGACAAAACAAGATAGTTAAACAAAATATTTGGATATTTTTCTGACAAGAATTTTGAAGATTCAGAGGTAAATACAATCATCTTGAACAAGAAGTTGATGAAATTGCATTTTGCTACAGAAGGCTGTTTAGTCAGACTATCTGATTACCTCTGTCTAGTGATTTCTAGATAATTAGTGCTGGTTCAAATAAACTAGCTTTTTCCAGATGTAGCGTATGGAAACTATGAGAGAGATAAAAAGTGAAATAGCATTTGCGGATGCTGAAATCTGATTGACTGGGGCATTTAGCCATGTGCATAAGCACATGAACTGCAGTGATCTGTGGCAGCATTCATTTGTTTAAAGGATTGAGCTTAAATGGGAATATACAATTTGGAAAAAATTGCATGAGTATAGGTAATTGAAGTAAGCTTTAAAAATATGACAACTGCAGAGAACTAGTGATAAAGTTTATTCAGAAACCCATAGAGAATTTACTTTTTTCTAAAATTAGAAAAGCAAGTTTGTGCCTAAACTAAGGCTTTCTTATTTGCAACCTGGGGAATCATCTTCAGTCAAATCCAGCTGCAGATGAATCTTTCAGATAATCACACCTCATCCCCTCTACTAGTCTGATTCAGTGAGCTGAGAGAAGGAGTTGTTCCAATCTGACTTGTTTGCCTTTGGGAAACCATTCCAGATTTTTAATCCTATGGCTATGTTTTGACAAAGGGTGTGTGCTTGGTATCCTGCCATGGCTTCTGTGACATGGCCAGGCTCAGGATCCATCTCCTCTTACCTCTATATTTTGTCTTACTCAGCTGTGAAAAAGTAGATATGGGCATATTTGTATGTTTGGTTGTACAGGCATGTGAGCAGATGATTTATCTTGTTCACTGTGAAGGCAAGTGTGAAAAAATTGAAGAAGAAAGACATCTTTTATACAAAAAATCAATACTAATTTCATATAAAATCACTAAAGAGCTGATTAATGAGGAAGATCACTTAACTCTTCATAATTAGATTGATGGAATTTACCCTGTGCCCTTAATCCATTGTGTATTAAGGAAAAATGGCTAAATTTTTTATTTGAATGCTTTGTTTATTCCCAGTCCTTAATTTCAAGGTTGTCATTTGTGCAGTGTAATTTCATTTTCTTTCTTTGCGTTAAATAGTTCAGTGTAAATAACTTGTCTGGTTAAAACCAAGGTAGAAAGAAGTCTCCAATGGTATTATGATAGAAATCTATGGGCAGAAATGTAATTAAGCAAGTGGGAAAAGAGAAAACAGCATTGTTTAAGGGTTGCAGTGTTGTAAATCTAAAAACAAGAGAATGGGAATGATGCCATCCAAAAGCGGCCAGTGTGATTTGATGATTATATAATTGCTGGAACCTACACGGACATTGCAAGGGGTGACAAAAATCTTAAAGACATAGATTAAATGCCTCTGGATCTGAATCCTGATTTCCCCAATGTATAGCTGCTTACAGCCTCTATTCTAATTTCCATCCATCTACAACAAAAGATGAAATTACCAGAATGGCTTTCCTTCCAGCCTGATTAAATGGAGGAGGAAAATAGACAACATAAATGGTAATAAATTATAATTAGGAACTTGTTTTGGTGTAATAATCTAAGGCATAATTTGTGGCATAAATCCTATTTCAAAAAAGCACTTAAGTCCATCTATATTGACATAAGGCATTTAAACATATGCTTCAGTTGAAATGTGGGCTTAAAGTCAAATTAAATATAATATTGAAGTATATAGAAAGAATCAACGTAGACGGTTATCTATGGTATTTTATTTCCATCTTTCTGGAAAACTGGATGGACCAGTGTAGGGTTTGGGTTTTTTTCCCCTTTGCTTTCAGTGCTACAGAATTTTATAGTGCCCTCTTTTAAACAGAAGAGCTGCTTTGCTCCTTGGTGATCACACATTTTAGTAGGCCAATAGTAGGAGGAAATAAACTTTTCAGAAGATTCATAGCAGTGTATTTCAAAGCAAATAATTTACAGCTGTGTGACAATTGGTAATTTTTTCCCCTGTTGATTTCTACACATCTTCACTGTAATTGGACATGAGTTTTGAAGATATGTGTTGCTGAAAATTTATGATTCCAGATAGATAGGTGTTTTGAGGTGTCAGGTTAAGGGGCAAAAGATTTTGCTATTGCTTGTCAAATGTCTTCCTCTGAAAGGATAGAATAAAGTGAAAGACATTTATGTTAGAAATCAGTGCCAAAGAGCTGACAAAGGTTAGTTTGTGGACATGTCCATGGAGGAAATGTCTGATTTCTAGTTTCTTAGCACTGTATAAAATAAGCATTTGCATGGCACATCACCAGTAGCAGCTTGTGCTTACGAGTCCGTATCAAATAGCTCCAAATGCAGGTCTTTTCCATGGGTACTGGTTCCCCTTCTATCAGACCTTTATTCTGTAACTATATTTCCTCAAGTTTTCCTTCCTGTAAAAATGTTTTAGAAGACAATTGCTTAAATGAATAAGGCATATAGTAATCAAAACCATGTCCCCAATCAAAGTTGTTTTTCTTTCAAGAGACTGATAATTTATTTTCTTTTCAAATCACATCACATCACATCACAGGAAAAGTCATGAAGTATGTACCACTAGAACTTACTGTAATTTGTGTATAATTCCCTGGAAGATGTAGTATATTATAAATCTGTGTTTTGACAAATCATTGTCTAATTCACTCAAGTCTTTTGTATTTGTTTCCTTTCTGATTCCACTTCTTCAATCCTCCAATTAAAAGTGAGAGAGGAAAAACCTCTGATGATAAATAGAAAAATAAACTTAAATGAATAATCAATCTAGCATAAAATAAAATTAATATTATA
>JAOXJM010000079.1:26397605-26413966 GCA_026413425.1 Tringa solitaria | reverse complement strand
TGTAGTTTTCTCAAACATCTACCATGAAGTAGGATAATTCAGTTCAACTGTTTTTTTCAGTATAATTAAAGTTAAAACACTTCCAGATTTTATTTTAAACTTAATGTGAGGAATATTTATGGATATTTTGTTGAATTAAAAAGTTGATTTGTCACAGTCTCTTCTAACACTTATTTTCTACTTTAGATTTAATTTCAGTTTTTATATTCAAGTATGGAGTAGAGGGGACTCTTTTTTTTTATTATTTTTTTCTTGTAAAGAGCTACTATAGAACAAGCACCTAGAGTATTTCTAAGCTGTATTGTAAGATCACATTGATAACTAACTTTTACTTTTTTTAAATATGGGATTTTCTTCAGTTGAAATGGGCACAATAAGATAGTTATAGGTAGAACAGAAGACAGAAACAGCAGCTATGGAAAGATCTGACTTTTTAAAAGCTCATTAATATGTTGTAACTTCCTTTCTCTCACTAGGGAGAGACAAAACAGAATTCAATATCAAAACTGAAAATAACTCAAAGTCCATGAATTCAAAGAACTCTAGCTGCCAGCTTGTTACTAAAGGCACCTTCTCCCAGCCTGATTGCTGGCACTGAAAATAGTTGCTGCCTGGGTAGCATGTAGTGTGAAGAGCATCTCTGACATGAACCTTCCTTTAAAGAATTTGTATCTATTTGTAAAACACGACATCCAAAGCTGGTTTGAGTTTCTCAGTACACTGTGTCTTTATAATGATTTCATATGTTTGGCAGTGTCATTGGAGTCACAATATGTTCCATCCTCATCTAGACTTAATGTTAAGTGAGCAAGATACTTATTACTGTGAATTACAGCAATATAAGGTTTTTTTCTTTAGTATTACTTGAGAAACAAAATATGATTAAGAAACCTCTAAGTGGAAAAAACTCCCCAACTCAATTCTTAAAAATTAGTTTCAAAAATTTATATCTTAAAGAAATGGGAGTAGACAATCCTTACTTAAATCTGTTGTGATTATGAATTTTCTCCTCAAAATTTTTTTGATTTCTTGCCAATCTGAATTAAATGTTCAAAATTAATTTCAGATAAGATAAACTAAATTTTAGGTATTTTGCTTGACATGCCACTGTGTACTTGTGCTAAGCATATAGGTCATCATTCACCAAAGCAACAAAGATTATATTTGGCTTCACACACTGTGATAGCCTAATTTAGCATGTGGACAGGTAACCATTCTGCTTACACTGTAAGGATGAGAAATAGAATTATCTGTGAATTGTATAGGAGGTGATGAGCTCACAGATAATTTAATCAGAATTGATAGCAACTTATGGTGATCGTAAAGGATAGATAGCGTAAGTGGGTTAAAAAAGCCCAAACAAAACAAAAAAGCCACAAACAAAATAAAAAACTAAAAAAAATTGAAAAATTACTTCCAATTTTTCCTTCATTTAGGTATGGAAAACAAGACAAGTGGAAGACCCATGGTAGTTTTGTGTAGGGAAGGATGTGAAAACAATTTAAGGGAGAGAATAGATGTGACAAGAATACCTTAGATTTCCATATGAAATCCAATATTTACTCATGATCTTGAAAAGGAGAAAACTGAAGTTAGAATAAAGCCTAGAGGATTATTGTTTGATTATTGTTTGCTGGACAAGACTGTAAGATATTTGAGATATCTGTGTGAGAAAGGATGTTCAGTATTCCTAAATGCAAGCTCAAGCGGAGTGGAGGGGAACATTTACATTGTATGGCTTAAACAATGTATAGTTAGGAAGCCTGCCTGGATGTCTTAGTAGACAGTTCAGTGGAAGCCTCTGCTCAGGGCACAATCATGTTTTTCAAGTTCAGAAATATATACAGTGTAGTTACAATCAGCTTCCTAATGTCTCATGTGTAAAACCATCTGGAAGGGTATCTAATATTAATTGCCTTATAGAAGGAAATACCTAGAAGAATTTAAGGTAACTCAGAGGATGAAAATAGGAACCCTTTACTGTTAAGGTGTTCAATGCAGCATATGGAAATTTATAAAATAATGGAATAAGTGTAATAAATATAAAAACAGAAGGAAGAAACATTTCAGACACAATCTTGTATTTTATGGGAAGAAGCAGTGTGGTTGAAGTCATAAAACTACAATAAATGTTCTACTGGGTCAGTGCTGGTCATCTAACCCAGTGTTGTGTGCCAATAAGATGCTGTTTAGTGAGAGCTTGCATTACATGACCAATTTTTGCTGCCTGTATCTTTATAGTTTAGACATCCAATATTGTTGTTTGAGATGTTAGAGGATGCTTACTATTGAGTTCTTCTAGTATGTATGAATGGATCTGTTATCCATGAATAATTAATTTTTAACATGCTGACACTGTTTACCTCCTAATCTGCCTCTCAAATTCCAGAAGGGCACCACTTGCTGTGTAAACATTGGCTTTCTTTACTTCAACCAGCGTCCTATTAGTTTTCACAAGTGCCATCTAGTCTAAGTATTTAGTGAACAAAGTTCCACATCCACTGCTTCAATGATTTTAGAAACCTTAAACATTTCTACCTCAGCCTCCTTCCTGCAGACCAAGGAACCTCAACCTTTTAGTGCCTCATTGGATGGCAGCTACTCCCTCCCCGTGTTCAGTTCGGTTGTCCTTCTCGGTACCTTCCCTAGCTCCATCCACTGTGTCTTCCTTGAGATGACCCAAGCTATGCACTGCACACCATGGCTCAGTAACCTAGCAAAATGCTGCTACTCTCTGGGGCTCTTAAAACTCCTTCCCAGCAATGCCCAGCACTTATTTTCGGCTGCCACTGCGTGGTAGGTAGATGGTTTTGCAGTGCTGTAAGTGATGGCTCCAGGTTCTCTGTCAGCTGGAACTGTCAGGTCCAGCATAAGGTTATGGTGCCCAGGGGCACAACCCCGTGTTTATCTCCACTGAAACTCTTTATGCCTGTTTTCTCAGCTTTGGGAAGTCCTTCTGGAGTTCCTCATTGTTAGCTGCAGCATTTGTTTTGGAAAGGCTCCCCGTTCCCTTTTTCTAGATCATTGACGAAGATATTCACCGTGACCAGTACCTGGGGGATGCCACTGTTCACTTGCCTTCACCCTGAACAGCAAAGATTAAATCCTAGTATTGGGGTTTGATCCTTTGATTAGCATTCAGCTCAGAAATTGATGTTTCCTCCAGTATACTGGAAATTCATTTTTTTTAAATAACTTTGAAGGTCTTTTGGAAATACAGCTGTACTACATTCATGGGAATACCCTTCATTCTCATGTTGTTAGACATTCTTGTGTAGCGTTTGTTTCTAGGACTGGCAGGATTTCCCCTTTTAGAAACTATCTTGGCACTTTCATAGCAAACTGTATTTATCCTCTTGCTCACTTATCTTGTTTATTATTGTATGTGGTATTATTTTACCAGAGATTAAATTCAAACTCCCCAGTCTGTCTGAATCCCTTCTAGATCATAATGTGAAAGGGAGTTTCTTGAGAAAAGACCAGTCTTCTGGCATGGTGACTGTGATGAGAGTTTATAAAACAAGGGAAAAGGCACAAAATGATTCACTGTATGGTGTTATGTTGCAAGAGTAGTAGATCTTAATTATTTTGGAAGGGGCAGTCAGCAGCCTATTTCCTGGTTGATTGTGGTTTTTTTCTGATGTCAATGATGGTGAATTCCAAGAAGACTCACGTGCCTCCTTGCTCAACTTGATGGTCTTTTGATCTGATCTAAACCATTTATTTCTTTATTTCTTTGTTCTGCAGACCAGTAGAAGGGAAACAGGGTAACATGAAGTCCAATGTGAATGTCAATCCTCATATGTAAGAGGAATTCCTCATTAGAATAAGGAAATCCAAGATAATCTGTAACTGACTGTAGATTTGTCTATTTTACTGCTCTTGAGCTTTTGTCAAGGTTTTGTTCCCTATATTCAAATTATTTTCATAATTTCAGGAAAGTATAAGATTTTTCATGTTTCTCTTTGCCTTGTTAACTACAAAAAAACCTCTCAACAGCTTTACTTAAAGAATTGCTGCTGTTGTGTCTGTACATGAGGCACAGGAAGCTTAGGTGGGATTACATTCTTTTCCAGTCTCTTCACTTTAGAGCTCTCTCCCTTGGGAAGCTTAGCCTCAGGCTTTTATGACACTGATATAGTACTACGTGATATAAGGGGAATTTTTACCCCCCTCACATTAATCCAGCTGTAATGATAGAGGAGCCTGAGTTGGCATTTGCAGCAGTGCCTCGTCTCTTCTGGAGCTGACTGGCTCCCTTTGTGTCTGCCCTTTTGCACTTGAATCTTCCATGCTTAGGAGCGTTTGTCTGTACAAAACCTCTGAGATTGGACCCACCGTACAGTCTGGGCAGCCCATGGCCTTCTTCCAGGTGATACACTTCAAACTGTTAGAATCAGATGTATATTTCATCATTGTCCTCTTTTTTATACTTTATGTCTTACAGAAAATTCTCCATTTTTTCCTGAATACAAGGATACTGTAGAGCAAGTTTGGTTAACTTCCAGGTATTTTAACTGATATTATTATTTATGTGGGTATGTGATGGAATGATGAGAACAAACATAAATTACCATTTAATACGTTAAAGCATTCTTCCAAGAGAGAATTACAAAGTTTTTTATAAGTCAATTTTTCTTGTCTTTCCAAACAGTATTTTTAAATGTACATTTTGCAGAAGACCTTCGGTTAAAACTCAGTTTTTCCAAGTATGATGGGTATTTGTATATTGCTCCTGAAACAGAACCATTCATATTTATATGACCAAACTGTGCAATGGCCATAGGGTTCAAGTGCACTCTCTCTGAAATATTCGTCTAAATTTGCTGTCAGTTACATCGGTGCAATTTAGAAACAATGGGGAAAAAAAGTCAATGTACATACTTGAATTTTGCACTGGTGTAAGGGAAATGAAAAAATCTGTCCCTGGAAGGCTTTGATATTCAAAATGAGCACTCAGTCTCAGTGCATATTGAGTGAGTAATTAAATTCTATGCTTGTATCAATGCTCTGGATTTCAACGCTTTCAGGCAAGCTATCACCTGCTGATGTCTGAAGTGTTCCCAAACAGAAAAAGATTTCTTGGGCCACTGAGACAAGAGCCTGATCCCAAGTCTCTTGACAGAAAGTCAGACATACGTGTTCTCTTTTCGTGATGGACAGCAGTCTAAGAGGAAAGAAGTATTTCACTACAAATCAAACACTTAAAGCAATTTCTCAGGAGTATTTAGCAACGTTCTAGTGTTGATCCAGTCTCTACTGGTGAGTCCTCAAAACCACAAAAAGGAGGCACATACCTCCTAAATATTTTCTTCCAAATTTTATAGTTAACTTCAAAAAATCTGAGCTATTCCTCAAAGATAATTTTGAAAGGGCTCTTTGGTTCAAATCCCCATTGAAGTCAATGCAAGTTGTACTGGTCTGTATAGTGAGCAATGACTTGCATTTAGTTTAAGCTCAGCTGGTCTTGACATTTCTGCTGTATTGCACAGAAATAAACTAAAATTGAAAAGCAAGCGATACTGGGGCCACACGCTGAATCATGTTGCTTTTCATGGCATAAAACAAACAATCTTGGTACTTGATGGAAAAGTCAGTCTGTGGTCCCCATTCTAACTTCACAACTTTCTTTACAAATTTAAGAAGTCTTTCAATTCAATTTTTTCAGTGCAGATACAGGAAAGAAAGGCCCACCATCTCTTCGAAACCATTTCTCCTCCTTTCTGTAAGTTCACAGAACCATTGATAATGGTATTTGAATACAGAATTATGAGGCAATTATCTCAGTAACAGCCTCAGTGAAAATAATTGGGTTTTGCTTTTATAAACGTTACTTTCAGTATTGACATAGATGAGTGAAGTAAGAACATCCAATGCAGTATTAGGTCAAGGATGATCTTACATTTCAGGAATTCCATAAATCTCAGAAAACCTTTATGATTTGAAGGCCAAATTACCTTGGCTGAAGCAAGGCCTTTGAAATAATTTGGACCGATTATGTGATAGTAATTTGTGTCAATCTGCTCCTATATATTTCAGTTATAACTATTTCTCTGATTCTTTAATTTATACAAATGTGAAATTGTGAGCAATTTAGACTGGAAAAGTATGTTTGATTACAGTAATGATTTTGGGTTTGCAAGTGTCCACTGGCAGAGTTGCAGATACAAATTTGCAACTTGCAACTTACTGCTTCATATTCAAATTTGTTATTTGTATTTGTTCTGTGTGATTGATCTATAATCTGCTGTGACTTCACAGAAACAAGAGCCTATTCTCTGTATATGTAGAATTGAGGTTTGTAATTTATGTGAAGGAGCTCAGGCTGGTGAATATCATGGACCCTGAGTTGACTGATGGTCAATCCCTTTGATGAACTCAATACAAATCTTTGTTAACAACTGTATCCTTTTTTCTGAATATTTTTAAGGAGTCTTCATTAATGAACCAAAGTCATACTAGCAATCAGAAGACAAGAAGTATTTTTGGTGAGGACCAGATTGCTTGCTTATAGGCTTAAAGCAAGTTGAGTTTTCCCATAAAATATTGTCAATGTGCTTTTTTTTTTTTTAAATTAGTACTTCTTGGACTAATTTCATAGGGGTTTTTTTCCTGGTGGGTCTAATATAATTAAAATAACAGACACAAATATCTTTTAATAATTTAAACTAAGCAGTCACTATAGTTGCTCAGAAAATAATGTGTCCTTCCTATAGATGGCCAGTCAGGTGTTCCTGTGACCACCACTGAAATGGTAAGAACCACTGGTGGTACTGTTAACAAGAGAACTCTTAGTATGAGAACAAAATAATTCCTGTTTCCATTGGCATGTTCTGTGAATGCAGTAAGAACTGATAAGGTTAAAACAAATCTGTCAATATAATGTAATATCATTGAACCTGAAGATAGCATGCTAGCAGCACCTTCTGCCCCAGGTGAGCTTTAAGAGGTGACAGAATGCTACTTGTCATAGTCTACTGAGTACACAAAGAATAGGTAAGAGTAATTAAAGTGCAGTTCTGTATTTATAATGTTGTCTTTTAATGAAAATTTGTGATGTCAGTTAAAAATTTCAACGTAACTTTTTTATTTATAAGTGGTTGAGCTGGAAATGCCCAAGGCTTCCTAATTCTTTGATGACAGAATTTTCTCTCATTTGTTTACTATGCTTTTTAGTTCTTCGTGTTCCTCAGAGGAAAAGGTATGTATGTACCTAAGAACATTAATAACTTTTTTTCTTGCATATGAAGTGATGATGGGTAATTCATTCCATTCAGTTATATCCTGAAACATAAATGCCTTTTTTAAGGTCTGTAGAAAGCAATTATAAAGCTGGTAACTTTGAACTATTGAACTGCATGCCCCAGTGCTGTTGGCAATGCTAAAAATGGGAATATTAGATTAAATTTTTTCAAGCAGAAAGTTCTAATAACTCGAGTAATAATATTCATTAACTTCTATTTACACCATTTTAATCTGAATCCACATTGTATGTTTGTTTTTGTTTTTTTTTTAGAAAACCATTAAAGCCGTAGCCAAATGCATATTTCACAGTATATGCTAATTCAGATTTGGTATAAATTATGGCTGAATTATCAAAGGTGGCATGCTACTGCACAGCTCACAGCTTGGTTTTAATTTGAAGGGATGGGGAATTAAGTGCTAGAGTAAGTTATTCCTATGGTGTGTTAGCAATTACAGTGCCATGCGCTGTAGCAGCACAAAAACGAACACAGTTCCCTCAGTGCTGAGTTGAGCCTATAGAAATGAAAGTGTGATGAGACATCCAAGCCTTACTTGTGCCGCTTGAAGTTGTGTATGAGGAGATGAGATGACTGGCCTTTCAATTAGACCTGGAGATGCTTTCCCTAGTTCCCCATTAAGTTTGATAATCAAATGCTAGCCGAGTTGCTCAGTGTGCTATGAGGAAAAAGGGGGTTTATATGATGAGAGATTAAATCAGTAGGAGAGGCTATTCAAAAAGACAGTTTATTTCAGTGCATTCTCCTAAACTTCTCAAGTTGTTGGGTTCTGTGACCAATCTCAGTCCAAAATGCTCAAATCTGTCCTGGAATGAGTTAAAACCTTTCTGACTGCCAAGGCTTTGGGCATGGTGCCTGGCAGGAAACTCTCTCTGCTCAGGAACTGATAACAGTGCAGAATTTGCAAAAGAGAAGACAAAAGACTTAAATGCTGCTTTCTTGGCATCCTTTAAGAGAAAACAGCGGGGGAAGAAGAGCAGCACTGCAGATATGAACAGAGATAAGGCTGTCCAGGTTAAACCTGCAGCTTCTTTATTAACACAGGAGCACAGAAGCTGATATGTATATATTGTATAGCTGCATGAAAAGAGTGAGTACTATGGTACTGAGATGTGATCTTATTAATTTTCCTTTCTTAATAGGTTTGTTAGAACATGTTTCATGCTTTTGCTTGGCTACTCACTACCAGTATTGTCGTGGCTTAGGTTGTTCACAATAATGGAGATTCATGTGGGATGAAGTAAATGGAGCTGCTTTTCATTGCCATTATCATTATTAAAAAGGCTTTTCAAAGTCAGATCTTGCTATCAGTGCCACAGATCAGCACACTCCTAAAAAGTGATCAAAGAGCAGTGTCCTGGAGAATGTATTCATCCCTTATTATGCCTGACCAAAGTACTGTTCTATTAACCGCTAATAAAAAAAAAAAATGTTTGGAATTGTCATTAGTAAGTCTTCTGCTTAATAATGGTATTAAACATACTGTGACTTTCTCCCCCCCCTTCCCTTTTGAATTTGCTTCTCTCCTGGCTTTAGTGAATACGGCTGCTGTGATTACAGCTACAGCCATTTCACTTGGTAGCTGCACTCATTCTCGTTCTGACAGACTCACAGATTTCTTGCACACAAGGAGTGGCTTGAAGTATTCCTTTAGATTGCAGATCGTTGTCTTGCTTTTATGCATCACATACTGTATTTTCAACAGGTGTGACTGCAGTGATAGGAGCAGTTCTCTCATTTAGGCAGTGCCATTTAAAAAAAAAAAAAAGGTATGTAGCCAGAGTCTGGCTATTTTTTTCTGTGATATGCCTGATTACCTTGCCTCCACATTACAAAGTTCCTTTTAATGTGAAAGGTTTCAGAGTTGTGCTCCTTTATTGTCATATTTTCTATTCATGTATTAGGTGTTGTGGTAAAAGCTTGCTTGCTTTAATTTCATAGTGTAGAACACTATTTTTCTGTCATGTAGTCTACAGTTTCTGAGCAACTGCTGTATGGGTGGTTTTGCTACCTCCTACTCCGGTTCTAATACCTTGTGGTGTGTTACATTTCCACGTGTGTGAGTGCTTGCTGGTCACTTGTCTAATTAACATCTGCTCTTTGAGGGCATTGAATACTTTGATGCCTGTTCAGTTCTTTATTTTTAGTGATTTTGCTTTGGATTCAGCCCCATTGAGATTGCTTTCACAGATGGAGATGACATACTAAAGGATGCAATCTTTTCCTGTCTGATATACCCAGGTTACTCATCCCTTAATTGCCTCAGGGGGTCCCTGGTTTCCTTTATAGACTTTATAGGTACTTTGCTTTGGGAAACAATAGGTTTCAAACAGCTCTGCAGCTATCTGCTTTTTTTGCCCAGTGCGTGCTGGAGAAGAAGCAGCTGCCTGGCTGCAGCCTGCTTACTTGCATCTGCACTGCCAGTGACCAACTTCCTTTCTTCAAACTTGATGCACAGCAGGTTTCTTGAGTTATTACTCAAGCTGAAAGTGGATTTTGTCTGTTTTACCAGTTGCTTTTATTCTTTAACATTGTGTATTATCATAATCTAGACTGTTAGCAGTAACAAAATATAGATGCAAAAAAGGAGAAATCCCAGGCTTTGTATTTCAAGCCCAAGACTTCTCTAAGAAGCTTTTCTAAGGAGGAGCAATCATTTCTTTTTAGACATGTCTTTTAGAGACAATGCATCTTATTGTGCATAGCTATTACATGATAGTCACAAATAATAAAGGTAAGATTTCTTTCATGTTGTCTTAAGGGTGGCCTACATCAAACCATATTTTTGTTTGAAATTGTTAGTAGAAGGGTTGTGTGATGATGTGACTCCAAAAGTTATGTCTGCAAATTGTCAGAGAAAATATGAGTAATGGATATGAGACATCATAGGAGAAATCCTGTGGAAAACAAAGGATGTAGGGACGGTATGCTGAGTAAAACGCCTGAAAGATATAATGAAGCAGGTGTTTGGTGTTCCGTTTATGCTTTCCTCATAAAAAACAAGCTAGGAGCAAATATTTGTGCTTCAGAGAGATACTGCTCTGAAACAATGGTTTCCAATGGTGAGTCAGTGCTCTGTGTTCTTGTAGTATAACTAGCAGTAGTTTGTAGAACTCCATTTCTAATAAATCTTTACCCCTCTGGCATATTCTGCATTTTCTTCATCCTTTGGTATCATCCCTTTAACTTAAGTGTCAAATTATTTATAAATAGATGTAATTCTTTTTCCTCTTGAAGACAGGATGTGAAATGGCTTTTTATACAGCTGAGTAACTGAAGGACACCCAGATGGAAAGAAGTCTCAGCTAAAACTACTTAGTGATTGCTAGTAAGTATTTATTGTTAATTCTCCAAGTTTTCCAGCTTTTTTTGAGGAGGGGAAAAGGTCCTGGATTGAAAGAATTAGGACACTAAATATTAATCCTATTTGGTTTAGGAAATTTGATTGGGCTTCCTAAATCCTAATAGGATAAAGATGGGAAACCAGTGATTAAATGGGGGGAAGACATGACAGTTTGGCTGCATAGCAGGTATTGCTAGGGATAATATATTCTAAAAGTACTGGTGGTACAATGGAAAACAATAGCTGAGTGACAGAGGAAACTTTGACCTAGAATCCCTAGAAACAGCTTTTTAGAATCAAATATATTGAAGAAAAGCAGATGCCAATGGCTTGGTGTTTAGTACTCTGTGGAAATGGAGCTGGTGTTCCAATTTGCCAGAAATGCTGATCTAAAAAAATATGTTGGCTGTGACTTGATGTCTTACTAAAAATCTTAGAAGAAAAAATGAAGAATTTAAATATCTGAATTTTTTATATGCACAAGCATTTTCACTAGTTTCTATAGAATTGGTTATTTGACATATCTTTGAAGCTAATAGGTTGCTCCTGTGAAATAAGGGCATGCAGAACAGCAGCCCAGAACAGCTCAGAGAATAGATAAAAAACAAATTATATACCCTGAGCAGGCCTGGAAAGAGAATTGGCACAGACAGTAGTACAACCATTGTCCAGTTTCTCCATCCTATGACTTGAAGATGTGGTTTCCAATGCTGTCAGCTGTGTCTCTTTCATGTGTGGTGTATTCATTTTCAAACAATGATAATACCATCTGTGAAACAAACTTGGAACTTTGAGTTCAATGGGGGAAGAGATAAAAAAAAAAAAAGGAACTGACCTAGAAATGAGAGAATGGAAGCATATGTCCAAACAGCAAGTCAATAAGGTATTTAGGAGTTGGATGAAGAAGTAAGGACATCCAAAAAATCAGGTTTCTAATAACTTCATTTCTTCATTTTTACTGGTTTTATCAAACTGTTAATCTCTTATTTTGGCTTGTGAATTTGGACTATAACAAAAACCCAATTTAAGTGTTATACAAATGATAAATAGCTGAAATTCTGTGTTTGGACTTACTAAGAATTATGTTGAATTTTTATAAGCTTCCATTTAGTTCACAGTTAAACTCCTATGCACAATGTGTCTTCTACCCTGTGGGTTTTTAGAATGGCCAACTTACCGCCTCTCATTCTTTTTCATTCCACCATTTGAGTGTGGTGACATGCATGCCCAGATTTGAACTAGTTTTCATTGGGAAATCATAAAATGAATGGCATACCCAAAACAGTGCCTTAGTTAAATCCCTAGAAACCCTTGTGAGTGTGAGCCACAAATATTTAAGGGATGTTTCTTCCATACATACAGCCATATCCACATGCATTGCAGAAATGTAATTTTACAGTGAGGAAAGAAAAATTAAAAAAAAAAAAATAAAATCAGCCTTCTAGAGCATTATTATGTATTGACATGTTGATGCTTATTTAGCTCAGCAGTAGATTTGATTCCATATACTGGTGAATCACTAAAGTTGCGAATTTAGGATTTGAGGCTGGAGCCTGATGTGCATAAATGTGTTCTGATCTACTTACCTTTTTGCATTGAATTTCCTAAATTTTGGTGTTTCATTTTTTAATCTTTCAAGTTAGGTGCCAATGCTAAGGTGATTCACCTGTACTTCATTTATTCTCCCAGAAGCTCTTTCAAGAGATAGCAGAAAATAGGATGTCAGGATTGTTCTAACTTGAAACTGTACTAATACATGTTCGTAACCAAATGCTCCCAAGCTTTGGTCACATCTCATTTAAAGCTGTGGTTGCACAATAAAGTTGTGTGATAATCTAGTAAGTAGCAGGGATATCATTTAGCAAAATATTCTTGTAACAGCTCTTTTCTTTCACTCCCATCTCCGTTTCAAAAGGGCCTGGCTTTTCCCCTAGAGAGGAGTTGGAAGGAAAACTTGGTAACATAATCCAATAATATATTGCATTTTTACAACAAAGAATAACTGATAAATTGTTTCAGGGAACAAAATACTTAGCTTTTAGTTTCTAAACTTCAGATGACAATCAACTACCATTATAAGCAGCAACATACTTTCCATTTTGAAGAAATGGAATTTGCTGTTCTTATTTTTCCTGAACAAAAAATACTCTTTCTGCTGCTTTGTCTTCATAGTGTTTGTAAGTTGAATGGTGATGTCCCGAAGAATGATTTATCTTTGGGAAGAATTCCACTGATGCAGGAGAGAGTGGCAACAATAAGCGGCGTGTTGTGTTTTAAACGAATAAGCTTTCTTTTTGATGAAGGCTACTGTTCAGCAAAGCAGCTGAGGTAAAGCATACCTTTCTGTCTGAGTGGTGTATTAGACTTCTACATATACCTGAATACATTAGTACAAGGTACTACATTTGTTTTGTACTATGTAGCCTCAGTGACCTCAAGGATAACAGAATATCTCATTAAGTATATGTCTAAAGTGCATTAAACATGATCTTAAGAGTTTGCCAGGCAATAATATAGTAGTAAGCAAAGTATGTGGTGCTGTCGTTCATCGAGTCCTAATTGTTACAAACTGTTATTGATCAAATGAGATAAAACTCTGTTCTGTTTCTCTTAATAAATATTAGAGACTATGGGTTTAGTCGTTAAGCTCTTGAAATTATTCTTGTTAAATTCAGATAGAGCAAAGGGTAAGAAAGGAGTTAAGCTGAAAGTAACTAAGAGAAGTGAATAATTTCAAGACAATGGCAAAGAAAGAAGTATCTTGGGGAACTAGAGGGGGGATGACAGTGGGAATCTGACCTTTTGAAGGAATGTATCGGCATAGCTCCACTGACTTCAGTGATGCTGATCCAGTTTTCCATCACTTGCAGGTAAGAGATTTATCAGCAGTTTCTAAAATAGTTCTGTTTGCTAAACCACTTTCTTCCTTTCCCACATTATTTATTTGTCTCTATATGTGTGTTGCTATAAATCACTCCAGGTCAAGTGTAACTTGCCTTTGACTCTTTAGGTTTGTGTGTCAGGGATATACTTTCCTATATTAATGAAACTTTAATTTTATATTATTTCTTGTATAACTATTTATTGAATAACTAAAACAGTGTCATATACTTCCTTGAACAACAAATTAATTCTGCAATATTTTTGCATTGATGCATGACCAAGAATCCTCTGCTGCTTCAAAAGACTTGGAAAGTTTATTAGGAATATTGTGGGGTGGAAGTATTGTCCAATATTAGCATTAAGTAGGCATTTACTGTTAGAAATAACACTGACATTTCTGTGTGGGCTTCTTCAGCTACCCACCTCTGAAGTACCTTATGCAACTTATTAATTCAGAAGCCTTGTACATCTTGGAAAGAGAAAGGCTCCTCTAAAAAGACTTTCAGTATTACTCCAGGGAAAGTACCTTCCTGATTTAGATCTGAGGATAAAGGTGGCCATGCCACTAGCACAACAGGAGAAAAGAGAGAGCATGGGAAGGGAGGAACTGGTACTTTCGCTGAGAAAGCAGTGACAATGGGAGAAAATCCCAAATTCCTGTACACAAATGCCTGCAATGCAAGGAGCAAACAAAAGGAATTGGGAATCTGTGCACAGTTGCAGAGCTACGATCTCATTGGGGTTGCAAAGATGTGGAGACACAGGTCATGTGGCTGAAGTACTGTAATGGATGAACACTTGCTCTTTGGAAAAGGCAGCTATGCCTGCTACCGAGAGAGGGGCAAGTGATTTAGCAGCAACAGATACAGAGATAGTAATCATTACAGCAATTTGAGCAGGCTGAGAGATGGACGATGTCATTGCAAGACCACTGTTATCTTTGAAATTTCTGGACATTGGAGAAGTTTCCCGAGAAAGGCAAACATTGGAAGGTGTAGAGAACATACAGCCAAACTCTACCTAGAGGTACACAGGCAACATACAGAGTCAGAAAATGAGAAATTCCAACAGATTCAGTTAGAATTCTTTTTTACCCCAGGGGTGGTCAGCACTGCAACAGACTGCCCGGAGAGGTTGTGGAGTTTCCATCCTTGGAGATATTCCATTAGACATAGTACTTGGTACTCTGTTGTAGTTGGACCTTGCTACAGAAGACCATTGGACATACCTCCTCACCTAAATTACTCTATACTTCTACAATGTGCAGTGGCATGGGCAAATAAAGTTTCACTGTTGAATCCTTTAAATTTTTTTTTTATTTTAAATCATTGCTCTAATGATCTTCGCTGTACTCTGTTGTACTTAGATTCCATACACAATCTTTTGAGCAAGAATATTTATGTTTCATTCTAAAACTTTTGTTGAATCAAGAGGCTTACTGTTTGGCAATTTCATAGTCTCCAGTTTAGTTGAATTCGGTAAATCTGTCTCTGGGCTGGCAAAGTGTTGGAGTGCTAACTGTTTTGCAATGGATATAATGATGACAGCATCAAACCTTTTTTCTTTAATATTGAGGAAGTATTGAAGAAGTTAAATAGACAATTTAAAATTATAACTGAAGTTTGGAAGTGATTGTAATGGAAGAAAAACGAAGTGATGCCAGCAAGCTTTTTGATGTAGCAGTCATTTTACAAACAAGATGATATGAACCTCATTAGAGGGAGAACTAGCATAGATATGTTTTTATGTTTGTAAAATTCCCTGCACAGCAGTCGGATCCAAGAGCCAAAAATCCAGAAATTTACAAGTTACATTCTCACAAAGTGGTTCATGAAACAATCAGCATGCCAGATCCTCCAGCCATTACTGAGTAGGGGATTAAAATGGCAAATTTAAAGCGCTTTATTTGATTCACCTATTAATAAAATTAAGTTTGAGGGAACAGACACAGAATCAAGGAGAACAAGCACAACTGAACATATGGTCAGCTGTCTTGTGACTATTAGTTAAAAGCTACTCTATTTTGGATAGTTTTTTCTTAAACTGGCCACTATAACACTGGGATTACTCAATAAATCAATCCATGATGGTAACTGTGATACGTTATGGTATCGTTTGTTGGCTAAAATATATTTAGAATGGAGTATTGTCATTGCATATATTTTTAGAACAAAAAGAATGTATGGAGGTGTGGTTTTGTTTTTTTTTTACAGATACCAAGGCATTTGAAAAGCAGTTGTGATTTTTGTGATTAGGTTTTTTGTCAGTTTACTTGACTTGTTACATATTTGCCTTAGTTGTCTAGCTTGTAATTGTGGACTGCAGATGAAGTGAATGTGTTGACGATGTAATGACTACAAACTCATACCAATGTAAGGCTTACATTGGTTTAAAATTAGAGGAAAAGCTATTTTGAGTTTTTCTGTATTAGAGCTGTTTTGTTTATTTCAGCATAGATTGAATTGCTAGTCTTGGAAACAGCAGTTGTTGCTGATTACTGACATTAAATGCTACCTTCAGAAAACGTGTTGTTTTTTTCTTCCAAGTACAAGCAAGATGCATAAAAATAATAATTACATAGATCAAAAAGAAAAGTGCATATTTTTCTCTGAATGTAAAGCCAATGGCTTCGTACTCTGAACTAAAAAATCAGCACACAAATGGGTAGGGAACTTTCACATTAATTCATAATCAAACGGTGCTGAACTTATCTAATGTTAAGGGATTATTCAACAAATAGCACAACTAATCTTTTCTTAGATCTTTTTAATTTATTTTTTTTTCAGGAGATGGCAACTTTGTCTCATTATCTTTGTCTTAAAATAATGTCAGGCTGTATGAACTTGCTTGATTTGATTCTGTAGCAGCTAAGT
>JAOXJM010000079.1:26385589-26396944 GCA_026413425.1 Tringa solitaria | reverse complement strand
AGAGTTAATGCAATATATCTGCAGAGATTTAAATAGAACTTCCATTATACTTATTTTATCGTTCATGAAAGTTACATCATCTTTCAGAGATATGTGGGTTTTTTGCAAAGCCCCTTCCTTTCATCAGCCATTTTACTAATCATGACCAGTCTGAATAAGCTGGTTGCTTTTGTAGAGTCAAAGTGGAAGTTAATTTCTATTACTTGCTCCGTTTGTACTATGTATATTTTCATTTTCATTTCCCAGCTGTTTAATTCTAGAAAATGACTTGTGTGGGGAGTCTTATTAAAAATACTTTTTTTTTTTCTTTTCCCCTCAAAATGGATGAATTTGAGGTAGCATACGCAGAAACAAGGAATTTCAACTGACCTCACTTTAGCAGTTTACATACTAGATAGAATCATAGACTGGCTAGAATTGGAAGTGACCTTGAAAATCATCTGTTCCACGCCCCCTGCCATGGGCAGGATCACCTTCCACTAGACCAGGTTGCTCGAAGCCCCATCCAACCTGGCTTTGAACACTTTGTTTTCTTTGGTTGTCTAAATGTACTAGCTGGTGACAAGAAACAGGTCATTTTACAGCATGGGTTATTTTAAATGTCTACTTTCCATTGGTTCCTTGTTTATTTTTTTAAAATGTGTTCAAAATAGTTACAGTTGTCTTAGATGACATTTAAATAATACACCTTGAGTTAGCTGTAAAAGTGGAAATATACAGAAGAGCTAGTTGAAAAGACAAATGGGAAATATAATGAAAATTATAACAAAATATTGTGATCAAGGATATGTATGCTGGCTTGAAATGCTTTGAAATAGAATAAAGCACTGAATGGCAGTAAAACCCTGTCACTGCACTGAATTTGTTCAGAAATTCCATTAACCAGGGAAACTTTAAATAAAAAGATAAAACTTAAAAATTGGAAGGAAACTTTTAAAGACAGTTTGTGGGTTTATTAAAGTTCAATCATGAACCAATTAATGTAAGAAAGGTACAAGCTGTTTTTATTTTATTTGATAAAGCATCTAGCATTATGTTCACCCTCAGGGCACAATAGCATGACAGGCTGCTTTGTTCACCATAAAGCTTGCTTTTTCTCTCTGCTTTTACAACCTGTGATTAAAATGCTTGAAGCACTAACCTGTTTTTAACAAAATCAGTTTACAAACAGCTAGCAGTACAATTCAATGGTTGCTTCCACCTGAGAAGCATAAATACAAACAATATATTATTTTCTTAAAATCAGTGCTTTGGAGTTAAAATCACTAATTCTTTGTACTAGTAGAGTTCATGAGGGGATAGTGTAATTAGAAACAATAGGGGATTTTTTGGGTTAGGGTTTTGTATTTAGACTTTAATTAGACTTTCAAATGTCCACCCTATCATATTTGTCTTTGGAAGAAAAAGAATTAAGTAATCTATCCTCTAACACCTACTGGTTTTGTTATTAACTGTTTGCAGAACTATCTTTTTAGCATGAGATTGTGTTTTATTTTCAGAGGAAAATAAAATTTACGATTACATATTATTGTATGAAACTTCAGCAAATACAAAGATCTTCTGTAATTCTTATGAGAAACAGGGGAGGGAGAGGGGAAGTAAAATTTTTGATAAACAACAATTACCAAATTATAGTTTTTCCACAGTGAATCTGGTTTTACTAAACTGGGAGGTTGTTTCATTTGTGGGAACTTAGAATTTCTCAGGGAAAGTAGATTTTTTTATTTTTTTATGAGAATTCTGATAGACTTAGCAAATGGAGAATTTATGAAAAGTCAACTTTGTGTTGGAACTTTTAAGCTCAGTAGAAACTCTTTTTTCCCAGTGGCTACAAAAGATTTCCACTGATAGTAGTTTCATCTGCAAATGTGTGCAAGAGGCAGTAGTGAAGAACACTACACCTCTCCACTTTCACGTCCCAATTTCCCTGATGAAAGGAGGTCATAATTTTTCACCCGAAGGATAATACAGCACAGATTTTGAAAATACAAAAATGTTCTTTGTCCCATGATATGCCTATTGATGAGCTGCATATCCTGAGGTGCCTATTTTTGTGTTTCAGTAAGATCTTTTTTGTGAAATGTTTCTAGCCATTTCTAGTTATGTAAACTGGCATTTCTCAGGCATAATTTTTTTTCAATATTTACCTAATTAACCATCAAGTCTTCATCAGAAATTAACATTTTTCCTCCTTATTAATTTCTTTTTAGAGAAGATTACTTAACAAATACATACAAGCAAAGTTAAAATTTCAGTGAGTCTCCTCAAATATCTTAATTTACTACATACAATTCTTATAGTGTCTTTTTCTCATCTGCTTCTTCATGGCAGAATTACTGTGTTCTGGTATGGGAGGATGCAAAATAGATTTAGTTGCTGCCTTGGTCTGTAAATAGAACCAGTGTATCAATGAACTGAAAAAGAAAATATGTAAAGAGACGGACATATACATTCATTTAATATTTTAAAGTAGGTGACAGTTTACGGATAAGAATTGTAACTGTGGATATGCAAAAAGTAGTGCTGTTGGGTTGAGCCCTTAGGTTTGAATTTTTACTTGCTGCTTGGTGTGTTGAAATAGTATTTAATATTGTAAGATTTATTGTGAAGAAATTGGACATATATAATGAATATAATGTGCTATTCCTCAACTGCCAATGAGTTTACCATATCTAGTGACCTGTTAGCAAGGTATATAAACCCCCACATTTTGTGTAACATAATGAATCCTTTTGTCATTCATGCTTTGACACAATCAGTAAATTGATGTATAGTTCACAATTACACTTTGAAAAAATCAGAGCAACTATGCGAAGCAACTATTTGAGACAGCAAAGGAGCCAATAGCAAGCATATGTATTAAAATAATCTGATTAGAATGATACTGCAGACAGCTAATTTAGCAAGTGACAGTTTTGGTGTGTGGGGTCAAAGATTAATAAGTGAGATTTGTTACAAGGTAGGAAAAAGTTGTTTTTAATTAAAACCTTATATTTCTAAAAGAGATGTGGAATGTGTGGATAGCTTGAGTACCCACAGTGCTTCATATATATGGAATTCTTGTTACAGGCTTCAAACTACAGTGCATACAATGAAGTTTTAAATATTATCAGTTTTCTGATAATGGTACAAAAGCATAATTATTCCTTTCAAAAGTACAGAGCAAAAAGACAGCAGAAAATGCCAAGCTGAGAAAGAGTGGACTGCTTTCTGATTAAGGCAGATTTATTCATTATTGCTTTACACACCTTCAGACCTCGATAAACTGGAGGTTTCGAACATTTAAATTATATGACTTAAATAATTTAGTTAGGCCTCTAATTTCTTTACCTGTTCACTAGAGATGAGCAAGTTGAAATGCTTTATCTAAATCAGGAAGGATGGAGAAATCAGGCAGTTGGGGGTTAAAATGTAATTTCTGGTCCAGAAGAGCACTATTGATAGTTGTGACAAAGGAAGTGTGTTTCAAAGAAAGAGCAGAATTCTCGAATTCTGCACAGATCAAATTTGATACCTGATAATATACATTAATCAATAAACAACTGTATTCCCAGTATTCAGATGATCTTTGGATAGTTTTGGAAGTACTTTGTGTATGTTCCCAAGGAGACTTTGACTGATTAGGAAATTTGCATTGACAGTAGTTTAGGATGAATTGCAACTAAGAGATACTGTAGTGATCTCAAGACCAGTTACTGTAAATCTAAGGTGTTTACATTTAAAAGAAATGCAAGCATTTTAAAGACTGAAAAAGAAAACTTATTATACGTGATGACCGTTTATCCAGAAATGTGTTAGTGATTTTTTTATTGTAACATCTTGACTGCATAGCATGTCAGATTCAATATAATTATTTTCTCAAGATAATTGAGTTGTTTTTTTATTTGTTTCATTATTTCTGACTTTTTTCTCCTTCAGTCGCAGAGCAGGTGGACGTGTGAGGTTTCTCCTATTCCCTTTTTCATCCTCTTCTTCCCCCTGTCTTCTACAAGAATTTCAAAGTACTTTGCCAAATCATGTTGTTGTCCAGAAGTATTTTTCCTGTTAACCTATTTTTAATTTTGTACAAGAACAAATGCTTTCTTTTCCTTAAAGACTAAGCTTGTTGCAAGTATTCTCCAATTACTTTAGTTGGCTTCTTGATAATCTCAGCTCCAGAACAGCAGTAAGAAATAAATACATCAAATACAGTCCTCTTTCTTGCACAAAGAAAATCTCAAAGACAAATGGGAAAAAAAAACCCCACACCTACCTAACAACCCACAAAGAAACCTTGCTTTTAAAATAAGTCCTAAAATGTTTTAAGCTTGACTTCGGAGTGGTACAGGTGAGGAATATTTTAGACCTTCTATTCAATATTCGGTAGAGCATAATCCCTTGAAGACTGTGACCTTTGTAAGCTCCTTTGTTAATAGAGGTACAGCATCACAAACAATTGGAAGAAAGTATAATTATACACACTTCACCTCCTTCCACAATTTCTTCCCAAGAGAGGAAAACATTCAGGCTAGAAATTTTTCCAGAGGAAAAGTGGAACAAAAATGTCACCAGTCAGAGTGCAAGGTAAATCAGCTTTGTTTCATTATCATTAGTTAGCTGATGGAATAATTGCACATTAAATTGCTCTTACTTTGCATGCTCTGTTTGAGTGCAGGCTGCAGTTGAGGTTCCCTAATTTTGAGTGTATGTCTATACACGTATGTATCATGCGTACATAATGTCTCCTATATCAGCTGTCTTCTCTTAAAAGAAGAGCTAACTGACTATGAATGGAGTTTTACCACTGACATTTTAACTCTGCTTGTATGCCTTTGTTAAGCAATCTTTAAAAAGAAATGAATATGCAGGGAGAAAGTCAATTTCTGACAAACACTTGATGCTTAATTAGGTAAATATGGAAAAAGAAATGCCTGAGAAATGCCAGTTTATGTAACTAGAAATGGCTACAACTTGTATTTCTCTATTAAAGCAAATATAAAAGTTGTCAGGGTTCATATTTTGTGGCGTATTTGCCTCCTGATCATTCTCAAAGAATCTGGGTGTTACAGCAGATTTATGCATCAGCTCTGGGAATGGATGCTCTCCAGTGTTCATATCTGCACAGCACGCAGCCAGAAAGTAACTTTTATGTCGTTTTGTGAGTTCTGTTGACAGCGGGCCCAACTGACTCCCTCGGCCTGGGTGCTCCTGGGGGCAGGAAGGTGCTGCCGTAGAAGCTGCACTCGATCAGGGTTGGGAGGGGAATATAGGCTGATGAGTTGCCCTCAAAGGCAACGGGGCTGAGATCAGATTTAGTCAGTGCTTGAGTAATTTCTTAGTCTGCACCTGGAGTTTAGAACTGTGCTTTCTAAGCAGGGTTTTAGAAGTAGAAGGAAAAAAATGCCACGTGCTTCATCCAGGGGATGGACACACCACAGCTTCAGCAGTCTACCCTGCTGCATCATCAGGCTTTGTGCTTTGGAGGTTTTTCTGACAACTCAAATGCTTGAACCAATCACTTAGGAAACCGATCAAAGAAATCATCCTTTTATGTAATTCAGATGCTTGCTCTTGCATTCCCTTTCACTAATGCTTCTAATGTGTCCTATACGTACATAGCCACATAACAAATACATACATAGCCACGATAACAAGACTGAGCAATTGCATCTCCTAGAATCTCAACATTCTTAGGAGGCAAATAATAATCTGTTTTTAGGTTGCAAATAAACAAGTCCAGCTTCTAGTTCTTTGGCACTGGATTAATTCATGGGTCAGTGTATCAAGAGACTACACAATTAAGACTGATAAATACAAATATGGAAAGAATTAAAAACTGGACAGGTTAGTTACACCTGTCATACACACAGCTGAGCAGTTGGCATGAATATTTGATGGAGCCCTGTTTGCCAAACTTTTAAGAGTATTAGCACCACAGCTGTTACCTAAGGTAGGAGTTATCCATTCTCTGTGCTGCTAATAGTCTCTCTTCTCTAGAGAAACACTGCTAATTAACCCTGGATTGCTAGTCACGCTATTCACTCAACAGTTTCCAGTACAATCCAGTCTTTTAGCAAAATAAGTTCTTTAGTAAACTTCTTTGCTTAACAATACTTTCTATCTCCTGACAGAAGATTCTCTTGTACTGATGGTAAATTTGTTTTGGTTTATAAGGGTTACATGGATTTTTCAGTCTTAAAGATGTTTTAGTGATGAGATATTTTCCCATGGAGAGTGGGAGTATAAACAGGGAACTGGCTATGGATGGAGCTGGAATGCAAACACTAAGTGGCAGTTGTAGTCGTTATGATTCTTTTTATTCTTTTTTTTCTTTTGTTGCTCCTTGAAGCATCAATATCCTGTACAATTCTCTTCCTTCAAAAATAGGTATAGAGTGATTGAAAAGTTTCCCAGTATTTCTGGTGAATTTGCCGATGTTTTGGTGAGACATTTTCACGTGTTATGTACTAGGCTGGCACTCCAAATAGAAGCGTTTTCTTTGCTTGTTTGAGGAATTCTAATATGTGCCTTAAACATGGACCCTGAGCTATACTCTGTTACTCTTTAAAAAATGTGAATTAGCCTTTCTGTAATAGGAACGTCTTCCTGCTTTATTAGGAACTGCTTCCTGCTCCTCACTCTTTAGCTCTCCTGGGTTTTGTGTGCCTGCTGGGCTGGGACTTTGTTGTCCTAGTGCTGGTGTACCTCCTCAGCAGGGACCCAGAAGGTTGCCTGAGGCCTTGCATGGGAGGAACAACAGATTTGATTATTTTATGGTCTGATTTTCTGCTGGTTCTCAAATTTTAGCGCTTTAGATAAAGAAAGGACTTCTTGACTGACTATAGCTGAGTGAAGGAACAGCTCCTACTAAATAATGTTCTGTGCTCCCAGGATTGCTTGTTGCAAGTGGTGAGCAAAATGAAGGGAAACACTTAGATAAGACTCTGAATTGCTGGTCCTGCTGGGAACAATTAGGACAGTTGGTGGCTTGTTCTGGCTTACTCAGCTGGCTGTCTTCCCCAAAAGGCCATGTGGGAGGAAAGGGTAACAAGACCGCTTGGCACTCCAGCTACTTTCCTGACAAGACTTTGACTTTGTAATGAACGGAACCTGAGCAGAGATAAGATTTGCTTTTTATAGCTTGGAGTACTATGTATTTACCTCTGACTGATTCAAGGAAGTTGAAGCTCTGTAATTTGCGGGGGGCCACAAAGTCAGGTTCTGAAAAGACTGTACCATTTGTGAGGTTATCTCAGGGAAAAGCTGCACAGCTCGGTGGTAAACAGCCTACATCTTGCTCAGTGTATTGGCAGCATTTCTAATGCTCTTGAAAGTATATTATAAAGTTCTTGCTTGGATATTTTTGTTCTGTGGGGTCTTTTTAGTGCAAAATGTTCTTTCCATGTAAGCTAGTTTGTGCCTTGAGCTTGCATTTTGTTGCTAATGTTATAACGGACAACTGCATATCATTATTCATCTATTTTATTTAATTATTGATCCTTTCAACTTTACAAGACTTAATTAGAATTTGCTGTATTGAACGAAACAAAAAAAATTAAATTTGTTGAATTAGTAAATAACAGAGAATTAGTGGTAGTTTAGTGATTTAATTAACACAGCTTTATCCCAGCACACTAGTTAATGAAAGGCAAGCATTGGGCCATCTGGTACAGTTTCAGGAAATGTGGAAACAGAACGGCCTTACTTTCTACCTTCCTCTCATTTATTATTTGCATTTTGATGAGTCCACTGGTTCTCCTCTTTCAGATGATTATTTACTTTCCCTGTGAAGTCCCTGAAGTACTATGGAAACCTTTCAGATAAAATAGGTTTTATAATTATAAGGTGATTTTAGACCCTATTCTGTTTCACAAAACCGTTCAATATTCTAAAGGCTGAATGGCACAATAAATATGATCTATCCAGAAGGTCTGTAGCCATCGCCTCAATGCTGTCTAATGAAAAGCTGCACATCTTTGCTCAATGGTGCTCAAGCTTAATTTGCTCAGTCCAGTTATTGTTGCAAGGTGCCAGGGGACTGTAGAATCTTTTTTTAGTAAACCTGGTACGTTTATCCTGAAAGTTAAAACTTTGAGGTTCTCAATGAGTAACAATGCAAGACACTGCATAATCTCAGGGAATTCTTTCCATGAGCTTGCATCATTCTGTATTCTTACAGTTACAAAGTTAATTAAAGAAAAAAAAGGCAGATTTTGTGCAATCTTCTTTTTTTTATATATAAATAGCCTAATTGAAAAAAAAGGAAGTTTTAAAGTGGTTTAAAAACAACATAGAGTAAATATTTTGGTGTTGAAATTTGGTGTTGAAATGCATGTCTAGGGAATTGAGGTTTTTGAATTATGGATGTTTGAGATTTTCACTTCAGAATGTCACTAAAAATGTACTTGCACTGTTTGCCAAGAATTAACCAGTGACATTTGAAAAAACCAATGCCAAAAAAAAACCCAAAACAAACAACAAAAGTTAAATGGCTCTGTTTATGCATTTTACTCAAAGGAAGGAGAGCAAACATTCCACTGAAGGATTCACTTTTTCTAGCAAGCGTTTCTTAAAGATCCATGACTGTCATGCTATATACTTTATCAACTGACAGAGGTAGTTCTTTGCTAACATTTTAACAGCATCAGGATGTGAGTAGAACTGAAGGATAGTAAAAGAACTGAAGAATATTGATTTTTGTGCTTTATAATGATTTGGTTTGGCCATCAAAAACTTTTTGTTTGTATTGATGTACTCCTTTTATCAATATGCTTCTTGTGGATATTCAAATACCCATACATTTTCCTGAAGACCTAAGCAGAGGAAGGATTAGGATGGATGTACTGAAGTAACTAAATTCCGTGGTCGTGTAAGGCCTTACATTTTCTGAAAGACTTGATTCCAAGTAGTCAGTGGTTTTAGTCCTTAGATTTCACCACTTTGGCTTGGAAAACTATATACAAATCAAAAATTGTTGCTGATAGTAATTACAGTGTTCCTGTGTTGTCTAAGGAAGACTTCTTGCGCTACCTCTTACTTGGTAACGTTGGGACAGAGGAGGTGATGGCAGATATTTTGCCCAACATCACTGCTAATTAAGTTTCTGTACTGAAATATGATTACATGACACAACTCTTGCTTCAAAAATGGACGTTCTCTTTGTTTGCCTGGGTTTGTTTTATTCCTGTTGCCTCAAAAGTGAGAAGAAAGTTAGAAGTGGGAGTAGAAGATAGAGTTGAAATTTTGTTTAAAAGCATACAGGTTCCATTTGCATGATCCTAGGGTGGTCTCTCCTTGTGCATTTTAGCACAGTTTTGGAAAAGATGAGTGGAACTTGGGAAGGAACCTGAAGAATGGGACTGGCCACTGTGAAAAGACAGTGGAACATATCGTAGAGAAATCTTGTTAGATCCAACCAGATTTTTAGCTTGTGTTCAAGAACATATTATTCCCTAACTTTAATGTCATTGGTGATTTTTTACTATAAAATTCAGATTGGGAAATGGCTTTATTAAAGGCTTAAATATAGCTTACTTGGTGTGAAGGAAACAGAAGTTATTTGCCTTTTGAAACAGTGCTAATTGTGTTTTCCCTTTAAAACCTTTGCCATCAACTTTGTTCTGCAATTAAATAGTGCAGCTGAAAAACATCTACTTTCTAGTCCAGAAACCATTAACTAAAAAAATAAAATAGAAAAGTAAAAAAAAAAAAAAATCACATCCACATTCTTCTCCACAGGCTGTGTCTTTCTTGCATGTTGCAATGCGTTGTTTTAAACATCAGAATGGGTTCTGCAGAAACAGCTTTTTATCCAGAAACAGTAAGGGTTGCTTGATGTTTGCTGCAGTTCAGTTTTTATTGCTCTTTAAAGTAGTGCTAGGTATGTTGGCTGTGACCATATTAACCAAGTAGCGTAGCCCAATGGGAGCAGTAGATCTTGATAGCACGATAGTTGGTAAGGATCCAGCTTAACTAAAGGTTTCAGACATTAGGTCTTATCTGTCTCTCTAAACTGAGTATCCATTGGTGTTTGGGGCTCATCAGATACCCTCCCAGACTGAATGATTAGTTTAACTTGATAGGAATCTGCTGTGTATATCCCATGGCCATTTGCAGGGTGAACTGTGAAGCAGAATAAGAGATTATTTGAAGACTTGCTTCTGACCTGGACTGAAACCCACATAGACTCAAAATAAGAGATCAGTTTCCTAAGTTCATCTTGCGCATGCAAACACTAATGGCCATTCAGCCGGTTGTATTGGGTAGAGAATTTGAAGTAAAATCTCTCAAAATGTATGTCACGTCAGTAGTGACTCCCCAGTACCTGGTGTTTTTTCTCTGCAGTTCTGCTCCTACTGTACTGTCTGCCCGTATAGATGCAGCCACTTTTGTCTGAACAGGAAAATAAGATTTCTCTTGTCTCATTAGAAGTAATAAGAGTCACTCTACATAATTTCACATAAACACATAGTCCAATGCAGGACTTCTGAAGCTTCTGTTGTGTTCACTCTTTGTAATCTGCTTCCTATAGCAGCATGTGTGGGTCTCACTGCGGTATGTTAAGGGCCTCATCTCTCACTGAAGACAAAGTAATACTCTATGGAACTATGAAATGTGCATAGTCTTTTACCCGTGAATGGTAAGCTACTCGGGATCAGTGCTTTCAGTACTTCCCAGAAGCCACATAATTTTCCTTGATAATCACTGTTTAACTGCCATGCTTCCCTACACAAATTTAATTTCAATTTTTCCCCCACAGTTGTAGTAATTTTAAATGTGTGACTGCAATTAGCTAAAATGCTAACTGTGAATTGAGTTTGACACTGTTCTTTCAGCACCATTTTAATGAAGAATTAGATATTCTTCATCCTTTCTGAAGTCTGAATTTAGTGTCTCAGCAAACCATCAATCAGAGATTCATGTCTGCTTTACTTTACCTTCCCAGTCATATTCTGTTAGGCTTCTTTCACCATTTTAGTGTCCAGGAGCCTGGCAGCGAGGCACTAAGTGATGCAACTCACATCTGTTGTGTCTGGTTCATTCTTTCTCCTATCCCCAAGGTGATAATTGTATCATCTTTGTAGTATTTTGTTTTGTTGCCCTTTTTATTATTATTTTTATGTATATGTTCCTATTAGAGAAAATGAAAAATGAATCATTGGAAAGACTTTTCTTTTGTAGATGCACATTTTACCAGTGCTGTGGCCAAGAAAAAATGGCGTAGGAGGGAATCTTAGTCTTCCTAGGTCCTGTATGCAGTCAGTAAAGAGAGGGAGAATCTGAAGTATAATTCAGAGCACAGAATCATGTGAGGTTAGAAGGGACCTCTGGAGATCATCTAGTTCAACCCCCCTGCCAAAGCAGGCCCACCTAGAG
>JAOXJM010000079.1:26361180-26373950 GCA_026413425.1 Tringa solitaria | reverse complement strand
ACTGGATAAATAAAGTATGCTAAATTATTATGGGTAGTGAACCTTTGATTTCTAGGAAGAGATTCTGTATAAATTCTCTTCCCCTGGTTTCCACTCTCTTTTTATTGTCTCTTGTGCTGAATGATTTGTTTTGATGATTATAGATACTTTGCATTGCTTAGACTACAGATTTATTTTACATGCAAATATTATCCAATTTCATGTCTTTATTAAACTTTAATAAGGCTTTACGAGCGTAGTGTACAAAAGACAATATTGAAACAACAAAGCTGTATAATGATGATTGAAATACAAGATACAAGAAGAGCAACGGTGAAAGTAGCTCTAGCACTGGCAATGCTGGTAAGCCTGCAGATGCATTAAGTTTATTTTTAAGTTCTAATAGTTACAAAGCATGAATCAGGAGTCTGGGGGGGGAGGTGCAAAGAGAGAAGATGAGAATGCTTCTTTTGCTGTCAGTGGTATACTTGAAAGTAAATGCAAATGATGTTTGTTTATATGTAGTGCATGTAATTTCTTTTAGTATCTTTAAGATGATAAAATAATCATAAAAAGATACTCAGTTTGTGGCATATGATGAAAAACGTGAGTAAAAAATGCCATCCTGTTGCGAAAAGGCAAAGATGATGATTAATCTTAAATAAGCCCCAAGTAGAATGTATTGGATGAAAGAATCTGGTCCAAAAAACTTGCATTAAATACCCAAACATAAAAGCAAGTCAAGTGCTCCGTTCAGTGCATACTCTGAGTTTACTGCAGTCGAAAAAAAGGCATCTCTGCTGCATTCTCTGCTTTGGTTGGTACCTCTTGAGCTCCTTCTGAGGGAGAGCGGTTTACTTGACTGCAGCTGAAAAAAGAAAGTTAGCTGGGTTGGTTTATTAGAGAGCTGCAACACCAGCTGAACTGACACTTCTCTTTTCCCAGTTCTGTATCCACAGTAACAGGCTCTTCAAACTTATCAGGTGCACTAGTAGTCACCTTACAAGCTGGAAAGCCTGTAACTTCTTTCTTCTTACCTTGTGTATGGGAAACCAGGGTGTGACCTGGGCAGAGAAAGGTGAGTGTCCCCTGGGAGGTTGCTCCTCATGGATGGCCGCAGGGGGTGCACACAGGACGGGGTCCATCTAGGGTGTGGGGCTTGCCCAGATCCAGGAGAGGACAAGAAGGCTGTCTCTGAGTGACCGGGGGCTGTAGCGTGTGGGGACAGCAGAGAGGCTGCTAGGGATCTCTACCGGCAATGCAGAGATCCTTGGGTCAGCTCATGGCTTTGGTTTTTGTTTTTCTTTGTACTCTGAGGTTTTTCTGCCTGCACAGGTATACCTATTGCTGCTAGATTTACTCAGCTACCAGGGTGTCTTAGGATAAGGAGAGCATCATTTAACTGAAGAAGTGGACCTATAAGTTTTCAAAACCTAAGCAGCTTTCTGCTTCTGATGCTATAGGGTCCAGCAAGACAAGGAGAACTGAGGGCTGCCCAGAACACTCTGCACTGTGCAGGTTGTGAAAATACCTGCCTGGGTGGGTTTTGTAAGCATGTGTATGCAATGCAAGATACTCCTAGTGTTGAGAACATGTTTGTGTTCTCTTTTGGTGAGGGTGGCTTGTCTGAAGCAGTGAGGTGAATCAAAGGTGTCCCCAGAGTATCAGGGGATGACACTTTCCCAACAGTGTTGTCATGCACTGAGGATGTTCCTGCAGCAGGGGAGACTTCCCAGGACAAGGGCTGGTGGTGGTGGTTTTAAACTTGATCCGTATGCGTGTAGCTGATATCTGAGAGGGCCACAGGCAAACTCAGGTGGCAAGTGTAAAGGTAGCAGACCATACAGAAGTTACTAGAAGGTGTAGGGTGGAGCTGGTGACTTGTCTTAGTAAAGATGTTTTTTTTCTGGGAGGGATGTTCTAGAGGGGAAAACCCGTGGATGAATGCTTTAGCTAGAAACCAAGGAAACCAACGTGCAGGGAGGAGCACCTAGCTTTTGCTGATATGACCTACAGGGTGGATATGGCTAACAGTTTGAGAAGAGGGGAAAGAAAACCTCAAAGTACCAGCAACAGAGAAGGGTCTTCAGTTAACTGACATGTGCATTACTAAACAGGGGAATGGTGGAACCTGCAAGTGCTTATGTGTGATAGAGAGGAGGAATGCTGGCTGTCAGATGACATCTGGGTATGTTAAAAATCTCAGACACAGAAGAAAGAGGGTAATCAATGGAACAGTGATCAATGGGGTACAGAGTTGCCAGGCTACCAGCTTTGTAGGGATGAGAGAATAATATGTCTAGGCAGAAGAGCGTCACAGTATGAAAAGTATAGAAACAGAGAGGCATTGCAAATGCCTTGCATAGGATTTCTGCCCACTCAAATAATAAAAATAACCAGGATTGTTCTGCAAACTCCCGTTTAAGACCACAAAAATGATCAGGGAATATGAAATTGTGAATTTAGGATGCTTGGTAATAGTAACAGATTTTATCTACACGTTTGCAGACTAGGTCAGTGTTTCACCATGCTGAGATCTAGAGATAAAATTTTTGACACTGTAAGGACTGAATAGTAATGTTAAGACATAAAAGGAAAAAAAACCCCACTCTGAATTTTTTCTGAAGTGATACACGAGGCATACTTCAAGGTGAATTAAAGGAGGACCCCTCCATAGCAGTGTTCACAATACAATGAATTTTCATGTTTTGGTGGGAGAGTACAAGCTGAATAAATCCAATGTGCAAAATGCTTACTGTAAAGAAGTGGAACTACCCTTTTTTTTAAAAAAAACGCAATTAGTAAAATAGATACACTAGTAATGTGAAAAGCAAGATGCCTGCAAATAGCCTGCACTGTTCAAATGTATTGTATTAGCATAGGTAAACAGCCACATTTAAAAAAAAAATTAAAAAATAAAAGAAAAAAGGAAACAAGAAAAGACAAAAAAGCCATCAAAGTGGTCCAGCTCCTGGGATCATGACTGCAAGGAGGTTATCACGAGGGAAGGCTTAAAGAGTTTCTTTAAACAGTACAAAGCTTGTCCAAATAAGAACTAGAAAGCCTGTAAATCATGGCAGGTCAAATGTAGACAGGAAATAGAGTACTAAAAATGTGAAGAGCGCCTTACAAAGGGTGCTCAAGCTTCTAGTCAAAGGTTCTTAAACCAAAGCAAGAAGTCAGGTAGGGCATAAGTGGGACCACTTAATGACCAAACTGTAAGGAAGGACTCAGGAATTATAAAGCTGCAGCAGAGAGGTTCAGTTAATTCCTTTCATTGGTTATTGCCGTTGAAGACATCGGTGAAGTTTCTCCACCTGAGCCGTTCTCTCTAGTAAATAGGGTAGGCGTCAGGTGAACTAGATGAGTTTGTGTAAATATACAGAAAACGTTGGACCAAATAGATGTATTAGCTGTCAGTAAGTCACCAGTTCAGGTGGCATTCACCCGAGAGAAACTCAAATACGAAATTGCAGAGCCAAGGCTTCTACCTGACCGATGCAAACAGTCACAACGTTGGAGGGCTGGCAGGTTGCCAGTGTAATTCCCTATCACTTCCTTCTCACAAAAGGGACTCTGTGGGGAACTACAGGCTGAGTCTGATTTCTGGGCTTGTAGAAAGGTAGAATATAAAATAATGACATCTTTGAGAATGTGAATAAACACAGTCTGTTAGGAAGGAGTCAGCGTGGTTTCTGTAGGGGGAAATCGTGTACCACTGAATTGCTATGCAAGTCAAGCAATATGTGAATGAAAGGGATTCCCATGAATGTAGCAGAACTGGATTTCCAATAGGCCTTCATGAGAGTTTTCTAAAAATAATTTTCCACCAGACTTCCCTGAAGTAGCATTCCCCCTTAGAGCAGAGGACCAGAGGGACCACTGACACCTTATATTCTTAATAACATTCATGGATGATTCATTTTCAGTGGTTTGCTGTATTCAGAAACATAAGCTATTATTTATTTAAAAAAAAATAAAATAAATTCTGGGGTTCCTTGTATGAGCTGCAAGTAAAGTTAGCAAAAGGAATAATCCCCTAGACCACCTTTTAGCAGAGTGCTACCCAGCAGATGGGTACTGTGAGGAGAGGAAGAAGCTTTTGTTTCTGACCAGAATGATGAGGCCGTAAGGGGCAACGCAGACTTCAATAAATAAGAAGTTCTGAGATGCTCTGTATGTTGTGGCAAAGGACTGTGAAATATCCCTGCCTCCAACAATTCCCCTGATTAGAAAAAATTATTTTGGCGTTCTGTAGTAAGACTCTTTTCAGTTAAAGAGGTCACGTTATGAATTAAGGCGAGCCCTAAACGAGTCTCCTAAGCCTGTGAATAGGCCAGGGCAGCTGGTGGTCATCTCCTCCTTGTGGGATGCCTGGTTGAATGTGCATGCAGTGAGTCAGGTGTGTCATTTTGGGTTGGACAAGCCCTTCTTTTGGAGGGTAAGTGGAGCCCTCCGCTTGCCTTAGGAGCTAGTGTGTGAGAGGCATCAAAATAGTGGCCCAGGCTGTATCTTTTTCTCTGTAGAGAAGGATTGCTTCTTCAGAGCTATTCTAGCACTCTGTTACAACATCAAAATTGTACTGATCTCTATTGGTGTGGCTGTTTGACCCTGTCTGGATGCAGGATACCCACCAAAGCTGCTCTATCACTCTCCTTCCTCAACAGGACGGGGGAGAGAAAAATATAACAAAGGGCTCATGGGTTGATATAAGGACAGAGAGACATCATTCGCCAATTATCATCCTGGGCAAAACACATGAAATTTGGGGAAAATTAATTTAATTTATTAGCAAGCAAATCAGAGTAGAAGAATGAGAAAATAAAAGCTAATCAGCTATCAAAACCTTGCCATGCAAACCCAATTCAACATGGTATAATGCCGTTCATACCACCTGTCAGTCTGCTCTGTCTTCTGGCAGGATGTTTAGCAGGTAGCAATGGTACTCCCATCTACTACAGCCGGTTGTTTCTTTGATTTGTACTTGTTAAGGTAAAAACTATAATGCTCTGTAATGTACTCTGAGATAAATTAAGCAAAATTGAGCTGCTGCTGGCGGTTCGTATTTATTTGTGCTTTTTTTGCCTAACGTAGTATAATATCAGTGAGGAGGTAGCGATCAGTAGTAAGAGTTAAGACTCAGTCCTGAGACAATACTACTGAATTGACTGGAGCAATCTGGTGGGATTGCAGTAAAATAAGTGTCTTTGTCTTGGTCCCTCTACCAGTCCTTCTGCATCTTTATAAATATGTGCTCACTTTTCTCTCCTTTTTGTTGTTTGGCTTTTTTTGGGTGGCATTGTTGTTGGTTTTGGGTTTGTTGTTTGTTTGTTGTTTGTTTTTTATTATTTATTTATTTTGTGGTGGAGGGGAGTTAGTTGGGAGACAGGGAGAATCCATGGAGAGTAAACAAGAACAAAAAGTCAAATATTATTGTGTGAATACACTTTATTTCCTATTTAAAAATCAGTTGTGTATGAAACACTAAATGCTGTAGTGAGTGTCTTTTTAGTGGACCAGAATCCGAACATTAAGTTCCTGCTTGCATCTACTGGAAACACTTTGGGGATGGCTCACTGCTGAACTTTCCCACTGCCCAAGTAATTCCAGGCAATATGATTAGTTATGAGAATTGACTGACTAGCTTTGTGTTTGTACAAAATAAACACTCCATAGAGCAGGCAGATCAGGAAAGAGGTCAAAGCATGAGTGGTGTGAAGTTAAAACCGGTGAGGAGAGAAAAAATTACTCAAGCTGTGCTGTAGAATTATCTTTTTTCAGGTGTCATCTCTGTTCACCAAAACCATAAAAAGCAGTGTATGAGTCATCCTTTTTTTTTTTTTTCATGTTGAAATGGCATTCAGCCCACATTGAAGGTGTTTAAAAACTTTTGCACTAGACATGTGTCTAAGACTTGGTGTGCATGGTTGCTTAGTGTACCTGAGGACTTCTGCAATTCTACAAAACATCCCATTATCTTACCCAAAGATATACATACAAATGGTTTAAAAAGGATTTCCACTTTAATACACTTTAGTAGTTTAAACCCATTACAACTTCTTTGAAATAAAATAATTATCTTTTTACTTTATTTGCTTAAGACTCTGTTCCTCTCTACTATAACCTGTCCACTTCACATAGGTACTACTTCCTTTCTTAATTTTTCCATTAGTGTTTCCCTCTTGCTGAGACCAGGGAGTTGTTCTTTTTCTTCTGTAACAAACTATATACTGTCTATAAGCCTTTGGCTTATTTGCATTGTAAGTTGTTTTCATCAACTTCTTTTATGGTAACCGAGGGAATATTTTTGCATTTAACACAATGAGGGGCTTTTTCAGGCCAGCAACCTGTCTTGGCACCATGTTGTTCATAATAATAATATTCTTTAAGATGTCATTTCCCAAGAGATATCAAAATTATTGTCTGCTGTAGGTAGCAATGGCAAGTATCATAGCTCAGCTTTACATGATGTAATGCATTCTGCAGAGTAAACAGGGTATCTATTACAGTGGTTATAATCACCTCCTCTTTTATGACTTCACATTTTTATTATGTTTTCATTACACAGCAAGATATATTTCAACTTTGACCTTTATCTGCAGAGTGAGTGAAAAATAGGGTTTCAATAGACAAACACAATCTTTTACTCTGCAAAAGTTGCCTTTTGATGATAGTAGTTAAAAGGTTTTGGATGAAATTTTTCTATCCGCTCATATTGAGTAGTGAAAAAACACTTTGGCTATCCTTTCCTGTAAATACTCCTCTGAAGTTGTCATGTTCTGTGTGCATCTGGAATGTGTGTTGCATGCATGGCAAAAATCTACCATCAATTTAAAACAACAGCCTGCTCATACAGATGTGATTAAGCTCTTAAAAATCAGTGAGAAGACATGTATGTCAAACATAATTGGAAAATAAATAATAATTTCAGAAGTTTGTAATTTTATCAGTTACATTGCATTGGCTATATAAATATGAAAAAATTAAGCAAAAAATAGAAAGTTCAGAAAATTAGTTTCGTGCCTTCATTTGGATAAAGGAGGTGTGCTATTGAACAGAAGTTCTGGAAGCATTATTACTTGTTTTAGGTTTTTGCTTTTTTTTATGCATTTGCTAGCAATTTACTTTTTTTTAAATGACTGGACCTTTTTTCTATCTTAGCTGTATCCCTGTCCAAGTTTTACATGTTATAGAGATATATCTTATGAACTGTTTCTGACCTCTCATCTTTAGAAGTTTGATTTATCAGGAAAACTGACAGTATCTTCAGCAGTAGTCTCAAAAGTGTCTGTATGTCAGGGGAATTATTGAGTTTAATAGTCTACTTTGTATTTTGGGAAGTTTCTTACCTATCAAAAATCTTAGATTATATGAAATATGAAATCAGATCATCCAGAAGAGATCAATGAAAGTCACTTGGATTTTAAGACATACCAGATGATTCTCAGTACTTGTGTCATTAAAAATGAGAATAAGTAGACAAAAAGGGAAAATGCGAAAGAAGGTAAAAAGGCCTTGAGTCCAAGCTGTTGGATTCAGTTCTGTTTATTCTTGGAAGCAGAAAAGGGGTATTTTGGGGACCTGATGAGAAAAAGATTGTAAGAATGTGTAATGACCGTAAGAGAAAATCTACGCGAAAGCATACAACAAAAAAGATTGGAATAGATGTAGGAGCCTGTATGTGTACAAAGATTGTTTGCAATCACATTTTTGCCTTAATGAAACTGCATTTATTGCTACAATTCAGTGTTGTTATCACACAGATCATGGCAAAAATGAAGTGCCTCAGGGTAGAGATACCTTATCCTCATTCATCCTTGACATCTCCCTTGAATATATGCTTTGGTTTATAAAAGAAAATACCAAATTTTTAGAAAATAAAAATCAACGCATATTTTTTCTTTAGGGAAATCTAAATGAGAGCTTCGTGATCGCTGTCCTGGAAAATGCTTAGTAATTATTATTCTACAAGGGAGACTTCCCTGAAAAAGCTAGTTTTTCATACCTCCTCAGTCAATTTTTGCATATGATTTTTTTTTTTCCTCTTTCAAATTATTATTTCTCCTGTTTTCTAGATCAGGAAGGAATTCACAATATCATTGATTTGATGTCATCCAATATGCATTACCTTGTTTTTAAGTAACAGCAAATTCAATCCATTATCCTCCTCAATAATTTTATTAATGCACGAAACTATTGAAATGATCCTGAAGTCTTGTGAAATTTTTATGAACTGGAGTTAATCTGCATTGTCCCTAAAAATGCCCATCTACAGCAGTGTGGCAACCAAAATGTTTGATCTCCATTCGCTCGCATTGTGTGACCTAAAGCAACACCAAATCTACCTTTGGATTCAGCCATTTCTGGAGCAGCTCCGCCTGAGATTCAGGCGATCCGTGTTGAATTGTGAACGCAGGTAATAACAGAGCAAATCTACAGGTCACTGACCACAGAGAAGCTAAAAAGAAAATTCCAAGGTCCCTTAGGTGTCCTAAACTGCTGAAAATACCCTGCTTACTGCCAGATTGAAGTATAAATATTATAGTGTAAATATTGCAGTATAAATATTGCCAAGAAGAAAGTAAATTATCCCAGTTGCTTATAGAAGTGAATTCCATCTAATCCTGCACCTAGCATTTAATTTATTCATTGCACACAATGAATAAAAATATCAGAATCAACATACAAAATACTTATTCTTTCAAGACCAAAGTTTGAACAGATGCGTCTGTGTATTGAGACAACATTTGAATAGGTCTCAGAAGAAATGATGTGAAATTCTTTCCCACTGAAGGTGATGACGGAGTTGCTGTTGACTGCAGCCTTGAGCTTGACTCTGAATGCAGGAACCTGATTCAGTAAGGTGTTTAAATACACATAATCATAGAAAAAGTGGTCTGATGAATCATGGCCCTATCTGTGAAAATTTGCCTAATGAAATTGTGTGAAATTAACTTTATTCACAAAGCACACCTGGATGGCTATAAATATCTTTGTGCCACCTGCCCCAGCTATGAGAGCTGCTATAAATCACATAACTCCCTCTGACAACAGATACCGCCTTGAGGGCACTTCTTTTCTTTCTTTATGCTCTTTCTGAAAATGTGTATTTGCATAAATAAAAATTTCTATGCCAATAAGGTTTCCACCAGATTTCCTTTTCCTCCCCAAAAATTGAATAAAGTTTATTTTATTTATCATTTCACCTTCCCTGTTGCAGTTGCTTATCAATCAGTCTGATTTTTCCTAATTCTCTCTTCTCTTCCTTCTCTGCGAGAAATTGCTCTTTCTTCTGTAGGAGGTTGAATTTAAAACTAAACCCCTAAGAAAATATTGCCATAGGTCTAGAGCTTGCAGTCTTCTGCTTATATCTGTGTTTAGCTTGGATGTGAGGTTTAGCCAGGCAAGCCAGTACCCCGTGGGTCAATGAAGGGGCAAAACAATGTAGAGCATGTTGTGCTCTACAAGCAGAACATGAGTCAACAGTGTCATGCTGCTGAGAGAAGGGTAAATACCTTATTAGGCTGTATAAACAGTGTAGACTACAAAAATGCATGAAGTGATCCTGTGTAAAAATACAATGATTTTCCTTCAAGAAGAATATAGATTTATTGGTTGGCATCCAGAGAAGAGCAACCCAGAATGGAGATTGAAAGAACTGCAGCTGTATAACTTTAGAAGAAAAAATTGTGGGGAGACTGTAACAGGAAATATTTTTTTTTCTGTATTTAAGGCTCATAAGACAAGTTAAACTGTAAACAGAAAAAATCTTATCGTTAAGGAAAAAACACAACAGCAAACCCAATCTTCTGGTGATAACCATAGTGGAGTGCTGCAGGACACAACCTAGGAGGGTTGCCGAGGTTAAGAATAAGCTGGACAAATACTAGCTAGGAATGACGGGAGTAGTAGGTGGGTCCCCTTGCTTTTGATCTCAATGTTTAGTGCACTTTTAGAATAATTGCTATCAGTACTTTATATGTATTGTCTGTGTAAACAATATCTGGCTGCTTGTGTAAAACCTGAGCTATGCAAAGTAGTACATCAATGCACGTGTGAAAAATACCGATTTGAACAACACAGTAAAAGTTTTCCTTGCAATACATCAATTACTCTATTTTCACTGAGTAATAGCATAGTTGACCTTTATTCTTCCTGTACTTAAAATAAACATTTCTACCAGCACTTATAAACAAGGTTTTAAAAATTTACTTCACTCACAATTAATGTGCAAAAATTTCATACTGATCTCATAGTTCATTCTAGAGCAGCGGAAAATGTTTCTATTGTTTTGGTTGGTAGTTGTTTGTTGGTGGTTTTTTTTATATTGACATAATGTGTTTTTATTTTATTTTGTATATTTACTGATACCTTGACTGTATCGACAGAGATCCAATCGTATAAAATGGTTGCTTGGGAACAGTGTACAGCAACAGTTTATCTCTGTGCAAAAGGGGACTCCCTCGTATCTTTAGTGTTAAGTCATTAGATAAGAATAGTTTTATTTAACAGCTCTTCATATGGAAGGAGTAAATGAGACATTTAACAGTAACAGTGATTCCTTTGTGCTGCTCTTCTCACCACAAACCTAGGAAGTCCTGGTTGGGCTTCAAACTATGTATTAATCCTTCATAGAGTGAGTTTAAAACTCCCTTTGAAAACTTAAAAGTTAAGGACCCACAAATTTCAGACTGAGTAAACTCTTGCTTGAGGGAGAAATTTTTTAATGAGGTAGAAAAAGACCGTCTACTGTCTCCTAGATAGTGTGTCTGTTAATTCATTTGTAAGACACGGGTCGACGTAGAAGATTTTTATAGCCTTAACTGATGACCACAACTTACACTGATTTGCTCACCCAGGTTGACCTGTGTTCAGCAGGGAGTTAGGTCTGGAGGACACTGTTATTTTCCTGGGTGCATGGGATAAAGAGCGGCCAGCCACGTGCATTTAGCATCACCAGACGTGAATTTTTTGTACTGAGGCTGAAGAAAGCAAAGTGCTATGAGTGGTGAGTTTGTTCTATACTAAAAGTCCAGACTGCATGCTGTGAATAGGTGAAATTCAATATTGGGTTTAATGTTATTAAAGGAAAAAGGAATACCTCTTTTTCCTTTATTTCTGGGATAGGTAGGTAGCACTGCAAAGCAAATGTTATTGATAACTGTCCTGTTATCAGCAAAGATTTGGGCAGTGGTGCTTTTCAGGAGCTCCAATATTCACTTGAAAAATCCACAATAACTATAGTTGCTCAGTCTTACAGGCATTTTTCTTGCAGCAATCTTTCTAAACTGATACTTTGACTTACAGGCTGTCACTTGTGTTTGCTTTCTGAAGCTAAACCTACTAATGTTTACAATGTGCTTAACTGAACTTGGAACCTCTGCTCTCCCTTGGTTGCACATCAAAGAGAATCTTTTTAAAAGATTTTGTCTGGTACAGTGGCATGAAGGCGCTACTGCTGGAATATCTGCCCCAGAGGAGAACTGACATGACATTTGAGCGAGCTAGTGGAGCTGACAACTCATCCTGTTTGACCGCTGAGTCTGAGGGTGCTGCTAAGAATTCTGAACTTGCCCAGTTGTGTTGTTGCTGTTACATCTTCCAAAGTTTAAAAATTTGATCAGCAAATAACTCATGGTAAAGTATATAATATAGAAAAGGACTGAAAATACAGATAAAAATTAAAAAAGAAAAGCTCAGAAGGAACAGACTGATGGTGTGTCTTTTATATATAGAGAAAAATAAGACACAGTAATGACTGAGCTCCATTAGTGCACCTGCTTTATATCATACGGCCACAAAATGGTTCTCAAAAGTTAAAGAGGGAACATATGTGCTATGAAGACTCATACTATGGCTGTGTGTTACATTCATGCTTGCACATGGTTTCCGTTGGACTGAAGATGGGAATATGTCCCTGTGCTCCATCAGTTAAGTAGTACAACAGCCACAGGAACAGGGCAGCAGATGGGTCCTTCAGTATTTAGTTCTGAGCTGGGTTTGAAGATTAAGCCCTGGATATCAATATTACAATGCAGTATTTTGGTAACTAAGAGTACTGTAGCTAAGAAATAGTCATATAAAACTTTCCTAGATTGTGGTGAGGTTAAAATGTTTAAAAATCAAATGTGTCACCTATTGCCCATAGAAACTTCAAAACAGTGTAGATCAGCAGAACCCTCCTGGAGGGCGCTTGTATGTTCCATCTCAACTATTGAATAGAGTTTGCTGTAGAAAGAATCTCTTCTCCGTGTCCTGGCTTACCCCTGAAGTACAAAACTATTCCACCTCGTTGGTGGGCTGCTCAAGAAAAATACCATCATAAATTGGCTATTCCATCTGCAGGTGATGCTTTTAGTAAGCAAGCAAGAGATGCCTCTAGAACCATGAGACCTGCATCTCTCCAGCAGGGTTTTCAACTTGTGTCTGTGCACCCACAAATTGGGCAACGTTTTCAAATTACTTCCTTTTCTTTTATTTTCACTGAGATGCCTCACTTCACACCATTATAGATCTCAATTTATTTCTCCATAAACTATCATTATTCTTTTTTAGCATTTATGGCACTCACCCACCATAGTTGTCATTGTTACAAATTGTTTGTCATTGTTGCCTCCCTCCATGGCTGCGCAGGGCACTCCGATTGCAAACGCCGGCTACTCTAAGCAACAGAGGAACTGGGGGGAGTGAAGTCAGAGAGAGGTTGTCCCTTCCACTGAGGAAGGACAAGGAAGACAGCTGAAACTACATGTGGTGGTCTGAATGGGTAAATTGCATAGCAATCTCACTTC
>JAOXJM010000079.1:26344313-26361139 GCA_026413425.1 Tringa solitaria | reverse complement strand
ATTAGAATTTCTGCTGTGCTGTTAATGTGATTGATTTGTGTATTTCCTATTAAGAATATTTTTTTTTCCTTAATTCCCTCTGCACTTTGGTCTTTGTATTGTTTACTTTTATTCACTTCACATTCGAAATGTACATGGGAGTGTTTAGTTATCATACTTGCATTAGCTTGAGAGGATACATATGCCACCATTGCAGCTTTCTAAATGGGCCCTTTCTTGCTTTAATTCCTCTGTCAACTATGATGTACAAAAGGTTATGAGGAAGGATTACAGCAAAATAGAAATGGTTAGAGAAATGAGAAAATATTTATATGTATTGGATTTTAAATCTCTTTCAGTTGCCTAATAGAATCTGGATTCAAATTCTACAGAAGCTGAAGAAAAGCTTTGTTTTGACCTCAGTGGACTTTGGGTTGGAGTCTAGACAAAAAACCTCCACCCTACTCTAAGATGCTTCCTCTGCCCTTGTGCCACACTCTGTCTTTAACAGTTTACTTAGCTGAATGTGTTTAAAGAAACCATAAAAATTTGCAGTATTTAGGCAAATCATTTTAGATCTCACAATGCTTAATGCTTTTCAGAAAGTTTCATGTCCTGGAGTCAGGTTATAATGCAAGAACTTTAGTTGTCATTTAAAATAAATATTGCTTGGTCTTAAGATTGCCCAAATGACCTGGCATATATGAACAGTAAAAGATTAAAAAAACAAAAGAAAACACCAAAACCCATCAAACAAGTGAAATAAATAACAATCCTTAAGTTGATCTTGCTTCCTTTTGGGGAGCAGACTCAGGATAGTGGAAGTTTATACTTCTTCCTGGATGTAAATTACCTGGCTGTGCATGTGCTTCTCTGTGCTATTACTTTTCATGATGTAGTTACAGCCATCCTTTTCAAATGGAACCATTTCTGCTTTTCTGCAGTGATAAATACATTTGTGTAAAGCACTTTAGTCTGGGTGAAGTAATCTCTTCACTTGGTGCTAAAATATGCCCCAAAACTTTGAAAAAGGGAAATAAGAAATTGCATACATTTTAAATGCATTGTGCAAACCCCAGATTTCTTGATCTTTGGATATCTCGCCTTTTATTTTCTCTGTCATCTCTTTATCATAGAACTTGCCTGACTTCCTGTTGACTAAATTGAGATTTTATACTGATCAAAAAGTTGTCATAGCATTTTCCAAATTTCTACAACTAAAGCCTTTTCAGCTTCAGCAAAACGTTACTAGATCTTTAAAAGTTTATCTAAGTCATCAGCTTTTAAGTAAAGATCAACTTTAAGCAAAGGTGATCTTACATACCTCTGAGATTCAATTTGAATTTCATACAGTTACATATTACTTAATTGTATTTATTTGCTTAGATTATAAATAATTAAAGAACGCCTGTCCAAGTCTCCTGGTACCCCAACACATCAATAACAATGCCATCCCAGCAGTGTTGAATTAATTATTTTAACAGGAACTCAGCCAGACAACCTCCAGTAGAGACTTTTCAATTCCATCCTTACTGTGAGAAACAAATCCATAGTTTCTCCTGAAATCTTATCAAACAGTACCTTCTGTGTACTGCTTCTTGCTTTCTCTTTCTCTTCCTCTGTTCTGAAGCAGAGAAGTCATACAGTTCAGTTCTTATTCACTATATTTTGTTTTACTTTGATTCCCAAAGTCCTATCTAGCTTATTTTCACAGAAAACTGCCTAATTGAAGATCAATTTCAATGTTTTCCTCAGTTTACAGTTTTTTTAGTAGTCCTTGCATTTGATGCTTTTGGGTGAAAATCCTTTCCCAATTGTTTGAAAACTGTATATAAAAAAATTTTAAAAATCTCATTTTGGAATGCAAGCTCACCGGAGGAAAAATTTAAACTAAGTGAAATATCTAAATTATTAAATGGCAATTATTTATAGACTCTCTTTATATGAAAACCACTGCTGAGATTATCTCTTTCTGCTCCAAATCAGGACAAAACAGTGGAAAAGAAGTTCAGTTGTCTTCTTATTTGATACATTGCTGTTTGTTTCATTACAAAAAACATTCAGGAACAACATCAGAGTTTCATGTGTGTATATATATATAGACTTGCTGATTAATGGTAATGTGGTGAAAGGTACCTCGGAGAATATGTAACATTGCCTGGAAGGTTTATGGGAGTAATGAAATGTGTTGTTCCATTCACCAGCTTGTGTTTTGTGCTGTGTTTGTGTGCAGGACTTGTCAGAAAACCAAGGAGGTTTTTTTAGGTTGTGTTTTTTTGTTTTTGTTTTTTAGTATTTCAAGACAGATTTATAATAGTCAGTAGTCTGTGATGAATACAGTCCACGTGATAACATCTATTCTGCATTTCAGTTCCTCCAACTATTAAAAAAACCCCAACAAATAAAACAGAAAGGGCATTTGCACGGCTAAGAAGGTTAGTTCATTCTCACCCTTAGAATCCTTGCAAGGCTTTTGTCAGGTGCTCTAATGTGTCTGTATGTATAATTAAATGTCTGTTGCTGATAGTTCTCTGATGTGATTGGCATGTTAGTTTGTTTTTTTTTTTTGAAAAAGTTACTGCTTTGTCAACTTACTTTTTTCATAGACCCCTTCAAGGGTGAAAACAGAAATGTAATAATGTGACAGCTGGTGTGTTCCTGGTACTCCTCTTTGCAATCCTTCAGCTGTATTCACTGGTGCTTGAACTAATAGACAAGAGCACTGCTGGCTTTCCTGTTCTCATTTTTAGTGATAGACTGTTCCATGAGTCCCTTTCAAAAATACATCTCCAGTAACGTCGCTTCTGCTCATCTCCAAAACAGAGCTTTGCAGGTTATAAGCATCTGCCCTCTTTCAGTTCAAGTTAGGAGAAACTTCTGGTGTTCTGTGCTAACATGCAAATAGATCAAACTGTTTTGTTTTTCTCTGTTCTGTTGCAGCATCATAATATTATTTATCTCAGGAAATAGCTGACATTTAAACATCTCACAAAGGTATTTTATATTGTATAAAATATAATTCACATAGACTTACTAAAATAAGCCTTTCTGAAAGCATATTTAATTCTCATACTTTTTTTTTTTTAATTTCCTTCTTTAGGCTAAATTCTAATGCATGTATAACCAACAGACTAATGTACCTGAAGATTATTTTTTTTTATATTCAGATGCATTCACAAATCAAAGTAATAGTGCACATTCCCAAGCAATATTAATCTTGTTCCTCCTCTTCTTTTCCCTTTTTTATTGTAACATGCAAGCAATATTTCTTAAGAAAGGAGCTAAATAAAAAGTAGAATACTAAATGCATGACGATTAAATACCAAAAATTCAATAATAATAATCATATAATAAATGGTATTCTTGTAATGTCTGCTGTTAGCTCTGAACGTAATGAATCATGCAGCAATCATGCAGTTGAAGAACGCATAATTCTTATGGAAGCCTTTCATTATGGATGTACTTTTTGTACTTCAAACTGAACCGTTCTATGACTGTAGGGGGAAAAATAAGGCTGAAGCTTTTGTGAATCTAAAAGTTCAGGACAAGAATATAAATTAGCATCGTGTTTTAAAATGAGAATGCAAACTTTATATTATTCTCTCTTACTGGGCTGCTGAACCCCTCCCCCCTGCCAAAGCACACCAAGAATTTCTGAAACTTTGACAATTACAGGCTCTATATAATCATTAATGTCATATGAATAAATAAAGCTTAATTAATTCAACACTAATGAGATGAGTAGGTTCAGACGATTTTCATCACTGAAGACCGTATTCCCTCACAGTTCTGTAAGAGTAATTGTTCGTTGTTGTCATGTTATAAAATTCATATTTTAACCCTGTAAAGGTCAATAAATAGCGCACTGTAGCAAGATTTGCTGAAATTGTTGGAAAATAGTATGCAATTTATAAGTAATTTTTTTCCTGGCGTTCATTATTTTAGCATATTTTAAATCTAATTTTAGTAGCAATTAGGAACAGAATGTGTAGGTGTATTTGATACATCTGGAATTAGCAAAATAACAGGATAGGAAAGGGATTATTAAGACCTCTGTTAGAAAGACAAGCGCATATTTATGGAAGGAAGACTAAATTGAGTCATGCTCACATCCAGGACGATGTTTAAATAATCCTGAAAGACTTAAATCACTTCAAAGCATTTTTATCTTTTACTAAGTTCTTTTTCAAGAGCCTTCTGAGTTTCCCTTGGTCTCCTGTTCACTTCTACCATAATGCACATTGACATATCGGCTTCTCTGTCAAGTTCTTGAATATTTTACCATATTCTCCCTCCTTTTCTGATGGCTTATTTCTCCCATTTTTATGGAAAGAAAGAAGTTGGAGATCAGATTACCAAGCTAAAGGAGGGAGTCTGCTCCAAGTCTAAACTCAAACCTCAAAAGAAACAAAATTTAGGAGAAATGTTCAAACCAAGGTTTGTATATGTGCACATATACAGATACATTTGGAGGTTTGCGGACACTTAAAAGAGCATGTATGGTTTGCTAAGGGCACATGTGAATAAGTTGTATCTATTGGTCTCCCTGTGTTTGCGTAAACCTCTCATTGGTTTTGTGTATGTGGTAGTACACATTGAAAACAGTGACAAGAGTCCTACCACTAGAGCGAAACTATCTCTCAGTCAAATTCTCTTCTCCAGGGCTAATCAGGGATGATTCAGCCTGTAGGGTGCAGATTTTGCAATGAGCATCCTGCTGCATCCAAAGTCTTCTGGGGAGGGATCCTGGTTCTGGCACAGCTGTGGTAGGGATTGGATTCAACTGAAAGAAAAGTAAATATTTTGCTTTGAGTCATCTGTTTTGTAGTGCTGTGCTGCAATTCTGGCAACTGAAGATGCAGTTTTAAGTTTTTGAGTATTTTCAGGTGCATTTTAATACATAATAACTGGATTAATTTAATTGGAAATATCAGTTTCCCATCTTTGTGTATGTTTTATGTTTTTAAACTATTAGACTCATAGTGCAAACGCTGCCTGTGTTATATTTTTCTAGAGCCTGTGTATCTTACATGTTCTCAGTCACGACTCTAAACTGTTGGCTAATCTTACCCTTTCTAATATCAGCAGTTATAGTTATGCAAATTAGTATGTTGTAAAAGTTGTATCAATATTTTATGGTTCAAAAGTGAATTTGCTCAGAAAAAGTACTTGTGAATTAAACATCTCCCCAAAAAAGGAGAAGCAGCAGTTAAACCCAGACTAAACCCACTTAAAATATGGAATAAAATATATTAATATACCTAAACACTAGTATATTCTTCAGATAAAGTAATAAAAATACGTCTGGGATAACTAGTATAAACTGTGAGAAGGTATGAGAAGGAAAAAAAAAATAGCACTCTACAAGTTCATTTCGAAGGAGATATTAATAAAAACCGGATGACACGCAGCAAAGGAAGTTAGCTTCTAGTGTATATGGACGTGAATAATGCTAGAGGATGTATCATATAACTTAATCAGATAGGCTGTAACAGGAAGATGCAACTGTGGTTTCCTTAATGACCAATGAGTGATGTAATCAAATGCTAAATGCACATTGTCAGGTTCTGACAAGTTTCTATCAAAGTGAAGATGGAGTGTCACTTAACGCAGAGTTTAGACTGATAACACATCCTCTCTCAAGTGAGCGGAAGGAGTTGGGAGCAGCAGGTTTCTCTAATGTTGTTGTGACATGAAGTAATCTTCCTTTGTCAGTCTTTAATGTAAATATCACATCGTTGGAAGGTATATATACTTCTGCAGCATTTGGCGGGGTACGACGTTGTTAATCTTGCTAGTTTGGGCCTGAGGCATAGTCAAGGCTGCTGCAGCAGGGACCCAGCAGAGCTGCAAGAAGATTTCAGGTGGTACTGGTTTCTGCCAGAAGCTTTAGGCTCTGCCCCTGTGACTCCCTCTGTGCTGGTCCATAGATTAACTCATTTAAGGCAGTATGGGAACGACTGAACATGCACTCACAAGTCTGAGTGAAGGACAGCTCTCCAGCAGTAAAGTAGATTAGATTGTGCTCCTAATTTTGGGCTTGTAGGGCTTTGTAATTTCTCTCCCATTATTGTGCCTGTTGCCAGTGAGTGTTTTCATTTGAGCAAACCCAAATGTTAAGGCTGATGGAGCAGTGACCTTTGTAGCAGCAGGTTCAGATCCCAGTTGAGTACCTTCTACTAGCCTCAGGCCCAGGAGGAATGTCATGGGGTGCAGAGACACGAGGGCTGGATTCACCTGCCCAGGTTGGCTCTGGAGGCAGGAGAGTCGTCTCTGTGCTCAGGAAGGGGGGGATTTGATCCTTGCTGGCTTCATTGAACAGTAGACACGAGAGCTTTGTTCACCAAATCAGAGTGGTTTAGCAGCAGTCTTATAGCAGGGTACTGCAGTGAATGTTAGAACCAAAAAGAGTCAAAATTAAGACTGAGCTCACTGATAATCCTGGACTTTGCATTTTAATGCGTATTACTAGTTGAGTGCTAGATTGTGTTTTTATGACCAAGCAGATTAGGAAATAATTTGCATGTGAATCTCTCCAAGTCAGTGCAGTTTCCCTGGTAACAAATGAGGAACCAAGTTCCAAAATCTGCTTGTTGCCGTTAAAATGTGGAGGGGGTGTTCTTTTTTATAAGTTTTTATTAAAGAAAAGTAGAACTGCAAAACTTATCAAGAATACCGATTTGCATAAAATGAGGGGTTGAGAGAGTGAAATTGCTTCTTCACTCACCAGCACTTAACTCATACAAAAATCTCATTTCTAGTCAAACAACACCAGGGTATTTTGCAATCAGACTTTTCCTTTCTGGCTATTGAAAATGAAATTTGCTGTTGCTTATTATTTTCAGGGAAGCTGCCGAGAACTGGCATTTCCATCAGTAGCTGCCTTTCAAGCTTCTTCAGAAGATGTCTGTGAAGGCTGGGAGTATAACTTTGTCTGAGACCCATAAGGGCTTCCCAGTTCTCCTCTGTGGCTCCATGAGGTGGGATCCTTACCCATTTAGGTTTAGCTTCAGGGAGATTCTCATGGGTTCCCTGTCACTCCACAGAAATCGACTGGTTTGGACCAGGAACAGTCTGCCACATCTTCCTTTTTAAGTACGGTTAATGAGAGGTCTGAGTTGAAGTTTTAACTGGATGACTTTTTAATGTAGCAGCAGGAGAATTTAAAAGGTGTTGGAAGAGAGAGCACTAGCCCATTCGTGGATGCTGGAAGAGTGACTGAAGGACCAGTTATCCTTGAACTTTGCATCATGGAGGTATGGGACACAAAAAACAGCAACTAAAAAAATCCACTGCTATGGAAAAAAAAAAACCAACAAACCACCAAAAAACCCCAAACAGCCAGCGTTTGGAGTTCAGGCAGCATTCTGTGGCTTTATTGAACCAGACACTTTCAGCATAAAATATTTTGCTATTAAAGCATCCCCAGTGCTCTCTGAACACAGAGTATCCAATATTTTTCTTCAGTTATTTCCTGAAACTTAATATATAATCTCAGTATTTTTGATGCTGAGTTTTTGAGTGACTTCTTTTCAGTAAAAATTCTAACACTAAATCTGCCTAGTTAAAAATTAAATCCAAAAATATAGCTGTAAATGGGTAAGCAACTAGGTGAAAAAAGTATTTTTTTTCTTTCCCTCACAGTTTGTTTTGGCTGCTCATTCCCTGTTTAATAATTTTCAGTTTGCAGTTTATTCTAATTAGACTTAAGTTTTTAACATGAAGCAAATTAAAATTTTAGTTGCCCTAAAATTTCTGTAATGTATGTATGAAGGAAAATTCTAAATATATATATAAAAAAATCTTAGTAGGAAAGTATCTCTCTTGTTCAGAGGTGTCATTTTTGAAAACGTTAAAATCACAAAATAGATTTTGTAATAAAAGTAATTACTGTTCAGCTTCTCACTTAGAAGCAAGCTAAGCTACTTCTGCTGCTGAACACAGCTTTACTTCATTTTATCAGACTAAAGCGATTTTTCATTTCATGCTGGGTTTTGTTTCCATTAATGAGCCATACAATAATTGGGAATAAAAACAGAAAAATTATATTTAAACACAGAGAACCTGAGTTACTGATAGTTCATACCATCAACATGAACAAGCTTTATCTTTTTTTAATGTTGTATCATTGAAAGCAGTGACCCAATTAAAAAGTGTCTTCTGAGTGTTCAAGTTGTGTGGTAGAATTTCCCAAGTGCTACGGGAGATGGGATGTGGATGCAAAAATGTAACTCTGTGTCAAGCACAACTTTATTCAAAACTTTCCTTTTTTTCCCCCCATTTTACAGGCCTGTGGATTTTCTAGATGACTAAAATGAAAACATGTAAGAAAGGTGATTTTGTATCTTTTATTGGTAGGAGGGACATCATACAAATGACAAGAGTTTGCTTCATTTTGAAGGATACAGTGAAATTTTCTTTTCTCAGATTGTAATTACATTTCCAGTTCCCTGCCAGCATATGCTGATTGCCTTTGGCTTCCTTGGGGCCTTGTCAATCCATTGATTAAAGAAAAATTCTTTAAGTGGATTTGTACTGCATTTGAATAACTGATACCATTTGATTAGGGCTGAATGCTGATGTGACCCTCCATAAATAGCTATTTCTGCATCTTGTATTTTTTTTATGATTAATTTTGTGACATCGAGTATTTCTGTTAAATTCTGGACTTTCAAATGATTACCTGATAAGAGTCAGTTGACACTCGTGAATGAAAACTTCTGACTCTTGTGGCTGCAGAAAAAAACCTGAGAATGTTGACAGTGCGTATTAGAGGTCCAGAAGCTAGAAGGCAATGAAATCATGATTATTTCTGTAAAAGAACATCAAAATAATACATTTTATGCTGGTTTTTCCTCCATCTTGCTGGATCTGGCTTGACAAAGTTCTTGTGCTCACTGTTCTTTTAGACAACGTGAGTAGCCCCACTGATTATTTTTAATGTCATTATATTTATGAGAAAATTTCTCCAGGATTACCATCCCATCACTCAATCTGAAAAACAGAACCAGATATACTCAATAGGGTCCGGTAACCAATTATCACCCACCAAGGGCAGTGGGATAATGCATGTTCTTTAGAGGTTTTGCTGAATTGTGGCTGAAGTTCTTGGGATCAAATTCACACAGAGAAACATTAAGTGGAAATATTGTTTGCAAGCTCTAAGTACTGTGTCCTCCTGAGAGTGACCTTTGGTAACTTCAGATGCTTTTTAGTAAAACTGCTGTGTGACTGCTGCATATACAGTTTTCAATGGTCAAAATACGAAATCTAGTGATAGGAATGTAAACCAAAAGCTTGATGTGTGGCAAATATAATACGTGCTCTTTTGCATTCCTGTTTTGAAAAAGAAGGAATGTCTGTTTAATGGAATTTCAAGGCCATTTTCTCAGTTGCTACAAAAGGTTGTATCTACATTCTTTAAAATAAACATCTATGATTTTTTAAAGATTATTTTAAAACATGCTTTAATTTCTCAATGCATCATACATCATTCCAGTTATATTCCAGAAATATTAGATTAACTATTCTAATGTGTTAATAAATAAACTATCAAATTATGCCTATTTTGAAGACAGTTTTTAAAGCTCTTTTCCCCCAAGTTTCTTATATGTACCTTTTTTTACTCGTAACTTTTTTTTTTCCAGTAACAACTTTTTAATTGAAAATTCTCAGTAGGCGATAAAAAGGAGAAAGATTTTTAGATTAAACAAAATACCATGAACATGTAGATTTATAAAGATCAAAGGGGCAACTTCCCTGTGTAGTATGCTGCAGTATTATGAGAATTTTTTTTAAGATGTGTTTTCCATAAACAAATTTTATTCATGTTCACATGAATAAAAGGTGGCAGTGACTTATGGTGCACTACATAAATTTAGGTTTATTCACAGGCATTTGTACCCATAGTCAAAACAGTTTTATTCATTATACTTTTAACTTGAACCACAGCTGATTTGGACTCTGGTTTCTGAATGTGATTGGGGGTTATAACAGAAATCCAGACTGAACTTTCCTAAACTAGTGTGCCAAGCTCCTCTGAATTAATACTATCTCTGCATGAAATACAGATATTTTGAAGAAACAGTTAGGAAGGTACAATAATAGAGAAAACTTTTAAATGCATACAAAATTTGTAGGAAGATATGGACAAGCTGTAAGGATTGTTTACTAAATGGTTTTGAAGTTATTAGGCTGAAATATATTTGAGGTTGAATATTTCTTAAGGAATTAAGAGCTATATATCACATTAATATAATGCCTTTAAAACCAAGTGAACCATTTTTGTTAAAAACAATGTTTATATTACTCTAATATTTGCATACCTGGCCTTTAGCAAAATAGCAACAACAACAAAAAATCATCCAAACCGTAAAGTTAGAGAAGAGACCAACTACATAAATCCAGACCCCTTTGACACAGGCCCGAATTTATTCTTGAACATTTGTGGGTGGCTTTGCTTGGTGACTGTGGTGCGGTTACGCTGACCGGTGTGTTCACAGGCTCGATTGCAATTCTTTGCCGGCGCTGCTGCTTGACAGAGCCGGACTGCTGGGAGACTAAAGCAGAAGAGGATATATGGGATAGCCGCCGGCAGTCTATTCCACTGCTTACTGGAATAGCCATTAGTGTGTGTTTTCTAATGACTAATCTGAATCTTTCATGCTGAAACTGAAACTCATGGCTCATTCGCTTACCTAGCACAGTAGAGGAAGCAGATAATATTCTTCTCTATAGAAGCCTTTTTTGTGCTTTAAAGCTACTACCATACTTAGCTTTTTTATTGGTATTGCTAGTGGTTTGGGCTTTTTTTTGTTTGTTTGGGTTTTTTTGAGCTAATCACCCCGGCTTTTTTTAAAGCACCATAGAAGATGCATTCTAGACTTCTACCTCTTCTTGTTTCTTTCCACTGCACACTCAGTGGTTAATTCAAATATTTCTTGAACTACAGTGTCTCAAACTGCAGAAGGCATTTCAGCTGAGGCAATAGAAATGCTCAATAAGCCAGAGGTGTTACATGTGAGATTTAAGTATATTAATTTATACTAGGAAATGCTCTTGGTGTCCATCCAAAACGGTCTTTCAGACCAACACAAAATTTCACATAATTTCTGTGTATAGAGCCTAGATCATTGGCTATAAATTCCACCAAAAATTAAATGCATGTACTTTTAAATGATTAGTGTATATCAGAGTTAGGGAAGGGTTTAGTACAAAACCGTTTTGTATTTTGGAAGACTTCTTTTGTCAGTAAATCTGGAGAGTCAGAGCTAACATTGGGCTTCAATTATTTATTATTTGATTGGGAAGTCAGATCCTATTCTTAAGAACAGCATAAGATTTCAGGTGAAAAAATATACCCGGTGTTTCTTTTTTTTTAAATCATACACATTTCTTAGTAAAAGTTTTGAATCTGAATAGTTACTGAGGTAAAAATCCTCTTTTAATTTACAACAGCTCCTCAGGGAGCAGTGGTTTTCCATGCACAAACGAAATACTGAAAATGAATGAGCAGTGTCAGAAAGTTAATATCATACATGAATGGGAAAGCCTTAATTGGAAATGTTTTTTTTTTATGTAGTTGCTAGTGGAAGAAATCGCTTTCATCATGTCTGTTGGCTCCAAAATCCCATTACAGTCATCCTGTGTTTAATATGCAGATACACTGAGGTGTCGTGTGTGCTGTGGTAATCTCACCCCTGAAAGAATAGAGGCTGGATAGATGGCCAGTGGGGTGGCTTGAAAACTGCTTGAACTGCTATGCTCAGTGTTGTGATCAGTGGCACGATGTCCAGCTGGAGGCCAGTCACTGGTGGTGTGCCCCAGGAGATGATACTGGGGCCAATATTGTTTGACATCTTCAGTAGTGCGCTGAATGATGGGACAGAGTGCACCCCCAGCAAGTTTGCAAATACAAAACTGGGAGGAGTGGTTGATCCACTGGATGAGTCGCTGCTGTTTGGTGGGATCTTGGTGGTGTGGAGAAATGGGCAAGCGGGAATGTCATGAAGTTCAAAGGGAAATGAAAAGTCTTATCAAGCAGCATTTCAAAAAACTAAGATGATAAACCTTTGGAAAATTTTTGGACTCCCAGTTGGCATTCAGTCGATAGCCTCTTGAATAAAATCTCAATAGGTTCTGAACTGGTAAATTTTCCCTGAAACTGACAGAAAACGGGTAGGTAGAAAACTTGGTCTTGGAGGTATGCCAAAATATGCCATGTCTTTTATTTACCCTGTATTTGTACAGGATGCTATGCAGGCAAAAGTTTCTGGTGCAGATCTGGTCTAAATGTCTTTGTTCTCATACCTCCATCAGTTGTGCTTGCTGACTACTTTTTACATATTTATTTTGATAACGGAGCTTCAGGAAATAGGAACTCTTAAAAACTCTAGTAATTTTTTGAAACATTTTTTCTTTTCAGGATCATGCTTCAAAATATGAAAAATTGAAGTGATAACTATCATTAGAAAATAAATTGTTAGAAGAATATAAGGGCCCTGATATCTGCCTTTGGATTCATTGTATAAGCTAATTCAATTATATTCCTGTCTGTGGGCCTCTGCAAGTGTGGATAACAAAATAACGGTGGGAAACTGGGGAAAAGCCTGCACTTTTGTTTGTAGTAAAGCATTCACATAGCTGAAGAAAGGACTTCCATTCCTTTGGCCTGATGGTTCTACATCTAAAAAATATAATGCTTAATACATTGCACAGACCAAAATAGAGGAGTTATGTAAGCATACACTCTAATGTGTAAATATCTGAAACACTTTATTTTTTTAGCTAATAGTACTTCTATCAGAGAATACTGAGTGGTAGTAATTCAAGATGAAAGTATTTTGTGTTTTTCAGTGTCTCTTTTAATAGAAGAGGTCAGTGGAAATTGTTTTAATACATTTTTTTTCCTTCATAAAAGAAGATATATTATGAGTGTTAACAAGACGGATTGTTTGTTCTGTTTCTGATGATGCAAATATAATTGAATTTTTTAAAAACTACTAAAAATAAGGCATTGAAATCTAATATTCTGAGTTCTGTGTCCCCAAATAAGGGATAGGAAGTTTAGTTGCACTAAAGCAAATGGTATGTTTGTGACTAACATTAGTCTGAAAAGCCAGGTGGTCTACAGAAGTAGATCTGTGCGTAAAATGTATTTTACTGGGAGGTTGTTCTGTATTTTTATTGGACTTGTATTTATAACTAATAGACCTGCAGATGAAGAAACATCCAGCTATTCTTTTAGGTGAGTTGATGCAGAATCAGATTGGCAGCTGTTTGTCCTTTGTTGTCATTGCTTCGTTTTAGCCATAGATACTATTTCATGTGTTTTATTATTCTCTCATAGTGATATTTAGAAGTTTATATATTATATATAGTACTATAATCATCAGTATGTTATTTTATGTTTAATACTTATTATATACTCAAAAAAGTGTTTATTTTTCTTTGAATCAACTGTTTACTTTCTTCAATTTCAAAGATCCTGTGAATTGTACAAATTTAATTAGTGCTGTAGTTATCCTCGAAGTTTTGCCATGCCAGTGTAGCTTATCCTCACAAAAAAAAATAGAAGATGCTTTCCCCCAGGCATCCCCTCCAAATGCTGCCCCTCCAACCAACAAAGTGTAGAAGCAAAGAGCTCTTCCAAGAGTAGGTGTTAGGTTTATACATAGAATAAGATCAGAGGGTTTCACTGAGGAAGGACTGGGTTGGTATAAGCTTGTTTAAATATAGGTACTGCTAATTGTTCAGGCTGTTTATTAAAAACAACAACAAAAAAACAGTCCTTCCACACAGACTTTGTATGTATAATCACTCATGTCATGTCTCACAAGCAGATGAGTGATGTAGGCTGGTCTTGCTTAAGTTGTCTCTTACTACCAGTGTGTATTTGGGAGCGACTGTCATTCTCCTTCCTTGATTGAATTGAAATAACGAGCTTTCAGAGAGCTTGGATTTAAGCAGAAGTGCATGTTGACACAAGCGGTTTGACTGGATTTTGAACAATTTGAAGATGTGGGGGAAGATGTCAGAGTGACGTCTTTTGCAATGTTCTTGGGCCTCTCTGGCTCCAGAAGGTCTCTGCTGGGCTGCTGCGTGGTCCACAGCAGCTGGGTGGCTTGACAGAAAATCTCTTAGCCTTCTGATGTTTTTTTTTTTTTTTTTCCTGTGGTGATAAGGATGGCATTCGGTAGCTCAGCTGAAGCAGCTACAGAAACAGGCTCTTGATTCAATTTTTCATGCTTTGTGCTCGGCTGAACCTGTTGGATAACAGCCCATGGATCTGATCAGCTCATGGAAAGCATCAGAAATTCATACATTTGAGTATAGTCCATCTGCAGTTCTTTGAGCTACATTTCACATCATTGTGAAGTTTAGTCTGTGAGCAATGAAATGCAGCATATACAATGTTGGTGGAGCGGTCTTTGGCACAGGAAGAGGCCCTAAACTTCCTGTGTGTTTGCTGACAGAGTTCAGTTATGAATTTTAGCACATGCATATATTTTTTTTTAGGATAGCAGCTTGTCCAAAGCGGTCACAAGAATGCTTTTGGGAAAGTTTTGGGATATAAGCTGTGGGAAGGGTTCTTCAACAGAACATTCATTGATGGATCCACACGGGCAAATCATCTATGCATGTGATACGTGTGCGTTTTATCGCTGAAAGTTGTTGGGAATTAAATTGTTACTGTGCTTCAGCTATTTAATTTTGGATCATGGAACTTGCATATTTTGGTTTACTACCAGCTGATTCCAAATCCATTTTCAGCACTTAATTGGTCCTGGCTCAGAAGCATATTACAGAAATTGCTCTCGTTTTTCTCTGCATCACCATCAACTGTATGGGTAGATTTTCTGTTTTGTTAAAAGCAACAAGAGGCCTGTCTCCCACTTGACAAATGGCCCGATTTTGTTATCTGTTGAGTGTATGACATCTTGCTTCATTATCTAGTTGCTTTTTGACTGAATATTACTTTCCAAATGCCAAACTTTATACAGGCTCCTTTCAAATTGTCTACTAGATTCAGCAATTTTCTTGAATGGTAAAGGGTTTGGCTGCATCTGGCTTGTGGTAGACGTGGCAGTGCACATCTGCCCTGTCTTTCATATCCTTGGTCCCTGGGCACAAACAACGCACAACTTTTGCACCCTGTGGAGCACTTGAGTAAGCACGCTGCTTACCCGTTTTACCCTTTCTTGCAGAAAAAAAATCACAGACGCACTTCAGGGAAGTTTCAAAACTTGCTCTAGCTCATATGTTCTCTGAAACAGGTAGCTTCTTGTCACTATTTATCATTGTTGTTTATTTAGTGTCAGATATAATTCAGATGATTGAAAGCACAGCAAAGTATATTAGCTGACTGCTTCACTTGTAAATATTTTGGGAACTGCCACCTCCATACGTGAGATCATACAGTCTTCTTGTCCTATATTTCAAAATGGAATAATTTGGCGTGTTTAAATTATCGGTCAAAAACTGAATAAATGAAGAAGCGGACTAGTCAGTCTTTCTTCCTAATGAACATTCACTACAACAGAGACAGAGCTGCCAATTACTGGCCGCTTGTTCTGGCGACTCATTAAGTATGTTTCAGCATGAACCTCTTATGATTTGGCGCATGGCCAGATCCAATTCAAACTTTCCCCATGTCCAGAATAATACTGTCACTATTTTGATAGACAAGTAAGCTGCAAGTTTCATATATCCACAGCAAACACTAATTTGGGCATGACAAAAGGGCATCTGCTGTTCTTACTGCCAAGAAAATTATTGCAGAAGTGACTGTACTTGACAGTAGTAGATGAATTTCACTTTATTTAGCTTGAATTATGACACTGAATAAAATATTTACTAGTTATCTAACATCATTCTACCCCTCAGAGCAGTTTTAGAGAAGTAACATGTGCAGCCATAGTCCAATATTGCCTCGCTAATTTGCTTTCAAGAGTTCATTGCAGTCTTTGAAAACTGTCTCTTTAAGTACTTCAAAAAGGCAGAGAAGAACAGATTGCTTTGTATATCATATGTATATATGATATTTATGTATATGTATGTATATGTGATTTTTAGGGATTTTTTTAAAAAAACTCTTAATACCACTGCACCAGCATATCTGTGTGATATAGACACAATTTCAATTTGATCTATAAGTTGCTATTGACAGGAGGTTGCATGGTACTGGAAGATCGAATTAATTTTGGAGTTAGGTATTTTGTTTGAGAAGACTACCATAAAGTTGTTTCACATTTGTCATAACCTTCATCTGAAGCACACCGTTCCTTAAAAGAGTAACTCTTTTGAATATGCATTACAGTATGCAAATGTCATCTGAGAATCCAAAATATTTTTCAGCATTATTTCCTGACTTCTAGCATCATTTTTTTTTAAAAAGTGTTGTTGAGAAATAATATTAGAAAATAAGAAATTACACTTTAAGAAGTCATGCGTAAGCAAAATAAATAGATAGACTTTCCTGTATTGGAACAAATATTTATCCACTGTAGATATGTACCAGCTAAGCATGCGTTTGACTTTGTTGGTGTTACCTGTCTCCATAGTAGCAATGTTATATATTTTGAGGATAAATGCAATGTTTTGAGTTCACAGAGTGTACTTTAGACTTAGTTGTGACTGGGAGCTATATAATCTTTAGTTGGTTAATTGGGTTTGTATTCCTTTTATTTATGGAATCCAGCAGAGAGATGTTATGGTCTCTGTTGTATTGTTCGTGGTTCCTTGCAGAATGCCAGAATTTTGTATTCACTAAAATAACTGACTCAAGAAATAAGGAAATTGGAGATATTATATTCAACTTCTCATTTAAATGATGTCTTTATATGAAA
>JAOXJM010000079.1:26330792-26340929 GCA_026413425.1 Tringa solitaria | reverse complement strand
CCTCCTCTTCTCCAAACTAAACATGCCCAGTTCCCTCAGCCTCTCCTCATATGACATGTTCTCTTGTTACTACAGAATTGTTTTCTAAAACCCATAGTTTATGTTTCCAAATCCTAAGTGGCAGATTTCCCCCTTTGTTTTGGGGAAACTCATTCCACTGTTCAATACAGGCTGTGAGGTATTCAGAGCTCTAACTAACTGTGATCCATTTTACATAGCTTTCTTTTTCAGTTTGAACTTTTTCTTGAGTCTAATTACTCTTCTCTAAGTTTCAGCTGCCTGGAAGACTTTTAATGTTAAAAATAGAAGGGGAAAATAAAAGCCACACTTTCTCTTTAGATCTGTTCCCTAAAACAGAATTTCAGATACAGTTTCTTTTCCTTGATATTAGTCTTTTCTTCTCTGGGATTATGTTGATAGTGTAGGAGACCAAAGCCAAAGAGATTCCCTTGAATGTAGAATTATTAAAAGGAAATAAAAAAAAAAAAAAAAGGAAAAAAGGAAATGTAAGGAAGTTGTCACATCACAGCTTGAAGCCTGGACTTGCTCATGGTTCTCCATGGTAGTAGGGAATTTTACCAGCTGTTTTCACAAATACCTCTACAGTTGAACCAGGGCATTGTTCTGCTCCATTTAGCTCACAGAGACACTGACATTGAGGCAGTAACCCAAAACCAGAGCATGCTGCTCCATTGCCATTGAACAATATTAAATCACCTTGAGCCTCTCCATAGAGATGTCTTTCTTCATGTCATTAATTTCTTTCTGTATTATGTAAAGTTCAGAAATTATCCCAATGTTATTAAACAGTTTCTCCTGGTATTTCTGCCAGAAAGTGTTCAACGCATTATTAGTATAATTTACTAACTAAATTTATTTCTGCATAATTGCACGCTGTAATGTCCTCATTTATTTGTCAACTGTACAAACTAATACTAATTTTCCTAAAAACTTTAAAATTAAATCACCTGACCAAGAAGAGGCTTTTACCAGCAGAGGCTAAATCCCCGTGTTGTAATCCATAACTCACTATTGGCAAAGACAGTATTTGCATTAGAGGGTGAAGAGTGCCAGTATGCTTTGTCTAAAGAGTATATGCTTGCCAGTACTATGATTTAATAGGAAGAGTAAGAAGGCTCTTTCAGCCTTTTTCCACTACTTCACCATATAAAAACACAGAATTGGAGAGCACTAGTATGTGTTTCCCTTCCACTGTATTTTTTCCTGCATTGTGTTAGGTTCATGGTTGGACTTGATCAGACATGATCTGAAAGGCCTCTCCAATGTAGACAATTCTATGATTCTGTGATAACCACCCATTTTTTCCTGCAACCTTAGTACGATGGTGCAACTTACAGAAATTTTTTGACCCTTTCTAGTCTCTTTAGTGACTTCAGTCAGACCAGTAAGAAAGAGAGGTATTTAGAGGCAGCTGAAACTTTCTCATAAAGACCATTTGAGAGCCCAGGCAATTTCCTACAAAGCTTTCCAAGACTTGAAACAGGCATTCTAATTGAATAGTTTTAATTTAAGAAATTCAGACATTTTTATTTACTACCATCTCCAGGCAGAGGTGCAGTATTTTGTGTATATATCTTTCTGCTGCTTTTTTGTCTTTTCAAATGTGGTAAGTTGGTGTTGTCTTTTTTAAACTAAACAAAATTTTCAAAAGACCTGGTTCAATTTACAGTGATATGAAATGGAAGTTAGACCAGGTCTTGATGAACTTGAGGCAGTATGAACAGCTCCTACTTGAAAGGACTGAGGGTTGGTGCAGTAAAATCATCACTTCCACAGAAAAAGCGTATTATAAGGAAACAATTAAGCTCTATTTAGTAGAGGTTGGAAGCCTGATGAGTTTTTTGGTTGCTGACCATGTATTATTGCAAAGAACATGATAAAACAAAAACTTGATGGATAAAGCAATAAAGGCAAAACAGTGAACAGATGGAGAGGGAAGGAGTTATATTATGTAGTATGGAATGCAAAAATCCGAAGGCTGTTGCTGACCTAGCCTGGAAAGCTTGTAGTGCAGCCACAGTCAAACACAGCTATGTTGTCTCTGGTCCCGTGGAAATTTGCAAAGACTAAGCAACAGTTGCTTACTATGAGGTACATGAACCAGGAGCTTCAATGAGCTGATAGAAAATGAGATTGGGTTTCTTGAAATTTGTGGATAACCGAGAATAGGCTGCAGTTGGCTATACTAGCACGCTCATCAAGAGGGCACGGTTTGAAATACAAGTGATTTTGAAGAGATCTCCTGCTTTCTCCTACACCCTTTCTCTTATACTCTAAAAGACTCGGTTTTGAGCTAAAATGATTTCTTCTTGGTCAATGACTGTTGTGTGCTTTTAGAGTGCAAAAATTTCCTTCATTGCTTTTGGTGTGAGATCCTATTATTTGGTTGGGGTTTTTTTTTGTCAAGTAAATACTCAGGAACTGCAATTGAAGATTTGTAATGGAATACTGAAAGGAATATTTTGTGTTTCTGGACTTGCATGAGTGCCATGTATGCTGATGAAGCAGAAATAAGTATTACTTTTCTGTGATGACCACAAGTATTGTGAGGGTTGGGTGTGGGGATATGATGTATCGCTAGATATCATCGTAGGTTTTGAGACTGTTTGCAGTAGTTCAGGTTTTTACATATTTAGAGAAAAATACAGCAGCTGTCGAGTGTTAGAAGGTTGAGGAAAAGGCTTCATGTTTGTAGAGGTATAAATGCTCAGAATTAATATTGTAGAAAGAGCTATATCAAAGTAGAGTATGAGTCACTGTGCAAGACGAATACTTTGGAAATTATGGTGGATTTTTAATACACAGAACTTTTTTCCATCTAAAATATTATATAGTTACTGATGATGTTCACATTCTCTTCATGTTACTTCAAAGCAGGAGCTGTGGATGTGTGTCTTCAGATTTCACAATGGAAATAGATATTATTAGTAGTAACTATTTTACAACCGTGTTGTTCATCTGTATTATATAATGTATGAAATACAAATATTTTTAAAGGATTTGATGAGTAGTGTGTTTTACTAGGAAATATTAGTTACCAATTAAAAGCAATGAATTTTCAGGAGAATTCTCCAAACATTCTTAGATAAGACAGTGATTTACTGCACGTGATTTTATGTTCAGAGAATGACGTGCCTAGACAGCTCTCCCAACACCAAATTAATTGGTATGCACTTTTAAAAAGTTCAGATTCACTTATTTTTACATATACTAACAAATTTTGTTAGATACTGAAAAAAGAATTTGCTGTCTGCTACGATAGAAAAAAGAGATTGATGGCTGACATCCTGAAAGTACAGTTTGAATCCTTATTCATCAATAGCAACATATTAGCTTTCTTAATTACGGGCAAAGAGAACAGCTTGACCTATGCTGACCCATTACACCAACATGAGACTAACCCTGTCTTTGGGGGTGTCTCTTAGAAGTCCTCAGAAGCACCTTTTCCTCTGTTCTTTGCCTTATGATCCAGCAAAATTAGACCCTTTCTGATCTCATTCTCTCTTAATTATGTCACACACTTTCACGTTGCTGAACATGAAAAATGTTGCCTCTTTTTTTCTGGTTGCCTGTATGGATATTTCTAGCCTTTTGGGGAGCTCAGCCAGTTTTCCCAGTTAATTGCTAAGGAATATTTAACATCTGGAGTATTTCCTTCATTTTTAGAGGTCAGAAATTTATGGGGGAAAAGAAAGTGGTTTTCCCTATTTCCTTGCCTCTGGAATTACCTGTCTGTGGTTAATACAACCTGGGTTTGTTCACATATATGCTTTTTCTTTTTTATGCCAGAGTGCTACCCCATATATTGACAAAAATATTATTAACTATATTTAGATGTATATTTAAATGAAGAAACATCTGGAAAACCCTAAGACACATCTATATTTCTGTAATACTGAATTGTAGGAGCGTGCTTTTAAAACTAAGATTATAGCATACAGGTATCACATGCATTCTCAATAGTTTATAATTTCTCTATAACCTATTAAACCTTATGTAGATTTTCTGCTAATTGTCTTCTGGGTATTCCAAATGAAGATACTTTCTTTTTTAGGACAACATTAGTAGAACTCAAAAGATGTCTAAAATAATTAGAGATACATTTGGCCTTTACTTGATAACATTTAAAACTATTATTTTAAACTCCAGAATGCAGTAAGGATTCTTCTAGCAGACTTATAATAGATTAATACTAATGGGGGTTTTTTGTTGTGTTTTTTTTTCTTTTCCAATGCACAAGTTGCATCAAATTCTAAAGAAAGTCAGTGTGCAAAATTTCATGCTCAGGTCAATGTCTATAAATCCCTAAATCTTTGTTTTAAAAGCAATGTATGAATCTCTCAGCTTGTAGTTATGAGCACTGGGCTAGTATATTTTTTTTAACTTTTAAAAATGAGATAAACTATTATTTTTCTTTGCTTCCCCTTCCCTTACCTGAAATAAAGACATGCTGCAGGCAGATTTGTGGTCAGAAGTTGGAAGATGAAAAAGAAATGGTTGGAGTAGCCATATAGGTATTGTCCCTCTGATAAGCCCAATTTTGTCAAAGTCAGACCTTAAGAACCCTGGTTCTTTTATCTCCTCTACACAAAAGTGATTTCCTTTGTGAACTGAGACTTGTAAGTTTCTGCAACCCTAGAATAGTTTTTACCCTATAGATCATTGCTTTTCAGTAGTATCTGAAAAAAAACCCCACTCGACCTCTACACTAGATCTGCACTAGATCTCTAAAGTGTCTTACAACACTTTACAAGGTTGTAAGAATATGAACTTTCCCACCCTCCAACTCTCTCACTTTAAAGATTTCACATATTCTTAGGGTCCAACAGGAATTTGAAATGTTCTTTTTAGGTGTCAGCCCAGTCTGTATGTTTGAATTGCATTATCTGCCTTAATTCTACTCCCAAGTTTAATGATATTTTAACGCCATTTTCGTTTGGTTGATTTATACTCTGTATGCTTAAGTGTGTGGCATGATTTCAGTTATTTAAATGCTCTAAACACCTTCCCACAGTTGAAATGTTTCAGTTGAGTTTTATGCTGCAGATGAACATGTGGTAAGAGTTTTCTGGAAGTGGCTGACCTAGGAAATACTGCAGGAGTTTCCCCCAGCGCTGCACTAGCCACCTTCTCATTTTCACATTTTGAACCATTTTGTATTTGGTTCTTTCCTATGACTTACTAGATTTCTGTTAACACTAAAATAACTTCTGTGGCTAATCAAATAATAAGTGATGCTGATTGAGGAAAGTTTTCACTCATGTCTGCAAAGTTTTAACAATATGCATAGCTCCTGAATACCAGCCCTGCCATTTGCTATTGAATTACAGGTTTACCACAAGAGAAGCATTAGCAGTCTTCAAAAATAGTCTCTAATCTTATTGTTTGTTGTGATAGGAACTGTGTGGGTCAGGAAGTGATAGGTAACCGTTATTTTTGGAGAAAAATAGATCAGGTATGTGTTCAGATACTTCAAATACTCTAGTTCATCTTCATGAAAGGATTTGCAGAGGTGAGAGGTATCAGGGAACTTGTGTTTTGGGGAGGAAGCAGCACCTTGTGGATTGCTTTATGTTATGGTTCAACAGCATATTGAGGTGGAGTGTGCCTTTGTAACTTAGGTCCTGATATCCTAGATCATGTCATTTCATTGCCCTATTCTCTGCAATATCATCAATCAAAAAAAAAAAAAATGTTGAAGTGTTTAGTATTGGCCCTCTTTAAATACATCAAATCACCCTTCTGAGATACTTCATTTTTGAGATTCAATAACTGACTTTTGCTATTAATTTTTTTCTTGTTGTGAAATTATTTAAAGTAATGCAAGCAAAACACATACCTTATGAACGAACAAAAATCTGCAATGATAAAAGTTTGTCTGAATTAGTATTTCTGCTCATTTTCCAAATGAGATGTCAAAAATAGAAATAAATCTATGTAGATTGTTAAACATAAATTACATTTATGTTTTTGCTTTATCTTGTTACGCTAATGATGTCAGAGAACTTAGAATTTTCTAAGCTTCGATATTGTTCCACAAAATGCAGCAAGCTGATAACTAATCTGTTTTATTGTTCATTCTGGGTTAATCAAAAATGTAATTATGACTTTTAATTAGAGCAGAAAAAGTGTCTGCTGCTAGCTCATAAAAATTGCATTTTTCTGGCTTGTCACCACAGGTTATGAAAGACAAAGAAAGCTTTCAAAGTAATAACAAGGAGACAATCTAGCCTCAAATTACTCATAATTGAAGTTAATATTTGAAACTACATCTAAATATATTGGAAGCTGAAAGCTGTGAATTTATATTCTAATTTAATTTTAAAGCATGAAATTTAGTGGTACCTAGAAAAACACATTTTTTTTCCCCATCATCTTTCCAAACTGTTTCACAGTTCTGGTTCTAAATTCCATGCTACTTTAAAAAATTCGTTGAAGACAAGTCAACAAGGCATATGCACATATAACAAACCAGGTTTAGCAGTAGGGAACTGTATAAGCTTAAGAAAAATATAAAAATTTATTTCATAATACCCAGGGTTTGGGTAGAGGAGTATGATAAATAGATACCTGCACGCCCACTCACACACACACGCAACATACATAAAATAAATATACAGAAACTGTTAATAATCTTAAGAAACAAAATTCCCTTTGCATTTGTTTATTATGTCTATTTTAAAGTAGCACATAAGGTAAAAAGGGGAAATGTAAACCAGTAGTGGGTGATTATTATCAATTGAAAGGGGAAGCTAAGTGGTACAGGGAGAAATCTGTGGCTGTCATAGTTAGTGTAATAAGAGCCTGAGATTTATTTTGAAAAAAATTATGACAGTGTATTTTATCCATTTTGAGAATAAAAATTGCTGTTTCTCTATAATTATTTCTATTCTGTGTCTTGGAAATACTTCTATGAATATAACATACTTTTCATCGCTGTAGTACTTCAAGGAGATGCTAAACAAACCTGCACACCAGGAGTGTTAAGAACAATAGTTTTGATTAAGATATATTGAAGAGTTTTGGAAAAGCTGAATTAGGATCTCTCCAGGCCACTAGTGATGATTTTTAGTAAATCTGGAGGCATCAGCAATGACAATTTTTGGTATTGTGTAAGCAGAATGACCCAGGTAATTTTAAGGTTGTCAGCCTTGCATAGCTCATTGAGCGAAAGGGTGAAATTGCAAATATAGAACTAGGAACATATGAATAAAAGATTTTTTGTTGGATGTTCAAACAAACAAAATACCTTCTTATTTTTTCTCCCATAAAAATATACTTTGAGTCAAATTAATAATAAAATATAGTGCATTGAGTTGAATTATTATATTTCTAAAATGCCACTGGTATTTGGTTTGAGTATTATTAAACTTGCAAAAGTCGCAATATGCAAAATGACCACCCAATCACTAAAAGAAATAAAAACTGATTAATTCATTACAGTTCATTAGATGAAAGAGGATGTTTCCAGTAAGGTCCCTATAATGCGATTTCAAGAATGAATTTTTATAATTTTGCTCAGTGACCTGGGAATATCAGAGAAGTATTACTGTAATTGTGCAGCTGTTTTGAGTGAAAAATAATGAAGGGAACAGTTTTGATTTAAAAACCTTGATAATCTGGGCATAAGCAAACAATAAGTAGTTCAGCGTGGCCAGGAAGGTACAAAGACGTCAGGCCATAACACAGAGCAGCGGCAGACAGATACCAGGAAGAGGCACATCCCAACCTTTTGAACTAAAAGATGCTATCACTCCGAAAATCCTCTTGTAAATCTTACACTCTTCTTAATCTCAAATATTAATGCTTTTCATTTTCAAGGTCATGTGATTCCATAATTTGGACAGCACTGTCCAAAAGTGTTTATGTTTGTTTACTTTTGCTATATCAGAGTACTTCTGTAGGTAAGTTCTTCTATACTTGGTTCAAATACAGTATCTTGTGGATTTAAAATGTACTAGTATAGCAATAGTTGGAAACTAAAGAGTAACTACCCTGCTTTCACAGATGACTCAAAACTGACTTGCAAAAAAGCAAAGCCATTGATAGCCCTCATCACAAGAACACATCAACAATTTCATTTGTTACTAAGTGTCAGGTAACTGCAAGAAAGTATTGGTTCAGATATTATCCTCAATGTCTAAGTCATGTCCATGCTTGCTCCTCTAATTATTTCTGAAAGTGTTTAGAAAATCCATTATAACACTGATTATCATGGTAGTCCTTAGTTAGCCTTTAGATAGTCAAATATTTGTCTTTTTCTCAGAGTGTAGAGATTCCACCGGCGACTAGCCAAATTCCATACTTTATGAATAGATTTCTATCTTGTTCTCTGAGGAGATGATTGTAAAACTGTCATGGATTTTGGGGAGCATTCCAGTAATGTCCAGGTGCAGCATGACTTCTGTGGACTTGTCATTCCCAGATGTAGAAAAGGAAACAAACTATGTGAGTCCTCTGGGGAAAAAAAAAAAAAAAAAAAAGGTGATTTTCAAGGCCTTGGAACATACACGCCAATGGCATTTTGGTGCTTGAAAATAGAGTTTCTACACCTGAAAGGTAGACCTATGTGAAGTGCCTAGCATTTAATTTTAGTTGTATTTACTTTATTTGATAATTGTGAGAGTTACTTTATGGAGGCTATATGTGTCTTTGAGGGGCTGTTTTTCATTTGTACAGGTGTTTACTTGAAGGGGAGGCATGCCCAGGAAAGCAGTAATATAGCTCTGATGATTACCTAGAATATCAGTGCCTTTAAGGTTACGGGTGGTGGTGGTTGTTGTTGTTACTATTTTACCAACACAGTCTATTTAGAAAGGCACTATGTTAAAAGTGAATTATCCCAAAAGAGCTGACAGGAGCTGCTCTCAGCTATTAGAGGGGTGCCTTAGCCATACCCCGTCCAGGGGGTGGATGACCAAGCTCTCCTGCCATACGGAGGTACAGATGAAAGGTATAATCATTCGTGAATATAAACTAGCTGGAACTATAAATGTTTTAGTTGCTTTTTGTGTCAGCCCCACTGAGAGATACCTTTTAAAAGTTCCCATGTTGTGGAGTGGGTGCCCCTCTGCTGTTTATCCTTAAACTTTGACATGGGAGAAAGATAAGCCCCCGATCTCATTTGTGTGTTGTCTCAAAGGAAACGCTTACAGCTAGGTGAAACAAATTTGCCTGCAGTGTTTAGTGTCAAGTTTCCCAGATGAGGAGGAGATCAAAGCTGAGAGATTAGGACATGCTGGTTAGAGGGGAAAATTGCAGTTTAGCTGTGCTGCTATTTTTAAAACTTGTCATATTTCCCTTCTGTCAGGTGAGCCGAACTCTGATTTGTTGTGAAACATGGATGCGTTACAGCTCTGTGCATGGATCAGGCAGCATAAGGAACAAAAGATAGGTTGCTAAAGAAATGCCTTAGCTTCATTTCTTATTGGGTCCTGATTAAAACAAGAAATCTTAGATTTTTGCAAATGTATCCCTGTTACATTCCATGGGAGAAATGCCACAGACAGAAAATGGTGTTCTCTTTTGCTTTCTTTAAATTAATAATAATTCTTTCAACTGCACACACACACACTTGCAGTTCTGTCACAAATACCACTAAGATAATTCTGACTTTCCAGAAACACCCTTAGAGTACAGTTTTCACCTGTACACTATATTGTTTTCTCCTCTGCTTTCCCATACATTCTTTCCTTCTCTGAGGTTCCACTCCATGTAAGCCTTCACTTTGTTAGTCAATAGACCTGTCCCATAGCATCTCTAACTCTCAGTCTATATTTTACCTCTGTACCTGTTCTCCTTTCTTTCCAAAATCTTTCCAAAATTTTCCTTTAAACCTTCCTCTCATCATTGTAAAAGCTGTATTTTCTATTCTTCTTCAAAAGCAATTAGAAAGCTGCTTAAAAAAAAATACCATAAATAGGTTAGAAATTTAAGTGTTGATTAGTTTATTTAACACTTTTATACTCAGTAGATATGGTTTTCTTGTTTGGCTGTGATTAGAAATTGGTGCCTCTCAGGTGTCAAAATCCTGTTGCACAAGTATTTTGCGAAACAAAGAGGTAGTCCTGCCCTGAAGAAATTACAAAATCAAGTATAATTTTTTATACAGGATCC
>JAOXJM010000079.1:26318617-26330692 GCA_026413425.1 Tringa solitaria | reverse complement strand
CCCAGACAATGCCTGGACATAGTTTGTGGTTTGGTGTGGCTAGATTGAATTTCAAGACAATTTGTTTATCTATGACTGGAATATTATTTTTCTCCTCTATGTATTTTCTTTCTCCAAAAATTCAGTTAAGTTTGTAAATAGAAATAGAAACAGAAGATACACAGACGTTTAATATTGGTAAATGATCAAACCTGCACATATCTGACATTCCCTAGCTTTTATTTTTACATATGTCTGCATGTGTTTTTTCTTATTGATTTAAAGAAAATATGTATTCCATAAAATGGTAAGGATTGTGGATATGTTTGATCAGATTTTCGTGTTTTCATTAAAAACCTTTGAGGAGGAAAATGGAAGTTTATTTCTCAAAATTAGAATAAGCTTTCTTTGAGATGGATCAAACTTTACATGATTGTAACTTTGATTTCATTAGAGGTGAATCTAATATAAACTTTGAGGCAAGAATAAAAATGTCTGTAATGATAGCTAATAAGTGCACACATATTATGTATACTGTAAAACCAGATCTATGTCGCTTTATTTCCTTTTCACAGTTTTATCTACCTGTAACAAAGGCTGGTGTGTGGTTCACAAAAAGTCCCCATTATTACATCCAGAAGTATATTGCTGCTTAGAAAACTAGCATATACGTCCCTGACATAAAATATGAGCCCTGTTCATTAAATATCACCATGTAAACCTGAGATTGCTAGCAGAACACTATATTCAGTATTGATAGATTATTCTCACTCAGTCCCAAATAACAAAAATGACCTGTGGAAAAAGGAAATCTTGAGAACTAATTTCATTCTGTAAATTAGTTTAGATTAGCGTGATTCTGATTAGAGGCAGAAACTTCTATTGTTAAAGAATCTATCTTGCAATGCAACGATCAAACCTCTGTTTTTGGAGTTCAAGTGCCTGAAAGCTTAGGTTCAAAAAGGAAAAACAATAAAAGTTATTTATATGTACTCTTGAGGTCTAATTAGGCTTAGTATTTCACATGCACATGTATATTATCGAGCCGGATATTGTAATGTTTATGGAAATTGACACTTAACTTTGAATTGCTTCTAATTGCATATGCAGATTAGCAAAGCAATTCAATGCAAACGGATTTTAGAGACCTGCCAACAGTTGTGTATGGAGGAAGGCAAGGAAACCTGGAAACAGGTCTTTAAGAATTAATGGCTTTGTTTCGCTGAGAACATTTGAAATGTTCACGACCTGAGAACGTTTCAGGTTCCCGGCGTGTAACAGCTGTAAATGCAGGCCAAGACCCAGATATAATTATGCTCCGTGAACTGCTTTATGGACAGCAGGCACCTGTAAAATCAAGCTGTTTTCTAGTGGCCCTCTGTCCTTTCTAAAACAAGCCACTAGCCCTGTGCTGGCAGTACCATTGGCATTGCACACAAAGGTTCAGGAATCAAACTTCCTTCTGATAAGCATAGATGGAGATGTCCCATGTGACAAATTAGTGCTGAAGTGGAAAAGGAGGAGGCAGGATTTAGAGGGGCACAACATGTGGGAATAAGACATTAAGTGGTTTTAGGCTCTTAGTACAAAATAGAAAATGAGTGGGTTTCATCCAGCCAATTGTTTTATGTTTATTTTTGTTCAGGCAATCTCACATTCATGTTTTTCATGAACTGCGATACCTCAACATAAATCAATGTTTGACAGAGCTGTTGCGGGTACTGTTCAGTCTCTGTTCTCTTTGTTAGAGAAGTTAATGAGAATAAGCTCTTCTAATTTGTGTCAGTATATTCAACTGTTATTGTTCTCTTCATAACAAAAGAAGGATAAAAGGCATAGAAGAGTCAAAACTGATGAAGTCCATAAATTTGAAGGATGCTACAAAAAGATCATTCCGTAACAGAGCCATCAAAATCTTCTAATTCAGATTGTTATATCAAGATCAGATGGTGAAGACAATATAGTGCATATTCTCTTGTCAATATCTCAGATGTGTGCAAAACACACGATTTCAGGAGGAAGAGAAGAGATATATTAACAAATAGCACTTTCAGTTCCCTTCAGAGATGCTGGAGTGGATTCTGAAATCTGCTTTGGGGAGGCAGAGCTCTCCATGCACTGAGAAACCTGGCTATCGCATCTTGTATGCAGAAAACCCTGCGTTTGTATGTCATGGTCCTGTTACTCTTTCCTACAAGAACACTGTGTAAAATATCTTCCTGTATCAGTTAACACTTAGTGGGGCAGTTTTCAAGGTTACAGGGGATGGGTCCACAGTTCTGCAGGATCCCCAGAGGTTTGTTGTTATGCATTATAAAGTGTGTCTGGTGCATACCCCTTAGTGCTTGACACTATTTTTTAGGACACAGAACTCTAGCATGAGCCCTTTTGTGACCTGTGGGAAAGCAAGTGAGGAAAAATGGGGAAATTTACCCCCCATTTTTCATGTGTCTGCCACATCCATGTGAGGGTCAGAAAGTATTTGGCGCTTTATATTTGAAACAAATGACTTTGTGATTTATTTTTTTTGTCATGGTGCAAGGTCAACTGTGCTAATATTTTCTTTGGCCAGTGGTACTTATAGTGTAAATAAGGCAATGCCAATTGGAAAACCAAAGCCTAACACTAACAACCAGAAATGCTACCTCATTAGATAACCTTGCTTTTTGAAATTTGAAAACCATGCAGTTGCATGTTTTATGTTGCTGCAAACTGTAGTGATCAGTATTACAGAGAACTCAGTAAAAAGACAGAAGACACATGATGAGTACCTAATGCCTTTCTATCTGGGATTCAGGCTAGGTTTATATAGCCTGTGGTAAGTTACTTTTATTTATAACAAAGACTGCTGAAGTTAAATGAAACACTAAGCAGCTGTATTGTCTGAATTAATCTAAATCAGATTCCTGAGGACTCAGTATACCTTAATCATTAATTCTGTTACACACTGCTCTGGAATACTTAAAGAGGTGGTTTATTTCATTTTTTAAAAGGAATTTGGCTTTTGCTGTTTTGTATTTGTTACACACACACATCTGAATGAGTAAGCACGCCAGATAGTCAGACAGAGAACCATAGGTTCGTACACACATTTATACATATGTCTATGCTTCTGTGTTTGCATAGCATCATTTGAATACATGAATATTCAGGATAATGTGTATTAACATCCAGATCAACACTCAAGATTTAGGCTGTTAGTGGACAGTTGTGAGAGAAACCACTTACCTCAGTTTAACATCAATGATCAGTTTTAAGACCGCCTCTTGCTTTTAAGTATTTGCCAAAAGAAAATTTTTACTTCAGTAAATATATCCGTATTTAGGAAAACATGCTGTGAGTGGTTTTGGGAAATGGGTACTGATCAGAGATTAAAGCACATCACTGATGGTAGAGCAGTTATCTGATAAGGAGAGAAGCGACTGCACAACTGCTAGCAAGCTTGGTCTGCAGACAAGATTAGCAGCGTATCCAGTACTTTAGGACCTTATCTCTGAATGAACAAGTGATGATAGTACTGACAGTAAGGCAAATTAACAACTTCATTTTTTGTGTTAAAAATAATTCCAGCCGTATTTATGGAGGCTTAGTATTTTGCACAAAATGTACTATGAAGCTTTTCAGACCTCTAAAATGTCTGTGTGAAGGCAGGATGTGCAATACTCTCAGCTAAATCTTCTTTGAGATCTTATATCCATTAAAGCAGAGTGCAGCCTTTCCCCACCCTATCAGATTCAGCGGTGAGCATTTTATTGCCGTGAAAGTTTATAGATTATATTTGCACATTTTTTTCAACATCAGATTTTTCCAAATTTATCTCCTTTCTTTTTTTTTTATTCCTTCCCCGAAGTGAGGAGGAGGGTGGACAATAACCAAGAAAACAGGTTGTGTTAGATGTCCCAAACTTACAGGAGACAGTTAACTGCTCAGAAAAGAACAAACATGTATCCTCCTTATGCCTTGCAACCTCAGAATTAACATGAGTTCATTGTTAGTCCTGCCCTTTTCTCTGTGCCTGCTCCTTCCCCATAGGCACCTGGAACGTGATGGGGGTCTTTCTAGAGCTCCATGGGCTTTCCTTCAGCTCCCACCTCTACATCTGCTAAACGGGTTGGGGTTTGTTGCTAAATGCAAGATAACCTAAAAAGTGAATGTTCTGCTGTGAATGAAACTCTTTTTTCAGGATTTGAGGTGTTTCTTAGGGTTCAGAAGGGTAACTTGTATCTTATTTGCCTGGTCTTGATATTAGCCCCATGAGTCAACTTGCCAAGTTTAAACTAGGACCTTTTTACAGTATATAGGTGAAGATATCACTTCTCATGTGGAAAGCAGTTGCAAGGCTAAATTCATTCAGCTGAACATAGGCAGTGTTGAAGAGGCATGTCTGGGGCTTTAAGGCGTGAATTTGAGTTGGCAGCTTTTTCTTTCTCCAGATGCTCTTTCCCTTCTCCAGGAGGTGCTGTGTAATTTGAAATAGGACTCTTTCCTTAAAAACAGCACAGAATAAAGTGGGAAAAAAAATCATTAGTGCTATGTAGTAGGAGGAGCAATCTAGTAGTTCTTTCATTTTGATTTTTTTCTTCCCTGAATAAAGAATATTGAGAACAGAATTCATCCTGTTGTGTTGATCTGCATGAAAAGAAATGTAAATGGGATCCAGATGTGTTTTCTTCTCTAATAGTTTCATTCACTATGCTTTAGATATGAGAAAATGAAATGTATTCTGTAATAGGTTGGAGGAGAATAGATCAAAATTATAATTTTATAATATTCCCTAGGAATTCATAGAGGCCTAATGAATTAACTAGGAAACTGATGTCTAATGAACTCTGCATGGAGAAACATTTAATTTTGTTCTGACTGCCATAAGGCAACTGCATGGTGGGTTATTTAATCATCAGCTGTAGAAATATAACAGCAGTAGAAAATGGACTTGTCCCCAGCACTGAAAGAAAGGTTTAACTCAGCTCCCCTTCAGTCTTTATTAGAGAGGTTGTAAGATCCTCTTCTAGGGGGACGCAAGACAGGTAGCAAACACCTCTCTGGACACTCTTAACACAAGAGCGTACCTTCATTTAACACAGTGGAAAAAGACAAAAAAAAAAGTGGTGGAACATCTGAAGATGCAGCCTTGCTGTCTTTTGAGGTCATTGACTGCAGCTCTTAAGTTACTTTCGCGTAACATAGTGATGCAACTAATTGTATTAAAAGAGCACTGTGAAATTCTTTATTTATTTTATTTTATTTACTTATGAATGTAAGTTGCAGTCAATATAAACCAACATCATAGCCTGTCTTGCAACTGGAGTGAAATACATAATTATACTGTGCTCTTTGTTTCTTACATGCAAACATGTCTTACATGTTTCCTCTGTTCAGGATGGGACTCTTACCTCTTCAACTTGCTTTTATCCCCTTACACTGGTCCTCAAATATCTGTACTGTGAAGGAGACTACGCTCCAAAGTGAACCAGTCTGACCTAGTCTCCATCGTACAGCAGAGATTTACTATGTTAGTCTATGGCATCAACAATCCTCTCATTAAGACCGTATTTATGCCTTCAGTGCGTGCATTCCTGAATGTTGTTGCCTATCTCGACCTCTTTAACGCACCTTTTGTTAGGAGATAAAATAAATGGCCAAGGGTTGTGACTTAGAAGGCAAAATCCAAGTGGCAATGCAATGCTTATGTGTGAAGGCGTGGAGAAATGCAGGATTTTGTATAAGCAAATGCTTTAATACACCATAATGTCTCTTTCCTTAATGGCAATTTTCTCATAACTGCTAATCCTCTCCAGAGCTCTATAACAGATCTCCCCTCCTGCCCAGGCACTGTCCTGCCACAGCAGCCCTGGAGCAGCTAGTCTCTTCTGACAAGCAGAAGATTACCCTTTCATAAGTGCAAAGCTCTTCTGAACATGATATGATAGAAGAGGATGTCAAAATATAACCTGTGATCCCCCTTTCTTCTCCTGGGCTTCTTCAGCCAAAATGCTGGGTATCAGCTCCCGGTATTTCTTTTTGTCCCACCGCTTTTCTGATGTGTTTGTTTGGTTTGTACTGAGCAACTTTGTTTCATTCGTAGTGAAATGAGAAACCAGATTTAAACCCTATTATTTACCAGACCTAAACTCACTCTTGCAAAATTTCTGTTCTGCTTAGTTAAATTGATCAAGTATTGATTGGGCCAAGGAAAAGGGTTGATTCTGTAGCCCCAAACTCTGAAGCCTGCTGCAAGATAGATGTATGAAACTAAGTTCAGTCTCTTGCTTTATACAGGGCGAGCTTATGATTGTGTCTTCTACCTTGAAGATGATCACACAAGTCACTGGGCTCACTATACAGAAAGAAGGATTTATTTTTTTTTATCTTCTCTTCCCCAAGCTCCATCTTTCCTGACACAAATACAATGAAAAAAAGTCTGAATAAATCTCTCTGTTACAGAGTAGGAGGGAAAAATGCTGAAACGTTAACATATTTTGAAAAATAGGATTCTTAATTTCCAGGTAGTTTGTCCATTAAAATATCATGTCTAGTAGTAAATGCTGTACAACATAGTTATACTCTCATTTGGAGCAGTCTTCTATTACATTGGATTTTTGGTAATGTGTTTATTCACTCTATCCTCATTATAGAAATAATCAACAAAATAGATCTGTGCTCTTTCAAATCCCTGCAGAAGTCAGTCATCTCTCCAAACATATGGTCTGTTTACCTTCCCAAAAGCAAAATGTCTTCATAATATCAAAAACCAAAGACCCCTCTCTGTTCCAGTGCAGCAGACCTGGAAATTCATTGAGGTTTTGCTGCGCGTTTTGATCCCCAACTGGTATTTGAGAGCAGAAGGCCAGAGCACTAACCAGGATACATTAGGCTGTCGAGCCACCATGCTACAGTGGTTCTGACATTATTTTTTAATGAGAGAAAAAATAACTGACCTTGTAGGGACTTGCACCCAGAAACCTCTGGCTACTGTCCAGCCATACGAGCACTTCAGGAGCAAGTGTGCCACGGTTAGAGCTAGTGAACAACACTGATTTTTCTTCACCATTGTGACTACTTGTTCCCCAGAGATTTCTGTTTTCACTTTGTGCTGTCCCTGGCTGAAACACTCTGCACCTCTGTTGGAGAACTGATGCTGAAATACTTGAAAAGAATCCCTCTTCTCACTGAAAAACCATATTTTATAAATATTATTTATCACAGAAGTGTGTGTTGCTGTCAGCATACTTTCACTGTCACAGATGCAGCACGAGCAGTCTTACAAAACGCGAAGGAAGGGGGTAATATATCGTAACTTTGCTCAGCAAATCCCACATTGCAGTTAGAACTATAACAAGGGGTGTGAAACAACAACAACATCTGTAAAAAATACTGGAGAGGTTATAATAAGGAAAAATGCATTTAGATTGCACACAAAAGTCTATTCTCTGATGCAGAATTTTATCACAGCTTACTTAAAAACACGTAAAAAAGTACACTGAATGAATCTCTGCAATATTATCAGAACCCTGATAAAATTTCATTTTATTAGGTCTATGATAATTAGTGGTCTTCTTTCCTTCCTTCCTCTTTTTATATTCCTCACTACTATAATTGCAAAATTAGCTGTATTTGACTCAGCTGCTTCTTTCTTTACATGAGAGATAAGGCAGTGGGCATAGAAAACCCATTCTGCACACAGCTATAAGAAGGTGTTCATCTCTGAAGCAGCTATTTGTTTTTTGTTCAGCAAGTTCTTTCAATCCAAATAATGTGGGCTGCAAATAAAATTGCAAGTATTCCCAGTGCCCAAATAATCAAGCATATAGAGATTCTGACACTGGAAAGTCACCAAATAAGGCTGTTATGCTTCCATATTTTGTGTAAGGCAATGACAAATGAAAGCATTGAGCGCTGCTGTTATTTGAAAATAAGTTCAGTACTTATTAAAATCTTGCAGACTTTATGAAGTTATTTTGTTGCTAACCTTCCAATACAGATTGCTTTTCTAAAAATACCCTTCTTTTCTGATTGAAGACCTATTCTCTTTTTCTTCTTTGGCTAAATTAACCTCAAAATGTAATTCAGCTCCTAATAAAGTTCTTAAAAGTGTAATGTCTCCCAGTTTTCATACACTTTTTTTTTCTATAATACTACTAAAAAGAACTAACATTGTCAAGTATTTATTTTAAATTTTTTTGCATCCCACACACATATATACCCCATGAAACTCTACCCACGGTACTGACAATCAACCTGACAACATAATCAGTCAAATTTTACCCAGTGACTGTTTCTTAGGTAACCAAACACAGTTGCAGAAATGAATTGCACAATACAGAAATAAAACCCAAATTGACGTGTGACACTTCCATTATTTTTCAGTAAAGTCTGAAAATGTTATGAAGGCTCAGTGCAAAGGTGAAGCACGTCTGGTGCACAGATTGTGAATGTACTGCTTCTAGTGGGAGTGAAATTCAACCTAGTACCAACAGAAGGTCTGCTGTGAGTCCCTAAAATAGAACTCCATCATTTGAGATGTAGGTGATGCGTAAGCCCTCTGTCAAAGCTTTGTAGTAGGACCAATTTGACTGTTGAGGAGGCAAGGCCAGAAGGAACACATCCCTTCTGTAGCTTTGTTTTTTCATGTTGGTTTTATTACTCTTTCCTATTCACGTTCTAAAATGTTTTCCGAAGTAATAAATCTGTCTGAAGTAAATTTTTAAGAGAAAAATAAACAAGGCGTTGCTTAACACAGCAAGTAGACTCTCTTTAAAGGATCTATTCAGAAAAAACCTTAAGACAAAACTGCACCTTTGATTTCTCTCTTTTTTTCTTTTTTTTTTTTTCTTGTAAGAGGTTGTTGCTGTAAAACAAACTTTCCTCAGGGGAAGGCCTTCCTCTGCTAGAGCTCTGCACACTCACGGTCACGATTGAAATCAAGGGCGGAAGATAAATTGTTACCTTCCCACCTTGATGCAGTCCCTTCCAACTCTGTCAAATCTGTGAATCCGTGAATTCATGCTAAAGTCAGCATGAGTAAGAAGGTGTCGTCAGTGCCATGTTTCATTGCTGTAGTTAGTTAAAGCGTATCTAATTCTTTTGTAACCATCTTAATAGAGTTGATGACTTCTTTTATACTTTGAGGCTTTAACTTGGTAATATTGCTTCAAGGTTAAGGTACTGCCTGCAAAATACAGATTGTGTTTGTCAAGACACTGTTCCAGGGGTCAACCAGTGTAAGCTAGCTTTTGCTGCTGGCCACAAATGCAGCTGCCTCTTTGTTAAACTACAGACAGGCAAATAAGTCTGTTTTAAACCAATTAGTTATTTGCCTAAGGGAATATGCAAATTAATGACTGGTGAAGGACAGTGCTTATTGTCCTTCTAACTAATGGACAGGAGCATTTTTGGCAGTAGAGACCTACCAGAAAGGTGCCCTGGATGGCCACTTATAGACATTCAATAAAATTGACTGGATGGAGCTTTAGGAGTGTGAGAAGGTGTGTTTGGACAGCAAGGGATAATATTGACAGTATCTGAGAGCGTCAGGGTCTCCAAGATGTTATTAAGTGTCTATGGATATTGAAACAGGGCACTTCAGACAGATGTAGGGGGTAGGAAGTGGGCAAGGAGGGTAACTGGGTTAAAGACTTGGATGTGGCAGCTTGGCTTACCCTCCTTTTCCTGCCTGGTGTGGTATATACTCTGCCTCCTGCACTGACTTGGGCACTGCTGACTGCAGAAGAAAGGTGACTTGGAGGAGGTGCGACACACACCTCCTTTCTCTTTAGCAATCCAGAAAAATATACTAGCCCCCTTCAAAAAATCCTGGCCAATGCTCTGTTGTGAGAAATCATTCTGGGAAGAGAATGTTAACAACTGGAATGTAATACCTAGCTATACCAAGATTTTATAGCTTCATTTCTTTCTGTATATTTTCATGGTGAGAGACTCTCACTTTTTTTTTTTTCTCATCTCAGTTCAATATCCATAGCTGACCACAAGGAATTCTCATGGCTGCTGTTTATTCAGCCCAAACTGATTTTTTGTGTTTGGGGTGTTATTCTTCCCCAGCTGGCCTTTCTGACCTATCTTCTTGTTTTTCTTTTTGATTATTATATTTGTAAGTAAATTGAGTTTGTCCTGAGCTGTGAGCATTCAGCTTGACTCATACCCAAATTTGAGCACTCACAGCAAAAATATAAAGGTGCTATAAACATTTGAAATTGCTTTTGACTATGAAAAGTGTGTTGAAATTATTCCATTGCCTCAAACCTTTTATGTGTACTTCATTCTGAACCTTCTTAGTGAGGGCATTGGACTGTAGCGTACAGATTTCCATAAGGCTTCTTCTGTGACACTATAAACTCTTCAGGTAGTTTTAGTTTCTAAATAGTAATGAAAATCATATAGAAAGTTAACATATAAAAAACCAGCTTCAAGAGTTTAAGAGCAAGGAAAACAGCTTCTATCCTATGATCAATGTAATATCCTGACAGGAGATCAACATCTTGGTCCAGAGGCACTGCAAAATCATTCCCTGAAAGAAATCCAGTGATATTAGAAAGAGAGAACATGCTTCTATTCCTGAACCCCAGAGGACTCAACAGTGACACTTACCTTTTCTTTCCTAAGAACATTTTTTGTATTAATAGAGTGCCAGAGATTATGTGAAGGCACAAAGTATGTTGCTGCTGGTCTGATTTTAATTCATTAATTATCAGTCAGGCATAAATCCTTTAAATATATGCTTCTCCATAACTTCCTGAGGTCTACAGCATTACTCTGTCATCCGAAAAAGCTCTTGTGGACCAGGTGGCCAAAAAAATTCTAACTGTGAAGCATAAATATCCTTGTAGGAAAATCAATGGATCCAAAGGCTGTAATGAGGAATAAAGGAAGAAAAGAACAAAGACATGTGTGCATGTAATTCTCCACCACAGAAAACTTTCAATAAATCTCCAGTTTACCATTGCTTCTGCTGTGAATAAGATTGACAGCAGAAGAGCTTTGTGCAAGTAAGAGGCTCAACCTGAAGTGTATGCAAGAGAGAGGCAAATCTGAATTTAAAGTGAAACACATTTGGGACATTTTTGTTAGATGATTTACTTCTCTAACTGGCAAGGAAATAAGCAGGATGAAGACCATGTAGAGGCTAATTAAGCTGTGTTCTCCTTGGGAAAACAATTTCATATCATGTACCAGGTGATTAGGACAGTTATAAACTTGAAAGCAGAAGAACAAAATGTAATGTTAGGAAGAAAAGGCAGTGGAAAACATGTTGTGTGTTTATAGAGTAAGTCCAGGGATCTGTACAAGGATGTGCTGTGCCATTTCAGAATTATTTGGTCCTTGAGCGTTTTGTTGCTGTGGTGTACCTTGTCTGCTAGCTTAGCTTAATAGACTCTATACTACTTCTCTCATGTGAAAAGAACATGAGCTCATCATTCTGGATATTATTTCCTAATCTTATTTAGTTTTCTCCTACATTTTTCTGATCATTAAGGTAGGGACCTGAGGTGGGAAGGAGAAGAAGTAATGAGAGGACTGGAAAAAACTCCATTGTTGCATGTGAGGAGCAGGAACCTCCCAAAAATATGTGACTTCAACAAAAACACATATTACCTCATCAGACATGCTACATATTTAAAATATGTACATAGTTTGAGAGTGGTCCAAGAAATACTTTAGGAGACCATTCCCAAGGAATCTTGGACAGAGGTCTTGGTTTATTTGTAGCTAGTCCTGAAGCACTATGAAGAAAAATCCCTTTTTCTGACAGAGCTGGCAAAAGCTTGAGATAGGAAAACATGGGGTTATATGTACAAAATAACGTCTTGGAATAATTTAGAACAAAGGAACAAATATTGCATCAAACCATATTGCCATCTCAGCAATGCACAAAGCAACTCCAGAGTGAAAAAGCATGGTTCTGTGGTGCCATGTTCACCTTTACAATGGGATGAAAAAAAGCTGTGACCCGTTTAGTGAGTGAATGTGTTTATAATTCTACCAGAAGCTGTATGCAGATTTGGAAATCTGTTGCTATTTCTGCCATTATAACGCAAGGTTCTGCCTGTTGTAAGCACACAAGTAAGTAGCACTTTACTG
>JAOXJM010000079.1:26290405-26311438 GCA_026413425.1 Tringa solitaria | reverse complement strand
TTAGGTTGATGGTTGGACAAGATGATCTTGAAGGTCCCTTCCAACCTAGAAGATTATATGATTATATGATTCCTGAAATAAGAAATCAGATTGATGCTATTCATTTATATATAACATTATTAATGAGGGAAAAAAAGGCATTCATACATCTGTGTTTTATTTGTCATCTGCCATTGTTGCTTCTAATGACAATGAATTCTCTTCTCGGGGATGGTTATGGTAAATGACACAGGATTACACAAGAGAGTATCCTCTAACACCCCAAAATTGTGTGAAGTCCAGTGAACAAAAGATATTTAGGATGTCCCAGAACTGGTCAGCATAGGGTTTAATTACTGCACAACCCTGGACTTGTGCAGTAACTACGCTGTGACCTGACCACCTCAGGAGGCCCATCACATGGCAAAGGAACCTGGCTTCAAGTAGTTCCTTAGGAGCCTCCCTTCTCTTGGGCTGCAACCACAAATCCTGGGCAGAGGGGAGGGCAGGGGATGGGGACAGCAGGAGGAGAAACCCGAGTGTCTTTATCTGTCAGCCTTCTCTTTCCTCAGCTTCCTGCTCAGCTTTGCCCATCGCAGCACATTTGCAATTCTAGCAGATGCTTCAGTTCCTGTTGCAGCATCAGTTTCTTGAAATGCGATAGTATCTCAGGTCACTGAATGAATTGCAACAAAAAACGTTGCCTTTCATAATAGTTTTTGACTGCCAACAGTTTCCTCCAGGCTTAAAATTTAACTAAGCACTTGGTAAAATTAAACACATTTGTGAGAGAAAATAAAATTATATCTAATGCAAACATTGTACCAATTTTTTCACAAACAGAATAGAAATATTTTATTACCGTGGCTAGAGAAAATATCGTATTTGATCCATTTGTTTTCAAGTCCTTGGCAAAATGGAAACAGAAACAGAAGATAAAACTGGGAATGAACTGGTGCTGTATGCTCCCCTTAATCAGCTTAAAATCAATTACATGATGTCTTTCAGCATGTAGAAAGCACCGCTGCTACTGAAATAAATGGGAGGCATGTTCTTCTCCGTGGTACCAAGGCCATGACAAGAATAGTAGATGAAGGCTGATTTTGTGACTTGACCGTAATACCCACATGATAATACTCTGACCATTTAGATATAATAATAGTTTTAGTTTTAAAGACATTTCAGATTACGGATAAAATGTGTAGCCAGTAGATTCCTATGAAATACTTCTACGGGTCTTTGTTGCCTGAGCTTGGCTATACACCACATCCAGCAGTAGTATTATAAGTATTACATGCTGCTGTTGTTTATTGCAACTTTTTTTTTTTTCATCTCTCCTTTCAGACATATTTGTAGCAAAGGTGGTCAGCAGTAATCAAACGTGTGATCATGGGGCATGTGTTGACTGCGGTAGTTTCACTTGTTCATAGATTGACAGGAAACTTTCTTTGTGCTGTACAGCTATTAATTTTCTAACAATCTGGGGAGGGCTTCACCTTGAACCAGAAACTTAGTTTTAGTAAACAAATGTAGCTACCTTACTCCTGTAATATGACACTGAAGTTTAAATAGAAGTTGCTTATTTTCATACTCAGTGTTAAAAATTGGTGTGCTTTTTTTTTTTTTATTGAATTTTGCATCTTTCTAGCTATAAACTTTTAAAATTAAGTAGTTTTATAGTAATAGATTTTTCTTTATTTATTTTCAGTTTCAGGATATAGAAACTTATACTCAGGAACACTTAAAGCCCTTGAACAAACTGAAAGAAAAAATTATGAGTTTCCTATTTGAAAATGTTACGGCATGGTAGAACATTTGAGGGTTTTCTTTAATAGTACAGGCTAAAATTAATATTTGTATAGCCTTTCATTTTCACTGTACCAAATATATTGCTTGTTAGTTAAGCTGTACATTTTATGAGTGTGTGGTTTGTGTGTGTGTGTGTTTTTATAAATGTGCATATATCATATAGTGAACAGCAGATCTAGAGAGACTTAGATATTTGCAAGGAACAAAATGGTATCCTTGACAATTTTTGGAGAAGGCAGTGGTGGGTTGAGTGGTCTGTCACTGGGTAGAAGGTTAGGAGAGAGAATAAACTAATAATTTGTTATTGTGGTAGTAAAGTTATTGTATGGGTGGCTCAGGATAAGGGAGAGGTAGTGAATGAAACAGTAGGCAACACAATTGAGGTGCAAATGACAAGTGCTTTGTTGTTTGGAGCATGGGTGCCTCTTAATCTCCCTGTTTGTATGGCCCAGGAAGGAGTGTGCCCAGGCCCAGGAATGAACCTGTCCATGTGCCCAGGCCTGAGAGCACCCTCCCGTGTCCTTTCTTCACCCAGTGCAACCCTACCATGTGCCCCATCTTCTCCCAGGGCCACCTCACCACTGGGGTTTGTCATGCTCTGTAGGTATAGGAGAGATGTGTCCATTCTAAGCACTGGCTCTATACTATTAAGTCAGTTTGCGATTTGTCATTTGATTAAGTGGAAAAAGAATCATGGCTGTTCAGAAGATGGGTTAATGCAGAGGAACTGAAACCAGAGCTCTTGAATTACCGTAAAATGTAAGTCTGGGCTTCAGAAGATTTGGTTTCAGCACGTGTATCTTCATGTGTTGCCTTAGGCATTTTATTTCAGTGCTCGACATCCTGTCTCCCACTTTTGTCAAATGGAAATAGCACGTCTTTTCATGTTTGCATCTCATCTTTGCTTTGTCATAATAGTCTTGTGGACTTTCTCATCCTATGTTAAAGAATGATCTCTGCAGCATAATATGATACTTAACTTTGTGTTCAGACTGTATTAGTTGTTGTGGTACTTTGGTAATACTTTCTGTCTGCAATTTTGGTATTTCTGTATAACTCTCAGAATCACAGAATTATAGGGGTTGAAAGGCACCTTTGGAGATCATCTAGTCCAACCCTCCTGCCAAAGTGGGTTCACCTACAGCAGGCTGGACAGGAATCCAGGCAGGTTTTGAATATTTCCAGAGGAGACTCCACAACCTCTCTGAGCAGCCTGTTCCAGTGCTCTGTCACCCTCAAAGTAAAGAAAATTTTCCTCATCTTGAGATGGAATTTCCTGTGTTCCAGCTTGTGCCCGTTGCCTCTTGTCCTGTCACCAAGAACCACTGAGAAGAGCCTGACTCCATCCTCTTGACGCTTGCCCTTTAGATATTTATAAGCATTGATGAGGTCCCCTCTCAGTCTTCTCTTCTCCAGGCTAAACAGACCCAGGTCTCTCAGCCTTTCCTCACAAGAGAGGTGCTCCATTCCCTTGATCATCTTCGTAGCCACTAGACTCTTTCCAGTAGTTCCCCGTCCTTCTTGAACTGGGGGGCCCAGAAGTGGACACAGTACTCCCAATGTGGCCTCACCCAGGCAGAATAGAGGGGGAGGATGACTTCCCTCCTCCCTCAACCTGCTGGCCATGCTCTTTTTCATGCACCCCAGGAGACCATTGGCCTTCTTAGCCACAAGGGCACATCGCTGCCTTTTTAACTTTACCTTCCTTATAAAACTTTGTAAATAAATTTTATAACAGGATTAACTCTGTAAGACAAATGTGTAATGGATTTTTGGAAGTCTACACCAATTAAATGTTGTGACTCTTAATCATAACATTAGCAACTTTTTTTTTGCCTATTCCATTTTATTTTTCTTCTGTTGACTAGTTCAATGGACGTTTGTTCTTTAGTACTGTTTTCCGAAGTTAAAATGTAATGGTTTCCAATGCTACATTAAAATTGTTTAGTGAAAGTGCCACATATGCTTCCCCTTGGAAAACAGCTCAATTATCGTTTTGCTTGCTAGTATTCTTGGGGATATATAGCAAAGATTTAGCTTTTTTAATCAAATGCTGCATTTATCAAATCTGTAATACAGGCTTTATTTTTTTTAAATGTTTTATATCATTACTTTATTATAAATATTGTAAATATAAGTATACATTTAAAATAGTACATTATAAATATAAATACAGTAGATCTATAAAAATATGAGTAAAATCACTGTATCATTTTTTTAGCACATAGGACATGACTCCCATTGGGAATGCTGTGTCCTGTTTTGGGCTGCTGAGTAGAAAGAGGACTTCAGTATAACTGAGTGAAGGTGACCAAGGTAGTCAGGGATCTGAAAGATATGGTGCTCAATGAGAACCTTGTTCAGCCTTAAGAACGTAAGTTAAGGGAGAATATATTGCTGTCTTCAACTACCTAACATGACAGCATAGAGAAGACAGAGCCCGGCTCTTCCCAGAAATGGTAGGTAAAAAGGCAATGGACATCAGAAATTCTGAACAGATTTAAGAAAATAGTATTTTCAGTTTGAGGGTGACCGTGTACTGGAAGAGCTTTCCCAGAGAGATGGTGGCATTTCCGTCATTCAAGCATTTCAGTACTTACCTGGATGCATCCCTGTGCAACCTGACCTACGTGGCACTGCTCTGAGCATGAGGTTTGACTAAATGAGCCCTTCCAGACTCTGTGATACATATATAAAGTAGCGAATACAAAATGAAATTATTTGAGTTCAGTGATGTAATAAGCAATAATTTCATAAAACTCGATTGGAGCCAGAATAAAAGGAATAAAACTAATAGGGAAGGTATTTGTTATATACATTGTTTTAAATAGGTCATAGAATCAGTTAATTATAAATGAAAGGAGAGTTTATCCATAGATACCAACATTTACTGACAAAAGTAGCAGAAACATCTGGAATTCTCCCTGGGACTCCAAATATCCTGTCTTACCCATAATGTGCAGAACGACTGGTTAATAAAGAATGATGTATTTCTGGGCACTTAAAACCTGTATTTAAGCATACAGTTTTGAAAACCTTGGTCAAAGATTGCTGTTCATTTTATAAATGAGTTTCCTGGCACTCTCATCTTTCTTCTGCAGTAAGCTGTTTCTTGAATGTAAAATGTTGTCTTTGATACAATATGATGGTGTAGGACTGTCAACTGAAAAATATCAGAGCTCTTTATATGTTCTTCAGAATTTCATAGCCATTATACGTTCAAAATATTCTTTTATCAACTACCCATGTAATGGTATTAGTTATCTGTACAGTGATAGATGGATGTGCAAATCTGTATTGTAAGTATCCTTGTGAAATTTCATTTTGAGAAACGTATTTGTAGAATACTCAACATAGAAATAACGTTATTTAAAAAAGATAAATGCACAAAAGCAGCAATCTTTGATATGAGTAAAACTGCATCCTAAACATGCCTTACAATAACCCAATTTTAACTCTTTCAATATTTTTGCATTTTGTTTGAAATATAAAATATAAACTGGAAACTAAACAGATTTTATGGCCCAATTCCATTATTTAAATCACTCTGGGTTCTGACATTGAAAGCTACAATTCTGTCTGGAATCAAATTGTAAGGATGAGTTATAATTCCCTAATGGAAACACTGACTAATCTCAGACTATATAGATGCTAATGGTGCCATGTAATGCATTAGCGAACATGTTACTGATAAATAGGAATGAAATATTATTGGGCAGTCTCAAAGTTCAGCTCAGAAAAGATCTCAATTATAAAGCGTCACAGAAGGAACTAATTGGGTTTTTCTGTCACAAAAGGCTGAGCTGTGTGCAAGCCTGTTGTACCAGGAAAGAGGGGAAGGACTGTGAACATTTTACTTCTGAAGAAACAGCTAAACAAGGTCTCTGCATGAAAGTTCAGAAATCCATACAAAGCCAATGGCATAGGAGGAATCTTCAGCCTCTGTTATCTCCACTGTCTTGTTGGCTGAAGGCATCATTTATCTCAAACTTCTGAATCTCAGCCAGTCAGCAGCAAGGATTAGATGGGCTTACCCGTCTCCTGGAGGACTGTGGCAGGCTGAAGAGCGTTTCAGGTTGCATCCATAGATTCCTGCCATTCTGCGGTGACGTTCATAAAAGATAAATCCATCCTCACCTCTGCTCTCCCACTGCCAGGGAGAACCAAACTCTCCCTCCATGCACTTTCCAAAGGCAAGCTTCCGAACTGTATAATCTTGCAAGGAAAAAGACAAATATCATTGTGCCTCTCTTTGAAAAATGCAATTATAATGACAGCTCTCATACTACCTACACATACAAATGGCATAAACATGGTTGCTGATGCACAACAGATGACAGAGCTGGAAAAAAAAGGGCTTCTTCACGTAGCATGATATATGTTAACATATATAACAGGATATAATGCTATGGGCAAAGCACAGTCTCTTGCCATGGATTTAGACTGATCGTATTTATCATTCCACTAAGAAAACAACTTTTTAAAAAAAACTTTAAAATGTGCTTGGAAGTAAAATGTTATTACAATAAAAATTGCATGATGATATATCAGGTTGGTTGCTAATGACTCCTGATCTAAACAGAACCATTGTTAATATTAGAATAAATAGGAATGGCCAAAATTTATTGCAAAATTGTGCCTGGAAAGAAATATAAACTGCATTTGCTTAAAAAAAATGAAGAAGTTTTCAAACAGGATATTTATATGAAGTGAGAGAAATTTAAAAGTGCATTTTACAGCAGACTTAAATTACCAGCCCAGCTGAGTTCAGAGCTGTACCTGCCCTCAGGTCTTGCCTGTGGATGGGCAGGGTTCCATCGTGGCTGTGCAGGCAGCCTCTCCCAAGAGCAACGATGTTTTGTCATCACAATATGCTACGGCACTGGTAAAAGCTGTTAAGCTCAAGATTAAATTATTTAACTAAGATGCTACTTGCTCCTGGCTGATTATTATTTGAGATATAATTCTTTCCTTTTCAGATTGACTTTTTGATACCTGTGTCCTGAAAAACAAGAACACTTCTTTTTCTTGGAGGCGTCAGTCACTTGGTTTTACAAAACCAGCATTTTGCCCTGATCTTTTCCAAATTCCTCAAACTTTTTTTAGCTTCTTGTTAAGGGAGAGTTTTGCAAGTCAGTGAGTAAATGTACCCTTTGTGAGCTAACCGTTGTGGATTCTGTTTAAAATTGCTGTTCTTCTGTAGAACTGACCCAGAAGTGACTTAGTGAAGTTAATGCCAAGCAGATTCATTGTACTGTTAAAATTATGTATATGTTATGTCACTGGTGACATTTACTAAAATTTTTGTGTCTTTCTGTGTACAAGCCAATTTCAGATCTAGGAAAAGAATTTCAAACTGGCTTGATGGTAAAATGTTGAGCCAGAAAATTTTGTTGTAGTCGGTATCTTCTTGTGGTAGGCCAAAGACCAGTGCTTGATGAATCCTGCAAAGAGTTCCTGTGAGCATCCAGATTTTCAATTACTCTTCCAGAATGGAGCTGGATAATTAGTATGAACAGAAGAGAAGAAGAAGAACTATTAGCTTCTTTTTATTTTTTAAAATCTTTGTGTGTAAGACCATTGTATAAGTGCTTCCCTGGAAACGTGACTGTTGGCTGCCTTCCAGCAAATATATGATTAATATACACCTGTGTTAGATATAAATAGTGACAAATATCCTCATGTAGCATTGATCTGCACGTTGCTACCACCCAGATGCCAGTTGTTTTACTTCCAGCTGGTTGGGACAGACATCTATGAAATAAATCAACTTTGCAGCTTTATTTTCCCATATAAAAATAATCTGCTCTGTCTGATAGTTTAAGTGTAATCTTTGTACCATTGAACCTGTCTGTTTGCATCCTCATCTTTAAAGCATGATACAATGATAACGGAGAAGGAAAATGACAGAGGAGTGTTTTGGAGAAGCTGCCCCCAGAATGCAGCGATAGGTAAAACAATGAGGGCACATTGTAACCTCAAGAAAAAATTAGAAGACTGACAGTGCAGGTGGGAGGATGATGAGTTCCTTAGCTCCAAAGCCACCCTTAATCTTGGTGTAACCTCCAACCTGGCTTACATTTCCCTCTCTTTCTTTGCTTACTTTTTCCTTATTCCTTTTTTTTTGCTCTTTGTTCCAGCAATAGGAGTGTAAATCTGTAGTAATGTCTAACTCTTATTTTTAATAACAATAGCAGTTCTAGTTTTGACTTTCCTTGACCTTCCTGAGCTCTGCTCAGCTGAGAAGAAGAAAAAGACAAATCATGTTCCTCAGATTCTGAAAATATTGAAAATAGGAAGAAAAAATAAATCAAGGACTGGTAAAAAGGAGCCATATCTATTAATCTACATCACTTCTGATGAGCAGATATAAAAAGAACATGAAAGTTAAAGACAAAGTAATCTAGGCTGTGCCAGCAAATCATAAATTCGAGGATTTTTTCATATCAGGGTTGGTAAGATTTTAAAGGTCAGTTCTAGACTTGCAAGTGAGTGCACTGATCAAGAAAGATGTATAGAGAAGATTGTTAGTTTTTCAGATTAAGTGTTAATAAGAGTTTAAACAGAGGAGCGTGTGCATGGTGGCAGGTGAGAGGGAGCCATAGTGGTAACAAAGGTTGACAGCAGAAGAATCAATCTGGGCTGTTCTGAAAGAAAAAGGGCAAAGATGAGAAAAGGGAGAATCAATGCAAAGTGCAGGAAGCCAGCAAAATCAGAGTGCTTTCTCACGCATGCTTCAGCAGCATGAGAGGAGGAGCAGGAGGAGAATCAGACCTTGGGATATGATGGTGCCATGATGTCAGTAACAGAAAGGACGGGTTGTCAGAGGTGACAGGAGAAACTGTATCGTTTTTAAAAGGGAGGGAGGATTGTGAAAGACGGATGTGAAAAGTGTCTGACAGGGTGAAAAGAGAAAGCTGGTGAAGCTGAATTAAAATAGGTGATTGGTAAAGGGAACTAATTCAAAGAGTGAAAGGGATTTGGAGGTGTCCATAGCAGGAGAGTGATGGTACGCTGAACAGATGGAAATTTTGAAGACGTTTTAAGAAAGATGTGAAAGTGAGGTCAGAACCATTATAGAAAATAAAGCATCCTAGTAAGACTTGAAGTGCAGAGGTCTGCAAAGGGGAAGAGGAGCCAGAAGGCATCAAGTGGTAAGGGAAGAAAGCACTCCTATGGAGGGAAGCCAAGAGGAAAGGACGGGCACTGAACTGGCCTAAAGACACCAAAACACAAAGGTCCTGCAATGGATGGAGGCAGCCAGCTGGGTGCAAGTGGCAGGAGGGGAAGCACACCTATGGCTTTGGACGTTATCTGCTTGGACCAGGCATTGACTACAAAACTTGAATAAGGCTCTAGAGATGTATTGCTGGGAAAGTCTTCCTTAAGGTATACTTGTAGAGCTGAAATAGAATACAATTGGTGTTAATTAGGCCGGCTGAAGATAGTAGTCTTCCTCAAAGCTGTGTTACGTGTTTTCTAGTTATTTCCATGTGAATTTCCTTCTCCCCTCTGATACTGTTTTTGACTCGTGTTCCTGACTCCTAACACCTAATCATTTTCCCAAACAGGCAGAAATTAGTTTAAAAATGCAAATTGCTCTTTGCATAGAATATCCTTGGCTAATAAACACTGTGTTAAATTTCTTCCGTTTTGCTTCTTTCTTCAGTTCATTTTAAGTGTCACTTCTTTACTACATCTTGACATTTAATATGAAGCATTTCATCTACCAGAAATACATCTGAGTCTTCAGCTCAAGAGTCCAATTAAGAAAATGCTCCCATGTGCATGCATTTTCCTTTATTGAACTTCAAGTTCTCTGCAATGTCATATACAAGTTTAAAACCAAAGCTTTTTGTGGAAAAAACAGTTCTAATCTAAAATATCACCTTGCCTCCTCACTGCATTGTCCTACACTCAAAAAAACCAAGCTGTCTTTTAGTTACATATTATCTAATTTTTGCTTAGTGCCTTTTTTGTTTTTAACAGAATAGGAATCAGAAATGCCTTTTTGTTGATAAAAGTGTTGATATCCTCCTGCTTTAATGCTTAAGAAGTTAAATAGGGTAATGGCAATTAGAAATGTAATACTGCTTAATGTATTTGTAAAAAATCTTTTTTTCTTTTACTGTTTTAAATGAATTTGATACCGGTGTAAATGACTGATGCTGAGCAGTACTGAACTAAGATCAGGCTTTCTCCTCTAGATGGTGTAATACAAATTAAAGATACACAGCAATAAATAGATAATCTACGTTGTGCCAACACCCATGTCATGAACTGTTGGTTTCTCTGAATCTGTTCAGGTCTTTTCTCAGGGGCTGGTGGGTTCCATTCATAGGGCTCTGCTTGTGATAACGTGGCCTTGTGCTGCTGTGGCTTTTCAGCGCAAAGTCACAAGAACTGAGAATGAAAAGGCTCGTATCTTTTAATCTGAGGACATCTCGTTGTAGAGAAATTGCTTATTGTGTTTGATGGTAGCAAGTGAGTCAAGCAGCTGTATTGCCAACAGGCGGTGAGGTGGTTTCAGTTCCCTCGCCATGCCGTGTCCTTCCAGCAGGGCAACTCTGTGCTGACGTGTCAGCGCTGCCTGTGACAGAGGACACATAATACTGGTTACCCCCACTGAAGACCACCATATAAAACAGTAACGATTCGCATCTCATGTAGAAGATTTTTGTTAAAACACTTTTACATAGGGAGGATTTTTGCTTAGTCTAGTATCTTAGCAGCTACTTCATGTTATTTGCAAACTGTTCTTTTATTGGGATTATTATGCTTTATATTGATTCAATATAAGTGTGTGTGACTTTATGTGGATGGATAAATGCAAAAAGTTTTCAGTAGAGGAATCTTTCTTTTCAGATGTATAAGCCAGAGAGCATACTGCAGTCTCATTGACATTCCCCTCACCCAGGCGAGGTATATAAAATGGAAGCAGTAACAAGCAAGCCTACCTTTCTAAAGAGAAGCTGTGGTGATTTTGTAATATCTTGGTCTTGGGCTTTGTAAAGCCTTTCTAGTGGTTTCTAGTCATTTAGGGCTTTGAGCAATTTGGCTTAAGGTAGACAACTTCACAGCACCAGAACTTCAGAGCCTGTTTGAACAGCCTGAAATTGCAGTGATGGAGATAACAGAACAACATAGAGACCACTTAGGGTATTCAAACCCAGACAGGCATGAATGCCAAATGAATCAGAATGGGATTTGGTTTTATTTATTACTCCATGAGTGATCATGTAGCTGAATAAAAAGCAGTTTTCTTTCTGCAGGCCAACTCCAGTTAGTATACCTGTGTTGGTTATAATTTCACATACACAACTCAGCAGCCCCACTCTGTTGCAAGTATGTAATTGGAAGGACACTCTTTGACTTTCATCTGCAGTTTGCTGCGATCGGGGTGCATGCTTTGCTACCTGCTGGGCCACTTCATGTAAAGCTTCTGTTCAGGAATGGTGTTAACAGTTGTTCCAACCATAATGATTAATCTGACTTGCAGGAACCCTGCTTACAGCACTCTCCCTGTTATATTTTGCACTGAGGAAAATGTCTGATCTGGTATATTGGCTGCTTCATATGGCTGGGCTCAGTCACTTTCCCACTGACTCTTGCCCAGCTGAGCTGGAACATTTCCATCCGTGTTCGGTATCTTGAATTTTCATTAGAGTGGGAGAATGTTTTAGTTTCTGAGTATCTGTTCACTTACAAGCCTGTCTGTAGAGAGCTGTGAAAACAGTGTATTTGAAAGGGGAGGGGAAAGTAAAAGTGAAATAAGTGTAAGTAAAGTATATTGTACCTTTGGGAGCCCTAGCTGATGCCTGTGAAAATATAAAGTAAGGAGGCAGGTAAACTTGCCTTCCTGAGACCAAGCCCTTTGTCCCCCTCCAAAAAGAATTGGAGACAGAGACAGGAGGTGGGATGTCTCCGGGACGTGGCTGGGTAAAAGCTAGTGCAAGCAGACTCAAGGTGATTTTTTTTAATGAGCCTACAGGGATCATTGTATTTTTAAACACTGTGAATAAGGCTGCAGCCCTGTTGTTGGATTTGAGGTTTTTCCTTTCTTCTACATGCATTCAGCTATGTCAAACAAATCTATGCTAGTATTTATTAGCAATATTGTAGTTGTACTAAACTATTCTTCTTAATGAAATGAAAGTAAGTTGGAAATATTGGAGCATTATGGTTAAATTGTATCTATCTTACTGGTGTTAGTGGTGTTGCCTAAGGTGCAAGTCAAGCAGAATTTTCTAATGTTACATGGCCACAATATTTGTATTGGTACTAACACAGTGTTTTCAAGTATGTGCACTACCATATATCTCGATTTAATGCTTACACATTAAAAGAATATAGAAACACTGTGACATGATTCCTTATAGTTTTTTTGGCATGCAGCACAAGATGGCTGATGGTAATTAGCTGCTTTTAATGTACAATGTAACTCTTTAAGTACCTCAGTGAAAAAAAAAAAAGATGAAAAAGATCTATAAGAAAAAATACATGAATGATTCTAACTTGGCAACAATGCAGGGATTGATAAAGTGTCTTGATTCTCATCCCTGCAGCTGTTTCTTTCTCTTCCTTCAGCAATACATTGAGTAGTGGGCATCAATTGACAAAATAGATGATGCTCGCTTGTGATTAATTTGAATCAGATTTACATTTGAAAGACACAAAAATCTTGCTGAAAACTGGATGAAAGCCTCAAGATCTAGACAGGCTTAAACTTAAAATAGAAGAAAAAAGTAAATCTGTAAGTACTGGAAATTTGATACTATAAAAAGCCATCAATAAACTCCCATTGTATGTAAGAAGAGAGATTCAAATATTCAGCAGAACTGCTTAAATTACTTTTCCTGTGAGTTTTGTAATACCTACCCTTTTCATTCTTTTTAATTGACTTTCAAACTGACTTCCAGACTAGAGTCCTGGTTTGTTAAATTTCTTGGGAATTCTGCTGTGGGTTTCTGCAGCTCAGGATTGTAATGCATGATTTGTGATTTTGGTTTAAAGATAATCAGAGAAAACTCACTATTTTCATTTTTGTCTCTTTAAAATTCCTCATGGTTTTAATAGCCCAAATCTGTCTATAAGCTTATAGAAATTGTTTCTAAAGCAAACTTGTTTGCCTTAGTTCTCTCAGTTCTTCCACTTCCATTTGTACAATTTATTTACCTTGACCTAAGGTACCTGTCATTTCTGCAAGATTCTGTTCTTGATGCTTCATAGAAAGGACTCTGTAGTAAATCTGTGAGAATATAATTGGTTTTTTGAGTTTCATTTTTGGCTAAATACATAAAGTTGAGACATATTTCTGCATAGGCATTCCCTTTTCAGTAGCACAGTGTGATGCAGTGATTTCTTTCTGACTAGAACATACTAGCCCTTGCAGTAATTTAATTCACATTGTGATGTTGAAGCTTCTAACATGAAAACTTAGCTTTTATGTAGCTACAAATGTATTGTATTAAATAGAAAAGGCCAAATTATGTTCTCATTCACATTTGGGAGATCTGTCTGATGTCAGATGTCTTAGAGTATGTAACTTGTGAAAGAACTGGTTCATAGTGAAAGACAAAATATAAATACAGTATTGCTTTTCAGTTCTAAATGGAGCTACCAGGCATAGCAGAAATTGTGTTACAGTAAATCTACGCTGCCAGAGCCATCCTGTGATACCATTAACATTTAAGTTCAGGTTCCCCCCTCCCAAGGAATATTTTAAAGAAAACATAAATGCCCTGCCATGATTAGGTTGGTGTGCAAGACTCACCTCTTCAGCAAAGCTTTCCCCAGTAACTGGAGCAGAAGAAGAACCCTGCAGGGCGCTCAGGGCTGCAGACAGGTGACTAAACCTCAGAATATGACAGAGATTTGATTGTCCCTCTTGGGACAATTCACAATTGTGCGTATCAGGCTGTAACAGCAGTAGGAGATAAGAGGATTGATAATGAAATGTTGAAACAGATCGCAAAAGTGTGCAGACATTTAATATCACTGTCATTACATATGAAAATATCAAATGACCCACATAAAACACAGGTTTAACACCCAAAAAATGATTGCTGTGATTTTTTTAACAGTGATTTAAGAGATATTTTCCATCTATAAACTCAGATCACACAGTATTTACAATATGAAATAACTTCTGTGACAGATCTAGGTAAATGGCCTCTTTGGTGTCATTTGTAGTATTTGAAAATCCTAATATACGGAGTTAAAAATGGGCTGTCACTTTGATGTAAACAGGCTAATTAATCCATATTTCTTATATAGAGCGCTCGATAAGATTTTCGGACAAAAATTTTCAGTCACTGTCTGCATACCTTTATGTTATTTCGTAGTTGCTGTATGTTGTGTAGCTTGAAATTCACATGGGGTTTAGAGGGTTTTTTTTGGTTTTCCAAGCAAAGTGGATAACTAAGACTCCAATATAGGACATTAATACAGTTAAGGAAAATGGGCTGTTATTACCAAGTATGGAACTGTAGTTGGAAATAACTAGAAGGTGTATGTCCTCAGTGTTATCTTCTTTTCTACTGCTGTTGTGAAGTCACATCAAAGACTGACCTTTTTACTTTTATCTGATGCACATTTGAGAAAAAGCCATCTCTCATGCTGCTGTAAAGTAAAGAAGCTCATGATCCTGAGAGATACACAAAGGGAAATGTGCGAGTTTCCTCTTGAGCCCTATCCATACCCCACTGCTTTCCAGTGGATGTCATTGCAAGACAAAATGAATCATCTGGGTCAAAAATAAAGTGGCGAGAGGCCGGCGGTGCTGGAGCACAGCTTCTGATGTGTTCATTTTTGCTGAATCTGTTCAGTAAACTGACAGGCTGAATCAATTGCCTCACAGATTACCGGCACAGCTCCAGCAGGACTGACAGTGCTCTGACTCCGAAGAAACTTCCACCGTACCAAAAATAGTCATGAAAATAATGTTAATAATATACCTATGGAGGATTACCCCATGGAAAATAACATTAGTGAACAGCAAGCCTGAGTGTGATGCTGGAACGTTCAGACCTTCGAGCAGCGGTGGGATTCCTGCCCTTTTGCTGTTTGCCAGGAGCATTTTGAGCAGTTCAAGGAGGTTTGCTAAATTCCTACTTTTGTACAGAGCTGCAGCACAGCACTCTGAGTCATTGCAGGTCCTGTGCTGTCTAACTTCGCTCATGATAGACATTACAAGGCCTACTCACATTTTATATCTCATATCTAGGATGTAAAGAGATATAGACCTTTTATTGGCCATCTGGCATGGAGAATAATTTCCTTCCTTCATGTCTGCATAAACTGTGCTCTATTTTAGTTTTGCCTCTGAAGTTCTAAGCATGGTAATGCCTGCCTTTTTTTTTTTTTCTGATTTTGAACAAAAGTTCATCTTCTCATCTTCAGAAATTTATTTTTATTTTAAAATTTCACCTTAGTTCCTGCTGTTCTTTCCTTTGAAGTCATTGTGCTCTTGAGTAACTCAGACCTTTCTCATCTAGCCTTTTTCCATCTGGTAGCTTTTTATAATTCACTGAAGATTTTTATAACTGTTTGATGAATTTTGTGCATTCTCAGACTTATGTGGCAGAACACATTCCTCAGCGTGTACGTTCTGAAGTCTTCCATATGATCCAGCTTAACATCTCCTTCTTTCTTCAGTTACATCTCTTCCTGCAAGGTAGCCATGGATTTTGTTACCTGCATACTTGTGTAAAGGTCTATTGCTCCAGCACTGGGTTCTTTTTTACCTCTATGGAAGTCCTGACACAGGCTGAAATGAGAGTTCTTTGTTGAATTACATCTGTTCACATCTAGTTTAGCCAAAGTAATTGTAATGTCAGTTAAAAACTCATGTAGGAAATGTCTTTTAGACTGAAACATAATCAAAAGGCCATACTGCATGCAAGGAGCTGCTCCCGCAGTTCCTACCCTGGATATATTTGTGGATTTAGAAGATGATAAAAATGGCAACCATCTAACTAAGCGGCAGGCAGTTTCCTTTATGTTTGGGTATGGTTTTGCTGAACAATGAGAAGCTCCTTTGAAACATATTGTAACAGGAGTTTCCCTCCGTCCTTGAAGCAATAAAGCTTCTAATAAAGTGAAACATGCATCCATGGACGGTGAATTTTTCTTCCCATTAAAGTATTTAGAACCTTGTATTAATAACACTATCCATTTCTCACGCTATTTCATGCACTGACACCCAGGTGCACTCTATTTCCTTCCCTGAAAGCTATCTCAAAGGCGTAGTCATAGCTGTCATTTCGGATATAAATTTTCTCTGTAGAGAGACACAGAACTTTTACGCCTGGCTTCAAAATTTCCCAGCAGGGAGGGGCTTTCTTGTGGCTTTCTTGTGGCAGCTATGTGCTATTATTCAACAGCAAGGGGAATTTCTGAGTGTGGCACCCTACTGAATAAAGGTGTTTCTGCACTCAGCATATGTGTCATCAATCATTTCCACAACCTACAGTTTCTTGTTTGTTTTTTTTTATACCCTGCTTCCTTTTTGTTACTTGAGCAAAGCTAAGTATTTAGCAAAAAGAAAATTACTGGATTCTGTTCTTTGTGCTTTGCCAGAATCAAGTTTTACTGTACGTTGATTCATAAGAATAAAACCAAACAGAAGGTTGCAAAATCTACCCACAGAAATCATTTCCCCTGGAGGAGCCACACCTAAGGATATAAATGGCTTTTTTCTTCCTTTCCTAGACATTTTTGAATAGAAATTTGACAGCTATATTCTCTATTTAAACTAGAATAGTTATTAAAACTATGGAATATATCATAGACCGAGAAATAAAGTGAAAAGTATTGCTCAGAGGCACAGCAACTCTAGAAGAAAATGCACCTCATGCAGTTCTTTGTATCAGCAGAATGTAGATACAGAAATGTTGAATCTAAAGCCCACCTAAGAGACACTTAGATCGACCCTGAAGTTTGAGACTGGTTCCATTTGACTGAGTTCTCTGTGTTAGCAATACAGTTGGTTTCTGCACACCTTTAACTGTCTATTTTTTGTTTTCTTTTAAACACTTCATAACTCATCCCTCCCAAATCTGCTGCACTTTCAGTGAGTACCAGAACATATTTATCTCCGTTTCCATGAGTCCTTTCATTTAAATCTTAAAAAACTTATTTATTTCTTGCAGTCATCAATGGCACATTCAGGGATGGCATTCTGCCCTGTGTAAGGCTAATAGTTCCATGGAAAGTTCTGTTGTTCATAATGCTCAAAACATCCTAAATTCACCTGACTTTTATTGATGTGCTGTGTTAAATCAGTTGATCCTTGCCTTGCTGCCTCTACTAAGAAAAAAACCCGTGTATACCGTTCACATATACTGTTGTTTGAATGCATAGTCTGTTTTCAGATAAACCACCCTACTGGAGTATTTTTTATTTCTTTTATTTGCTTTTATATCAACCTTAAGAAAACTGGAATTGTTTTCAATATCAAAGAAGCACTTCCTTCTATATTTCCTTCTTGGATGAGGGCTTCACTTGTGATGCTGTAAAACAAGCAGGTAGAGCCCACAAGTGTCATTTCTGTCAGGCTCCAGCCAAATGAGACACAGCAACAGCTCCCAGATGATCAGGCAATTAGCTCACACAATTAGCTTTACTCTTCATTTAAGAATTAAACAAATTGTTCATCTTATCTGCTCATGATAACTTGAGAAGCATATCTGATCAAAATGTGGGTTTTGTGTTAAATATGTATTCAGTGAAAATAGGCCAGGTTAGTATGACAAATTTTAACTACTTAGATCTTGTATTTTTAGAGTACTATTGACTTGATTCATTGAAGGTAATTAACTAAATATGCTGCTTAACCGCTATAAAGTCTGTTTATGCCTGTGCTCCATCAACAGAACCAGTGAGTAACTTCTCAGTAGTGAAGAGATGAGAAGGAGAATTTATTTTAAAATATGTTTTCCTTGCTCTTCATATGAAAGAGTGAAGTAATGTAAAATATGAACAAGGGGTATTTTCTAGTAAATATGCACAAATCATTTCACATTTATTTTGATCAGAATTCGCCTGCAGAAAGACAGGAAGAGAACATTTCAGTAGTTTCAGGGGTTGGCCAGACTTATGGCTATAGCAGCCTACAGCTTAGAGAAACAGCAGTGCTTCTATATGACACAAGTCATCTACTTCTAGCATATGTGTATCTAATATCTATGTTTCTATATTATAAGCATTCCTCCAGAAGGAAATAACTGTGGATTTAATTGCAGAAATTATAAGCCTAATTAAAACCACAAATCCCAAAAGAGTAGGTAGTTGCTCTAGTCTCTAACTTTGCCTAGAAAATGAATTGTGACGTGTTTCTTTATATTACTAGTACATAAAGCATCATTCAAAAAAACCCAACAAGACAAAGTTAGGTTAAGAATTTTGTAATACTAGCAAAAGGTTTGTTGACCACAACAAAGAGGTTTTATTTTGATATTATTAATTTTGCCCCAAGAAGTCTTGTTATTAATATCTCAGTGTTGGGAGTTGGAATAAAAGGTTTTTTCCTTCTGGAAGGTATCAAATGTTGAATATATTTATCATGTGTGTTTTCATTTGGAGATAATTTATACAGTTTTAAGCCTGCCAGGGACCCAGCTACTGTGGTGATCACAATGTTAATATATGTAAGTCAGTGACGCACTAATATGGAAGATGAAGTCACCAGACATGGAACTAATACATCTGATCGGAGTTGCAATAGTAGATGTATAGGTGAAAAGGGAAACCAGAGCAGCAGTCAGTCAATGAATGCTCTCCACTGTTAGAAGCTATGAAGGTAATAACAATAGCAATGGGAATGTGTCAGCATGAAGAACAAATATGTAGGGCTGTTTTTTGATGATCCTAAATGGCCAGAAAAGACGGTGCTCTGAAGGAGGCTGAGACACTAAAACTGACCAAGCTTTTGGTAAAGTTGTTAGAGATCAGTCTATCTTATGTTATTATGTTATCTATCTTATATGTTATTATAATATGTCATTTGTCCACAAAACCATGAACAAGGAATGGGAAAGTAGCGAAGCACTTTATCCTGCTTCACAAAAGGATTGTTTTTGTTAAGGGTATCTTTACTTCATGGAAATACCAGGAGCTCTGGGCAATTGTTTGGCTAGCCTCAAAACTCTTTGATGAGACTCCTTTCCTGCTATTCGTAAGGAGAAAGTTCTTGATTCTTTCTCCCTTCCTTCCTGATAAAGTCTACTTATCCTGTAAATAGTGACCATCTCAGTCAACTCATGTTTAGAGTTGATAGGAGCTGTGAAGTACACCCTCTGTTTCTGTGTTTTAAGCACTTTTCTTTAGAAATTGTATCATTCAGCAAAATTCTTTGTAATGCCTGGGTTTGGAACTAGGGCTTAGAGTAAGTGTAGTACTTGCTGCTGCTACTAATAGTACCATCAGAGCAAACTAAATTTTGGAACCCTTGAAGTAATACATTAACTTAATATGTGTTACTTATTTTTAAGATGAAAGGAAAAAATTAGTTCAGTGAGTACCTGACCTATGTTAATCTTATCTGTTTGAAAATATCTACATATAAAGAGAATCCATTTGATTGCGTTTCCATGAAGAAGCATTATGTGGCTCAGTTGGGTAAAATGTAATGACAGAGTAGTCCTGCTTAGAGGAATTCTTGTGTTGTGACATCTGGAGAAGAGAAAAAGCAACTGATGAAGAAAATGAATATATTTTTTATTCAGCAGTGCAACAGGGAGAATATTTTTAAAATCAGGTGACAGCAAGCACTACAGACTCTGGTCTGACTGTAAAATAGACACATTTTTATATCACTCATTCAAGTGCCTAGAGAGATGCACTTGATGTTTACTATCCTGATTTTATTTCCATCTTGAAGCATTCTCCTAATCATTTATTGATGGGGTTTTTCCACGTTTTCATGTCTTCTCATAAACTGCCAGTAGTGTCTTAATTATAAACACCTTCGCTTTAATACTCAATAAAAAGAGGTATAATGGATGCATGAGCACTACTATTATTGGAAAGAGAGAGAGGAAAGATCACTAAACTGGACCCCTTTGCTGCACTTTACAAACCCATTTAAAAAAAAAAAAAAGTTTCTTCCTGTTCAAGAAGAGCTTAAAGTCTAATGCTAATAGCAATAGGACTGTCTTCCCATTGGACATATTGTGTATTTATGTGGTGTTTTTTGCAGTGAGAAGGGGACAGCTATTTTGAAGTCTGTAACTCCTTTGGAAATAGGCCAATACATAATTTATTTAGAATATTTCCTCTGTATTGTGTTTATATTTCCTTGTATCGTGGAAAGTTGTAGCTGTATAAAACAACTCAAAGCATCAGTTCCATTTGAATTGGCTGTAAAGTCCAACCAGCTGTCATTTAAGGGATTGGTATTTAGAAGCTGAGTATTCTCGTTTTGACTCTAGGCAAGACTATAGATCAATCATTTTTTTGACTATTTATAATGAGGAAGTGGGGAAAGTGACATTTTTTGTGCCAGAAGGTCAGCACTTGTCCTTATTTCTACCAGCTGAGAATCCTGTTCCTATTGCCTTGATAAGCTGTAGGAAAATCTTTTTTTAAAGAACTGGTGGTTAAAGCGCATGAAGTATTTTACAAATATGGGGAGATAATTGTGTACTAAATGCAAAGTTGCGTGGCTTGTCCCATAGATCTAAGTATACGTCAAAGTCAGTAAATACATTAATTGATGCAATAAATGAATATGCTTTCAGGCACATGGAGAGCACAGCATGTTGGTGTTGAAGGAAATTTGTTCTGTTGTTCTATCTTTGACAATTATTTTAAGAACAGGCAGTTTCTTTAGTGCCCTCCACGGATCACTTGTCCTTCGTGTGTCTTTGAAGTAGTGCGTTAATTGTGGTAGCGAAAGAATAGAGAGACTTACAATTGACTCATCGGGAGATGCAAGGGGCGGCGGCCAGGCCTGAGGTGAGCCCGAGGTGGGGGTCGGCTCGCGCCGCACAGAGGGGTTCCCAGCTCAGGGACCCCCCCTACACACACAGCCCCAGCACCAGCGGGAACCGGGAGGTCCGCGGCAGCCAATCAGGCGCGGAGGAGGCGCGGCCAGGAGCCGCGCGGGGATTTAAAGGCGGTTGGAGCAGATGGTGAGTCGGTAGGCGGCTCGTGCCCACGGCAGAGGGCGGCGCGTGCCGGCAGAGTTCGAGGGGAGGCGCGAGGGGCGGGCGGGGCTGAGCAGAAAGAAGACATCCAGGGACG
>JAOXJM010000079.1:26268449-26278565 GCA_026413425.1 Tringa solitaria | reverse complement strand
GACCCGCTCCAGCACCTCAATGTCTTTCTTGTGGTAGGGGGCCCAAAACTGGACATGAGATGACTTGTATTTTGTGGTTTAGGTTACATATCTCTTGCAACATTAGAGAAATAGTCAACCCAGATGTAACTGCAAAAAACCCCAACAAAACAAAAACAAACAAATCCCAGTTAAGTTATAACACTTAAATATAAAAATGAGGGCACATAGATGAAAAAGTGATGGAGGTATGACCTAGTCATAACTGTGTACTTTTGATATAAATCTGTCTTTACCATTTCTACTAGAAACAAGAAATGTGTGTAATTAATTTGTCCTATGGGTTTTCAGTTCTATAGTAAGTTGGCAAATGTATTTATGATACAGCAATAATTGTCGATTCTTTCACATATTGCATCTTTCTGGGGACATAAACTCCCTTCCTTTCAAATGTTTTTTCACTGCAAACCCATCCATTCTTACACATAAGCTTTTTTTCATTTTTTTTGTAAACAAATTTTGCTAGCTGTTTTAAATTTTTTTTTATATTTTTCATCATGTACAGGAGTCTGAATATGCTCAAATGATCAGGCAAAAAATATTCTTTTATTTCTGCATATGTATACAGAATAGAATGAGTGAAATCTGGTGTAATTGGCCCTTTTGCTATGTTAGTGAAACACAAGTGTGTACATTCTCAAATACTGTACTGTGGGTCTGATCTCTTGTTTAAAAACCCGTATAAAAAGAAACCAAAGAAAGTAGTCTAAAGCCACAGGAATGCCTCAGCCAACTATTTCCTTATCTGTTGGTTTAGTTGTCATTTGAGAAGAGTGCATGTAGACTTCACAGGAAAGGAGAATAGTCCAGATAGCTGTGTGGAGGGAGTACCATCAAAATGAAAGTTCAGTGTGATTTTTTTTACCCAGCCAGTTTGATCTTTTCCGTTTTAATGGCTGAGCACGGTATGTTTTCCAAAACCTGCTGTACAGATCAGAACCAGCAGACATCAGGTTGGGTTCTGGTTTTGTCATTCCCAAGAACTTTTAGCTATGCTCATTAAAATTCCTGGTGTTCCTCAGATGTTGGGCATGGAGCGACAAGATGTTACTGGACAAAGCTCCATGAAAGGCTTCTAACAACAGGTACCATGGAGGGCTGTGAATATTACTGCCCCTTGCTGTGCTGTGAGTGGCAGTTACCCTATTTTTTGGACATATTATCTTCTATTCCACAGTTTATTTTTAATGGAACCTACTTATCCTTTCCTAATCAGCTAGACATCAAACTTTGCCCTTCTTACACAGTTACCTAGGAATAGAATCACAATACAGGAAGGCTGTAGGAAAGCTGTTCTTGTGCACCAGAACACACTGAGTGAACACATGGAACACTGAGGCTTTCTATATATATAGATATGTATATGGCACATATCAGCAATACATTTTTAATTTATCTATTAAGTAAAAACATTTTTTTTCATTCCTAAAATCATAGGGTTATATACCAATTAAGCTTGCTTTCCTAATATTATTATTGGATGCATGTGCATTAATCTGCTTTGATTTTTTAAGTGGTGCTGACCTTAGCAAGTGTAAAAATGATGCCTATAAATACTGGAAAACTGCTAAAACTCATCAGTATTTCAGTTTTCACTAAAAACTACAAACTTCTGTCTTAGCATTTGCACATTGACTGTTCAAAGAGCCAATTCAAAATTTTATCCTGATAAATATTTTCAAGGGACAGAAACACGTTGGGAAAATAACAAACATATGTTAGCACTGAGAATAACTAGTTCAGCAATGTTTTCTTGTGTGTGTTTTGGTGCCTATGTAGGCTATTGCAATGTTAATTTTAGAAACTCTAGCTCAGCAACAGACACTTAGGAACAGAATGATGTACTGCAAGCAGCAAGAATTTTAACTGCAAACTATAGCTTTATTTTCTTATTTATAGCTCCTTTCACTTTGTTATGTTTTATGAAACACGTATCTTCTTTGAGAGTGCCTTGGCTCTGTGCTTTCCTGACCAATGGACTTGACTTCAGATTACATCCTGTTATCTTCAAATAGTGAATTTCTAAAAAAGCATATCATAACACCTAAACTTTAGATTTTAAATGCCATGCAAATATTACGAAGAATTTATTATAATTTTATTTAACTTCTAGCTATGTTGACTTTTGGGTTTACTTTTTAATAAATAAACAATTGTTTTAGGAGAAAGCTTGAGGTGAACACAAAGATATACAAACATCCATGTTGTATCTTACAGGGAACTGACAACACCAAAGTTTAAAGATTTAATAGGACTACACATTTCAATAAGCAAAATCTGATAGTATTACTTTTTTGCTGAGGTTGAGTATTAAGTGGACAGGTTCACAACTGGTATAGATTGCTGCTGCTGTATTTGTTTTGATTGATTTCCCCAAAAATGGGAACCAAAGCTATGCTTTTCATATTATTTGGCTGCATATCAGTACTGTGTAGGGACAGACTCAGCTTCAGTTACAGTTTTTTCTCTATTCTTGATGTTTTACAAACCAAACTATTCTCCATAGAAAACAAAAGTTTTTTGTTAGCATTAAAAAAATGAAACAAAACAAAAAAACTCCATACCCAAGATATTTTATGGAAAAATTATTGTACCAACCAATTTGTCCAATTGGGGGAGATTTTTAAACTCCACCCTGAATTTTCCAAAGTCTAAAAAAAATTAACCCTTGACATTTAAAAAAAAAAGATTAATTTTATAAATGTGTTATTCCGTTATTAAAAATAGCATTTTGTCCAATAGGTAGCTGTAGTAAAACAAAAAATTGATAACATAATGACTGAAATAAATTAAAAAAGGCTATTATTATTTACTGCCACCTGTTTCAATTGAGCTTTCTATTTCTGAATTTGAAATCAGTTCATTATATTCTCCCACTTTGTTGGGAGTGGAAAATGTCTTAATAAGACAAAAACATTTACATGAGAGGGAAAGAATTCCTATTCACCTCTATTTTCTCTATTGACTTCAAGATCAAAGTCCCGTAAGAAAGCCAAAATCACAGAAGAAATTATGGGCATATGTGGAATTCAAACTTTAATGTATGTGTACTTCAGGATGCACTATGTTTAGTGGAAAATGAGATTAGGGGATTGAAAACTATTTCTAGGTGGCTTTTTTATTTCAGTATTGATTCTTCAGGCAGAAAGACCTTCCATTTACATCTTTCTTATTTAGACTAATAATAAAAAGGCAAGAGTGAAGAGATATTTCTTTCCCTTCTACTTGGCTGTATACAAAACCTCTTTTACCTTTCTCCTTCATTTCCGTCATAGTGTCCTTAACTCTTTATTGCTTTTAATGCCATTATTATGAATCACTCTATTCATGTTCTGTGTGCTCAGTCATTTTAATACAGACATAATTGTAAGGTGCAAAATGTAAATCCCCATAATGTGTTGGAAGACAGATGTGTCAAAGTCCCTTTGTCATACTGACAGGTTATAAAGCCAGATTGGCTTAGTTTAATCAGGTTTAAATTTTAATGACATAAGCAAAATTCAGAGTAAAGTAGATAATTTTTTTTGTTATTATTATTTCAGATCACTGCCACAAATGAGAAACATTTTATCATTTATTCATTGTTTGTTTTATTCAGCAATATCTCAATCTAAGCATCTGTTCTGGAGAATGTGTTTTAAATCATTACATATTTTTCAGAGGCAGTATCACTGTTTGGTGGCTAGTTGTCATCTTTTCTGATAGTACCTTTGCCTTTTCACCCTTATCTTTCCTCGGGTGAATTCCTATCCCTAGATTTGCCCACTGTTTGGCCAGTTCTGGGGAAACACTCCATTTCTGTACTGGTCTTGCTTACCTGTCTAGCTTGGCAGTTGAGAGTCTTCCCTTTCAGAACTTGTAACTGGTGGCTAATAAGGTTACCAGCTAATAAGGCAAATAATTGGTTGTGGCATCACTATTGGGGGTAAGGGAGGAGGGCCAAGCAGGGAAAGGAATACATAAAGAAAAGAAAAAAAGAAAGATGCTAAACCAATAGACCAATAAACTAATTGACAAGCTTTTACCAGTAAACATCTCCAAAACCCAGTAATCCTAAAACTATCCCAATAGGTGGACCACATGCTGTAATTGTAACTTCTTCTAAGTCATTTCCACATACTGCACTTGGGGCTTCTTATCAGTAAAGTTAATTAAATTAAAGTCTCCTGGAGATGTTACTGTTAACTTGATGCTGGCTGCTTTGAGGAGCAGAGACCTTCTCTGTCAACCCAAAAAGCACTGAGTGGCCAATGGCAAGGTCATACCCTCTGCTGCAGTTCATGTGATGTGAAGGATTTCTGTCTCCTAGCTCAGAAAACTCTAGCCTCTTCCATACAAAGCTGTCAACAGGGAGGGAAATTATAATTTTAACTTTAAATGCAAGTAAGAGGATTCAGATTTCTGACTTAAGCTAGTACTATCCCTTTCTTATTTAATTTTGGTGACTATCATTTTAATTTGATTTCATAGCAGTGTTCTGCAGGCTGGGCTTGTACCGTATTCTCAGTGTTTTGAATCACCACTGCATTAATACCACCAGATATTGAAATAATCAGAGTGATTAAAATTAAAAAAGAAAATAACCGTCCAAATTTATGTGTGGACATTACTGTTAAGAAGCTTTGTATTGCGTTTGTGTGTCAAGGTTTTGGTAGCGGGGTGGGCTACAGAGGTGGCTTCTGTGAGAAGCTTCCCTATGTCCGACAGAGCTATTGGCAGCTGGCTCCCAAGACGGACTCGCCACTGACCAAGGACAAGCCCATCAGTGACGGTGGTGGCATCTCTGGGATAACGTTTTTAACAAGGGAGGAAAAAAAAAACCTGCTGGGCAATCAACAGTAGAGGATAGTGGAATGAAAGTATGTGAGAGCAACAACAGTGGACACCAAGGTCAGTGAAGGAGAGGAAGGAGGTGCTCCAGGTGCTGTAGTGGAGATTGCCCTGCATCCTGTGGTGAAGACCGTGGTGAGGCAGGCTGTGGCTGTTACCCTGCAGCCCATGGAGGTTAATGGTGGAGCAGATATCCATCTGTAGCCAGTGGAGGATCCCATGCTGGAGGTGGTGGATGCACCTGATAGCAACTGTGACCCCATGGGAAGCCTGTGCTGGAGCAGGCTCCTGGCAGGACTTGTGGCCCCATGGAGAAAGGAGCTGGAGCAGTCTGTTTCTGAAGGACTACACCCTGTGGAAAGGACCCGCGCTGGAGCAGTTTGTCAAGAACTGCAGCCCATGGAGAGGATCCGTGTTGGAGAAGCTGTGGAGAAAGTGGAGAATTGTGTCCCCTGGGAGGAACCCCATGCTGGAGCAAGGGAAGACTGTAAGGAGTCTTCCCCCTGAGGAGGAAGGAGCGGTGGAGACAATGTGTAATAAGCTGACCTCAACCCCAATTCCCCATCTGCCTGTGCTCCTGGCAGGGAGGAGGTGGAGAAATTAGAAGTAAATCCCTGGAAGAAGGAAGAGGATGGGAGAAGGTGTTTTAAGATTTGGTTTTATTTCTCATTACCCTACTGTGATTGATTGGCAATGATTTAAATTACTTTTTCCAAAGGCAAGTCTGTTTTGCCTGGGATGGGAATTGCTGTGTGATCTCCCTGTCCTTACCTTGACCCGTGAGCCTTTCGTTATATTTTCTCTCCCCTGTCCAGCTGAGGAGGGGGAGAGATAGAGTGGCTTTGGTAGGCACCTGGCGTCCAGCTAGGGTCAACCCACCCCAAACTTCAGCAGCTTCATTAAAGCGCTTTTTTTTTTTTTATTTAGGGGGAGTTTTATAAACAGCCTGGCCTTCCTGAAATCAGAAGCTGTTTTTTAGAACAAGAAATGAGGTGCACCCCAAGTAACGACTTCAGATAACATAAGGACTAAAGAAAGATGTCTCAAACTATCTGATACATCAAGAAAATGACTGTCGTCATATATTTTTTCCAAGGTGCAGCTGACAGGAAATAGAAAAATACAGACTTTTGTCTGTATTGTAGTAGTAAATCATTTGTTTTGTCATATACATGTGCCTGATTTCTTGCTAATCATTGCAATATGCAGCAAAATTCACATCTTCCTCGTGTTCTTGAGAAGTGTGATTCTACCCTCTTAAGGATCTTTATAAATATAGAACTTTATAAATCACAAATAAAAGCATCAAAATACATTGGAATAAAATTGCTTAAGAGACAAAACAGATTTAAGAAGTTAGTGTAAGGATAAATCTGATAAGCAATGTGAAGGTACAAAATATTTTTAAGTGAAATTAGGTGAAAGCAAGCAGAGAACAAGCAAATTTTATACCCTGGTTATAAGCATCACTAACCTGGTGACCAAGAATTTATTGCTGCTTTTCTTTGGGTTTGAATGGTTTATATACATAATTAAGAGGTTGTGAGTGTTTTATGCAATAGTAAAGTATTCATAAGAGAGAATGCCACCCCTTAGACTTTTTGATTTCTAAATTTGAACTCAATTCTAACCTTACGTGGAAGCCTGGTCTTTGCCCCAAAATTGAAAGTTTATAATTTTTGCTCATATTTTGTGAGGGAACTGCAAATTTAACATGGAGGCAGGTGGGGAAAAGAAAGGATGAGCTGTCCTTCTCAGCATATTGGAAGGGGGCTGAAATCTCTGTGGGGAGTGTGTATATAGCATATGCCTATCACAAATACTCACTGTGGTGCCTACTTATCAAGGGAGAGTGAGTCAGATTTAGCATTAGGAAAACATCTTTGCATGTCTTTGCATGAAGTGACAGCACATTTGACATTAATTTAAAAGGTATTCTTAAAACAGATATTTTTAATTGCCTGCTTAGATGTGTTGTTAATATGTGAGATTCAGAATTTACTTGAACTTGCAAGATTTGAATCTGCAAAAGTGAAGGAGACTCCAAGAGAAAAAAACAGCGATATTAAGCTTCCATGTTTCTGCAATTTAGCAATTTCTCAGAAAACTTGGTTTAAAGCATTAGTGGGTGCAAGAGAACTAGATCTATGAGAGAGTGTAGCATTAAAGATTCTATGAGAGGTAGGCATAAGTAGAGCGACAGTTCTCCTGCAGCTTACATCTTTCTACAGCAACAGGATATAGAGACATTGGCTTTGCCTTTCTGCTCTTTCTGTGTGTTCAAGTCAGGTTTGTGCTGCCCCTCTTTGCAAAGAGAGATCACAGATCTCCTATGCTGGAGGTGGACCCAAATAAAAAGAACAGAATTAAAGCATTCGGTAGTGGGTGCAGTGCAGTAAATCCTGATGTCCTAATATTAAGTCACCTTCTGTCATTTATGCAAATTAAATCAATCCTGGCCAAAGATGCAAATCTACTTGCAGATCATTTGTATAAATTTGCAAATATTTGAACCTTAGCTTTATTTGAATTGGAAGTTATCTTTGGTTGCCAGATACACAATATTTTCTGCAAGGTTAGCAATGCTGTGAGAACAAGTTCTGAATACTGCTATGTGAGGACTTCCCCAGATGCTTGTTGGGAAGGTTGTGAGCTTAAGAGTGAACACATGAAAAATATTATTTAGTAGAAAAGTCAATCAATCTTTTCCAGACTTTGAAAATTAATAGTTCAAGATTGATTTGGGTTTTAGGTAATGGGCACAGGGATCTCTTGATTTCTGTTAATTATTTAATAGATTTCCATAGGTTACAGAACATATTTCCCTTTACTTATATGTAGCAGTATTTCTATATCCAAAGCCATGAACTGCAAATATTAAATTCCGTAATTAATATTCTTGTATTCTTGGGTTTTAAACTGGTATCAGCTTCACTGTAGCATATAGTGTCGTTTAGAAAATGTGGATTGATGCTCTGTTTTCAATCAGACATGTTTTCAAGATGTTTGATCTTGACAAATGTAGGCAGTGTGAGTCACTCTTCTGTGTGTAAATGTATATGTGTGTGTATATTTTTACCATTTGTCCCTTTCTTTTTCCTAAGGCATATTCTCTGCCAATTTAAGAGCTCCAATAACATAGCTCGCCACAGAGAACTGCTTGCAGCACACAACAAAGACAAAATGTATTGATCCAATAAAATCCAAGATCAATGATGTAAATTTTTGACTGACATCTACCAGCAACACATCTCTTTACGTGTATGACAACAAATACATTTTCAGGGGTACTCTGGTAAAATACAATAATTAATTATAATAGCCAGCCACTCAGTTCCTTATAGACTTTGTCATTTTATTGCACATTTCATTCTAATTCCAGCAATTTTTATAGCAACACATTTCTCAAAATTAGCAAGTTGAGATACTGGTGCTAGAGTCTATGCTAACATGCTGTAGTAGAGTGTCAGTCAGCGAACACGAGATGGAAGGGAGTGCCAACCAAAAAAAACCCCGCAAAACCACACCCCAAGATCCAAGTCACCGTTTCTGCCTTCAGATAGTGTCTTCAAAACAGGTTTGAATTTCATTCTGCATATCCACCAAGTAAGACCTTAACATAGCGCATTTTAAATAATTGGCAGGTTTCCAAATACTGTGATGACTGGAGAGTCTTTACATAGAGTAATAAAGACAAAGTAAGAACAGATGTATCATGTTGCCTCTTGTGTCTTGGACTGAAAGCTTATTTCAGGAGCTGGCACCATGTTTTCATCCTCTCTAGATGTTTTAGACCCATCGTGCAGACAGCTACATTTCATTTTATAAAATGACCACAGAAAAACTATGAACAATTACCAATAGGAAGAAGGTTAATTAAAATTAGCCATTGCTTTTGATTACAGTAGCAACCTTGCCAAATATGGCACATTCCTTATAAAGGTATTGAATAAACGTTTGTTTGGGGTTTTTTTGTTGAGTGGGTTTGTGTTGGGGTTTTTTTGTATCTATGTATCTGCTGTCCTTTCTCTGTATAGTCTTCACAAATGGTTAGCAATGATCTTGTCATTATGCTTATAAAGATGCCTCTGTAACAACTTTGTTATTTCCAAATGCCTACAATGCATCACATGGGAAATTCAAAGTTTTCTATCTACGCTTAAGGCCTGAGATCATGTTACCTGCTGTCCTCCTTGCAGACAGTGTTCTGAGCAAGAATTTGTCACAAGTAGCACAGGAAATAGCATGACAGATTCCCTGTGTGTTAGTGGGTATGGTGGGTATGTACACCCTGAAGTCTCAGTGCAACCTATTAGGAAAAGAGCTTTATTATGAATTTGTCTCTAGCTGTGTGTGTTTATCTTATCAGCATATGTTTATACATTTATCTTCAGATGGATAGGAGAATCCAGTTTTATTTTTTTTTACCTAGCACGACAACCTCAATGAACTGAAAATATTCCTTTTCTCTTTTCATCTTGAAAATAAATGAAAAATAATAGAAAATATATGTTTTAATGAAATTAATAGAGCAGATTCAATACTGGTGAATGGATTAAGCTGACAGTCTTCCACAGTCATCCAAAACTAAACATATTTTTTTCCTAATTTTTTTCTAGGCAACTAGTATTTAAATGAAATTTTCATTTAAAAATATTATTTACATCACTAAAAGAAAGAGAAGGTTATGGAGCAGTCATAGAACACTTGCACATTTCATCTTTTCATTTCCACCTAGCTGATGAACTCATTATATACAAATATATATTTTGTTAGTTTTTTTTAATGAAGTTGAGTGGGAAAAATTGGAAATAAATTGTGTGTTTATGGTACCAAAATTCAGAAAAGCAATAGCAATTATCTTGCATATATTTTATTTTTAGTTGATGTTTACTATGATTTTTTTTCTCAAAACTGAATTCTTAATTTATTGTTATTCCAAAGGTAACAAAATTAAATATATTTTTCCATTTTTTGCTGAATAACTTTCCCCTGATGAGCTTAGCAGACATTCTCGCAAATGGAAAGCTCCAAGTGGTTTGGTATTCCAATACCTGGACTCAGATGATCATTTACCAGCAGACCTGGCAAACCAGGGAGGTCTCAGCTGACTGGCATCTGGCAAATGTGAGGCCCATTCACAGGAGGGGCTGGAAGGATGATCCAGAGACAGGCCTGTAAGTCTGACCTGGGTGCCTGGAAAGGTCATGGAACAGATCATCCTGAGTGCCATTATGTGGCACATGA
>JAOXJM010000079.1:26216701-26239665 GCA_026413425.1 Tringa solitaria | reverse complement strand
CTATATTATATTATCTATATTATTATGTAATATTTACAGGATATATAATACAATAATATAGACGATATAATATATATAATCTTGCCTATCTATAACTGTTCTGTTAATTTTTCTCCTCTTGTTGTTAGTGAAAGAAAGAGAAGAGATAAAATAGTTTATTTCTTAATAAGGCCAAGACTTGTATAGTATCGCAAAACATTTCTACTGCAGCGACCAAAAAGTGCTTACATCCAGCAGAAAAGCAGACACATGGAGACACACTTTGAAGAACACCAACAAGAACAGAAGGGAAAGAGGAGCAAGTAGGCTCTTGACAATTGCAGAAATTTCTGCTGACAATAGAGAGATTAAAATACTTCAGAGAGAAATCTGACTATAATTCACAGAAGGTGGGGAAGAGGTGAAATAAGAAAAAAGAAAGATCAGGGAGGACTCTGCCTTGAGTTTTTGACTTTGCTAATGCTCACCAAAGTTCTGCCTGTGTCTGTATATTTATCTTTTATTTTCCATCACTTGCAACTGACCAGGTGATGTTCTGGTGATAAAAAGTGATGTTGCTTCACATCTGCTGGGGAACTGTCTCTTAAACAGTGAAGTGATTCAGTAATGTTAAAAATAAATTAAGATAATGTGTAATTTTTATGGCTGTAACTTTCCTTTGAAAGTCCTTTCCTTTTACATTTCTTTCCTTTTCTTTGTTCTGTGTTAGTTCTCATTTGTCTTCCCCGGTCAGGAATAGAGATCACATGCTATAAGCAAAAGCAACTTGTGACCATATCTTTGTGTTGATGATTTTGCTTTAACTCAGGCAATAAATAGGGTACTACAGACTGTAAATCACATGAGAAAAGTTCTAGATGAGAGCTGTGACCAGCAACAGTGTGCTCACATCTCTCATTTACATCTGCCATCAGAGAGATGTCTGGAACAACTGCTGTTAAAAATCAGCACCTCCAGTAACAAAGGGAAATTATTGGTAGTCATATGCCCAGCTAACTTCAGCATCATAAAAGGAATAATTATAAATCATTATTCACTAAACAGAAGGAAAGTTAAGCTTGCCATAATACCTTTCATCTATCTGAGTGTATAGTATATAATGGATTCCGTGCTGAACGGAGCCTGAGAGATACCCCAGGAAGCAGAGCAATAGCTTACAAAACAACTATGAAATCAATCTGTAACCTGGGGGGAGTTTAGAGGTTTTTTTTTCCCAATATAATTGCATGTTACAGTAACACATACTATTCTAGAACAAGGCATAAATTCAATTCACTTAATTTTAAATACTGTTTTTACAATTCTCCTCTGCTATTTTCTAATTATTTCAGGTGAGACTATTAAAAAAATGAAAGAGAAACTCTTGGAAAATGGTAAATAATTCAGTCTAGCCTAGCATGAATAACTAAGCTGCAAATGACCGTAAACGGAGAATAAAAAACATCTGGTAGAAATGTTTTTTTCTACTTGAAGTCAGGAAATAGAAACCATAGTGGATGTTTCTGTTCTATTGTTATGCAGACTTTACCTGGTATCAATAGTAGCATTTAGTGTGATTGAATAGAAGGAAATCCTGATGATACTGTAATCTCTTCTGAATTATTGTCAAATCTGACCACAAAAGACAAAAAGGGATAGTGCAACCAGATTACAGTTCTCTCCAAGATTTCCTAGTCTGGGAGCTATGTCCCTGTGTACCTGGAGAGCCCCTGGGCAGCAGGCTGAAATAGGGATTTAAAGCTGTGAAAAGTTGAAGGAGTGCAAATTGCTTACAGTGACTGGGAGGCTCAGACATCCACGCGCCATTTGAAGTTTGTCTGCTCACTACGCTCCAGGGAACTTGTCCTACTCTCCCCCTCTCTGAAAGTCTGTTCTGAAATGCATCTGTTGGGAGCAGAGACCTTCCTCTTGCCACTGCTGAGGGAAAGCAGCTAAATTCCCCTGAAGAACTCTGACTTCTGTATTTGTGTACCTGTTTCACATCTTCTTTCAAACTATCTGAAGTATCTTTTTCAGCCTTTTCCTCAATCTGAAAAAAATTATTCCCCTTTGCTTGTGTAATTTTGAAGCCTTGCAGGTTGCTGGGCTTTTCTTAAGTTTTAAATAACTTTTATCTCAGAGAAGGTTTATTATTAATAATATATTAAGAAATCCACACCAAATAAGCAAAGAATTAGTTGGAAAAAAAGACATTTCCATTTTCCTCCAATTCTTAGCAACTCCAGTGCCTCTTGGCCCATTTTTAAATTAGAGAGAAAGGGACAGGAGAACAGAAAGGTCATGGTAGGTTTTCATACTTACACTTGAACTAATCATTTGTCCTGAGTCACTCTCTCTCTTTTGCTGTAGAAGGCTTTCTCCACGTGTTCTGTCCACTGAAGGCCTCGCTCTGTGATCAGTCCCACAGCCAGGTCTCCCTTTTCCATCTCTCACCATCATGGGTGTAAAATCTCTTATCCCCTCTAATTTGTGCCCCAGGCCTATCTCTTTTTCATAAGCCATCTCCCTCTACTCCAGACCTCACTTCAGGCAATATCATTACCATCCAGACACCTCCGTTTTGTGCTTCTGGGCTCATCCTCATTAGCTCCATTTAGTTAATCACCTTTGCACTGCTCCACTTTTTTCTGTTTTATGTGATGATATTGCCACTTGCTTTTAGATTTGTTCTCCCACAGCCACTTCATCAGCTGTTTGACTGGCCTGGAAATTGCATCTTTAGATCCTTTCTGTCCCAGATAGTCCCGTCAGTTTTCAGTGAAAGCATTTCCTCGAGTAGTACAAAGTTAATAATACATAAATAAGGGATAATGAATAACGGATAAATCCCATGCCATTGAACAACTGTATGATCCACCAAAACAAGAAGAAATATCATCACTATGAAGGAATTACTGTGATAAGGCAACTGTTTAAGTATTTATTTAACATTTGGTGTTTGTCCATTACTGGTTGTCTGGTCTTAGAGATTTTCTGCCTTTGGAAGGGTCAAATGGAAACAAATAGTTTTCATACTGATGAAGTTAAGATAAGCAGAGATTCATCCACGAAACATTCAATTATTCCAGACAGTAGGTAGTAAGGGATTAACTTGTGAACAATGTAATCAAACTAAAAAAAAAAAAAAAAAGCCAAATATCATAAATGACAAAAAAGTCTCTCACTTGCACAGAATTGCAAGAACCATTTAAAGTATGAATTTATTATAGGAGAGTTAAACCCTTCAGGCAAAGATAGGTCACTTACTAGAGCAATTTGTTTTTCATTAGCCTAAACCTGCCTGACCTGTTCATCTGTTTGTGTCCTATAAAATATCCTGTTAGTACATGCAGATGCAGGATTAGCAGAGGAAATTACATTGTCTCTTTGAACCTAAGAATTCTTGGTACAAGTCAATGAAAATTATCATATTCCCCAGAATCCTGCCCATCAAGCCTGCCGGCTATGTGGAGCATGCGTCCAGGAAATAAACTGCATAAGGTACCACAGAATAGAGTTAAAATTGGACAATTTTACTCCAAGGTAGACAGGAGTGCTTTGAAAACAGGGAATTACTTATTTTATGAGGAATGACTGCTGAAACAGCTTAGAGACATTATAAAAGAACCAAAGAGATCTCAAAATGAGCAGTAACTTTGACTTCCTTACAAAATCTTCAGGTAGAGCTGGTCTGTCTGCATCTTAAGGGCTCACACAACAGTGAGTTGCTGTAAACATCTGTTCAAGTGGGTGACACCAATCTGTTCTAATTTTCCTTGTCTAGGGAAGATCAGGATGATGACTTTGTATTTTGTGAGCGTCCCTAACCCATATATACAGGTGTAGGTAATGAAAAAGGTGAAATTACTTTTCTTTCAAAATTAAACCGGTCCTTTTTAGGAGAATTATTTGCAGAGAAGTTTCAGCTCTCCAAAAGCAAACGCACTTTCCCTTCATGTTCTATATAAATAGCCAGGCAAATAACAGCCAGATTCTCAATCAGTAAATCTCAAATAAAATTGTTCTTTAAGTGTCCATCCCATTCCAAAGCTTCCTGTATATTTTGAGAGTGCTGCATACAGAAGATAGTAAAAATTTAATGTAAAACTACTTATCTACACCTAAAATTTAGGCATAGATCTAAAATTAATTGTCTGAAATTAGGGTGTTGTAAATTATCATTACTCCATTTTTGTGAACAGGAATGTGTCAGTTTTATGGCTAGGGATTTGTCTATAATACATTAAATGTTGTATACTACTCAGGTAAGCAGTAGGTATTTTTTTTATTTAGATCATGTAGAAAATATTCTGAAAATATATAATTGCAGAAAGTGTTGGAAGGATACTGCAAAGCTGGTGAAATTTCTAGTATGTTATGCATACCTATTTATAGCATACATTTTTAGTGTCAATAAGAACTGCTAAATGGAAGACATAAACTAAAGCAGAAATGTTTTCATGGAAATTCCTAGTAATTCTAATGATGGGAAACATATACATCCTTACCCTGATTGTTTAATAAATGTGTCTTGTAATAAACCTCAAAATATTTAGGTTGTTTGTGAGACCAAGCAGCCAAGGGCATTACAGCAAAGTCAGCACTCCGCTAACATTTGTCACGAGACTTTATAAATGCTATGGCAAACAAACTAATTTTGGTGCTAGTATCATCTTTCTCATGGGCTGTCTGAGCAGCGTGCCAGGGCCACTTGCCCTCTAATGTTTTTCTAGATGTGGTTCTTGTCTTCCCTTCCTCCAAAGCTCAAAGGTGAAAAGATATTTCTTCTCTCTCCTTAAGGACATCGATGATTTTTGTCAAGAGACCTTTCTCATTGTGGGCCTTTGGTTTGTTAGGACCAGGGACCTGTTCCCTTTCATATACCTGGAAGCTCATGCCACCCTCAGCATTTGCTCACTCACTTCTTGGGCTCACCATCACCCACAGACTGAGACAAGAAGCCTAAGGGCTGCTTTGTAAAAAGGAAGGGAGTCTCAGGAACATTGCAGGGGAAAAAAAATCTTAGAAAAAAAGCAGATCCTGGTAAAATTTGATCACAGAATCATTTAGGTTAGAAAAGACCCTTAAGATCATCAAGTCCAACCATTAACCTAGCACTGCCAAGTCTGCCACTAAACCATGTCCCTCAGCACCCATCTACACATCTTTGAAATATCTCCGGGGATGGTGACTCAATCACTTCCCTGGGCAGCCTGTTCCAGTGTTTGATAACACCTTTGGTGAAGAAATTTTTCCTAATAACCAATCTAAACCTCCCCTGGCACACTTTGAGGTCCTTTCCTCTCTTCCTGTCACTTGTTAGTTGATGGTTTTTTAAATCATACAGATCTATGTCAATTGTTATATTTATTTATTTTTTAAAAGGGAGTATTTTCCTTTACTATTTCTTCCATAACATGGAAATACTACAGCGTGCTGGCTGACTATGGGTATGAATGATGGGAACCTAAAAGACTAAGGGCAGGAAGATTTGTATTATCTCCAAAACAGTATTCCCTCTTAGGCCATATAAAACCAGAACTGAAAGTTAAAAGTTTAAAATTCATCCATCAACACAGTAAGGTCCATTTTTTTTGGATGAACCTCCACTACTAGCATTCTTCCCACCTATAATTCTGTGGGAATACTGGGAACTGAAAAACCCCGGGTAGTAAATATGATCCTGTAAACTTGAAACTGTGAAAGAGTTTCCCCCCCAAGCTTGAAGGGGCAGGTTAAAAGAATTTTCTTTCCCAAAAGCAAATATGAAGTTGCCAGAGAGGTGTTGTGAACAGTTTTATTTCCCATCTGCTTTGAGATAATGTTCCATTGATAACCTGATTGCTCTATACAAAGACAAGGTAAAGCCTAATACTATATGCGATCAAAAAACAAAGGTCAGATTTTGAGTTTACCTCTGCACTCCAGCATAATGCCACTGATACTGTGGACTCATTTGTTATTATACTGGTGTGAAATTACATTCTTAATCCTGATTTTGAACAAAGAAATATATTCCACTGTAAGGGGAAAGTGGGGGTATGGTGGGGGACGAAGAGAAAAGAACACTCAATGCATGCAGTTCACAGAATAATCCCCCATATTCTTTCACGTTAAAGTACAACTTGCCAGGTCACAGAGAAAGGAATACACTTCTGAGGGTAAAGTAAACATATGTCTCCCAATTAATGGTTTCTGCTGTTAAACGTTTCACATACTTGGAAAGCTGAGACACTTTAGGTGGAATTTGCATATGTACTTGTGTAACACACTTCTGCTTATTTTGTTCCTTCAGATGTTTTCAAAAGCTTTAACTTATGATTTTGAATTTCCAGACATTTCTGCCAATGCTAAAGAGCTATTCACCAACTTTACCAGAACTCTACTGCAGTCTCTTTGTAGGAGAACAGTATGCTACTTCATTCAAACTTAATGAGTTGAATAGCTTGGCATCTAATTGGACTTTAGATCACTGCTTGTCTTGTTAATGCAGTGTTAAAACTGAAGGTGACCAGATGTAATCGCAGTAAAGACTATTTTAGTACTCAGTATGCTAGATGAGATCATATTTTAGTTCCTATTATATAGACTTCATTTAGTGATACGAAATCCCAAGTATCTCTCTGTGCAGGTACCTGTTGAGCACCCCTCATGCTAATTTGTGATAAAACACTAAATAATAATTAACTTAGAGTACTTAAAGTGCCAAAAATACCCTGGAAATATACTTCCAGCAGATAAAACTACAAGCTTTTTATTTTCTCTAAATTTCCAATCTATTAACCTGTGGTACAAATTGGGCTTCCTTCCACCTTACCATTCTGGGAATGAAATAGGATGGCTAGATGGACTGTAGTTATTACAGGCAGCTTTATATCACATTAATATGCTTTGGGGCTATATGAGGATCCCAGAAAGATATCCCAAAGAAAATAAGAAAATTAATGAGGATGAAAGACCAAACCATGACCCTGAATGGTAATGTGGGATACAGAGAGTGAGATGTGAATTTAAAAGCGGTGTCAATTTGTATAGAAATAGAATAAAAGTGGAACTGTTGAAGGCCTCTATTCTGCAGTACTTAAGCATGTGTCTGTTTTGAAGCATATGACCCTCTTATCCAAAATATAAATACAAACCCACCTATAGACATACTCATAGGTCTTTCATCAGATTTTGTTCCTACTCAACGCTTTTGCCTATACTTAGGGCCTAAAAAATTTCCTTTCCCAGTTGCCAGAGCACTCACCATGTCATTTTTTGAACACTTGCCAAACTGTGTGCCCTTGTATTGTGCAGTCCATGCAATGCAATTTAAAAGGGAATATAAGGGGAACAGGCATGACTTGAACTATGTCTGAAAGACTGATCCATATTTGATTGACGCCTTATCTTTTAAAGTCTTATAATCTGCTAGACAGAATATCGTAGGTACTCATCTGCCTTGAGATTTAGGTTTTGTACCCTACCATTTTATAGCTAGAGTCTAGTGATTTATTCATAGGAAGAAGCTATCAAATATTAACCATTTCAAGGAAAAAAAGTTTATATAAGTAAGGCAAACATTTAGAACAGTGAGCCTGATGAGTGAACACTCAACTACATGCTCTGTGTTAAGTAGTACACCATATTTGTGTCATGCCAAAAAAATCTGAAATGCTTAGCACATTGCCAGTGATTTTTGTGCTTTATGAAGTGTACCACAGGTAATATGTACAATCTGAAATGTTTGTGAAGCCTTAAGATTTAGCCTACCTAGATCTAGTGGTACTAAAAGTGAAATGTGGTCAACGTGGGACCATTCCTTTTGCCTTCAGACAGTAAGAATTCAGTCAGTTACAGTCTGCTTGAAATGAAAGAAAAACTACTGGGGCGTAGTAAGCAGGCTTATTTTTTTTTTTGCACTTTTTCTTCATTCTTCTAATATTCCATACATATTTTAAGGTGCTTGTCGCTTCCAACATCACAGAAAGTTATTATGCAGATATGTGATCTGCCCCAAAAGGAATTCAGCATTTCAAGAAAGCCATTAAATTATGCACAATGTTAGCCTATGACCATCTATTCTTATCTCTATTATAGTTGCTGCCTATCTTCTATTTCCGCTCCCATTTCACTGCTTTCATCCTCCCACTGCTTAGTTGTGTCCTAGTTAAAATTCAAAAGCAAGACCTTCAGGAAAAGTGTCAGGTCCTCCATTGATACAATTCTGTGATCTATGAGAATGGCAGTGAAAATAAGTTTAAATAAGAAAAATATTGGTGATTTTGTACACGCTGTATCATATTGCTGTTAAATATTTCACTTAATGATTGAAGATGGAAAAAATATTTTCTATTTAAATCTATTTGTAACATGTAGAAAAAAACCATGTTTGATCATAAGATTTTCAAGTTCATTCAGCAGGTTTTCAGCTGAAGATACTTGCATCCTAAAAGATCCCATAGACTCAAAAAAGACACTGCTTATTTTACTTATGTAAAGCATTTTTGCTCAGCCTCATTTGAATGTGAGCTTTTCCCAACTGCCCGGACTTATGTGTGTGCTTCTTAGTTCTACTTCTAATAATACTCCCAACTCAGAAACTCTACTTTGGATCCAAAATATTTTTTGTCAAAGCTTTTGTTGATCCTATCATTTCACTAATCAGCAACCAGCTACCCAAAATAAAAATTTCTGAAAACTTTTCACATAGCTCGGCTGGTGACATTATTTCTGTATTTCAGAAGAAACGTGGTGGAGTTCATAGTTGTGCATCTTACCAAGTATTTAACCTTGCTCCTCTTCAGTATGGGTATAATATAAAGACAGATATTTAATGGAAGCCTTTGTATTTGCCTAAATATTTTAAATTGGCAGGTAATGGACTTGTGTGGTTACCAAGAACTTTGATAAGCCAGAAATACAACAGAAATAGGGTTTCTTTCTGAACTTGGATGCTTCTATTCCCCATGATCAATCGGGAAATGTGGAGAGACTGCAGAGACTTTGCTTCAGTGAGGATATGTGGGAGATATATACAGACATCTTTGTGATTTCTTTGGCAATGATAGGTCTAATTTACATTAAGGAAGTATTTTTGAGCTTATTTGGAGTCTTTGAAAATTAAGATTCTCTTTATTTTCAAATGATCCCAGTCTGCCATAATACAGAACTTGTCTCTTAGGTGGTGGGTTTTTTCAGTTTTTGTCACTTTCCTAGGGAAAATAAAGTACACCTACATTTCAAATTGTGAACTACACATACAATGTGTGTGTCCTGTCATCACACAGGAGCTCTATATCCATCTTTTGGCCTGATAGGCTATCTTTAGGGGCACTGCTGAGCCTAGTCTATGACAGGGGAACCACAATAGTGTGTTAATCAGTGGGTAATACTCTCCTGAGGAACTGAGAATTTGAAAAGACAAGTCTGGTGTAGCCCAACCACAGAGCCTTTGTGTAAAGATGGAAATGTCTAAAAGGTCAGCTAGAGAGTCAAGTGGAGGCTGTGGACAGGCAAGCTTTGTGTAAAACAGCAACTCTCTGTAGACATTGCTTGGGTGCTGCTTGGAGAGTTATCTGTTCAGACAAATTAATAATAACCTGATACTGGGAGGTACTGAGAGCCCTCAAGTGCTACTTGCGTTCGGATATGGTTAATTTCACAAGTGTGCAGGAAACTATCTTCAGAGCTCTTTAATTTTAAAATAGAGCTGTACTTCTTCAATCTTTAAGACTTTACCAGGAACTGTACTGTATATTTTCTTTAGATTCAAAAATCTGGTTTCTATTAGTAAGTGTATGAACTTTATTAAACAGAATATATTGGTGGGAAGAGGAATGTAATTTTTACAGTTAACATATGCCTGTGGGACTGTGAAGAAGTGAATTGTTAAAATGGCCCCAGTGTGTAAAGGATGCATAAAAATCTCACAAAAGCCTGAGATGCAAAGTTAATGCTGACAGTGTATAGTGCAGTAAGCTAATAGTACCTTTATTGTAGACATCTGCAGCTGAAGGATCCTCTTGGGATCATCATTTGTTTGCCCAGGGAGTTTGTTAACATGTTCGATGTCAGCATGCACAAGTTTTATGGACTGGAACAGAAGGGTGTTTCCTGATCTACTTTTTATAGGCAAACTCTTTTGGTTAGTGATGTAGCATTTGATAGTACTGTTGGACTGGGGAGGGAAAAAAATTTGCCATGACATAGCTGGGGACTGGATTTGTCTATGTGTGCCGAGGATGATATTCTGGTACAGAATATTCCTGATATCACATGAAGTGTTAAATGTTAACTTAAAATTATCTGTACTAGTAATCTCAGACTTCGGTAAATATTCTTCAGCAGTCCTTAAATTACAGAGAAATTCCAATAGTATTGCATTCTATATCAAATGAAAGCAGCATCATTAATGACACACTAATGAATACCACATGAATTAATAATAATCGGCTACTTTTTGAAGTCTCCCTGGCTTCCATCTGTCTCTTAAATCACTTCAAATAATTAATTGCTTAATGCTTTTCACCTTTGACAGACAGAAATAAATTGCAGATTAAAAATACCTGTGTTGGCAGTGGGCAGAGCAAAGTAGTATGGCTGTTTGCTGGCAGTTGAGAAGGATGATGTGTTTTGCCCTGCTGAGCATGCCTTACCCAGGTAGTAATGCACAGGTAAAGGAGGTTGATACTGTATTACTCTTTTGAGTGAAAAATTCACCCAAACCCATGGACTTTTTTGCAGTTTTTTTCTGCTTGGCAGAGCTGAATCAATACCTCTGGAGCTTTCAGTCCTCTCTTTGTAGCACTGTTGCGGGATGGTTGGTGGCAATAACTTTTATCTTTAGCTTGCCTGTGTCAGTAGCAGGCAAGGCAGTGCATCAGTTTGCTTCTGCTGAATTGGGGTGTCAGAGGTCTTTTTTAGGGTCACCTCTACATTGAGAACTGCCCTGACACCACCTTGGTCAATAAGTGATCAACCTTAATGTAACATTTTTTATTCTGGAAACTACCTGCCCCTGAGACAGATCTAATAAGTACTTATTTTTTGATTAAAAATAATTTCTAAAATGTTATTTTTATTATTTTTATTTATAGGTACTAAGGAACTCAGTTGCTTGGAGACCCGCATCTTTTTACCTATGCTCAAAGCCAGGTAAGGCCAGTTACTGAAATAAAGTTGTAGGGACCAGAGAATGCATGAATGAATGAATGAATTTTTAATCAGTTTGAAAATGGAGAAGTCAGTCATGATTCTTTTGTCTCAAAAGATTTAATGTTGTGTATTGTGCAATCTTGCCATTTCAAAAAGTACAGGAGAGTGTCTGAGGTAGGTTGTGGCAGGAATTCTCCCCCTTTGTGTATTCTGTTTTTATTCCACAAGTGGCAACTTCATGACAGTGCTGGATGCAAGAGGATTGCTTTTGTAAGTTTTATAATTGGAAGTACCGATACATAAATTGTACTGTCTGGGCAACGTATAAGTTTCATAGCTTAATTTATTATTTCTTAGTAATTTTTTATCTTTCTTTTATGGCTTTATGATAAAGTATGCAAGAGTGAGAGAAGGCATGGGTGCTCTGTGATTCAAAGTGAAGGAAAGCCCAAATGCCTCTCTCTCAATCTCTGATAAATGCAGCTCACAGCATTCAACTGCTAATGCAGAATTTAATTCTAGTACTACATTTTCCCTTCCTCAGCCTTTTATATGTGATACAGAATGGCAATCTGCTACTTTATTCTAAATGCTTTTTTAAATGCACGTCTTCAAGCTCTAAAGTTACTGGAGGAGTTCTTTGCATAAAATCACCTTACCCTGTGTACACAGAGAAAAATGAAGCATAGCAGGGATTTGTTGTGCTACAGGGTGGTAGCTGCTAAACTTTCAGGTATTTAAAACTCTGCAAAAGATACTACAGTTTAAAAAAAAAAAGAAAAAGGTTCTTCTGCATACTTCTGTGACAATAATCACCACAAATTCCCCAGGCAAAATTGTTTCTCACAGGTATAATTATGCTAGATAGAAGGAGCTGCAGAGGCTAGGTTCCAGCCTGGAGAGCCTGTATTCCACTAACACCAGGCCCATGGCAGCAGCAGCAGCTCCAACTCTAGCACTTCCAGGCTGGACCTGCCTGAAGGATTTCTGCCCTCTCTAATGCCGTAAGGTGTGTAAGCACGGCATTTGAGGAGGGGAGAGAACAGGGGAGAAACAAAGTCAGGTGTTAATGGCAAAGAAACTGGAAGTAGAAAAAGGCAGCGGTGAAGGAACAAGGGGGCTTGGAGTACCAGTGACCCAGGTGGCAGTGCCTGGGAACCTGTCACTGCCTGGATCTTCAGCCCCATCCCCATGCCACTGTGCTAGATGAGGTGTTGGCAGAGTGACTGTGAGCAGGAAGCAGAGCTGATAGGAAATTCTGAAGAGGAAGTAACATGAAGACAGGAAAAATTTTACTAGAAGGGAAATCGAAGAAGGGAATTGTGATCTGGGAAAAACGTACGAAACAGAAAAGAAAAGCAAAGGGAAAAAAAAAAAAGAAAAAAAAAAGGGCAAGCAAACTAAAAGCAAAGCAATAACAGCATAAGGTAGAAGCTCAGAAGTGTTTTGCATTAGTATTACAAAACAAAAATTCCACTGGGAAAGAAGGGCAAGTACTGGGTTAAGACAAGAGGAAAGACTTCACTGTACCTGCGAGCATCTTGTTGAGATGAATTTTCTTTATGAATCCATACCCTTTACCTAAGTGCAGTAAAAATAGTTTGGGGCTTGTTGCGTATTAGATATATTTATGATTTTCTACTCTCAAATAGGTGTTCAATTGCGTTCAGAAATTGTTTTCTTTATTTACCAGGACATGTACTTATGCTGCCAAAGCTAAATGTCACTCCTATCTGCTAGAAATATTTTGTTTTGGGTAATAGCTGAATGCCTTTAAAATTCAGTGTATTATGCTTTAGTTAAAAATAATGGGCAATATAGCTGTATTTCACAATGAATAAGTATATTATGAGACAAATCACAATAGATACTGTTTGCTGCTCAATTCTCTTTGAATTTCAATGAATAATAACCTGCTTTAAAATAAAGGACGTTTTTAGTGCATCCAACAATGATGAAGTATACTAATTACAGGTAATAAATATATTTTTATTGAAATCTGAATGACTATACCTGTCATTTGCTCTTACAAGTATGCTATACTCATTTGAATTATATATACCTTAATATATATCAATTAATTATGTATTTGTTCCATTCCTAATTAAGAAAAACAAGTTAGTCAGAATGTTATCAAACCAAATTTTCCTGAAGTCATGGATGTAAAGATCCTCTTGACCTAAATGAAAGCTCTATTCATTCTGCAGGAGCAGTCTGTTTACCTTAAGACTTTTGCAAAACAAAATACACAGCACTGCAAACTAAGTACTCGTTTAAAAGGCAGGGAGAAAGCAGGAAAAAGAAAAACATTGCTGACCCAGGAGAACGCTAACCCCCGCCGAGTTTGGCTTCTTGTGGTATGCTTGCTTTCAGGCCTTCTCCCAGATAAGTTGACAGAATTTAGGCTGCCGTTAGCCCCAAAGTTAGAATCCAAACCCTCTTCAGAGTCATCCTTTTACTCCTCAATAGAGAAAAACTGCAGGCTCCATGGAGTTCTGTGGCACTTTGTTCCCCCAATTCAATAAAAGTAGTATAAGCATCTTTAATCTCCTGATGCTGGAGTCACCAAGCAGTCCCCTTGCCTCGCTATCACGAACAAGAATTTCCGAAATGATGAAAACTTCTTTGCTCGGCTGTCACAGGCATAGCTCATTTAATGGCTGTTGGAAAGAATCCATAGTTGAGCTTCAAGGAGACCATTTATAGTCCGATACAGGTTGCTTCCTGAGTTAAAACATAGGGGCAAAGTTGTTCTGTGCCTTCTGTGCCTTCCCCAAAGCAATAGGAATTACAGCCCCAAAGACATCAAAATATATTGTGCTGCCCCAGCCCTGGCAGCTGACTAGTCTGTCCTTGGGGTGAGATCTCATTTATTGACAACTTGGGTGTCACCTGCAGGCAGAAAGGCTGTACCATAATGCTCTAGACCAATGACTAAGAAAAAAAAAAATCAGATGCCATCATCTTAAGTTTTAATTTTGCTTTAGATAAATCTCAGCAATGTTCACTTAAACTTGGCTGTTTAGGCACTTGTACCTGCTACTAAATTAATTTGCTGGAATATTAATGGAAATGGAGCACAAAGGGTACCATCAGTCTAAGTTAATTTCAAAATTCAAATAAATGATCCATGCATAGGTTGTTTTTCTCCAGTATTTACCATTTCTAATTAGCATGCAGTATAACATGTCCTGTTTTCACATTTCATATGCTGCATATTTCAAGTAGCAAATCTAGACTCTCAAGATGATGGCTGGCAACTTGAGAGAAAGAAAAACATAAACAACTTGGAGAAAAAAATTGAATATAATAAAAATAATCTTGAAAATATTCCAAGGCAAAGTCAATTCAGAAATATGTTCAAAATATGGAGTGTGAACATTGGTTTTCCGTAATACAGATGGAATCAATGCAAGCGGAATATTGACTACAGATTAAGCTCACCGTATCGATAAAGATGAACTTTTGCAATTTCCACCTTCTGAAGGATCCATCCTGCGGTTCCTATCAATCCTGAAAAAAAAAATTCCTTCCATCGTTAGCAAGGTTCTATTTTTCATTGTAACAGAGTCTGAAAACAGTTTCTCATCAACTCAGTTCCTAAGGAAACTTAGCTGCTGTGTTTTTTCCCATTTCTTCATCTATAACAATATTCTTTTTTTTAGAGATTAATATCAGTTTCTTAAGCACTATTGAAGAAAAAAAAATTAGTAAATAATAGTATTATACTGAAGGTAAAATTTAAAGGGCACAGCACTCTGCAAGATTAAATTAAGTTAAATATCAAAACATAAATACCCTAAAAACCATGAAACAAGTATCTTCTATTAAGAATATGCAGTACACATTCCAAAACTCATACCTATAACAGGAATAAAAAAGTGAAGCTAATGTGGTATTCAGATCTTATTTTGTTCCTACAATTAACTGGTTGATGTAACACACATTTAAAAAACAATATTTCCATCTGGCAGCAAAGAGCTGCCAGTGGAAGGAACATGGCCAAACAATGAGTTTGTGGTTGTTTAAAATGAACATTGAAGTATTTTTGGTCTTAGATTGGTCATAAGAGTTCGAACAAAGCATGTGTTTTCCAGACTGGTGGAGATGGCAGTTACAGCACAAAATGGCTGCACTCTTCTAACCAGAGGCTGAGTTATCCGTGTTTCAGGTGTGGCTACTTTCATCAGAAGGTGTTGTACAGATGTATCAGGAAAGAGTAGTGCTGGCAATTACCTGAAGGCTAGATTCAGCTAAAAGCTCATTTGACATATCATCAAAACCCACAAATGGAAAAACTGAACAAATAAAAAAGCTCCAACTTTTTTTTTTCCCTTGCATATAAAGCAAAAGATCAACTTGCCTTTAGTAGTTTAAGTTCAAACTAAGTCTGCATCCCAAGCAGACATGAAAAATCATAACATTTAAATAACAAAAAAGCTCCAGTTATGACTCTATAAGTTATATTCTTTAGTCTTGTAATCTTCAAGTATAGAAATTGGTTTAGTTTGATTTTTACCAAGCAGAGTAACAGCTTAGAGCTTGATCAGTAGTACTTAAGGAGGCATCAAGAGCTTCAGTAATACTAAGTGTGTTATCAAGGCTAACTGCTCATTTCATTAGCTTGTTCTACAAGTTGTGCAATTCTTATTCAATAGAATTGTAATACTGCTTTTTTCAAGCTAGTTTATTGATAGTTTAACAAATTGACAGAGGAATTACATTTTTCCCTGAAGAGAAAGAAAAAACAAAAGGTTGGGGAAAATGTACGAATGAAGAAGTGAATAACAAACTACAATTAATTGTGCGGTAGTGAAGTATTACAGAGATTTCAAATTGCCATTAGAAGGATTAGTTTGTAAAAACTGTTCTGGAGAATAAGATCCTTTAAGAAAGCAAACATGCATTATTGAGTTTTATGGACTAGGAAATCACAAGAGACTTGTGTCTCTGATACTCAGTTTAAAAGGACTTCTGAGTCTTGTTTTGCTCTTATCTCAGTGGCAACTCAGAAGTCTTAGTTATCATTGCTTGCGCTAAGTCCAGAACTCTTTCTAGAAATGTTTCTCTACTTGAGAATGTCTCCCTTTCAGACTTCCCTGTCACTAAGAATTCCTGTGCATACGCTAAATATAAAGAAGTTCTAGTTCTGACTTTACATGGTATACTTTAAAAAAAATCTCATCTGGTAATGAAATATGCTATTAACATGACAAAAACAAACTTCATACATTATAAAATTATGCTTCACTGTGATTATTTAGAAATACAGTATGCCTATAAGTGTATTTAAATTGCAGTAAGCAAAACAGCACTTTATGAAGAGTTGGGTAGTGTTGGGTTTTGGGTGATTTTTCTTTTTAATGGACTGAACCACCCACTAAAAGATTTCTGGTTTCTTGGATGATTCATTAATGTTTCCTTCATTTTCCAATTTCTATGGGACCATCTGGCCCATCTTTGTAGAAAGGCATTTAGCTGTAAATATATTTTACAGTCTTTCTCAATTTAAAAGTAGTTGCCCAGCTGCTTCACAGAAACTGTCAGCAATTGGTAAACTCCTCAGAATTGCCAGCCTTCATTAGTAATCCAATCAGGATGTAGTTTAAAATACTGCAAATCAGATTATGCTCCATTGGACAGGAATTGGAGCGACATGATGCGCTGGGTTATCTTATTTTGCATCTGTGATTGCCTTTAATCCAGGAGATGCATGCACTTGCTTTTGAAGAGAGGGCACTTAGACTGAGATTGGCTGTCCCTATGCATGTATGTGGTCATGTGTGTGTGTTCCCCCAAGTAGAGTACTGTTCAGGTTTTATCTGTCCCATTGAATCTAATTCAATGTCAGGCATTGGTAGCATGAGTTATGTGCAGTATTGGCTATGCTCTTGATTTCCTGTTTTATCTGGTTTATATTAATTAGAACTGTAAATTTGTGTTTTCTGATTTGAGTGGATTTTAGCTCGGTCCCTTTCTCTCTCCCTATTATCTTCTGTACTATCAAAACCATATTTCTTTAACAGCTGGCAGTGCTTGCTGGTAATAAGATAAAAATGTGGAGGTAAGGCAATAAGGCTGGCACTTGGCAGCATTAAACAATTATATTAGTGCATCATTTCTGTAGTTGCAAGACTCTCTGGTACAATATGCAGGTTGGAATATTTATAAGAACAGTCTTATTATAATTATTTTTTACACATGGAGAATCTTACATGTTAGAGATCAGGTTCTACAAGGACTTGAATAGATACAGAATTCCATATTTATTTATAAGGTATCTATATTGCTCAAATAACTATGTGCATAGAAAAACTGCCATTTTACACCGGACTGTACACTCTTTGGACTGTTACTTTCAGTAGTATTAGATTTTCCGGTAGGATAACTCATGTAAGTCGTTAGTGAGGGAGTAAAGTTTACCTTGTCTAGCCACATGGTGTTTCCTATGGCACATTTCCCTATGTTACACTCAGCAGTAACTCTGAACTTGGTGCTTTACACAGGTATTCTGAGTTACTCATTGCTATAATAAAACAGGGCATGCAATACCTGCTACTCAGCTATAGAAATCTTAACGTTTGTTAAAGGCTGAAAAGTATGTTCGTTTTTATCAGTTGGATGCAATCAGTGTTGCATTATAGCGCTTTTTGTCAATTGTACTTTATATGCCCCTAATTAGATGAGCCTTCAGGAATAGCTTTGAAATTATGAAGAAGACATGAAAACTTTATGTAAAAAATTCTATGAGATATTAATACACTACTTCCAGTTGAACTGAAGATTTTCTAGGCATGGAATATAAAAGGAAGTGTTAACAGAATAATGCAATGTCAGAGAAGTTTGTCTAGTCCCTATTTTCAAGAGAAATTTAGAAATAGGTAATAGTGTGATAAGTTCTGACAGACAGGTCTATACAGAGGAGATAAAAGAAGATAAATTCTAGACAATCATGTCTTTGGGATCTATTCAGTTAACAGGACAGAAGGAGAATGTTTAAGTGAGTAGAGGAAAAGAGATACAGAAATTGTGTTAGGGGGTTGAAATCATTAAAATCACATTTCACTAGTTTTGTCAAACCTGTAACTGAATAGTAATAAAAAATACTAAAACTAGGTCTCTTAGTGGTATGAAAAGATTAAAGTTTAGTGAGTAACTTACATTCTTTGAAAATACTGTGTTAATAAATCTACTTTCTGACACAAAAGAAAATAATTTTGCAGTTCATTGTGTAATGTATTCACGTCCTCCAAGCAATATTTTTGGTTAGCTTTAGGGAGGAAATTATGTAGTGCTAGAAGTGACAAGTATCCATTATCAGATGTTTGGTAGGGCTAATTTTCCTTAATTAAATGCATTGTTTATGGAGTCATTGGCAGCTAGTGGAAAGGTTCAAGATAACTGCTTTTCTCATAGACAGTTGCATGGAACTATTTGAGTGTGTTTGATTACTTTATTAAATTCAGAGAGCTCTGCCGATTCTGAATTTCATGTATCTTTTCGTTTTTGTCTGCTATCAATGTGATCTGTGAGAGACTTTGGCTTTTCAACTAAATCCCCCAGTTCAGTTCATTCCAGGCATAGTTTGAAGACTCATCCTAGTAGATAATTACACATTTCACAGCATTTTTATGAGCCTTTGCTTCATAGCTTGTGGATGTCTGTATTTCATAAGCTTTATAGTCCATGAAATAAAGGAGTTATGTTGCAGTACGTTCAGTAGCTTATACATAGAACCTGAATGCTAATTTTTAGGACCTGAGATTTTAGACGAGTGGCATCATTTTCCTCTTTCTTTTGGGAGTCAGGAATGACTCTACTGAAGTGAATGGAGCTAGGCTAATAAAAACCTTTTGAAAATCCCATTGATTCCTAAGTACAGTATGGCTCCCAGTGGAATTTCCTCTAATCTCCATGGAATTGGGAGCAACTATGTATACATTTCATACAGCTTCATAAATTTTTTGTTGACTCCAAAACTGCTAAACACAGACTATTCAAGCAAAATAAACAGTAATGTACAACACTTTTTCCACAACTGAAAAACTAATATGTGAAGTAGTGATTGTATCAATACGTACTCAGCTATCAAGAAAAGTAAGCAAAAGGGAAATGAAAAATGGTACATGAAGAGAAGAATGAAGAAGGAAGAAAATGCAATCCAGCTGTCATCTCCAAAAAATGATCCAAAAGAACAGCTGCTATCAATTCTCAAGTGTGAGAAAACAGTTCTCATGTTCGTGTAAAGACCGCTATAGTTCTACCCTTGTCATGTTTAAATATTAGGCTTACTTTGGTTTAACTATTCAGTAAAGAGCAGTTATGAAATTTCTGTCTTACTGGATTTGGTGATTGATCCTTTATTCAAATCTTCATAAAATATCAACCAACATCTACCAGTGAGTTAGCTCTTTTGACTGGTAATACTGATGATTTTATTAGCATAAGTGCAAAAGAGAATGGAATATTTATATTCAGAAAACCATAGTTTAACCCCATATTTTATATCTTATTAAATGATATTGCTATGGATAAAACAATAAATGCACTGGATACATAGGATATATTCCATAGCTCTGGCTTAGACTTCCTGTGTGATTTTGCTGTCATAAATGATTGCAGAGTATATTAGGGTAAATCACAGAGATTTCATAATTTCTTCCCTTTTTCTCTTTTGGTCTGTTTCTTGTTTCTCTTTTCTCTTTTGCTCCACCTCCACTGGCAGTAGGAAAATAAGATAAAAAGATCGATGACATGATACTTACTCTTCCACAACTCTTTCTATTCCAGTTGCCGATGTTTAACTCATGGATTAGGCATTATTTAGCCTTAAGAGTTCTCTATACTATCTAAGAGCAAAATACCCGCATATATACAAAAGGCATATGCACATATTTACATATATTTTTGGATTTTTATACAATTTGTATAGTAGTCAACTTTAAGCAAAAATTTTGTCGTTATACAAAAATCCAAGGACATTTCTCAGACAAAATGAAAGAAAGGGAAAGCTGATAGAATATGAAAAGTATAATTCTCTTAAAGAGTGCTAAGAGAATGAAATGCATGTTTCTATTTCAATCCCGAAGTTATTCTTAGAGAGAGATCTGACTGTGTAGAGAAATGTCTGTTCCAGCTCTATCATGTAAGAATTTCAATCATTCTAGTACTTGCTAAAGACAATACTGAAATGCTTTGCCCAAATATTGTACAAAAGCTTACAGACGTCTTAATATTTTCAGTGGAGCTTATAAGAAAATGTGCAGTATTTTGCCGTCCCTTTCTCTAGCCATTGTCATCCAGTCATGATCAAGAATCACCAAACTTGAAAAGGAAAATAATCTGACAATAAGATATGCAAACCTGCTTGACATAAAATATTTTACTTGGTAAAGATTCAAATCTTGATGATTCCTCAGTATCTTGCTGGTCAAATAGAATGAAACTCCTAGAACAAGATTTGAGGTAGCCTGCCTTTCAACTACTAAAATGATAAACTCATGCATTCTGTAGAGGATATCAGCTCTGTAACTCGACCATTAGTTCAGTTGAAGATCTGAAATATATGTTTCAACATCGCTACCCCTTTGATTATGGACCATTTAAAAAGGGCTTCTAATCCCAGGGGACTTCTAGCGATAAAAAAAAAATATCAAAGAAAATGAAAAGGACATACATTGTATCAATTGCAGCTGCAAATGTCTCAAGAGCCATATATGAGAAATAAAAGCATAGTTATTCAGTGACTGAAAGCTTGTGACTGGACAGAACAGCGACTTTAATCCTGATGTATAAATGAGGAAAACTAGGTAGCTTTAGAATTTGGACATGGACTTTGTAAATTGGGGTTTTTTTTGACTGAAATAACAAATGGAGAAGCAGCATCATAATGGGTTTTTTTCCAGCCTAATCCTTAATTTGCTTTAGATTTTCGTTTGGATGGTTTACTTTGTATTTGTAAATAGTATTTATAAGCCTATTTTACAAAATTACTCATTTTCTGGTCTTTATTTAAAAAAAAATCCATTACAAGTTAATTAAAAAAGTCTACAGGAGAACCATAAATTCTAAGTAAACCAAAAATTTAAGGTTAATTTCGTATTCAGGGTTTGGTTTGAACCTGTGACACTTTGAAAAAAATCTGAATCTAAACCATACACAACAGGACATGCATTGATTTTTGTGTTTTCCATTTTACATAGTGGACATTGATTTGCATTCCTAATAAGGCCATTAATAACAGAGTGAAAGGAAGGGTAGTAGTCATCCGGTATATCTGTAATAAGTAGGAATATCAGTCATTAACTACTATGTCTCTAGTCACTTAGTACAAAATTGTCTATAGGTGCCCTCTACTTATATACAAACTGAGAGAGTATACCACAGCAGAGATTTGTGTGAAATTTTGACTGGTCTCAATAAAAATCTACATTTACTTCAGATATTACTTATTTGTGCCCAAAGAAAGATGAGAATCAAGAAACTTTAGTTTAAAGGAAGCATTTTTCTTTAGAAGGTTCTTCATTGGGGAAAGAGGAGATGATTTACACATGATGGAAATTCAATGGTGACATGCATTGCTATTTTACTGGCTAGAGTAAATGAATGAGAAAGCAAATATAAATTAAAAAAGGAGAAAATAGCAGGTCAGAGCCTCTATCCATTCAATGTGCTTTGATATAAATAGTAATATTGGCCAGAAGGTAGGGAGAATCCACCTGACAGATACTTGGGCTTTGGGGTTCTAGGAAGTTCCAGAGAAAGTGGATTAGCAGGTGGGGACAAATGGTATGAAGAGGTATGTTTTCACATGGTTACCATCACAGCATAGCTGGGAACATAATTTAGTGCTAGTAAACACAGGTATTAAAGACGGAAGTGTAGAGATCATCAAACTTAACACATTCAGGTTCATAAAAAAATCACACCTATGTTACTAGTCTCCATGTTGTCTGTCCATTCATATTTTTTTCAAGACTCAAAGGTAAGCCTAAGAGACACTAAAACATAGCTTCAGCTGTTAAGGAGTGGTTTTATGTAGGCAGAATAATGGAATCACATACCTACTTGTTTCACATAAATATTAAATCAATGACATGTTACATAGATGAAATTATAAATCTCCCCTAACATAATTATTTACTTGTATAGACCCCATAATTCCATTAAGTTATCCAAGAACTTTGATCTTCTTTATTCCTCTCTGCAGAGGGTTAAAGGTAAAGGTGGCAAAGAAACATTCTCTTTCTAAAGATGAGGTCTATCAGTTAAAACTTATGTCTCATTTCTTATTTACTATTTTTATCTGTGTCAGACATAGTACTGAACCTGTCTTGCTTACAGTGCCACAAACTCCTACCAGTCTCTGCATAATTTCTTTCCAATTTATTCTTTGTGCTTCCTTACCTAATTTTATCAATCCGTGTTGGACACATCATTTCATCTTTCCTGAAAAGCTCTGACAGGGAGCACTGGGAAAAGAGCAACTCCCTTCCATGGTGAACAGTGATGCCTTGTACTTCCTAATCCCCTCAGTCCCATCCTTTCCAGATTGCTCAAGAGTTCCCTTTCACATACTTTCATAAGTGTTTCAGATCAAAGTAATTCTCGTTCTGTTTGGTGCTTACTTAGCCTTCTGTATCTCTGTGAGTTGCAATTCTCAGTTACACAAGTATACTCCTTGGTTTATTCTGCCCATTTTATTATTTTTATTATGCCCATTGCATACTTCCTGTCAGTAAATGTGGAAGATCGTATATTAAGCTGCTTTCATAAGATTATAAGCACAGATAAGCACCTCTCCTATGAAGACAGGCTGAGAGAGCTGGGGTTGTTCAGCCTGGAGA
>JAOXJM010000079.1:26206089-26216601 GCA_026413425.1 Tringa solitaria | reverse complement strand
CCCTGGAGGTGTTCAAGGCCAGGCTGGATGGGGCCTTGAGCAACCTGCTCTAGTGGGAGATGTCCCTAGATGTGGCAGGGGGGGTGGAACTAGATGATCTTTAAGGTCCCTTCCAACTCTAATCATTCTGTGATTCCATGAATTTAGTCTGTGCTTTATCTACCTATTGAACTACTTACCCAACTGTTTAAACGTTTGTCAAAAACAAATCCAGATATTATCCAATGTATATGTAACCGAAAAGGGAGACATTTTCTAGCATTCGTAGACTTCTGCAGGATCCTCATGATGAACAGAGCAGACAGTAAATCCTACTTCTTGCTAAGATCTAACCAAGTTAATACCGTTTTGGCGTTGATGCCAAAAAAAAGAGGTGTGGTTAAGGCAGTTACCACATGCCCACCTCCTGATTCTTCACAATGAGAAAAAATTTTAGACAATTTTGTCATCTACGTGAGTATTCTCTTTGTTCCTCCTAGGCCTTCTCACAGTTTGAACAACTTCAGAATAATTCAATGTCAAGGACATTGCTGCTTCTGAAAACTGCGCATCTGCCATTTTCAGATATGTGTGGGGTTGTCTCTTGCCAGCTGCACTACAAGTTCATTAATTTTGAAGGCATCAAAAAGCCCACCATAATTGATTGTTTAAATAGAAGTACCTCTTTTCCACACCTGCAATCATTAGTGCAGACCCTCCTTGTCTTGTCAGATCTGACAGCCGGCACCTTTCCCGAGTCTCTCACCTACTCACCATCATTTCAAAAACCCTTTTAATAGGAATTACCGATGAGAGGCATAGCTTAAAGACATTTTGCAAAAAGACAAAATGCTAGGTTAGTAATGCTGTTGGTAGTCAGTACCCCAAAGTGTCACTTGCTCCAGGATTTGCATTTGTGCTAAGCTTCCTCTCAGATCTTGACTCTGTAAGCTTGCCAAGACTAGTCCAATAAACATTGTGGAATATCCTGTGGCATTCTGTCATCTTCTGGACAGCCACTGGTGAAGCTTAAAGATGCAAATCAAGGGCAAGAGGGTAGATCTTTGTGACTTTGTGAGTTGGTATACTCTAGGGCAAGTAGAGAGAGCAAAGTCTGGTGTCTTGTTCGAGCCAACCACTCCCTCCTGCTGACCAAGGAAGCTGAGGCATGTGTTTTCCCCCTGTTTTCTCATGAGCACAATGATCCTTCCCTGCCTTCAACCCTAGCACACCCCAAATGTGATGAGAAAGGCATTTTTAGGCAAAAGTCACTTTCTTTCCCTACATCTGCTTCTAATTTCCCTTCTCAGGGAAAATGTTTTGTTTCTAGTGTTTCTTATTTCTTCTGTCCTAAGATTGTTTTGATTTCTGATCTATAATTCTTTTCCATGTATCTCATCTCAGTTAAGCACAATGAGTAAATCCATTTTGGTACAGGATTACTGCTGTACTTTGAGTAATGTTTGTATCTATGTTAGCAGAGTTTGAATTATAAGTTTGAATAACTGATGAAATTTACTGAGATGTGATTAGCATATGCTCAAAAAACTAATAGGCTTTTCCATTTCTTTGGTACATGTAGGGTGTACATGTAGACATGAAACTTATATTACTTACACCCTAGAAAAATTTCAGTAAAAATTAATTTCATTTTTTGCTTCCACAGTTTAAAAGATTATATGTTATTCTGGCATACATGCTTGGAAAAATAACTCACTCCAGAGGTAAGTGTCCAGGCATAAATCAGTTTGACATATTCTGTCTCCATGGTTAGGAATGACATTGAAAAGAAGGTAACATAATTTTAAAGATAAAGAATAATATGGGCCACAGCAACTGAGACAGTAATGAGTAAAAATTTCTATTCATTGTGCAAACTTGGATATAAAAGAAACTATCTAAGAAAAGAATCTGAGAAAAAAGATAAAATCCAACATTGGTTCATATTTGCTCTTTGAAGTCTGATTGTGTCCATGGAAAATGAATAAAAGAAACTGGGAGTGCTTTTTTCTGATGATCAGGTTTTTCAGCTGTTGACAATTCCCATTTTGCCCTGGTTAATATACTGTGTCAAGTGTATATTTAAATATACATAGTTGGAGATCAGGAAGATTCCTTTTAATCTTTCTTAAGTTCATTGCCAAGTGTAGTGGTTCAGCATTGGAATGACATGCATATTGCTGTTGAAATCAGCAGAGTAGAAAGAATCAAAGGAGATGCCACTCTTCACATCCCAGGATGTTCTGCTTTATTAAAAGAGAGTCTTCAAGAAGCAGATTTATCTGAGAATTGACAGTGCTATAGAAAAACTGGCAAAACTTTAGTTTTACACAACGTTTAACATGACCTTTTTTAATTATATGGTAAAGTGGTTGATATCTGATACTGAATACTTCCACAGCTCCAAAAGTAGGGTAGGAAAAACAGACTGAAAGTATTTATTCCATTTGCAGGTTACCATGCTTTCACAGTAAAATCACCTTTCTTATCCTGAGTCCAATACCCTCTGACCATGTTTTTTTAGATATTACCCACATGGAGGGATTAATTTATAATACAAAATATACTAATTGGTTCCGTGTTCAGTTTTTATACTCTTATGCTGGGCTGAGCCACTTATACTTCCCCATACTGGTCTGGCTAACTCAGGAAGATATATATTTGCATTCCTTTGATTAACTCGGGGACAAACAGTTACACAGCCAGTTGATTCTCTCAGCTGATGTAGCTGTTTGTCAATAATAAATACTGCCCTCTTCCTCCCTCGTTGTTGAGAAAAGTTCAGCTTCTTTTGTATCTGCTGTGGTCAAGCACCCTAAATGCTCTAACCTAAAATTGATGAGGACATTGCCCTTGCCCATCACCAAAGCGCCGTCTTCCACTGTGGGGGTTTGCTGGCTCAGCATACTCTTTCTTAAATTACTATTTATTAAATCTACTGCACAGTGTTTAGCACAATGCAGCTGATAACGACTGAAATCTTTGAGCTGTTCCTTAATCAAAAATAACAACGATGAGATTATCAAGTGTAAAAATAAAAAATGAAAGCATTTTTCTTTTTTTTTTCTCATAAATATTGGCTGGATCAAGTGTTTGCAGGGCAGCAAATGTTTCGCCAACTGGGGCAAGCAGTTTTCTTCAGAAGATGTGGCTGTGCCTGGGGTTCCAACTCTCATACCTTCCTGCAAGCTTGTAGCAGGAGCTATGCAGGGAGAAAAGGCAATGGTAAATATTAGGTGAGCCTGTGACTGCAATCTTATGTATCCCATGTGCCATCAGGTGCAGTCATTGTCCACATCATCTGCATTTGATATGTTCTTTGTGCAGGATCATGTACATGCAGGGGAGTATGTTTGCCTCTAGTTTCCCCTTACCCTCCTAGATGGACACAGACATTCAGGATTCATGCTTTTGTGCAGTTTAATGGCTAGGTCTCATGAAATATTATGCTGGCTGCTGTTACCAAGGAAACTTGTGATACAGATTTTAGAAACTGTCTGGGAAGGAATTAATGAGCAGTTAACTTATTTTCAGATCTAGCTGAGCAAAACTATTTGTGTGAAAAATGTGGGTTCGTCCACAACAAAAATGTTTAGTGAAACCTTAATTAGGGTTCTTTTATGTGGTTCTGTAACTGATAATTTCGAAATCTATTTCAAAAAATTAGAATATTTTATTTCATATTTTTCTAACACATTGAACCTTACAAATGCAAAAATAAAAAATACTTTATTTTCAGGAAGACTGTAAAAGTGAGAATAAGGCTGAAAGGGACCTTATCTTGTCTTCTAGTGTATTTGTTTTCCTCAGGATAGGAGCAGATATAAGTGAGCAATTCTTGGCTGATGCTAGTCTAACCTACCCTTGAAAATCTGTATTCCTCCGCTTTCTTAGCTAACTTAATTCCTTCTTTATCCTCTCAATGATAAGTTTCTCATAATATGTAGCTTAAACCTTCACTTTGCATATTATGCACATCATTTTCACATTATTCTCCAATAGATATAGAAGGCAATTTATTACTACCTTTGCTAGACTAACCTTTTATGTGTGTGACTAGTTCTCCCTTGTCTTGTTTTTTCTTTTCAACAGTGAACAAACCAATTCTTTCCAAATTTCCTTTGATTTAAATTCAAGCTATCCTCACAGAAAAAAAAAATCGCTATAAACAAAAACCTGCTAACAAACAAAAAAGTCCTCCTCTTTGCTTTATTCTTGGAGCAAACTTTGCTGAGAGCTGAGGCAACATTCCACATTCCTTTTTGTGGAAAGAAAAAGCCAAACATCCAGTCTAGTAGTGTGCATAACAAACAAAATGAAAATTTGAGAAAATTATGTAACTGAGTGATTTAATGGAGAGTGGTTTGTAAACATTACGTGGAAAAGTAGTCTATAGCATAAGGACAGGCAAATATGACTCTCTCTGGTTGCTATATCTACATTCACTATTTTTATTTGCTCTTCATTTTTAAAGCTTGTTGTTCTTGTTGTTACCTGCTTGGAGTTAGAATTTTTTTTTAATTTATTTGTACATCAGAGAATATAGTTATGTGGACACATCTCTTCATCATTAAAGCTCAATTATATTACTAGGAATTAAACCATGTAACAAAGCATATTTGTATTTGAGATACATGGCTATATTTTTGGCAGAATAAAAGATGACCTACTTTTCCAAATGTTGCTATTAAAAATAATTTTCCGAGGTTGCCATTAAAAGTATTTTGTGAACTTCATTGCAGAAAGGAGTTTATAGGAATTAAGGAATCCCCGAGAGAAGTCATTTATATCATTCCAACAACACATGAAACCATGACAGCTTTGCAAGCCACAACTTTGTTTTCCCATGTAGTTTCTGAGGCATGCATCGTGTTGCATGCACAGGAACAAGACTCTTGCCATATAAGTTATAGTTGGGGATGTCAAAAGACATCGGTTTAATCAGGAACTAGGTCCATTAGGTAGATGACAGGTGCAGGTCAATAGACATTCTCCAAGTGTCTCCTTGTTCCCAAGACGTAAGGTCACCAGCCTGCCCCAGCTACTGAGAACTAATCCTTTTCCATCACAGAACTGCATGTGTAGGAGCACCTGGTTCTCCACTTGCTCTGTTTGATGAGGAAAAGAATTTGTTCAGCTATTAGCAGGGAGACCTCATTAGAAGGAGAAACCCTTTTTATTTGCGCCAACATTGGTACTCATGAAACAGCCAGTCTTAGTCCAGAGAGGTAAATGGCATTTCCTGTCCTTCTCATGCACAGTATCAGTGCCATACAGTATTGCCTTCACCCAAAAGGAGTTTCATCTGCTCAGCTAGGATGCATGAGTGCATATGACTTCTACCCTGGTCACTGAGATGGAGGGAACAGAGCCTAGAGCTGCAGTATAGCAGGAATGTTATTCTTTACTTGAATTGTCTCTGCTGTATGTCGTAGGTTATGGCTTACTAGGACAAAATTGTAAGATTGGCACTTGGAAGTCTTGGAAACACTTTGGAATATTCTGGTATCTGCTTGAGTTGTGGTGATACTAAAGCACAGCTTAATGATTTGAAAGAAATTACGTTTTTAATTACAATATTTAAAAGAAGTGGATGACTTTCTGAAAAATAGAAACAAAAAAATTGGGAAAACTTCTTTACGCACAAGAAGCCTTTCCCTTTGTTTGGAAAAGCTTACGCGATTGGAGTTTATTACTCATGTTCTTGAATGTCTGCACTACCCAGGGATTTTTGGTTCACTTGCTGCTTCTTTAACTGGCACACATCACCTGCTTAAAGTAGCTATTTTAAAGCAAACAAAACCTGTAACATTTAAAAACAATAAGATTTTGTTTTCAGGGCGGGGAAGTAGGCAAAAAATGCAATTTCTTTAGTCAGTCATATGGGACCTTCACCTTTTTCAACTTATTTTTCAACAATAAGTCTGAGATAGCAAGAAAAATGGTTTGAAGCCAAAGTGAGAAACATGATTTTTCAGGTGTTAATGGCACTGTGCATTGTTGTCTATTAAGCATCATTTTAATTTTGATTGGTCAATAAAACTGTGAGACTATGCTGAATGAAATTAGCTGGCTGTATTCCAGTAGTGACATTCTTTTACTTTATGTTTGTATATGCTGAGACAGAATGCAAGTTTATATTGGGCAGATACTTATTTCACTCATTTAATGGCCTAATCTATAAATTAGAGTGAATGTATCTTTTCACCCCTGTATTATAGTTAATTTCTGTTTACTGATCTATACTGTGAGCGTACTGCATTGATCATTTTTCTAATTAATTTAGATTAAAATAATGGAAAAATTAATAATAGCTGTCTATGATCAAAATGTGCAATTCTGTATCCATGTGTCGTGCTGCTCATACTTGACACTTACACCTGACCCATTCTAAAGAAAAAGCTTGCAGCAAGGCTTTCTCACCAAATTAGGACTAATCTTGATAGGACCTTCTGCACCCTGCGTGCATTTGGGTGACACTTTTAAGTGTTGTAGTCTGGTAGAGTTTTATGACAGTGTGTATTGCCGATTAAACTGTTCTTAGTGTCAGTTAAATGAGGTTTTTTCCATTTTGTGAACTGCAGTTATATCTTATTCGGGGTATTTTTTCACATAGTTCCCTTCTGTGTGAAGAAAGAATGAGCTGGTATCAATAGGATTCATACACATGTACTTTTGTGGACAGCCTTCTTTTCCCATGTCTGACAGTTACCAGAATAAAGTAAATATCTCTGTGCATTAGAGTGAAATACTCCAAATATTAGAGTGAAATGGAAGGAGCAAGAATTACGAAATATACCGTCAAATAAAAGGGCCGTAGCTTTTTACAGCCCAAAGGGTACATATGGCAATCTCCAAATAGAACTGCAGTATTTGCCTCTGACATTGGGAGAGAACATTTCCTCATCTTTGAAAGCTGAACAGTGATTTTTGCCATAAACTACTGAAACATACCTACATATTGTTCATATCATGTGGCTAGATTCCATTCAAGAATAGTGCATTCTTCTTTATTGCTCAATAAATTCAAGGCAAACTAATCTGTTTAGAGCCTGCAGTGCAAAAATTATATAATCTTTACGTTCTTCATTTGCATTCATTTTTAGCAAAATCCCTGTCCTTTTAAGTAAAAGATGATGCTAATGATGTAACTAGTTAGGTATATAATAGCGCATGCCCTGTTTCAGACACACTTTAGCAACATAGTGTAATATGAATATATATCAGTATATATTAATTTTCCTTGTAAATTCCTTAATTATTATGAAAATATGACTGTGCAATGGTTTATCCATAGTTATTATAATTACTATAGGTATACTTGCGTAGTTATTTTGTCACACAAATCCCAAGTAAAGAAGAAATAAAAGGAAGTACTCCTCAAATGGCTCCTAACTAGGGAACCCTTACAAAAAAACCCAAAAATATTTTCTTTTTTATGTAGGTAGCAAGAAAAGCAAACTCAAAACTTGTATTCATATTCAGTTCCTTATATCTGCACCTGCAGTGTACACTATGGAGAATCCTAATGACTTTTATAAACATTGATTAGCAGGTGAAAGCATTTTAAAGTCTTGAAAAACCAACAGAAATCTGACAACCAGTCACCCTGTCTCCTGACATGCGAGTGAAAAGATTATCATTTTCTTAATGCCAAAGACAGTTTCAATATTCACTCTCTGTACCTAAAGTAAACCAATTTAAAATTTCATCATGACTATCAAGAATGACTACTATCAGGAAGATACAAAAATCCTGAAGGGATAAAATTCACCCAAAAAAAGCCAGGAAAGTGTAGAATATAATAGCATTGGAGAGAAATTTTTATCCTTGACAGATTTTTACAATAGGCATAAAAGAAGCAGGTTATTTTTCTGGCTACAGTAACCTTAAAGTTGATACAGAGGCAGAAAGAAAACAAAGGAATCAAGGCTATAAGTGACCTCTGAAAAAGTGAGTCTTAAAACCCAAGTAACCATGCATAGCACTGGAGCTAATGGGAGCAAAAGAGGTATTTTGGTGGTGTTTTGGGTTTTTTTTAGCAATTCCATTAAATGCTAGTCTGCTAGTCAAACACTTACCTGTCCAATTGATCTGCCAGTGTTGTGAAAGAGAATGTACTTATGTATTTTTCCCATCCTCGTGCTTACCATACTAAGGTATCAGTTTTCAAAGCCAGCAAAAGTGTAAAGCTCTTAGTAGAAAACACTTGCTTCTAGAATACAGAGGAAGGGAAAGAGCAAAGTCAAATCAGGCTTTGGATGTTTATTCTGTCAGTGGTCTGTGACATCATATGAGTTTAATAAGAGCTTAACTGAACTCTCAGGGAAAGGGAATTCTGTTGAAAGCCCAGGATTTTAAGAGGTTATCAAGGGACACAGATTTAGCTGATGAAATGTCATGTCATGAACCTTGCTCATTGCTAACAACATAAAGCAAAGAACATGCTGCAGGACCAACCAAAGTATTCTCTTTACTGATTTCATTCTGACTGAATGGCTTTGTATCTATCAGTTCTAAACTAAAACTGCTATAGGTGTTGTGTGCTGTTCATAGGCTTCCACAAAGAGGTGTTACTATACTCATAGAAGAATATTTGAAAAAGTGTTATGCTCCCAACAGTCAGCAAGTTTTCTTTACACTAAAAATAAGTGGTGGTGGGACCAAGAGCCATTGATTGTCCTTAAACCCAGAGATTATCAGCACTTCTGCAGCAAGGTACCCAGACAGGTATGCAGATAGAGGAAAGGCATAATAGCAGGGTGATAAAAATCTGGAGGTAACACAATGCAATGAGGAGTTAAAACAGTTTGTCTTAGTTCTGTCATCCAACAATACTTCATAACCCAAAGGACATGGTTTTAATCAGTGGGTCTGAAATGTAAATGAAGCAAATTCTGACAGCCTTTGATCAAAGGCAAAGAGAAGGATGGAAAGCTTCTCAGATAAGTCTCTCAGGGAGCAGTCAGAGTTAGTCAGATAAACAGAACAAAAGTAAAATATATTCACGTCCCAAAATTTTGCTAAATTTAGCTTTGACAAAAGAACCCAGAGGTAGCTTTAAGCCAATGTAATTAACTGGTTAAGAAAGTAGCAGTGGGCTAATACTTTTTGGTGGCAGGCTGTATGCCCACTGAAAACCTGTCTGATAAGGTGTGGGCTACAGAGATGACACCATCAAAGCAATTTTGAACCCTTTGATGGGTGTCGAGAGACACAGTTTCTAAATGGGTATTCAGTTACTTACTGGTTGGTAATTCAGAAGAATCAGGTTAATACTGCCAGCTTTAAAAACTTGGAATTAGAGATGGCTGACTTAGGATTCATTAAAAAAGCAATCAGCTGGAGTCAGACGTTAGAGCACTTTGGTTACTGTAGAGAGGAAGAAAAGGTACATTAGGGTGTAAGTCCCATTGCAGTTTTCTTTCCGGCAACGGACACAAATTCATTATTACCATTAAGTACCAGACTAAATATGTGTCAGGATCATACACATAAAAGGTTTCTCACAATCACAAAAGTCTGTTACTTATGTTTAAAAATTTTAAATATATGTTTCTATATTAATAAAATATAAAATAATAAATATTTTAAAAATTAAATATGTGTTAATATGTTTAAAAAACCAAAGCAAGCAAAGACAAGATCTCATGTTTTTCCACTGATTTTAAATTATTTAATGTGGGAACTAGATTTGATTGAATTGGCTTCATAATGATCCAAGTCATTGCTCCACTTTTAAGGCTGTAAGTTTGGACAAAAGGAAATAGGCTTTGGTAGGCATTTAATTGAAACACAGTTCTGAAATGTCAGTAATTTTACAATAATTTATTTAAATAATATTTTAAACAATATGATATAATTAGAACACTTTAAACAATATCTTTTTAAATATTATTAGAATCAACCAGTGTTGTTATGAAGCATATTCTGTATATTCTACATCTGGTCAGGCATTTGCCTATTTGTGAAACTCTCACTATTGCAGAGACTCAGTTCGATTTAAAAATGTTCTGGTGAGCTATGAGGAGGATTTTCACAAAAATCAATCAGATTACCTTCCAGAGCTCTCAACAGTCTGCTAAACCAGGAAATAGGCTGCTGAGGCCGCTCTCTGATGAATTCCAGGTTTCTGTTGGGCCCACTAGCCAAACCACTGAAAATATAGGGCTTCTTTCAGCTCCTTGACTTCATTAATGCCTGTTAGACAACCACCAGCATGAGAAACCTTAGGAGATGAAGGCTGATAAATGATTTTTCTTAGTTTCCATGCTGGCCATCAATGAGCAATAGAAATAAAAAATGACCATACTCTTCTGGTCAGCTTAACAGAAACATGGTCACATTTTTCCCTCTCAGGTCTCTGGTGGGCAGCAAGGAAACCAAACTATATTATGTAATATATATTATATATTTTTATAGATGCAATAATATATATAATTAAAAAATAGAATAAAATTATAGGTAAGGGTGTCTAAATATAATAGAATACAGCATAATTAAAAATATATAAATATATATATAATTATACAT
>JAOXJM010000079.1:26184272-26201130 GCA_026413425.1 Tringa solitaria | reverse complement strand
GGGGGGGGGGGGGGGGGAATCTGTCTTGCAAATAAAATAGTAGAGAGCCAACCCGTATTTTATTCCAAGCCAGCATTTAATTTAGATTTGCTACTTAAACTTTCTAACATTTTAATATGCATGCACAGAGACACAGGGTCCTGTGACTGTTAATCCTGTTGTGTTAGTTTATTAGTTAGTTTATATAGTATATTTATTTAATACGTTATATATAAGACCTCTCTTACCTGTCTCTATATGAGTAAAAGGTTCACAGTTACTATTTAGAGAATAGAAACATTTATTGCCAAAGGAGCAATGAGAGTATCTGCTAATTCCAATGAGAAGCTGAGACAAGTAGACAGTAAGTCTCCAGTAAAGCTGTAATGTAAAATATATATTATAATATAAATTTATTTATATTTTTCTATTATGTTGCTCTTAAGTAAAAATCATACTTTTTGGATCATAATAATTTTATCCATAGATTGTGGATTCTTTTGTCTGCTGGTGCATATTCAGTTCTTTAATGATAAGCTATTGAGTATCTGCTGGTCTTTAAGCTGCTTTCATTGCCCACGTGCACATTTATGTAGGACTATCCAAAGTGTTCTTTATAGTTTAGTGAAGTATTTTGGTAAATGAAGGAGGTAGCACAGGTCAGCCACTGCTAACTAGTTTGTCTCCTTGCCATGCTGACACAATATGGAATGCATTTGTTTTGTAAGTTTTTACTGGCACCTTAGAGATGCTGAAACTGGAATCTCTTAAATGTCCAAATTCAGAAAAATCAGTCCCTAATTTTCTTCATATGTTCTTTAAAATTTTTCCTCAGTGAAGTTCTCTTCCTTTGGTAAAGGCCCAAAAAGTTCAAGCAGCCTGATCTATTGAACTGATCTATTTTGTAAACATTTCAAAGTAACGAATGCCTTCTGAGAGTTTTGGACAGATTATCCACAAACATACAAACACAAACTCTTTTCAAAACAAGTCCTTTATGCCCTATACTTCAGCCAGTCCTAGAGATGTGACAGTTTTATAAGAGTGATCAGGAGAGTAAAAATTATTGTGAAGAGAAGCTTTAAGAATATGGCAACAGTGCATGAATTAAATACAAGAAAACTGGAAAAGAAAAAGAGAAAATTATAGAACAGGTTTTTATAAAGCAATAATAACTGTAAGTACATTGGCATCCCTAAAAGAAATGGAGGAAAAAAACTGTCCAACTAAATCATAAACCAGCTGGCTAATGTATACGTATTACTGCATCTCAGTCATGCATAATAATAGGAAAAAAGCTAATATATTGTTCATATCCTAAACTTGTATCTGGCTTAGAGCTACAACATTATTGGGAAATTGCTCAGAAATAAACTAAAGAATGGGGACTATTAAGATAATCTTCCTGCACTGCCAAAACTGTACAGTCAATACTATAATAGTAATAATAATAATACCCTTTATGCTTGACATTGACACACTCGGAATATTGAACAACACTATGTCCAAACAGCTCACATGTGAAACTAATCCATGAATGCAGGTGTTTCAGATGAACTGGTTTCTAAACACAGGAGAAAATTAGGTTGCCTGTGTGGATGGACAACAGGAGTATTATAACCTGCTCTTGGTAACAGGCTGTCATCAATTACCTCTCCACTGTAGGGGTCAACGGGGGGGCAGGGAAGTCAAAGCCATCGCTGTAGCAAGCAAGATCTAAACCTCTATCATGTCATTGATCCACCCTCAAGTCCCCTTTTCTGCGAGTTCCTCATGGCAAGGTAAATACAGTTATTTTTCTGACTTCTCACTGTTAGATCTTTTACGTGGTCTAACAGTATCGGAGTCAGCATCTCTGCTGCAGTATATGCTGTACCTGTGCTTCTGACTTATATTCAGCAAGTTTAAGTCAATTGCAATCATGTTCTGACTTAAATGCTGGGGAGCGTTCGGTGCCTTACAGCGTAATGCCAGTCTGAAGAGGGCTGTAACAGGAGATTAACTTGTAGGAACACCATACTAACTGAAAGAGAGAGTAAGAAAATAAGAGGTAAAGCAAAGCAAGATTGAAGATTAAAGTATAAACATCAGGAGATCATTTTGGAGCTTACTGGAGACTGGCCAAAGTGAAGAAACGTGGAACAGACAATAAAAAAATCACTGGGGTTGTAGAAAAGGAAGTGGGAAAACATTACACACATTATGGTGATGTCTGAAAACGCAATCCTTCTGTCTGCAGAGATATGAGGGAAAAAAGGAAACATGAACCCCTTGGGTTGTGACATTCCTCTGCAGCCAAAATTTGGGGGATTTGAGGGATCTCATAAATTGAACAGGACACTGAAAAAATCATTTTAACAGCTTCTGCAAATAGCAAAATTTTTATATGAAGACTGGGACTTGACTATAAAACTCCTGTGTCTGAATACAAGATATACTGTGAGGAAAAGGTTAGTGGATCTAAAGAGATGATAAATGAAAAATGTGGGGTTAAATGAGAATAGAAAAAACTTTGCGTATACGATCAATGATCCATTGATTCCACAATCACTCTCAGAAAGGTTAAATCTTTCCAAATCCCTGGGACAGCAGTAGTAGAACTCTCACATATATGTAACAACTCCATAAATTAATATATCTATATACACAGCACTGTAAGACAATGTCTGAATGACATTGAATAGGTGGTTGGCAGTTGGTGTAAAGATTAATAAGAGATAGGTAGCTTCAATTAAAGTGCTGGGTACATGGTTAGTAAAGAGCAATTGCCTTAGCACACAGGAGGTAGTTTTGAAACACCACAGCTGGCAGAACTGGAGAGTCTTGGAGCAGCAGAGAAATTACGCAGTATAAGGAAAACCCATGCAGTTCTGCTTATATTTGCAAGGAATAGATAACGTGGATAAAACAGGGAAATTTAGTTACTCTGTTTCTGGCTATATTCCTGTTGACAGCGTAAGAGCCTTTTAGCTAGAAGAGACCAAAGATTTACCACTGTATTGTTACAGAGGAGTAAGATCCACGTTACACTCTGGCCTATGTACAATACAGGTGGAAAATGTATGTTGGGAATTACATGTGCATATGAGGTTTTGAGTGTTTGGCTCTAACATATGAACAGCACAGGAGCAGAGAGATTTTTAGCCACTGAGCATTGGCCTTTCTTCTCTTTAAAATCCTTGGTAATTCCAGGATTTTGAGCAATTCCTTGTGAATGATGCCCTTCTTCTGTTTCACCTGAGTACATCAAGATTATTGCTGTTTTCTGGTGTAATCATTTTTTGTGGGGTTAATACCATCTATGTAGTCATGGTAAAGAAATTAAGTTAGCTGATAACATGATTTGCAATCAGAGATAATTTTATTTTCTAAGAAATTAAAAGACTTAGTGAAAACCCATCATTTAACAAGAAATTAAAAGTCCAAAACAAATATTGAATAATGTGTTCACTTCAGGCACTTCACAATTCTGACCTACAGCTACCTTGTCTGAGTAGAATTGCGTGACTTTCAAAGACATGGTTGGTGGAACAAGATTTTGTGCTCCCTTTCTCTGATTTGTATGCAACATTTATACTAGAAAGGCAAGCTAAACTAATATTTTTGAGATAGTTTACAATTTTAGATTATCTACCATTTAAATCTGTAAGTTTCTTGTGATGCTGGTGAGACTTTTGTACTATCTGGTTTCTCAGATTTTTCTAACGCCAGCAAACAACCCACTTACCATAGGTATCATTGAATGACTGTGTCTTGGAATGCAGTTACAAGGAGAAAACATTTGATGAATTTGGGACTTTTTTCTATTGTTTTATGCTATGGTGCTGAAATATTAATACCTTATTTTTCATCTGTACCTTTAATGTTTCCTCTATTTTACTTACTCTGGTATACAACATCTATTGCTTCTGCAATGTATGAATATAAGATCAATGGTAATATCTATGTGCATTGAATCATATTTAGTTGAAACCTATATTTAGAAATCTAGTGTCTTAGAGAGATTTCCAGAAATACAACAGAGAAACAAGCACAGCCAGTGTTATTCATGGTGAAAGCTATTGGTTTGGATTTCTAAACTTATGGAAAAGTGAAACATACTTAGTGGGGTCTGTCTCTAAGACCTAAGAACTAGTTTGGTGCAGCACAGCTCTGTAGGTAAAACAGGTAAGCTGTGCAATGAGAACAAAAAATAAACTCATGAAAAATGAGACAGTTGAGCTGTGCCATGTTTTATATGACTTGCAATCCATCATCTTTGGCTTTAACATATTTAGAAGAGTTTGGTTAACATTCTTCAGGAGGGAAGGAAAACTGATGCTGACATAGCTGCTGGAATATTTACGTGTAGAGACAAAAGCAGGGACTAACACAGTTACAGGCTGCAGGCTGTTATTATGTTCTCATGTTCACTCACAAATTCAGGTCTTTGGTTTCACTTTGTACGTGTTGCTTTGTATGTGAGAAAGAAGTCAGCATATGACTTCCATGAGAGGTACAAGGTGCTTGTGCTTGACATATTTAAAGAGCTTTTGTTTTCTTTCTTCTTTTTCTCCGTTAAGGAAAACAAGAAACAAATACTACATATATAGGTACAATTTTGAGCAGGGAAGGGAGAGTTGAGGGAAATGGCATCACCTGCAGCAAAAGGGTACACCATTCGATGTTACGCCACTAGACTTCTGTGGGTAATTTCATAAGCAAAAATCAAAACCTCATCTGCTTTTTCCTGTGTAACTTCTGCTTCCTAGAGAAGCAGGATTTGGGAGTTCTGTTGTGTTACGATGCTCCCACTGGTGGCCTAGAAAGTGAAGGAAGGCACTTCATATTGGACTGCATGTAAGAGGAAAGAAGCACAGGCATGTGCCATGCACACCTCTGCTCCAAAGGGCAGCAGGGCATAACCCAACCTGCCAAGCCACAGGGCAAACGGAATCTATTTCACAAGAAGAAAAGGCAAAAGAAATATTGGCATAGGAATTTATATGATTCTCAAGCACTGGAATACATACGTGCTTGTAGCAGCATGAGAATCTGGAGGGGTTTTGTTCAAATTGACTGGTAGCAGGATGTTGTCAGCCGCCCTTCACCGGGGAGGGAGGAAGATGCTCGCTGGGAAGAAGCGGCTCAGACAAACTCTGAGCTCTGTCCTGATCTTGGTGCTAACTTCAAAAGTAGCGTGCCCAGCTCTCCTGCAGGCTGCCCCCACCCTCTGGGTGATCAGCAATGCGGATTTGTGCCATGCGGAATTATACACATATGTAAATACAGGCGTAGATACATGCAGAACAGATACAGATTTATCTATGTGAATATGAACTCAATCATTATTCTGTTGTCTTGTCATTTTCAGTAAAATATTTTTAAACATATTCTGTTATATCCTGTTGCTTTCAGTGAAATCATAAGCATGATTACATAATGAAGTATAATTTCTGTAATCTACCAGACTGTAATTAATACCTAGCAACAGAAAACCAAGACAACTCTGAGATGGACTGTGAGCTAGGTATTTTAAAATCATCTATTTCAAAATAATGAAACAGTGGAACCATGTGCAAATCATGCTACATATCAGCTGAAAAGGCCCAAAGTGTGTTTTCTTGCAGGAGATCTATCTAAAATATCTGTATTAGTGAAAGTAGGATGCAAAGACAGAGAAATATTTAGGAATGTTTTTCTTCTTCTTGCAAGTGTTTTTAGTTACTCTTCTGATGTAAAGATCAGTGAATGAAAAAGGTAGCTTGTGAGAGGAAAATTCAGTGCGAAATCCTGGCCTAGTGCAATCAGTGTGCGTTTTGCCTTTCATTCCAGTGTGGCCAGCTTTTCTCCCAACATACTTTCCTTGTGAATTTACAGGCCTAATCCTGCACGCCTTTTCCACAGTACCCATATGCAAGTACACAAGGCTTCTCAGTTTGCCTTATCCTTTTCCTTTTTTTTTTTTTTTGTGGAACCGCATGGGGTAATAAACAAAGATACCTAGGAGAAAATAGAAAGTTGTGTGGTTTTTTTTCTAACACTGAAATCAGTAATAAGAAGTCTTGGTTCTTGAAATTTAGTATATAGCACTGACAGTATCTTAGAGGGTTTTCTGTTGAAATCATTAAGCTAAACAACTTCGCAGAGTCTACTCCTCACTGTACGCTGTTGCATAGATAGCATTTTCTATTACAAACTTCTGCTAATGTTATTAAAGTTCATTAAAAAAATTACGCCTTTTCAGATATCACTGTAAAGTCAATCCTCCTTCCAATGTCCAGTAAGATTTTATGGCTAGGATGTTTTCTACCTAGGATGGCAATGCTGGGTAGATCTGGGGGATAACAGTAGATGTACTTTCTTTCCCACTATCTATTTAAATGAAGTGTTAACTTGTTTACCTAGAGAGAGTTAATAAAAATGAAGAAGTCATAGAATCATAGAATGGTTTGGGTTGGACAAGTGACAGACAGCACAAGAAATCTAGGCTTAGGGTTAGGATAATACTCATAACAATGAAGAAATAAAGATTTATTTTGAAGGCTTTTTAAACGTAATCTTTTACACTTAGTACTTTGGTGCTTCAGAATCATAAGTGTTTCTTCATATAGTGATCGTAAGTGAATTCGAATTGTAACTATGGTTTAATTATGATTAAAAGTTTGGTTTGTGATTAAAACAATATTTAATTGAGAAATTTATCGTTTCCAAAGAAACTATTATTTCAAACAACAAAAATTACAGTGTGTTGATGTCCACTTTGATAAACCACTGGCAGTGATTATTCATAGGGATCTTTTGTAAGAAAGCATGCAATAGCCATCACTGGGCTGAAACATACCTTCCCCCAAAAAAGAACATCTAATAAATACATACAAAACTATTCATCATTATCAGAATAATGATGACTACTGACATGGTTATTCATATATTTTTATAGGCAATCAATAAGTTGGTTTGGAAACTCTCAAGAATTGAAAGGGAAGTGCATGCTCTCATTTCCTGTTGAGCTACTTTGCACCAACAAGGAAGTTCACAACAGCCATGTGTTTTTCCACAGTGTTTTGCTTTTTCATTTCTCTGCCAACTCCCATTTGTCAAAGAAATGTCAATTGTGCAAACAATATAAACACAAAACATTTGACCTAAGGATTCTGTATGCCAATTTCAGAAATCAATTTTGAGCATAGAATTTTTTTCCAAATTCTTTTTTAGAAAAACTCTGTATGAAAATATTTTCCATTTTCATTCAGCTCTTACAAGGCCTCTCTATGCTTCTTGTTAGCTGTACTGCAACACTGTCATGCCGGTCAGAATAAGGTACAAATTCAAAGCACGAGAATAAAGGTGATTAATTGTGAACAATATCCATTCTGGATAATAAAGAAAATAATAGCTGACAAACTACAGAAAAATCAGAGAAAAAAATATTCCATAAATCAAGGATGTTAATTGTTATTTCCACTACTTGTTAAGATGAAAGATGACACTATGTAGGCATTTTCTCAGCGTGATCTCTCATAAACAGATGTCCAATGCCTTGGGTAAACCTGTACAAACTGAGAAGTATCTACTGACTGCATCATTAGTCTTCTTCTGATTTCAAGCCAGGGATCCTGAAGAACAAATTAGTCAACTGATCCTTGCCAAAGTCAAGTTTTATTAAGGAAAAGCATTTGTTGCAGGGGAGAAAGGAATGCTGATTTTACGCTGAACTTTATATAACAAAATCCCAGCAATAAATATTTTTTGATTTCACATTTGAATAATTTTTTGCAAACTTTACATTCTTCTTTCTATGTCCAATTCATTCTGTACATTCATTTTTCCTCTAAAAGATGCACTTCGAATATGTTAAAAATATTAATATGCTTGAGGATACAACACTTGATATTCAAGTAAAATACCACATTTTCCCAGCATCATTCTTCACATGTACTCCATTAAGCACTGTTTTCTTGCCTATACCTAATAAAGGAAGTGAAGTGAATCCCCAGGTCACCCATATGTGAATTCTCTGCCCTAATAAGCCTGCAGGTAATAGCAGCATCAAAACCACTTTAGATTTCACAAGGCAATATTGCCTGAAAAGAGACTGATGCAGATCATGACATTTTTCTTTCAAAAATGTATAGAATTAACATGTTCTTCAGTGTATTTCATTTTTACTGAAGCTAATTTTTTACAATATTTTAAAAGCACTATTTAAATATCAGAAAGAAAAGAAAATTGTTTAGGGATACATCTGTCTGAAAAGCGGGGAATGATTGAATGAAATCAAGAAAAGAATAATTTAGAATTACATCACAAAAAAAAATGTATGACAGGGAATTGTTAGGTCATGGAGAAATACTGCAAAAGACTTATTGGAAGGTAGACATTTTCAGCTCTTATCAGTATATTTCTAATAAAAATAATATCTAGAAAATTAAATTCAAGAAATAATTATGCATTGAAGGATGAGAAGTCTGGATTAGATCAACTCAGAATTTCTTCCTATCTCTGCTATCTATAACTCTGTGCTTACTTTGTATGAACACAAAGAACAAGTTGCCAGAAACTAATTATCAAGGAAGTAAATGGCCTTAGTGAGAAATTTACAGTTATATTGAAAACAGGCTTAAAATAACGCCTGTTATTGTTTTATTGTCATTGTTTAGCTTTTTTTCTGTTAGATGAGACAACATAAAAAATTAGGGACTAAAATAAAACACTTTTGAATATAAAAGCCCAGAAATAATTTCTCCCGGCAGTCCTTATTGCAAAAAATCTGACTGAATGCAGTGCAGTTGCAAATATGCATGTGACCAAATAAGTCACTTGGATATACCTGCAGCATCTTTTTACCACTGCTTCAGAAATTAAACTAAATAGAAGATGCATGTACCTACAGCTATCTGACCTTAATGGCTCTAATAGGCATTTGCCTGGGTACAGACTGAATAAAACCAGAGTACAAACCCAGGAATACAGCCCTTAATGAGGAATATCTTCATGACATAGAAATATTAAGGGACTTTCTCCTGCTCCTGGTGAGTTCAGTAGGAGTTTGGCTATTGGCTTCAACCACAGCAGCATGGTGCTGCAAGCCCCCAGCTCGGGGTAGAGGGGAACATTTACACAAGCAGTTCAGAGCTGCTTTGCTCATCCCCTGCACTCCCTCCCCAGCCCTTGCTCCTCGGGGGCTGCTCTGTGCACCTCTTCCTGTTCCAAAATTACTGTATTTTCCCACAACACTGATTGCTGAATTCATTGCCTTGCAGTGGAGGTAGCAATACACTAAGCAAGTTGAATGCACACAACAGATTTTTTTTTCCTTTCTAAATAATATCCTGAATGACAAAGTCTATTACTCTTGCTTGTGTTATGATAATACATTAGAGGTATTCTGATTGTTCCAAACAGTAGTTCCTTCCTAAACTCATTGACATTATAAATATTAATGATGCATGTTTAGAAGCAGGTTTGATTAGCAATTTCATTAGCTTTGAGTAGACAGCAGAATAACTAAATGTCAACATTTAACTTTATCTCCCAAGGTAGGATAGTTAAAAATAACATTAAAAAAATCATAATTACAAAAAAGCTAATGCTTATTAATTGAAAATAAAAGTATTAGTTGTTTCTATCTCTTCAGCCTATTTCACATTTCATAGTAACAAATTAATATTAATTGGATAACAAGACCAAATATCTTGCTGGAAGCATTTGAAAAATTCAATATGATTTTGAAATGACAGTATTTAAGTGCAAGGAATCTACAAGTTAAATATGAGAAAGCACTGTCATCTTAAGTGATTGCTTTACCAGTAGCATTAAAAAAAAATACAGTTTTTTATAGTCTTCATCACTTCTGGGCATTAATTGCAATGCATCCATCAAATACTGCAGGTGATGTGACAAATCATGTAGAAAGATATTTAAAGTTATATTAATTGATACCACACTGCTCGCTGTTTGACATCAGGATGTCTTTGGTTAGCACCGTCAATGTGAAGCAACAATTGGAAGCTTTTATCTACCACCAGTCACTAGTAGGTAATATAACACCTACCTCCTTTTAAGTCACATTCTCTTCCAAAACCAAGTTATAAGTGTAGGTAATTTGGATCTAAGCTTAACTGAATTTGCGAATACAATTTGTCTACAGTAGCTGTAAGTATGTGTATTGAGGCACTGTGTTCTAAAATACAATAACCAGATATACTAGAAGTACAACCTAGCATAAAATGTGTTAAAAATTGTGATCAGAGAAAATGTCAAATAAATGTTTTAAAAGATCTTGAGAATCTGAATGTTTGCTAAATAAAACCCCCACAGTTTATACTGAGATTAATGTATAAAAATATTCACATACAAAGCATTTGTTTAGTATTTTAGTTACTACTGCTATTATTATGTGCAAGACTTGGATGCTTCATGGTTCTATGTCAATTGTATTTTTTAAAGTGTTAGAAAATAATTATTTTCAATTATTCTGCATATTGCTGAATAAACTGAAGCTGAATCAACAGCATATTTAGATAGAGCTATGTATTTTACCATGTAGTGTAAATTTAGCAAGTCCAAATTTCATATTATTTTAAGCCTTATTCCCAATCAGAACTGTGCTAGAGGGCCTCTTATGACAATATGACCCTTCCAAGAGTAATAGAAATGTCTGATGCCAAGAAACTGCACACGGTAATGCAAGAAAAGCTTGTACGTCTAATTTCATATGCAAGTTCTCACTGCACGTGAAACTGTTACCATGCCTCTGGGCAGCATAACAAAACTTTCAGTGCAGCATTATGCCAGAAATGACTCTTACAGTAACTTTATTAAATATTTAACCTCGGAAAAACTTGAGAGACATCACGACCCTCATTTTCCATGAATTTCCATGCACTGTGTGTAAATGTTGATGGCTAGTATGACCAGACACTTAGTCCCAAATGATAGATCTCCTGGCCTTTTCTGTTACTGAATCATGCTTACTGGGGTGTTTCATTACATGAGAAACAAGTGTGCTGGTTCTGCCAAATTCAGCTTAGGGACTCAAACCTCAGTCTGGCTATCACCTTTCTGGGGAGTGTCTTAACTGCAACTCTAAGCATTTAACTGCTTTTCTAGGAGGGAAGGTGGTGGACAGTCCTTCTTTGTCTCTTTCTCTCTTGTGTATTCTGGAGAAGATTTTTAATATTTTTGAAATAGCAGTATTAAAAACATTAATATTCTTTTGTCAGAAAAAGGGCATTGACTATAGCTCATTGATACAGATAGTTGCTTCAGCTCAAGGACTGAGATTTATGGGCATATTATTCTTAAGCAGTTTTATTATTCACCTTTTTACATGAAATGTAGGTAAGACATAACTAATTGTAGCGGGAGTTTCCTCCATAGATTAAGCACAGTCTCAATTTAAATATCTCAAATTTCAAAAAGCACTATAGAAGATCTAGTTTTTGTGTACTTTCACTCTGCAACAGGGGAAAAAGGAATAAAAACTACAGAAAGATAATTTTAAAACACCCCAAAAGAGAAGATGTTAGGTAGAAGTACCTGGAGGTTATGAGTGTGCAAATCTTGTAAACTCGCCCACGTTCATCCTTATTGCTTACAAAGCTGGGAAGAACATGTGACAGCTGTTTAGAGTCAGGGTGGAAAATGATGAGTCGGGTAGAAAAGAAAAGGAAGTAGCAAAAGACATCTTTTCTCAAAGTACCTACTGAAATGCGGAGGAGTCTGTCATCTGGCACCCATCAGGATATAAACCCTGGCAACAAACACAAATAAATCCCAGAGGGAAGTTAGCAATACTTCAAAGACACCAAAGTAAGTTCACAGTTAGCTAGCAGTAGGCAGACCTCAAAAGTTTATCATTATGGAAATATGAAATATATTTTCTGTGAATAAACAATCCAAACACTTAACTCTTTTCCTGCTGCTTCTTAGAAAGGTAAATTTTTTGTTACTGAGTCTTTGATGGAAAAGATTATGCTAATAAATTTTAGCCTACATGATGCCCATGAACCGTTCATTAACTATTTGTTTTTATAAAGTGTGCTTTGCCATTCAGATCATGTGCTGTTATGTTTGCTTCCCAATTGGACAATAAAATATTCAGACAAGAAAAAAAATTCACTACCAAATGCTATAAAATTTTGTTTTTCTGTGAATGCTTAATTCTTCATGAGGGTTATACAGGTATTAATGTGGGGAAGAGCAATTCTTCAACCATTTATGCAAACAGAATCTTAATAGTCCAGATGTTCATGAATAGTAAATAAAAAGCAGCAAAAACATGAATGAATGGAGCAGCTGCTCAGAATGCAGAAAAATGTTTGCAAACACCATTTTGAAGTATGCAATCAGCCCTGGTTCAGAGGCAAAACTTGGATAACCAACAAAAAGTTTGAATAAGCAACTGAACATGTCAACAGTGTTATCTAGTCTTTCCAAACTTTGAAACTCTTCAGCTGAAACAGAAATTTTCTGTTCTTTTATTATTATTTTTTACTCCCAAATGGATCAAAACCAGAGCAAGAAAAATGCTTTCAGGTTTAGGCTGATGTGTCTGTATAAGGGCACAGAGCTCTGCACACACTAGTACATGCCTTTGCTCGTTAATGTGACTGCCTTACTTTGTGGTTCTTCGGGTACGTAGGCCCTACATTTTGAACTAATGAACCATCAGCTGTCAGCAATTAGGTTTAATTGGTGGGCAAAAGATCAGGATATTCCATCCATCGCTCTCTTCTGAAATTATTAAAAATAAGCTATTTACTGGGTTGGTAAATGGGATGGAATAAACTTTATTGTTTTAATTGCCATGTCTCATCATTTATGAAAGGTCTGCTGTAGAGCCTGTTCTTGTGCCTCCTCCTGGAAGACATCCTACCCCAGTGAGGCCAGAGACCAATTGTGTGTGCACAGAGGCACTGCTATGACTGTGCTCATCTTGAAATGGTAGAGCACATTCTTCTCCCATGGCTGTCTTTCCCCAGCAGTAAGTTTGCAAGAAGATCTGGAACAATAAGCTATACTTTCTGTCTTTCCAGTTTTACTATCTGTTTCATTTTAGTGTGAGTTTGAGCCAACAAAGAGCAACTGCCTCATTCCGTTTCAATGGAATTTTTAGACTTTCCCCCTCTAATTCTGTTGTCATTGAATTAAGCATGTGATAGTCTCCATTTTGAAAATCTTAAGTTTAGTCTTCACATAGAGTTGCAAACTGAGAGTCATATTATCACCTGAACTCTCTCGTGTTGGGTTTGTCTCTTGTTTGCTCATGGGGCCATGTATGTCTCCTGGTGCCTGTAAAGCTTGCAGGAAGAAGCAGGAAAGCAGAGAGAGTCTAAAGGGCGGTGAAAAGCAGCAAGGAAATGATTGAGAAAACCAAAGTAAAGGCCTCAGAGGTGAGAGAAAGAAAAAAAATCTTTCTTAGGGACCCAGAGGGGATTTTCTAGAGCTTGTTGCAACCTAAGAAGTCAATATAAGGTGCTGAATTAAAAACCAAGTATCAAGGACATACCTTCTGAACCACATCAGAAGAAAGAGATTTCTTCAACTCATGCTTTTATCTTAATTTGTCTCACTCTATTTTTCTCTGGTTTAAAATTCTGTGTTGTAAATTGTGCTCTTGTAACACACTGACTGAGAATGTAAAGCCCCCGTTGTGTTTTTGCTGTGTTTACTGTAAAGAAAAGATAGAGCAGGATGTACCCAAAACCTCTGGATAGCCATCTGGTCAATGCTGTCTGTCCCATTTATTCATCAAAATTAACTCAGTGGTGGTTCTAAGCTGAGCACCTGCAAACGGCAGCAGATAATGAGTTTCGTCTCTTCAGTTCCTTTACCTCCCATCTGCAGGACTGTGCTCTGCTGCTATATAAGCAATTGATATTAAAAAAAACGATGGTACAGAATGGATTAAAATTTGGAAGGAAACATAACAAAAATAGCAAATAGAGTATTAGATGGCTTGTATTATTTTTCATTAATAATTTCTTAAATGCTCCCTTTACCATCAATTATTTGTTTCAAATTTTGGCCATAACATTAATGCAAGGAAACAAAAGGCCCACTTCATGTATACACACCGAAACTGGTTTCAACCATCAAGTATGAGAAATTGAAGATATGAGAGGTTAATCTGCTTGAGAAGATCAGCCCAACTATGTTGACTGCACACAGGCAGCGCGTAGCAGAATTTTTATCTCTAGAGAGCAGTATTTTGATTTTTGTTCAAATTCTGTTGCTGATTTAGATTTTTTATTTAATATGCCTTGTCCAAAGTGCAGTGAAGCCAATGCAGAGACCCCATTAAGCTTTAATAAACCCCAGTTTAGACCCATAGCACAATGGACATACTTAGAGACATAGCAAAATTACAACCTTACTGGGCTCCCAATGTCTAATAGGCCAAGTAACTACCTGTATAAATGCATGGATTTGTCTCAGTAATTGTGTACTTTTATCATTTTAAATTCATATTGTCAGACTAAAATCAGCTCCCATTGAACCAACAAGCAAAACTCATACTGATGCAGCCTAATTTTATCCTCATGGCTTTCATGTTTTATGGAAACACCTTGAGTCTAGAATATCAAGGACATTATTCTATGCAGACATACAAATATCATCACATTTGCTGTCATTTTTTATTAGTTTAAAGATATATAGTTCCATTCCTGTTTTGACTAAGTATGCTCTAAAATTTCCAGCTCTCTCTGGAAAATAAGCTGATTGCATGCCATTCTCTCTGTCTTTTTTTTTATTATTATTTTTTTATTAGCCTTTGCTACCCGTCCAAACTTTCTCTGTCAAAATATAAATATACAAAATGTTCCTTTTGGCGCTATGTTACCTGTAGTTCTCTTAGTGTTAGGTGTTCCAGCAGATGCCTCGTTTATTTGTAGGGATCTCACATCTATCTCATTCCTCTTCTCTTTAAAATTTGGCTGACCAGCTTAGAGTCTTTCAGCAGGAGAGACGAAAAACAAAAGAACTTCTCACAAACTGTTTTGAAACCATTTTACAACATTATGCTAATGAAATGAATGGACAGGATGGGGATTTATGCTCACAAGAGCAACAGCACCCAGAAGATAGGAAGAATTTCCTGCGGCATTGGTGGAGTTTGGGCTTCTGCATGAATGATTCTGGTGAAATCAGTGAACCAAAGCCACCCCTTCATTAATGACACCTGAGCACAAGGCAAGACCTGCTCGCTTTCAGAGGGTTCCAAAGGGAGAACATGGTGCAGGATTGGGCTCTGCAGCGTCAAGGAGAGAGAGGATAGGTCTGGGGTTAAACCATAGAACTAAGAATCAAGAGGTATCGGTTTAATTTCAGAATCTTCAGTTAAGGTAGTCTAAAAGTTTCCAGGTGGAGGTGAAACACTGAGCAGCAATGTCCTTCATGATTCTACTTTAAACCTGTGTAAGGACAGGCAGCTTTGCTAATATTGGTTAGACCTTATTTAGACATATTGTCATAGATAAATGTGACAGAAGTAGGATATTAAGTAATATTCTCACAGATAATACGACAGAAGTAGGTTATTAAGTAGTATGAGACTCATGGTCTCACAGAGGTTAACATCTGCAAAATCAGAGTGAAAGTTTAGATCTGATGTTGAATATTTGGTCTTTTTTGTGCTTAACCCAGGATCGTCATTTTTGGTGAATGTGCATTGCATATTTTTAAAAGCAGTTAACACAAAAGGACAAATACAGTTTCACTTAAAATAACTTACTCTTTTTCAGCTGTTCCCCCTGATTTCATGTTTTGTACATCCAATGATTGGCTACTGTTATTAACTAGAAGATATTGAGTATTGTAACAATGAATGGTTGAAAAACTTGTCATTTTTTAGCTTGCCCTCTCATTTGAAATCCCACATGCTGTATTTTTAAATGAAAATGAATGATTATAGTATGACCAGTTATAAAGCATTTTTTCCCAGAGTACCATGTCATGAAAGGGCATATGCACAAAGCTAAGTGTCTAAAATGAGATCTTTATAGCCAGCTTAGACACTGAGAACAATGGACTGAAAGTGGTCACTAATGACATTGTTAATGATAGATACCATTACCTTAGAACAGATGTCAAAGTGAAATAGCATTATAGCCTTCAAGATGGACTGCCTTGTCCTTCTCAGTAAATCTATTAAGGTAGCTTGCAAGAACAAAACAGTGGGGTGTTTCTTTTATTTCCTTTTTCTGAAATGCAAAACATTATGTGCAATTTTAACTCATTTATCTGCAAAAGGCTCAAGTAAGAACAAATTTTGTGAGTAAAAAAAGTTTGTGGGGGAGTTCATAGAAAAGATTAGACAGAAAAACAGGAAGGTCTTACATGTTTAAAAAAATAATTCTAACTAGACAAGGACAAAAATATAATTAATCTAGACTAAGATCAAACACTAAAATGTTGTCAGCACAAACTAGGAAGAACAGGAACTTTGTATTGCTGTAGCTGTATCTGAAGACTGCAGAGAAATCTTCATGGTGATAGGTGATAGCATAGGGCTTAATTTTATGGAACTGTATTTATTTCTAATCTGGGAGATGTGAATTCCCATGTCTGCTTGCCTACAAATCACTAAGTATTATTGTATATGTGTAGGCATAAATACAGCCATGAAATTCCTTATTAAGGTAGGCGTATGTAACACTGCAGCAGTGAAAATATTAACAGAGAACAAGTCACTCATGACTCTCATTTTATTTCATTATTTCTTTTTAGGCATGTTAACATGTAAGGTTAAATTGATTTTTAAATTGTAAATTAGATTATGTATATATGTAAACACCTATATGTGAAACCAGTTAAGCATATGAAGGTCAAATAAAAGCATGTCGAAGCGTATCTGAGAACAGTGACAAAAGCTCTGATTTTGTACTTTATT
>JAOXJM010000079.1:26172854-26184172 GCA_026413425.1 Tringa solitaria | reverse complement strand
TTGTACTTTATTCACTTCCCATTCAGTAACAGATCAATGAACATGTGCATCAAATTAAACACATTACTACCATATGAAATATACTTTTAAACTACAATAAGTACAGAGTATATGAAGTCATTTCAGATGACTTATTTGGAATATCAGATTGAATATTGGTTGCAAATATTTGTCATAGAAGGAGTTTATTTTCTAGACTATTCTCTGTATCTGTAGGTTTTATCTCCTGCAGTATTCATTTCTATATGTGTTTATATCTCTGGTTTAATAATGAAAAAAAGAATGGATGTAGTCTTTTGGCTAGAACTGTAGCTTAAATTATCACATCTAACAGCAAAAATGAGATATCCATCAAGTATATAAATGCATACATGAAATACTCAGGCGTTATTCACCAGTTTTACCTCGATGATGTTCAGAGCCTCTGGATTATCATCTGCTGTTGTGGCTCTGCAAAGCGCTTTGCAAGGGAGTAAGTGTGGTACCTACATTAAGAGGGTGGCTCAGGCAAAGGTAGATGCTTTTATGCTTTCAGAGTTGTTCAGTCAAATTACATGTGCAGTTTTTAATGGGGTTTGAAGCATGTCCTGGAACAGGGGTCAGTTGGATTCTGCAGGGGGAGGAATAGTAGAGAAGAGAGAATATGGATCATAAAAACTCAGTCCAAAGTTCAGTGAGTGCAACAGGATTGTTTAATTTTCTGCTGATTTCTGTATGCTCTGGATCAAGCTCAGTGAATTGATCTCAAACCGAATTTTGGTGTACTCACAACCACATTTCCTCACGCAGACAGGAAATTTGGGTCCAAATTTTGCAGCACTTCTGCCATACAAATCAAGGGAATTTGTTATTACTCTCAGTTATTTCATATCCTCAGTAATAAAGAGGGAAAGTGCCTCACTTCACATTTTGCTTCATGTACTGTTCTGTTATCTTTGAGGCAGAATTTTTATCATTTTGCTGTTGCACTGAACCTTGCCAAAAGAATCAGCAAAGGAAAGGTAAATTGAAATCTGTCCTTGCACTCAGCAGTGCCTGTTCTGCAACAGCACCAGATCCAGCTGAGGGAACATGAAGAATTTATGCAGACACACCCTTCTCAGTGTGTTCTTCCAAGTTCCCAAATCTACTTTCAAGACAAGCAGCACTGTTTGGTACAGAAGTGGAAACAACAGCATTGGCAGTATCATGGAGAAAGGTGCTATTTTGTGAAGTGACAACCAGCATAAGTAAGTTGAGTATGAGTCTGATGAGCAAATGGAGGGACAAGACAGTGATTTTCATGAAGCCCAGTGGGGTCTGTTTGTTTGAGTCAGGATTTTTAATGAGCGGGTTGCTGCAGCTATGGTTATTGTCAGCACCTGCTTATTGGGATTTCAGTTCAAACTGCTGCAGGAAATGGGATTTGGCTTTAGATTCGGGGTTTAAAATTTTTCTTACGTGTTGCGACATTGTACCACATTTTTGGATCCTCAGCACTAGCAAGGTGACACTAACAGGAATTAGAGTTCATACTGACAGAGGACTTTCATGAGCTCAAACATGCTTGTGGCTCTCAGACACAGCAAATGATAGAACAGTTGCCAGACTAGCAGACTCTGTTATGTATTTTCACAAATTAAAATGCAAAAACAAAACCAAAAATCATTTAAAGGAAAAGCCTCTGTGCTAGAGAGCAGAAAATCAGCTGCTGGGATCTAAATGTGTGAGCCAGCTGAGTACTTACCTCCTTTTATAAACAGGAATGTGAACATGAATAAAAGCAGGTTTTTTCCTGTTGTCGTGATCTTGAAAGAGAGATTCAGAGAGAACAGCACATGTGCAGGCAAGAAAAATAGTTTACAAAAGAGTCTCCGGATCAGGAGTGTTCTGCCTTCAGTAATCCTTTTCCTAATGCTTCAATCCCTCAAAAACTCTCTCTCTTCTGATACCAACGATGAACTTTTCCTCTCTTCCAAAATCACCTCTGACTCACTTGCGTTCTGCTTCTGATTTTGAGCAGGTGTTCCAAGCATATGAGTTGTCTAAGGATGGGTGTTCTCTGAGAAGGGATTTCATGAAGTAAGCTTTTTAAGAAAGTAGGGGTTATCAGAGATGGGAGGAACTATGCATGAGAAAACATGTCATTGAAGTCCTCTGGATCTGTCTTTTATTACAGTTCCTGGAAGAACTGCTGTACAATTGCTGGTGCTCTGTAAAATTGTTAGTATAAAATTGGAAATGGGCCTCTTGTTAGCCCACAAATTTCTAGGGAGGATTTAAAAAAATTTCTCTGATTTTCCTGGCTAAAAATACAAGTAGAGCGACATTAAGTTGATCCAGGTTCTGAGACAATGGTTCTGAGTCAGTTTTATGTCTAATCACCTTTCACAGCTTCACTTTGAGCAAGATGAATTTTCTCCCTTGGCTGTTGGAAATTAAAACAAATGGCTGACATTTGATCTGTTGGATTATCAGACCACATTTTACTATTCCTGTAAAACAGACTGTCATAATCATGAATGTAACTGCTAACTTCACAGCCATCTAAAGTATGGAAACTTACATAGTGTCTTGCAAATGATGATAAATCCTACTCCTTCCAGTAAAGGGCTCTACCACACTGCATCCTCTGGAAGAGAGCCTGTCCTTGCTGAGTTGTTTGTTTATGGACCAAAATGTCTCCCCCTGATTTTTTATTTCACAGGAAGATGAATTTATCCAACCAATTATATTATTGAAAATTATATGCCAGCCTGAGCTGTTTTTAACAGAAAGGGAATCAAAATATTTGCCTTCTTAGAGAACTGCAGCAAAGTTACAAATAAGTTTCTCTTCTCCACATATTCACAAATGTGCATACTTTTATCTGTCTCTGCTAAAGGAAGAATAAATGAAGATGTCACCCTCAAGTCTTGGACATTTGAGGTCTTAATAAATAATGGGAAAGTCCAAGGTCAACAACCTTATTTCTGAAGTACTTCTTTTCCTGTTTTCTTTTCCTTAAATGAAGACATATTTTAATGAAGATAACCCATTTCTGTCCTAAGGCTGAAAAGGAAAAGAGGTCTTTCCCTAAGACCCCTTTCCCTCTGATCTTTAACCCAAGAATTTTTCTAGGAAGGTAGGTTGTCATTTCACCAGCCATTTATTTATTTTTCCTTATGACCATACTATGTCAATTTAATTTACCAGATGGATATATTCTAAAAACATTACACTCAACACCTATTTCTCAGAGATTTCTGAAAGACCAAAAGAGGCCCACAAGTACAAGTAGATATGAGTGAACTTGGATGAAATGTTGAGATTACTCCTAATTCAGTTTTATCTCTAATACTATACCATCAGTCCTTTAATTCTGAGTACTTAGATTTCCCAAAGTCTTTTATATAAGCCTTGGGATGTATCAGTTCCAACTCTTTGTCTTAAGTGGGTTGGCTTTTCTTATTTCTACTGAATTAATGCAATAAGCTTATTGTCTCCCAAGATGTCTTTTCTTTCTCATCAGATCTAGCAAAGCAATTGTATCTTTTATCTGAAACCATATCATTGTAAAATGAGATAAAGCAGAACAAAGAAGAACCTTCTGATCTGTGGTGGTCTTCAGATATTAAGCAAGACCAACTCTTTTCTCCAACTGGATAAAAAGTTTTTTTCCTGTTTTTCTCCATTTGGCATTTGAGGCACTGGGACTTACAAAGATTTATATTCAATAGAAGTGTCAGTAAGAAGCTGTCAGAATTGGGGGATATTGACGTTTTTCAGTGAAGCTATGGATGAAAACAGAAAAGATAAAACTGACACCATAAAAGAAGGTGTATGTACTGTTCACATTGCAGTCAATAGCAGATTTCCTATGATTTCACCCAAGGGGTTTTTAAAAGCATTTGGGTGACCTGGGAGCCCTTATAATGGGGTTTTATGGTGGAAAGACATACAAACACGTTTTGAAGTTTCCAACTTTGACCCAAATTGAAGCATTAACTGGTACAGTACATTGTGATTTCCTCGTCTTGATGTCTACACTCTAACTAGCAAACAATGCAAACAACAGGGATGGAAGTCTCTATTCAAACAAGGGAGGCAGGATAGCCAACTGTAAAAAAGTTTTGTGCTTCCTTATTAAGACTTCTCACTTGTGAGATGCTCTTTTACAACTTTGGGACATGCGGGCTCTTCACTGAATTCCTGCAAATCCAGCATTAATAGGAGTTGTATTTTGGGTCCTCCCTTATGATCCAGGCTTCCCTGCTGTGGGGAATAATACACCACATGCAAACTGCAGAGAAACTCTGCAGTGTGTTTGTAGATGTGCAATGTGTTCTACTGCAATGTGCAGAAAATTTTCTTCCTTTGTATTACTGTTATTAAGAACCTAAATCTTGATGGGTAAACTAAATGATAAATGGTCATTGTTTTTTTACTATATCCAGTAAATTTATATAGAATGTGCAAGAAAAGAAAGAAAAATCTCTAGATATATATTCATAGACTTCTATCACTGGAGTTTTTCCTTGTCTCTGAAATTTCTGCTTTTTATGTGTATGGACAAAATTCATCTATATTGCAGTCAGCAAGGTTGCATTAGTGATTCTTCCAGTTTCCTTTGCGTAACTGCCGTTCTTTACTATTTTATATTGTCTGACCAAAGCATAGAGAGATTTAGTCAGCTAATTAACTTGAAGAAATGAAATAACAAATAGCATATATAACATTCGTGAAAAATAAAGATAGCAGGAATGTGCAATATACACGTCTTACAGATTTAAGCATATGTTTTGATTATTATTTTTTTGAGTAATTCCTCAGTAATAATAATGCTCACTTTATTTAGAATGAAAGACTGTGGGAAAGGTTTTCTTTGAGCATAATGAGGACATTTCCAATGACACCTTTTTTCATTTATGAGAGAAGAAATTTTTTTTCTGTCTTACACATTTGGGTTTTCTTAAAGTCCAGACCGTTCATCCTATGGGTTCAATCTCTGGCTTCCAGAGGTAAGAATAATTTTATGTGCTCTAAATATTACCTATGGCTTTCTTTTGCACTGTATTGAAAATAATATTTGTGTTGGGGCAAATTCTTGTTAAGGGCAGCTCTTTCTCTCTTTTCCCTTTCTGTTTTGCAAACTAATATTTTTATTGTAATAGTAATTAGTAATTAGTATTAGTAATTTGTATGTGTACTGTCAGCTTGCTAGAGGTTCCACAGTGCCCCATGCATGTAGGTTGTGCAGGAACCAATCAGAAAATCACTAAAAATAAAGGTGAAATTGATCTTCAGAGTAATTGTACAGCACCAAATGCAAGCAAACACAAATGAAGTGAGCAAACATTTCTATTTTTTCCAAATTGCGAGAATTATTTTCTTACAAGGGAAAGAAATATTTTAATAGGATGTCTACGGTATTCCAAGTCTAAACCAATGGCAGGACACAAACAGCCATAGGGCTGCCAGTGGCAGGTGTGGAAGATTGCTTACCTGCCTGACATCCTTTGGACAATTTGTAACTGAAAAATTGAAATATGTACAAACTATATCTAGAGTAATCCTGCTGTAGAGGAGCAAAATCTATTCCCACATTGTCACGCATTGTGGTCTTCTTGCTTTTGGCACCTGGTGTATTTTCATGAAAAAAAAAGTGGTTTGTAACTGTATCCTTCCAGAAAAATATAAGTAGAATTATTCAGGTTGGATGGGACCTAAAGTGGTCACCTTGCCCAACCTCCTGCTCAAAGCTTTTGATTTGCCTGCTGCTACTCACACCTGGTGATTTAGCCTTTCCTCAGTTACCACCCATTTTAATGACCTGAGTGTTTGGGGAGCAGAATTGAGTGATTTCTTCCTGTGTTTGGGCTCCCCAACTCCCACAAAGTGGTTTTGATTAGGAGGCCCTCCTTTCTCTGCTCACATCTCCGTCATCCATCGCATTCCTGTGTAAGCGGCAGGCAGAATCTGGCACTTAGTGAGTTGAGTGAACTACTGGATTGGGAGCAGTAGCAAATCCCACCATCCCACTGCAGTTACGAGCTTTTAGTAAATAAATGGGAAACATTTCACATAATTAAATACTATCTTAGGAAACTGGAAAAAAATGCCCTAATTTAGAAAATAATTCAGAATGGCATATAAAACATACTGCTTAAATGTATTTTGTAGTGATTTTGCAGCAGAAGCACACATCTGAATACATTCATGAAAGTTCACAATTAATCAGCCAATGATCTTTCAATCTGTTGGGTTTTTCCTAGGACATGTTGTTGCTAACATCGCTTTAATAGCTTTATCATATCCAAACTCCACCTGCTAGCCTCCCTGCCCCCTCAAAATTCCCATTTAACCAGGGTTCTCATTTTATCAATCACATTTTGTAATAGAAGTCAGTTTTGTGTGTCCCAAGTGGCTGAGCACTTCCATCCTTATATCAAGAATTAAGCATCTCCTGAGAAGGAAGGGAGGTCAAGTGCTGTAATAAAACAGATTCCGTCAAGAATGTGAAAAAATGCTGCTCTGACCAAAGCGAAATGGAAGCATGGCTGGTTTGAGATGTGCTGTGAAAGCGTAATGAGTAAGCACAAGCTATTTCTAGAGTTTATGTCCACTATGGTTGATTCCTCCTCATTCTTTCTGACACTGTTATTTACTCTGAATCGCACTGAAAACTCTTTATACATACATGATGTATTCAGAAGACCAGGCCCACAGCCAGTTTCAAGCACCATAATTTCACAACACATATCTATGCTTTTTGACTATGTACTTTAAAACCATAATAAACTCTTGGGAATGAAATCTGAATGAAGAATAAGCATAAACTAAGTATAAGCAGGCAGATACTGAATAAGAAAATAGTTCACTGGACTTCTGGTGGAGAAAGAAAAGGGACTCTGAGAAATATGTCAGCCTGTCCCTGTAGTTCAATAGGTGAAATGTTTGCCACATTAGTAACATTGGAAAATCTCTTTTTGATTTCAGCAGAAATGGTATTTTCCACTGAAATTTTCTGCTTGATAGCATACCACAATATTTTTTCCATTTTATATATTGAATTACCAGAGGAATAAAATACAGGCTTTAGTATTTAGCAGAAACACGATGCTGTATTTATTAGCTTCCTGTAATATTTCTTTTTGGCAATAAATCTGGTAATTTTCTTTTTAATGACAAATTTAGAAACCTGTACATTTCCTGCTACCCAAATATTCTGAGATGAAACAAACTTTTGATACTGATTCTGAGCAGAACACATATTTTTTGAAGCAAAACTTATTTTTTTTTAATCCGATGAAATATAGTGTACTCTTTTTAAAAATACATTTTTTATCCTTTTATTCTCATTTCTGATGGAATAATGCTGACAATCCCCATTAAAATCTGATCTTACAAAAATAATACTTTATATGCAAACTGCAACAACTGTGGCAGAGGAGAAAACAAACTAATATCACTAATGCTCACATAATAGGTAGTTGGTAAAAGAAGTTGATATACAGAATTCTCTGTAAATTAATAAGTGTAAATTCATCCTTAACTTGCGAAGGAGGCACATCAGTTATAAAGACTGATGGGAAATTACTTGAATTTCTGAAAAATTACTTGAAAAACTTTAACTCCTACTATTTATTAGTAAGACTATGTCTGAAAAAAATATTATTTGTCAATAAGTTTTTACTCCTAATCTACTTTTTTGAAGATTGCAACTTCTATATAGGCTGAGAGAAAGTTTGCTTTTTTTTACAGTTATATAAACTAATAATATAAAGGATATTATCTGTACCTACAAGCCTTGTCTTTGCTATATCATACAACTACACAATAAAGCCAATCCAGGGCATTAATATAATTGCCATCCACCTTAGATTTTCAAAAGTACTAGAGGTGACTGTTGAGTATTACTGTGCAACACTGTGTTGTCCTCTCAAAATAGTAGTGACTTTTGAAGATACCCACCAACTTTATGGTCTGTGTAGTGCTCTACCTACCCACATTATTAAATAAAAATAAATATTTGGAAGTTCTCTTTTTAGAAGAAGACATATTTCCTCGCATAGGACTCAGCTGAACTACCTTATATATCTGTGCAAAAGGGAAAATGATCAGTAATATGGATAATTCTCTGTGTTGTGTGTTGAGTTCCCTGAATCAGGCCAGGTGAAGCTTCAGTCTGTATTTTTTCTTGCTGATTATGGATATCAGTTTCTCCAAATGCTTCATCATTGCTGAAATAAACATTTCCTAGTGAAAAATATTCTCATTTATTTTCATATCTTCCAGCCAACACAGTTTCATCACTATTACTTCTTGCTTTATATGCAAAAAATATTGGATCTTAGATCTCAGTTTTTACTTTTTTGTTCCTGAGCATACTAGATGGAACTCCTCAGGAATGATACTTTCACCTTAAAGATGAATCAATTTACATTATTATTAGAAAGAATGCCAAGACAGAAGCAATTTGATTTTCATAATATTTCGATTGAAGTGGATACGGACTTTTTTCAGCCTTTTGTTTTTTTGACAATTGAAAATGGCAAAAGTGTAGTTGTAAAGGGCATATTTTGAAGTTTCTGGGCTGAACGAAATTTGAACAGTACAGTTTAGTAACATGAATTTTCAGTTATTCTCCATAGGCACACTTACGCTTCTGTAACTCATACACTAGTGTCTACTTAAGAGTATATATGTGGTATTAATTCTAAGTGTGAATAACTATAATAAATCAAAAAAAAATATTTGAGAAAATTAACAACTTTGATTTTTTTTCTTAGGAAAACTAGAAAAAAACCCCTAAGTATCAAGTTCTATTATCTTGAATTGATTTCTTTTTGAAAAAAAAGTTTTTATTTGCTTTGTGGTTTGGTTTTTTTGTTTGTTTCCCCCATGTCAAGGCTGGTATATGTCAGAGAACTTACAGTCTTTCCCCCAGATCTGGGGGCACCCTCACAAGTCATCCTGTCACTGGGCACAGGTGCAGAGTCAAGGCCAGTGCCTTCTACACAACCGGGCTTGCTCATGGCAGCCCCACCAACATTCACGGTGACATCTTTTTTGGTTTGGTTCACAGATTCTTTGAAATATTTCTGGTGTAAAAATATATAAAAATAAGGCTAAAGCTTTGTTTACACAATTTAAAAAGCAATTCACTAGGAAAGAAAGAAAAATTCTTCAGAAGACTCATGGCATTCAGTTTTCTAGAAAGCTTCAGAAACTGCATCCATAAAAGTTTTTTTGCCTGTTTGTCATATTCTTAGGCACTCTTAGGCGTGGTGTGGGAACCTCTCACCACAGCTGTGTGATGTGAACAAGAGCTTGGGGAGAAAGGCAGTGTATACAGATCACAAGTACTCTCAATTTGCACACACATGAATACTCAGTGTCACAACTGCTCCTCTGCATTTACTGGTCATTCCATAGGGACTTGTGGTACCAGGCATACACCTACCATGAAAAAGAGTCTTCTGCAGGGTTGACTCTCTTTTCATACCTCTGGAGCTTAAGAAAAGTGAGGAGGAAGAAGAAGCCACAGCAATTGCGAGGGCATGCGGGGTGGGACCTGCAGGGGCACAGGCAGTAATTGTGTGCACGCATCTGTGTTATGGGAGAAATAAGGACATGGAAGAGGGGAATGTGCCAGAACTCTCAGTGTGTGTGTGTGTGCGTGCACACTTCGAACACCAAAATATCTCCCCGTATAAATGGCTTGCTGCAACATCATGATTTAGATGTTTGTTCTTGGACTGATTCCTGATGTTATTCACTGGAAGTGCAAATGGCTTCTCAGAATTTTGTCTAGTCTTCCTTTAAATGTCCAAGTGATGTAATGAAGATGTAAAATAAGTCTTAAATGCAGGTTTTGTGGCACTTAGAGGAGAAATTTCTGCAATCCCTTTTTGGGGCTTTAAAACTAATATCTCAATTGCAAACTCATGCAGGCATGATCTCACCTTTTGGCTTAAAAGTCATTTCATCTTGCCAAAGAGTGTTGCTATTCCTCACCTTTTAAATGCAATTTGATCTTCTCATGCAGCTCTAACAATAAGATTTTTGATGGGTTGAAGGCAATTGCAGAAAATAACAACTTGGCACAAGGGAATGCAGAATGACTGATAATTTTGCAGAAAAAAATACAAGTACTTGACTTCTGAGGCTGTAGGGTAGCAAATGTCCTTGCCTAAAGCATATAAGCAAAACTGAGACTTTCTAAAAGGTTTTTGTTTTCCCTCCCTATTGCTTAATATTCCAGAGTGCACAATTATTTTTTTTGTCTTTGCTAATAATTTTATCCCCATGAAAGGATATTGTTGTCATCAGAGATTTTCAAACAGTGGGCTTGTTTCCAAATATTTGTTAAAGGGGTACAAAAATCCCTTCCAGACCTCCCCCTTGTTTGACTAATGTTTCCCTGCATAGTTGAGAAAAACCCAGGAGCTACACCAAATGCTGGATCCATTACCATATCCCTAGCTAGTTTAAACCTGATTCAGTAGCATTGTTACATGACACTGCAGCTTACAATTCAGATGCAAGTCCTTAGCCCTTGGCATGTCACTGTTAGTAAGATCATCTCTTTTGAGGTTAAAAAAAAAAAGAAAACAAACAGTAAAGAGGCATTGTAAATTATTTAGGACAGTATCTGTAACATTGTAACAAAGGAATCTGTGTCACTTAGAAACTGCTACTGACGTTGTATTTTATGATCATAGTGTTTTAGCACTGTGGCTGGTACTTGTCAATTCAATTCTGCTCCAAAAGTAAGTACTATTGGGCAACTTGGTTTTAGATATGAAAGTCACATCATTGCAGTGATGAAAACTGCTTAGGTCACCATACCATCACTGAATAGATGTAAGGCCATGATAAACTCTGAATAATTCATCTGAGTTTTGAAGGAAAGTGTGTTGTAATGGAGCTATACACACATTATTTACAAATATGTGATGAAATAATGTAGTCATTAGAACTCATGTTCCAATCAAAGGTAAAAATTCCAGTACAAAACCAGACAAAAGTCTTTCTCCTTTTTCCCAGGTAGCTTCTCACTTGTTTATCAACAGATATTTCCAAGTGAAGGGCAGAAATTTGTCCTGATTATTTTGGTGATATTGATTGTATTTAAACTAACTACTCTGGATATCTCAGTTTCATGAAATATAACTTTAAAGAGTATAAATAAATTCAAAATAAGCCTCTTCAATCTGGAGCCCAGGGTGGAATTTGCAATGCTCCAACTTTCAGCCTGCATGACTATTAGCATTAATTGCTTCCTGAGAATACCGCAAACATAGCATATTAAGATTTCTTTTCTCCTTAGTACACCTCTAACACCATCATTATGA
>JAOXJM010000079.1:26142641-26172831 GCA_026413425.1 Tringa solitaria | reverse complement strand
TCTATAGGCAGAATTTTAAAACACTTGAATTTGAGTCAGCATATTATGGGCAATGTTCAGGCTGCTAAATATCTTTAATATTCCATGCATGTACAAATAATTTTCCCCGTTCTTTTCCCAAGTACAATAATGGTTAAAACCAATCTGTAAGATAAAAGTTGTCATATAACCCTTCCACACAAAGGATGTTAACTATACAAAATTGTGAGAATGTGTTTAAATTTTCACCTAAAATTGTTACATAAAACAGAATAAAAAATATTATTACCCAAGTAAAATATATTTTGCATTGCACAGTACAGATACTACTGAGAAGAGAGGAAAAAAATTTCATTGTTTTGAGAAAAAAAGAAATGGCTGTTGCAATGCTGTGGCATTTTATATAGATCAATTTCTGTGATCAAATGTGAAATAAAAGATTCATGCAAGACCCCAAGCACTCTTCTGCGTGGTTTAAAAAACAAAACTAATGAAAAAGCAGCAACTGAAAATTGAAAAAGGGTCTGTCGCATAAGCGAGCCTATGCTCAGAAATCCATTCCTTAAGGTGGCACTTCCAAACCAAAATACTAATCAAGTCCTGCAAAAGAAATGCCACATCACTTCACCCTCCACTGATAATTTTGCCTCCAAACAAATGCGATTTAATTCAGGTTTTAAAAGTGAACACATTTCAAAAGTAGGACTGGAGAGAATTCCATAGTTGATAGTCTTCCTGCAGAAAGACTTGCCAGTGGACAGTCTATATGTCAAGACAACCAGCTAGATATCCTCTGTGGCTGCACTTTCATGAGGAGATGGATGAGGTCTCACTGGCATGCAGCTTCCAAGCTACTCATATTTTTACATTTTTCAGAAACAACACACTCCACCCACTACCAAACAGCTAGCCCATAGACACTGAAAAGCACTGTGCTCTTAATGTGTGCATCACAGCTCTCTGTATTACCTTGTCTCTAAGTTGATATTAAATTCAGTTTTCTGATGTGTAGTAGTAACTAAGATGTTATCTATCATAGTTGCTGTAAAAAGCGTTAACACCTGAGAAAAACAGTTGTTCATTGTTGGATGATCAAGCACAATTTACAAGATTCTGACACATTCTTTTCCTGTCACTCCCTCCAAATTATTGTCTCATATGGCCAACTGAATCACATGATCTTTGAGATTTGCCAGTTGTTCTCCCGCATCTACCAATATCCCTTTCATTTTCTCAGTGTCAGTACTTAGCTTACTCCCCATGCATTTCTTGGTGCAAATGGAGATCGTGAAGCAAGAGGAAGGAAGGAGAATATTATCAGCACTTTGTGAACACTCCTCTGCTGCTTTCTTTTCCCTTAAACATCTATATATTCATCCATATGGGAGATTAGGCAGAATTTTGTGGCCTAAGACCCATGTTCTCTTTAGCAGAGAAATGACTTTTTTTTCCCCCTCTGAGCTCTCAGCAAGAAATGATTGAAAGTGTAGACATTCCTGGCTACTCATATTCAAGTGCACCATGCAGGGTCTGAAGTTCAATGCTGATGATAAAAATGGTCATTAATAGTACTACTGTAATCATTATAATGTTAGATTTTTATAAATTCATTTGTGTCTTTAATAAATTTGAAGCAATAATTACAGGCACTTTTATAGACATGGATTATTTAAGAATAAAGCTTGTGAATATTTGATTCTTATTTTATTAAATTAGAAGTCCAGGCTGATTAAAGAAATGGAAGAATTTCTGTTTCCCTTTAAGAAGTATTCAGGAAAAAAGGACTGGTTTTTGTCTCCAAAACCTATACTTAGCATTTCCATATCCAAACACATCCTCTGTAATTGTATAGCTGTTATATTGTTTTTCTATTCAGTATGCTATAATTCACATAATGTTTAGGAGAGAATGAAAATAGTAGTAACTATGATTGAGATGTTGTTTCACAAGTTTGGCAGGAGATTTAATTGTGTATTGCTATATATCTTCTCTAGATGGTACTCTTAAGGAAGTTAACAAATTAATGAATTCAATGTCTAGAGCTAAGGGGAAGTGTTGGAAAAACAATCCTGGGAAGAATTAGCAGTAGCAGATAATACTAAATGTAGCCACTTCCCCAAATCCATCTTTCTCTATTGTTGGCTTCTTGTAGAGGTTCAGTGATGGAAAAGCAAACTTGCTTATTAGGTATTGAACACTGCAGAGAATCGTCAAAACAAGAATATTTCAGCATTTCATTAGGAAGGGATGGGCCCATCAGCAGCTAGGCAGCTGTCTACTTTCTTATGATCTGCACTGTCAGGGTTTATGTCGCAAGTCTGGCCACTGTATTGGGTATATAGTATTGCTGAGTAATGAGGAGGCAGAGGCATCCAAGTGTTTCATGAAAACAGTCCCTAGCTATGTTTCAGAAATGCTTTCAAAATTATATTAATATTCCTAAAATTAAAAGAAATCTACTGGGGCTTGTCTCTGGAGATGTTTTAATCCATCCCTGTAAATTTTGAGAACAATGTTTTATCATGTTAAATTTGATAGGTTAAGGGTACAGATTGATTGGTCAGTCTATCTATCTACCTATCCGTTTATCCTAACAGTCTAAATTTTCTACTGACTAGACTGAAGTGGACTTATGCAAGTGCTTTGTTTCAGTGAGGATGAACATTTCTAGTAGTCTGTAATATTTTGTTGCCAGCTGAAGCTCTACTTGGCATACATATCCCATGGAGTATGTTTGCATTTTCCAAGAATTCTATAGTATCCAAATTTATTTTGTATTCTGAGATCTGTCCAATAACATTAATCATTGTTAACAAGTTACCAACAAAATCTTCCATTTATGGATGAAAACATGAACGGCATTTTTGGAGAAGTAAAGCATTTTTTTTTGTATTCTGTTGTGTTATCGTAGACCACTGACTTCCATGTCTAGTCAGAGGTGCAAGCTGAGATGCAATTCCAGTGGCAGTGGTGTGGGAAGACAACCTTTTTGGGATTAGTGAGGCGTGAATGTTCAGAAACAATGCAATTAGTAACCGTCTTTGAAGAGGATCGTTTGAAAGTTAAATCCCAAATATAAATTGGCTATCAAAGGTGAACATATAAGAAAAAAAAAAGAGTAAATAAAGGGAATTGTCTTTCCTATAATAAAATATGGGAAAAAGAAGACCCTTTGCTATTATTTTTTTTAGAATTGCTAGGTCCCTACCTGTAAATAGAGATGGATTCAGACAGAGTGTTATCAATCCAATTTTGAAAAGGCTTTAGCTAATAATACTTTGATATTGTTTTGACACGGAAAGCTAGAATGGGTGCTTTCTAGGTTTGGAAGTGGTTGAAATAACAACTTTCTCCTGAAGAGCAAAGTATGTCTCAGCCACTTTGGATATAAGCAATTCTGAATAGAAAATAATCTTTATTAAAACAAAAGTCAGTGGAAAATCCATCTGGGCCTGGTGCTTTTCCAGGTTTAACTTCTGTGACTGTTATATTAAGTTTTTTGCCTTCCAAGGACTTCTTTCTATAAAAAAATTAAATAATAAAATCCTAAACATCTGCACTGATTCAGCTGAGTGGGACATAAAACTTCTGAAGTCAGTCATTTATTGTCAATTGCAGTGTAATTCCTATCCAAAATAGCAATCATTTTTATTTAGTAGTTTTTTTGGATAAACACCCAAAACAGCAACTTGCTAGGCCCTACACCACACTCTCCCAAAAACTCTTTGAAGAAAACTAGGGCAAATGTTGGTCTCTGCTTTTGTATCTTACTGATTTCAGACTTGAATTAATAAGGTCCATAGTGTCTACAAGGAAAGATTGATGTATATCATAAGAAAAAGCTTTCATTTCTATCACTTTAATGTTTTACCACTCTCATGTAATAAAAAGATATATGCAAAAGGATGCCCACCAGTAAAAAAAATGTGTTGCTTGCCTACAAAATATCAAAGAAGGGCCTCTCAAAGCAGTAGTTAATAAAACCTCTGGAATTCCAGGTGTTTGCTACACATGCAGAGATTGACGGTACATTATGTTACTAAGTGGGAACAAACAGGGTATGTCTAATGGGCCAAATCTCTCTGCAGAACACGATCTTTGAAAGTAAATTGCTCTCATGAAACAGTCATCCTTGCTGTTAGTTAATGCCTGATGTACTACAAAGTAATTTGGATCACAGTAGCCAGATTACGTTGCAGGAAAGGAAGACATCCTTAGCTGTAGGGATACACATCTTCAAAAAAGAGGTAGGCTCAGACCTGCCATGGCTGACAGCCTCTTGTGTCTTGTGTGAGTTCAACATGGGAAGAGGAACTGGCTTTTCAGTTACATCACCTTCATGGGAGAAACGCCATGTGGCATCCAGATTTGAAAAAAAGGTGCAAGTAAATCAGGGCAGCCACAAATACTGGAAACAGGAGCTTACCAGATCCAGCCCCAGTGAACTCAACTTACCATCGTGAGCTGACTTCCCATCTGGAACACTTACCCTATGGATTCCGTAGGTTGTTGGGGTTTTTTTCCTCTTTTTTGTTTAAACAAGAGTCCCAGTCCGCTTGCCTGGGCATGATAAACACCTGTGCCATAGCTTCACCCTGGGTCCTTTGCAACATCTGTCTCCCTCACACCCAACTCCTGAAGCATAGGCCACTTCAGCCATCTAAACGCTGATCAATTTTTTTCTCCCACCTAATTGGATTCTTTCCATTCCAGAAGGCATACAAAATTGTTGGGATCATTGATCACTAACAAAAGCGTGGACCCCACACAGTTGCTTAGCACTGAGCTAAAAAGCCAACATAATTTAAGGCAGGTTTTTCAATTCACAAACCAAGCAGATGCCTGGAGCAGTAACATGGAAGGGACAGCATTTCCAGAGAGCTCTGACAGACGGCAGTGCTGTACCAGCTGGCTCAGCTACACCAGCGTAAGGATGGGATCAGCAAATCGTACATTGCCTAAAGCAATGGCTGGTGTAACTTCTGCTTCTGCTCTGCTCCCTGCCCTTGCCTAACAGTGGGGTTTGATGATTTCACATGTTTAAGAATTCTGATTCTTGCTTTTCCCAATTTCACAGCTACTGAGATGCTTTTCTTCTTGTAGAGTATCTGGAGTGGAGAAGAGGACTGGGAAAAACATTACTGAGATAAGAGTAGGAAAAGAAAAGTTGAACATTGCCTACTCTAGGGAACAAAAAAAGTAGACAATTGACACCTGTAATTCTTAGACTGCTGCAGATGTACAAGCAGTCACATTCAGCTTTCAGTCCCAGCATCCTGTAACATACTCAAAATTGAGCTTTCAAAGAAAAAGAAGGTAAAAATAACTCTTTACAAAAAACTATATCCAAAATCACAAGATAAAATGTAAATACTAATCCCCAAGAAAGGCAACATAATCATGACCATTGTCCCTGCTCGGTTCGTTGATGCAGCGAGTCTGGTCAGAATTAGGCTGCTCCACTAGACATGGCCAAGTGAAGGAGCAATATATGACACAGTATATAATAAATCCTTTAATGCGGAGGGCTTAGAGGAAGTATGTATTGGTTACAGGAAGTGAGAAAACTTCGGGTCCCCTTTCCACTCCAGAGATCCAGCTGGAGAACACGATCAGGTGAAAACAGTTCCCAGTAAATGTGCTCCAAGCTTACCAGCAGAATACCTGTTACACTTCTTACTACAGGACAAGAGGCAGCACCTTCGAAAACTTAGAAATCTTTCAAACAGCACTGGAAAGAAACAAGCCACTGTGGCAATATCAGAACTAGCCATTGTAGAGCTTAATCCAAACAATATTCATTCAGAACAGGAAAGAGCTAAGTTTATTAGGAGGCTGTTAGTGATTTATTAGCTTTTTTTACAGAGTCATGTAGTGGGTAAAGGCAGCTAATCTTGTTGGACTCCATTAAGGAAGTCTCTTCAGGCTTCAGACAGCCATGCATCCCCCACCTGGGCTTCACAAGCAACATGACTGGAAATTTCATGTAATGTTCAAGGCCTATTTGCATAGACATGGAAGCAGGCTTGCATTAATAAAACCTGTATTAAGGGCCTAAAAATCCTTATCACGTCATTGGACGTGCTCCCTCGACATTTTTTCTGCATCAGAAATATTTCCTGACCACCTCCTTTATTTCTGTCACATCCATGATGGTTTTAATAACAGTTTTATCACACAGCTGAAGTCAGAGTAAGACTTATTTTTTAATTGATTCTTCTTTTTTTTTTTTTGAAAGAGAAGAAAAAGTTTTAAATATATCTAATATTATCTGTCTTCCAGAGATACTACTCTTAAACCTTTAGGGTTTAAGATACAGAAAGGAAACTGGGAAGATCGTAGGCAGGATTTGCAATAGCAGAGACAGTGAAGTCTGGAATCATTTTATTGTCTATTTTAGGAGACCTAGAATGATAATCCTGTACTTCTTACAACCCAGAATTTAAATTGAAAGTGTTTTATATATCCAAAAAATTGCACCACCAAACTAGTAAGTAGAAGCAATGGAGTTGCAGGACAGGTGTGCCCAGTCCTATTGAGGTCCTTTCAGGTTTTAGGGAAAGGCATAGTTTGTCAGAGTAATGGGGTTTTCTGAGTTTGCTTTTCTTTCTCCAGCCCGGAGAAAGCTGTGTTTAAATTGTGAAAACACGCTGTGAGATTTCCAAGGGGAGGATGGCCACATGCCAACAAGTACATTTCTACCTCTGAAAGATAAAAGCAGGGCTCTTTCGTCGGCTGAGTTGCTTTAACAGGCAAGCTCACTTAAAAGCGAGAGATGATTTGTGCCGCCTGCTCACGACACCATGTCAGATACCGCTGGGGCCCCGGGTGTCCTTCTCCTTGTCCCCCTTCCCACGGGCAAGAAGGTGGCTGTGCTCCAAGGCAGTGGTGGGGCCTTGGCCAGGCTGGGGGCTGTCAGGCTGTGCCCTGCCCAGCAAGGCTGCCTCCGACACCGACCCTCAGCTTCCTGCCTGTATCCCCCCTGCTCCAGAAAGATGTTTCCTTGGCTTGCTTTTTTGAAATATTATTAACAACCTAAGACAGAAAGCAGAGATGGAGGTTCTGGACAGTTTTCATTGCTGACATTGATCCAGGTCTGAACATTTATGGGAATCCAGCAACAGATACTCATAATTTATTGGAAAACGGCTCTTCAACAGTGTAAAAAAAACCATTGACCTTTCCTAATAACAAAAAAACTGATAAAATGGTTATCAATTAGATGCTGGTAAAAAACATTTACAGAAAGTTATGGTGCAGTGGTTTGTCTTTTTTAAAATTAGATCAATTTTCTATTTGTGGCTTTTAATCAGATCCCACTTAACCTGCCTTTTATTCCACCAACTTTTCAGTGAAATCCAGACATCCTGACAGTATTTGGGATCAAGCAATGGATAAGCAGCCTCACAGGAACTCAATTCCCCTTAAAATCTGGATGAACGAAAAAATAAGTTTGGCAGCATTCAAGCAATACATTCATGAAGTCCTTTGAAATGGGAATTCCAGTATAATTCAGCATGATTATAAATGCTTTAAAACGTGTAAGCCTAAATGGCAAAGGGAATTGTATACTGTAGTTAGTGATAAATGTTCCATGCAATATACTGGTTTTAGCTGCCCCACTTACCCAATGCTCAGTGGAATTAAGTAGTTAAATTTACGTGCATAGTACTGAAACTGCAATGCTGAGTGTCAACTTTGGACCTGTTTTTCTCCTAAAGCATAATAAAAATACCAGTGGAAAAACTGTCCCAAACCTCAGTCTGGTAAAAGGACTGCAAGTCAAGCAGAAAATGTAAAACATCTCTGGTTTTCCTGACCAACCTGTCACAGCCCAATCTGTTGTGACAGTGTGGGAAGCACAGCCTGAAAGCACGTTGGGGAAGGGTTCACGGCTTAGGCTTCTCTCTTTTTGACAGAGGTGAAAGTCTAAGTACAGCATGCCTGCCTGCCTGTGCTAACAAGGTGGCTTTTTTGCAAGCCATCAAAGACGGAGGTGGGACACAGAGGGCTTTCTGTCTCCTGGGAGGTCCTAAGTTGGCCACTGTCCTTCTTTCTGATCTGGAAGTTCTCTTAATTTCCCATTAAAGCTCTGGATGTTCTTGTTTGTCCTTAGTGTGAAAGCACAGTATTAACCATAGAGTACAGCTCTCCCTCAGTTCTCAATTTACTGTTTCTGAGGCCACAGCATAACTACTTATGACTACTGGTGGCAAGGAGAAAGTAAAGGAGGTTGTATAACTGTCCATTTCTATGCATATATCTGAGCAGCTAGGTCCTTGCAGGACAGCAGTAGCTGACCTCCCCCCAGTCAAAGCACAGGAATTTACTGTGTGACCTGAGGGAGGTCACACCAGAGGGAGCCAGTCTGTAGGTGACACATGGGTCCTTTCTGCAAAGGCCACCACAGCAAAGCTTATCAGAGGGAACCCAAAATCCCCACTTTGAAACAGAAAGACTCACTAATTTCTGACATAAAGGAAGGAAAGAGCTACACCTGTGTGGGTAAGGGTGGAGGGGCCATCTCAGGTGTTAGCAATCTCTTGTAATGAGACAGGCTGAGGACACCTTTTATTTGCACACTGCTGATTTGTGCTCTCTTTCTTCAGAAAGGTGCTGTCTTATGGAGGAGTTACATGTAAAGCTGGGAACAGTCCTTTGTGGTGCTATATCCCCCTGGGAGAGATTCTAAGGGTGAGTCACTGTTTATGGAATTACTCTGCTTTTTCTGTGATGCATATTAAATCAAGACAGTATGTCATTCTTGAGTCAGGGACTTGAGGAGATGAAAGATGGGAGAGTGCAAAGATGAAGTGAGTTGTTCTGGCTATTTTGGGGTTTCTGGAACATGAGAGGTTAAGGAGAAGGTAAAGTTATTGGTTATATACAGTGGGTGTATATTCTGCAGCAGTCCAAATTTACTAATTTTTCTGCCTCTCTCTTTTGAATAAATGAATTTTCTGACTGTACCTGAAAAAGATCTAGGAGCTCTCTGTAAAACATAACTAAATAAATGCATGCATTGTGTATCTTAAAATACATCTTGAGTGCTAATAACTGCAGCTCTATCCAGGGCAAATAGTCCATTATTATTACAGACCTCTTTATCTGGTGCTACCAATTCACCTGAATTTACTCCTGTAGCTCAGAAATTTGCTTGAGCTTCAAGTTAATGCTTAACAAATCTAGTTCAATGCAAACAGACCTCAGTTTTCTTGGGAACAGCATTGTAAAAAATGATGATAGTGTACTGATTACCGTAAGACTTCCTTTAAAATAGGGGGAAAGGGAGATATTTCTGTTGCTTAACTGAAACTTGCTGTAATAGAGCCTCATGAGTGTGTTTGTGTGGGTGGGCCCTTGGGATACCTCTAGCCTCTGGCAAGGAGCCTGAGAGATACCAACACATCAAAATGGAGAACATGTTTTCTTTTCCCTACTGACTCCCTTTCTTCAGTTTTCTCTAGAAACAGTGACTTCTTAGTTCTGCTATTTGATGTATTCTGCTCTTTGCTATTACTTCTTCAGCTGGGTCATAGGGATCTCCTTTTTTATTTTCTTTTTTGAAAAAAAAAAGTCTCATAGCATTTCCAAATTATTAACAAATCTTTTTGTTCTTGCTTGACTACAGTAGTCCAAGGCTGCCTTTATTTTGTATCCTTAGTTCATATATGTGATGCATAGTGTTTAACTTGTGTATTCCTTCTTGGCCTGAAACTGAAGTTTATGTTGAAATGCTTTCAAAGAACAAAACACTGTTTTTCTGTTTGATAAGCTAAATGAGAACTTGAATCAAAATGTGTATCAAGGAATTTTTGTGGAAGCACATTAAATTCCTTTTCTGCTGTCTCAGGAGATAAACAGGTTCGAGCACAATTTGAAATATAAGAAGTGTTAGTATTTGAACAAGGTTTTTTTCCCCAGATTTGGAGTAGAAGTTGAAATATTCAATTCCCTTAAATGATTCCCTAAAATTTAAAATTGAGGATAACATATTTTGGATTTTGAATCCTTGACTGAAACAGAAATACTTTGTTTCAATTTTTATGTTCTTTATTTCCAGCCTAAAAAAGTCTATGTCTGTGTTAAGTCTTTCAAAATGAAGTTTATTGCAACGGTTTGAATTCTTGAATTTAAATGTGAGATTTCTGGTGATTTGCAGCCAGACTGAAAAGAGAGGGCATTCAGAATAAAATATTAAATGTTTTATGCTGTCAGAGGTGAAATGCTTAAAAGTTTAGATAGCACAACAACTCATGTGACAATGTGTAGTGAATGTGCCATAATCAACAGGAAAGACTAAACTTTTCTTTTTTATTAAAAAAAGGGGGTAGATATAACTGTAGCAATACTGGGAGGAAGAACAGAGCAAGCTGTCATGTATATGAGCAAAGTGATGGATTCTGAGAGGCATCAGGAGCGCAAAGCACCTCCTGAAAGGCAAGTTTTCTCTCATTCCTTCTTACTGCCTCTATGTTTTTTTCTCTTGCCAAATTTCCACAGGGATGTTTCAGAGTAGCTGTGCATACTTGAAAAGATTAGAAAAAGTGAGGCAAATGCTGCGCTGACACGCACCTTCACTGACATCAAAGGGATGACATACCTCGTGATTCTCCTGCTCCAAGATATTTTTTTTAAAAAAGCACAAACTGAGAAAATATGTCCACTGCTTAAAGGGAAGTGTTACTATTGATACCAGAGGGAGAAGGCAGACATTAGCCAAAGAAAAAAAATAATGATTAATTTAAACAGTAGCTATGATCTCCTTTGCTCTAATCTCTGATGCTGCTTCTGACCTGTCAGAGCAAGTCTTGACCTCAGTCTCCCAGCCGCATCCCTTGCTGAAGGCAAATCTTATCTTGGGCCGCATTTATACAGCAAAGCTTTAGCAAATCCTTTAGTTCCACTGCAGTCACTCACCTAGTTAAAGCTAGTTGTCCTGGTGCAGTGGGGTCACAGGAATTACGGATTTCCAACGGGAAGGGCAGCCCCTTCTTCAAACTGAAAATGTTTCAGTGAACAAACTTGTTTTGCATTTGACATTATTTCTCAGTACTAGGAATGTGGGTGGTACTATAACAGCAACAGTCTTGAGAAAAGTAAATATGTATGTCAAAAACCCTATGCCATCAGGTTCCTCTTCCCTCACCCCCTAATAATAATCATTGATTATTCTCAGTAAGGAGAAAAAGTGCTGAGGTTGAGTTCAGAGGAGACCCCATATTTTGGATATCTACCTAACTGTTCTAGCAACAATTCCAGTTTGACCATACCCAGAATACTCTTCTGAAGCAAGATTATGGGTTTTTTTTAGGTTTTACCTTAATAGAAATTCTTGGTGGCAAGTATACCTGCATACTATTTTAGGTAATGCTATTAGATGTAGCAGTGACAAGTTTGCAAGCATGTAATATCCTAAGGCAAATAGATTTGTATGTTCTTTTTCAGACTGGATGATTACGTGGCACTCTCTAAAGACATTTTAGATCAGTAAGGATGTCTCCTCAGGGAATCATAGTGATAACTACTTTTGACAAGTAGTAATAACAGAAGTTTAGTCCAACCATGAAATGAAAGACTCATGCTGAAGCCAGGATTACTGGCAATGGACTGCAGGGGCACTGTAATTGCACATCACTTGCTTTAGTGATGGAACGACTGCCTTCACTCCATCTATACTTGCGAATTCAGGATTGCCTGTTTCATACTATCAAGCAAAAAGCATAATATTGATTTGAAGGGATTAATGTAAGAAGCATTGTTTTAACTTACTAGTAGGTAAGATCAATTCCTTCCGCAGAAAGCCACTGTATCTTATGTTACAGTTCTAAATACAGGGAAAATTCCCAAATTCTGTGTGACTTTATTGATTTACATCACTCAGCTAATTAGAAACAACTTACTGATCCTTTCAGTAGCTCAGTTAGGTGGCAAGATCCCCCAGGTAGGTGTATCATGATACTTCTGAATGAACGTTTGCAATGATCATGAGTCTTCCTTAGCTCTTCATTGTTGTTACTTTACTGAACCATCATAGGCTATCGTTATTACCTATTGACACAGAGCTACAGAATGGTTGATAAATCTATATTCAAGTTGTGTTTAAAATCAATATTATAGCAGTTACCATGCCAAATCAATATTTACCAAGTTGCTAGCTCCCAGTGCCTGATGCACTGTAATTATTCCTCTTCTCACATAGAACATGGGGACCTAATCCAACATTTACTGAAGTTGAGAGGCTCTCATTGATCTCAGGCTTTGGATCAACCCATTCTAACTTTTATTTACTCATATTTGTCACAGGATTGTACAAAAAAACTGCATACAACAGAAGACCGGTTTATTTGGTCTCTACATCTTAGTGTTATGCGTGTACTATGAACTTCTGCTATTATTAAAATGGGGATGAAGATGCTATCTTGCCGCTGTTAGATTTTTGGACTATTTTGGTATTGTTACACGGACATTGCCTGCTTAATACAGATAAAAAACACTTGCTTTGAAAATAATCCATAAGTTTTGATGATAGAGCAATTCAGGAACAACACATTTGAGACAGATCAAGTAAGACTAATTGTCAAAATAGACTTGTCTAATCATCTATGCTTCCATGTTTTAATTGAGCAGTGGGATATTTCTTTCAAAAAAGTATGTTAATTGGGGTCTGCTCATGGGGTAGAGTGACTAATTGAACTGGCATGAGCCTGATAGCAGGTTTTTTCATTAAAATGTTAACTTTTAAAATCAGTGTTACACTGCAAATATTGTCTTTCAATTGGACTAGTCTATCTGGCACATGCCAGCTCAATTAGTAGCTTGCTTTCATGAGCAGACCCCAATTAACACACACTCTTCTTAAAGAAGTATTCCACAATTTAAATTAGCACATTTACATTAGAAGTAATTATACTGGTTTTGGTTGTTAGTTTTTCCTAATTTTTCTGATGATTAAATATGCTTTAATGGAAAATGACATTTGTTGATTAATTACTCAAGTCGTATTGGATGTTTGTAGAAATTATTCAAATGTGGAAGAGAGACCAACTAAGCTAGGACCATAGGTATATAAGGTGGAGTTGCTGTCATCGTCTATACAAAACTTCCACACACACTATGCCACTATCTGGTCACCTCTACAATGAATTAAACTTAATTTTTTTATGAATTGTTTCTGTATATTTGGCCTGACTATGTATGACCTTTGAAGCAGAACCATATGAGTTAGCAATTAATTAGGGTACTTAACCTGTAAGACAGGTGAGCCTGTTATCTTCCATGAGTGGAAAATATGTGAAAAGGCATCCTTGGCATAATACAGATATGATGAAAGGCTAATCCAGAATTTCAGAGAAAGAACAGGAAAGTGATGACCTGAAACTAATAAAAACATCTAAGCTCAGCCCTTCTGGTCATGAAGGAGAGTACTTGGGTGACCGTTCAGGGGACTATAGAAATGGCCTTCAAGCTTCCTAGGCATATATTTAAGAAATATATGAACAATCTGTAGTGTGGACCCTGTACTGTTGTTGACTTCACATGTGACATGAAGTAAGCCATGCTTAAAATTATGCTATATGTGAACAATGTTGCTGCTGTATAACAAGAATAAAGAAATTCTTTAGAATTTTCTTTAGAATAAAGAAAAAAAAAAAGGTTTCAGGTGAAAATAGCTGCCACCATAATCCATATGAACTATATGAAAGATATTTTACAGTTTGCATTTAAATTTGGAAGGGATCATTAAATTTAATCGAGTACCTGTATGATGAGAGTCATTAAATCTTCTTACATCTCTGTAACTTGTCTTTAAGGCATAACTTGTAGTTAGCCAAAGCATTCCTTCCTGAAAGGCATCCAGTCTTCGAGAGCTAGAATCTACCGTTTTGGTTAAGAGCGTGTTGCAATGATTAATTGCTGTCATTGTTACAAAACTGTTTAATTATCCACCTGGACTTTGTATGACTTCAGTTTTTGGCTTCTGAATCTTGCTCTTTTTTGAGGGGAGGGAGCTTTCTTTTTTTGCTCCCTCCCCAACTAAAAAACAAAAGCCCCCAAATCACAATAAACCAACCTAGCAAACAGAAAAACCCCAACCTAACCTACCCCACCTCCCTGAAAAAAACCAAAACAAGTCAACTTTGCTTTGCCTTATTGTTATTTTTCCCTTTTGAAGAGGTGATACACTCTCAGTGTTCTTTTAAAACTGTAGTCAGCATCTTGGTGTCCCTCTGCTCAGCTAACACATGTCTCCAGTATACAGAAGATAAACATTGTCATTGTGAGACCTTCTTCTGTTATACCTCTACATCTTCAACCACTGGGGTGTTCTTACTTGAAGTGCACATATGCAGTGTAGTCATGGTCCTGTACAAGTCAATCCTCTTCTAAAAATATTGCTCTCCAGACTGCCCAAAATCTGATATTTTGGGTCCTTTTTATTTAAAAAAAAAAAAAAAACAAACAAAAAAAACAAACCACAAAACCAAAAAAACAACAAACTGCCTTGTTGTCATATTGTTACTACCTATGCTATTATAATTGGCTTACATAAACTATAAGATCTGCCATAAATCAATTGTAAGAAGATAGGAGATGTCTGGTGGGAGCAAATCCATCAGGTTGTGGTTAAAATTGGTTTTGTTTTTCTTAACTCTCCTGTATGTAATGGATGTGAAAAACAAGAGAATGCTTTTTCCAAGTGAAGTGTCTATTAGGAACAGGCATCTCTGCCATGTAGTACAGCATCTGACAGGAAGTTTGGCTTCAGAAATAATGCAATCCTCTGTAGGCTTGTCCAGCAAAAATATTATCCAAGGTCACTGTGCTTCTACCTGTATGGCAATGCATGTAGACCAGGAGCTGCTTGGAGCGGAGCCTTCAGAGGAAAGCTGTAGGGTCACAGGAGGTCTATAGTCCTTGGAGAAAAAACAAACAAACAAAACAAAAAAAACCCCACAGGATAATATCTTGCTCTAAAGAAAAAAAAATAGTCTAGCACAGGGTTAATTAAACAGCAGTGGGGAAATTAAAAGCCAAACAAACAAAAAGTCCCTTCCAAAAGAACTAACAAGCTGCTTCTGGAAATAAACAGAAATAGCTCTATGCCATACAGGGTAAATCATGAAACTATTCAAAGGGATATGGAATATGGTATGCAGTTTTATGTCTCCATCTGCATCCAGATGTGGTGTTAACTAATGGCATACAGATGCTGGAGAACCAAATGGAGGGCTTCCAGAGCCTCAGGCACCTATCTGAGTCAAATTATTATCCATTAGATGGTGGTAGTGATACCATTAATACAGTACCAAAATTGTGTTAAGTGCTTTATAGACAAGGAATAAAACATGCTCAAAGGTCCTGTGGGGTTCAGCTCAGGTGGACTTTTAAAACAGTTTCATGTCTTTTTTTTCTTTTTTTTTTTGGTGAAGGGGAGAAGCAGAAATTCAGCATGGTAGTAAGGTCTATATTGAAGAAGAGTGCTTTTTCTTGAGAAAGTATCTAGGCATTTCTTTAACTGTGCGCTCACCTGCTGTTCAGGAGAGACTTGCTTCTGTGTTTACTCAGCTAGCAGCTGAATGTGCTTGGTGGGGTATAGTGTTAGATATCTCATTTTTGTGCTGTTGTGGGTTTGAAAGGAGTACACACAGAAAAAAGAGGGAAAATGATAGTTAAAGACAGTGATACTGAAGGAAGTGGTTGTGCATGTTGTAATGGAAGGTTACTGCTCTCAGCAAAGTGAGAAGTGTGTCTCTGCGGGGGGGAAGCAGTGCTGACCCACAGAGCTCCAGGGACCTGGGATACAGTGAGAGAAGTTTTGTGCAACGTTACCCAAGTTTCTTAAATTTACCAGTTTCCTTTTTTACATGTGCTTTGTGCCACCTATTAACAGTAGAAATAATACTGCACTTTGACAAATGACAAAATTAGAATCTACACCCTTCCTTCTGTTTCTCCAGAAACAATTTATTTTTGCAAGTGTAAACATTATCCTGTGTTTTAAGATGGAGCTTATTATTCTACTGGAAAACAAATATGCTGTCAATGGAAGATCACCCTAAGCAAGAAAGATTAAATCCAGTTGGAAATATGAGAAGTTTACATATGATTATGTGTATTGGCAAGAAGCTGTATTGTTATATCACTGCAGGTGAATTTGTGGCTGAAAACAGCCCAGAAACAATCTACTACTCCATAGTAGGCTTTAGCAAGGACACAGCTTAGATGACTGATGAGGTGTCTTCCCGTCTGTGTAACCTGTGATTCTATAAAAATAATTCCTTTGTTCAATTAGATGATAAATTAAGAAAAGAAATGGATGCCAATACCATATTTTAAGGACCGTAAGCAGAGAAAAGGTAGAATAGTTGTGACATTAATGAAGATCTTAATAATGTTTTGCTCTGGTATTACATATTTTCATCTCTATCTCAGTTTAATTAGTTGGTTGAGATTCACTTCATATCAGAATCATTGAAAAGTTGTAGTGGTGGAGGGAGGAAGTAAAACTAAAAAATGGAAGTTTGGAGCTTTTAAAGACTTTCTGTTGAGAACAAGGACTACTACAACATAGCTTTTTCTAACTATGTATAAAAAAAAAGTCTACTGCTGTTAGGGCATACCCAAAACTACATGAAAGCCAAAGGTGGGGAGAAATTCTTACAAAAAGACAGAAGAAAAAATTTGTCACTGATTAATAGATAGTGTTAGTATCTTTGGTAATCTTAAGGTACCCAGAGAGCAGCAAAAAGATGAAATATGTAACCACAGTCCTCAGAGACGAGACCTAATAACCCCCTGTGATCTTGTTCAAAAGACATTTCCATATGTTTGCTTTCCAGTTTAAGTTGCATTTCCTCACAGAACATGACTATAATCCCCCAAAGTCACAACGGTGTAAGAAATCTACCCTGAGTAGGGAGCAATATTTTGTTCTAATAATGTCAACAGCTGTCTTCTAACATTTAACCATAGAATAAAGGTGGGGAGAAAGAGCCACACACATACAGAAAAGAAATGCAGTGTGACCATTGGGCAATCCATTAGATAGCCTTAACGCTCACAGCTGGAAATTTTTTTGAGATGGCATTTGATACCATCATTGTTAGCCTTCATATAATGCAATATTTATTACAGTAAGGGAAGAAGGGAGTATTTTTAGCTGCATCTTGAGTAACTTATCTCCATGGCAACCCCTTACTTGCCTGCACTGTTGCTGCTATATAGAATGTTGTCACATTAATAATAAATGGAACACATCTAACACATTTGGCTGCCGATTGGCTTCCAGCCACATATTTCTCTTGTTCTAGTTGAAGGGTTTTCGAAGCTTAGGGTCCATAAGCAAATTTCATTCATTTTGTTTCTTAGAGAAAATTGCCTTGGATTATATTAGGGCACTCAGGAGGTTTCATCAATGTATGCATTGTGTTTGCTGGGTTGGATTTTTTGTTTGCTTTTGTTTCTAGTTCCACTTTAAAATGCCAAGGAAATCCGTGAACAAATACAATTAGAGAAGCTAGAAACCCAGCAGCTGTGGAGTAATTTTATTTGACTTACATTTGTATGGTTAAGAAAATGGCTTTTTTAAAAATTGCTTATGAGGAACCCCTCTGACATGTTTTTGAAGAACAATACTTCCATTAATGGAAACATAAAGCAAGCAGGTCTCCAAGTGACATCCTAGACTTGCTGATCATTTCCACATGCATATGAAAAAAGCAGCTGCAAGCAGTCAGCCCTCATTTTTTGGTCTAAATATATGGTTTTCAAATTTGGCAAATGTTTTTTCTAAAGGTGAAAAAAAAATAGCCAAAAGCACATTAGATTTGAGCTTAAATTGGTCACATTTTTTTCTATCAATTCTAACACTGGTGAATAATATGGTGCAACTGACTTTTAAGTTTGTATATTAAGGCTTAAAATACTGCACGCTTGGCATGAGAAACCAGTTGGTAGAGCCTGTTTAAATGGCATTACACAAGTACTTACACAAATATTAAGTATCCATGCCTGGATGACTTATTCTCTATTTCTTTTGTCTGTTTTCTCTCTTCACAACCTTTTACTTATTTCCAAATCTGCAACAAAGAGTAGAAAAAAAAAATTAAACTGTGTTCATATTTTATTGCATGACTGTTTGATCTTTCTGCGGTCTACCATGAGTTTATTTAACATCTCAAATGAAGCATGTGAGCATATGAAACATCTTTATGAAACACCTATTACGTTTTAGTTTATATAATAATGATATGTTGCCAGTGATAACTAACTGGTCTAGCATCATATACTTACTGCTGTAACTTTCATCTATCCTTCCTTTCAACTCCAAGAGTTAAGGAAAAAAAAAACAGTTCTATCACTTGCTTGTTCAGCTTTCTGAAACAAATATTCTGCTGTAAGCTCATAAAATAAAATAATTTTTAAACTTTTTTTTTTAAATGTTATTAGGTTCTTGTATGGGAGTTGCAATCACAATCATGATGTTGCTACCTCCATAATTTATAAATAGGGGAAGATAACAATCCATGTGAGCTCTCAAGCACTACCTGTGAACCCAGTTTCTAAAAGCCCCATCCAAAATATTTAGTAGTAATGTCTAGGGGCATAGTTACTGACCTCTGAGCTTTGAGGAGAGCTTTGAACTCCATGTCAGCAGTTGAGCTGGTGGCTTCTTGGCAGTGCTGCCTGCCAAGGTGAGAGAAATGGGCTATGTGTATGCAGGACCCATCTCAATCATATGTAGGACCTATTTGATAAAGTCGTGGTTTAATCCAGTCAGCATCTATGCAGAGTCTTGCTCTCCTCCCTTTTCCTCTGCCCAGAAGGGTAGGGAGAAGAGGGAGAAAAGGAGGAGGAAGGGGGAAAAATGCACCTTGTGGGTTGAGATAAGGACAGTTTAAATAGAACAATAATAGCGAATAACAACAATAATAATAAAAGAATATGCAAGATACAAGACCTCACTGGTCAGTGAATTGGTTGCCCAGTCTGACCTGAGTGCAGATCACGGATTCCCCACCCCAGGCCAACCCCCATTTCTATACTGAGCATGATATCTATGGTACAGAATATTCTGGTGGCCATTCTGTTGTTCTGTTCTGAAAAAAAGTCCTTGACTAGTATAAACATCACTTAGAAACAACTAAAAAAATGTGCATTATTGACATTCCTTTCATACCAAATCTGAAAACACAACAACAACTAGAAAGGAAATGAAGTATCAGCTGAAGCCAGGACAAATGTAAAACCCTATTCCTAGGATTTCACACATTCATCCCTATTTATATTGAACTGGAGTTCACTTGACATCTGCTGAAAAGCCAAGAGATGAATGAACATGGGAAAAGATGATTTTCTTCCTGCTGTAGCAGGTCACTTTACAGGATAAGTGTACTTCTGGACTTTAAATGAGAGACTTTGGTCCAGGCACTGTAGTGGATGAGAGAGACAGACAAAAATCTTGCAGGATGTTCATCTCTCCCAAGCAGCTGGAATCTAGATGTCTGAGTTGCTACATTTAGCAGAGCAGAAAGGTGTGTTATTAATTAGGGAAATTTTGTAAAGTGCTATGAAACTTACATATATAATTGCTATTAAGGTGATTACACTTTAATTCAATGTTCCTCTCTGCTTGAGACAAATCTGCAGTCAAAAAGAAAAATTTCTATAATTAATCTGTAAGGGATAGATTTCAAAGTGAACTGTGATTCTTTCATCTGGGACTTAATCAATAAAATAAAAAAGAAGATGGCAACTGCTGTATTTAAGGTTTGTGTTTGTGATACTTAATAGAAAGTACAGGAATTTTAAGGAAAACAGTTTTTGCTGAGGCCTTATCTTGTAAGAGTTTTGCACCTGACTTCAGTGAAGTGGGAAGCTGGTTCTTGGAAAACCAGGTGGTCTGACCTCAGTGTGCAATTCTTGGTGCAGGCTGGTTTTCCATCTTACTTCTACTGCTCTCCCTCAGCTTGTATGGACACACATTCTTTATACTTGGTTTGAAACTGGTTACAGTGACTAGCTGCATTGTGGAGTTCACTGACAACCTGAATGAGGAGCAAAAAATACATGTATCTTATTTTGACAATTTTATGAAATATTTGATATTCATCTCTACCCTTTCTGATAATTCTAGTTGTTTGAAGAACTTGTAGTGTAGCTGTTCCTTTCATCTAAGATGCTATGTATTTCCCTGATTTTACTTGCTGCTGCTTTGCTTTTGTGTATTTTCTTCTCCAAAATGTTACTTAACTAAAAATGCTGACTTAAAGTCAGAACCCCAACATAAGCACAGGAGCTATAAAACAGATCGCAGTGTCCTTTGTGTGAAGCAAGTCTTCTGCTGTCTATGTAATACTGCAGGTTTGGAGAAATAATATCACAGATTATTGCTATGATACTGGCTTTCCCATTCTTTCTTAGCTGTGGGAACATGGTACTATAGAGAAAGGTAAGCCCTGAAGACCAGCACCCTGAAGACCAGCCTTTCCAGGTTTTGATTCTCTTACTTGTTCAGGTCTTATTTGAGAGCAAGATCTGAACGAGCAGCATCTTTTTTTTTAACACTGTTTCACTAAATATGTTTTTCCACTGGCTCAAGGGCACAATTCTCACTCTTTAAATTTTATTTTTGGAATTACTTTTAATCAGAAATCTAATGAGCTACTTTAGATTCAGAAGGAAAAGACAGCTCTGCCTCAAAAATGGTCGTTAATTTGAAAGCTTGGGGAGGGCTCCAGGCTTGCCTTTGCATGATCTCCTGTTTTCCTGTGGTGTCTTCCAGCACAAACTTAATCCCTGTAAAAACAGACGGTAAAAGCTGAACTGGTACAAGAGACACATGGATTCTTTGTGATGAGATAAGCATCCTTGAGCTTTTCACAATTGTATTTGGTTTTCACCTGCTCATTTACTGTACACCTGTCCCAGGCTGGCACTGCTCTTGGCTTTGGTATGGATGAGTCTCAAAGCCAGATTTGTTCTTGCAATTATTTCACTGGCACATAATAAAAACTGTTTTCTGTACTCAGCAGAATGAGACTAAACAAGAGTCCAGGTGTGCTGTGTTTGTCAGCCTTTCTACAGTGTAATACTAATCTTTGCTCTAAATAAGTAGCTTTAACGGACTGTAATAATAAACCCTTGGCTAGCATGCCCCAGGTAAAAATCAGAAGATGCTCCAGTCTTCTGAACACAGATTTTTATAGTGGATCTAGATGAAGTTTGTGGCACAGGTGTTGATGTAATTAGAATAATGATACATGAGGGCTACACACATGGTTCAGCCATCCTTCAGACAAATGCTTCCACTGGAGTGGCATAGCAGCTTGTCATTTATAGGTGGGGGTCCAGTCAGACACATGTGGGAGATCAGGTTCAAGTGTTTGAGGGGAAAAGACACACCAACAAAACCCCAACACAGAAGCCCAACAAAACAAACAAAAAAACCCCCTCCCCTAAGAACTAATCACAGAAACAAACCCCTTGCCCCCACACCCACAAAAACATCATACTTCAAGCTTTTTAGTTGCTGATACAACAAGGGTTAGGGTTTTTTCCTATATTGTGTGTGTATGTTTGCACTAAGCTGATCATTCTAATATTTTAATCTTGCTCCCTTTCTGTGTACACATATTTATGTATATTACAGTTCATAAAGATATTTTAGAGTAATTATGAGTTGATTTATGGTCAATTCATGTTTTAATGAAGAGTTGCATATAAATATCCATATAAGTGTGGATTTTTAATATTTTATTAACTTCTAGTATGTACTGATACATCTAGATATTTTAAAATTAGAATGGCTGATACATGCACAACAACTTTAAACACAAATGTGTGACATACACAAATGTGTACCCTGGACAGATGAAAACAGGTGCATCTGGAATGTCTTAACACTGAGTTGTCATGTCCTAGTGAAAGTATAATTCTGCACTGTCAAAGCCACTTGTTTAGGATATGAGCTAGAAAAGCACTTAGCTACGTGATTAACTGCAAGGATGTGGGACTTTTGTGGGAATATTACTAATATGATACTTTTGCATTTTTTCTGTGATTATCATATTCTGTTTGATTGGGCTTTGAGATCCAATGTAAGTCAAGGATAGTTGCACAGACACTGAAGGAGTGAATTGGTGTTTTCCTGCGGCAGTTTAGCTAGACAGCGTGACAAAACTGTGGTGTAAGTCAGGCTCCAATCTTAATTCATTGAAAATGTTCATTTCCTTAGTTGCTAGTTCTCTGATTTTCTTTGTTGTTTGACAGTAGAATATATAGAGACAGTAATGTCTTGAGGAGGAGTATTTAACTACTGTGCAGAAACCAAAAGTTTAATGAGTGTATACTTATCTGAGTGAATGCTGGTTCATTTGAACATGTGCTATATGTAACCAATGAACTTCTCTGTAATTATCCTTTTCTGTGTCGTGAACTGTGTGAGGAAGACCAAGCACAAGCTCAGATTTGTACTGCTTGCTTTCCAGAAGACTTAGCTAACTGAAGCTGCTGCTTCACACTTTGATATGACTTAGCAAGCGCTAGGAGATATCTGGATTTTTTATTAGTTTGATTCACAAGAGCCTTTCAAAGAGATTCTTTGTGTGTACTTATTTCCTCAACTTGAGCTTGAAATAAGTATTTAACTTCTCCATTTTATCTAGTACTTCCTGTATGTTTGCTTCAAATTGTTCTAGCTCCTCTGACATACTCACTGCAAAGAATGCATTGCAGATGGGAATGTCCCTGGTGTCATCAGCTTCTATAAGCAATAAGTGGTGGAGAAGCACATCAAAGGAACATCATCTCTTTCCTCGTAGAAACATATTTCATGATGTAAGAGTCTTCCTGTGGGGCAGCGAGTGTGTGCATTCACTCACTCTTGTGAGGCGCCTTGTTCTTAGTTCAGTGGTTTAATATTTAGACATCATCAAAAGCTTGGTGAAGTCAGTTCATCCTGTAGGCATATCTGCTGTTTCAAATTTAACTTTCCCTCCTCAGATCCCCGTATCAGTCAACATCTGGATTCTTGGAGTGCCTACAACATGGTGCTTGCTAAAATGGGTGCTCCCACCAGCTCGAGTTGGGAACCCCAGGGCTGTTAAGGCACTAGTTACTATTGCGGAGGCAGTTCTCAAGCATGCTCCTAGGACCTGCCTCTGCTTTTCAGGTCTCTTTTTCTTTTAATCTCACTCTCTTTCCCCCTACCCCAGTAGATAACCAATTCCTAATTTACCACAGTATGTCTTATGGAAAACTTGGTATTGGTCAAATTGACAAATTATTAATTATTCAAGTTTCCTTATAAGTACTACAAATCCTCAATATATGGATATGTTTGTCCAGTAGAGACACTGAGAAAAGTAGTCATGTAGCTGGCCTTTCCTAAACTTAACTTTACCTGGTGACTATCAGTGAGGTCTGTATTAGCTCTCCCACCCTTCACAATAACACTGAATAAATCTGTTCCATGGTAGTCTTTATTAACTTTCCACTGTGAATGGTTCTATATGGCATGACTGTCTTCAATATTGCAGTACACAAATTGTGTCATTGAAGATGCAGCAGTACAGCAGCAATTAAAAGAACGAACATGGAATAATTGGGCAACTTCTGTTCTTAAAAGGCTACAAAGGAAGCAACTATGACATATAATCAGAGAACCTGTAAGGATAAACATTTGTAGCCTATTTCCATGGTTACAGCTTTATCACATAGATGCTAGAAAAGTAAATCCCTACCTAAACACAGCATGCAGGAAGAGGCATTTATCTCCAGCTTTTTCTTAGATCTTGCATTGTACAGCTTCGTTATGATTGCTGTTCTAGTGAATTCCACCATACATACTTTCTATGAATAGGAGTTTTCTCTTTGTCTGAATCTAGTGGTCTCAACAGAAGATTAAGTTCTAACAGTCTCACGTGTAATACACTTGGCTGCATACACGCTCTTAGCACCATTCTTGTTCCTTATGTTACATCCCGTTTTCATGTTGCAACCCTCAGATTGCTGAGGCTGGCTGCGGATTTCTCCAACATACTTGACGAAGTGTCAAAGGGAAATACAGCTGTGGCTCATTGGTCAAGTACTCAAAGATAGACCTTTGGCTGTTTTTCAGATGACACTGTATAATTACAACCACATCAGTAAAAGGAGGTCAGATCTGTCTTTCAGCCATGCTTTATTATGATGGAAAGACTTTGGAATATCATTCATGTGGATGCAATACCCAGTTACTGGTTGTTGATCTGGCATTGTTCCATATTAAATCACAACCCATTTCTTTGTATCATGATCTATGTCAACAGTGGCATTTGTATCTCTGTTAACATTTCTTTCATTCTTAGAAAGTTGAACAGGAGGAAAAAAAATATATTCTCTCATTTCTAAATGCATCTATCAAGCATGTTCTCATTTTTTTGCCACTCCCAAAGATACAGGAGGTACATGTGTGGTCATCAGTACTTGATGTACAAAATAGCATGCCCTTTCTTGGGGTAGGCATGGTGACAAACAATAGAGAGTACAAATTTCATCCCCATTTCATTTGAGATATATTGCAACTGACATCTTATGGCCAAAGTTTTCAAAAATATTTGTTTTTAGAGGATGTCACTTGACAAAGCTTATGAACGGATCATCTCAGCAAGTCAGACCAAGTTTCCTAAAAAGCTTGACTTTTTTTGGTTGCACTTGGAATGTCACATACTTCAGAATGTTGGTATTCTCTATATTTTCAGGTGAATGTATTGTTAGCATAGTTACAACACTCCACTTTTCTTGAAGTATAAATTTGCATAAACTTTCCAGAAAATTCAGTGCTGAGAACTCCAAATGGTTAGCAGTATTTGATTTCTTATGTGGGCTGTTTTATCATATTATTCTGGAAGTAGTTCCATGGGTGGTGTGGTAGGAGGATGTTTGGAAAGAAAAAGAGCTGAGAGTTTTCACTAATCTATTTATAGTATTCATTAATTGATTTTATTCTTGTGGTTACCCTCCCATTAAAATCCATTTGAAGCTAGAGTGCTCTTGTCTATTAAGCTACTCACCAAGGGTTTTAAATTACTTTGATAGTTTAAGAAAAAAATTACACTTATTTTTTTAGTGTCTTATTGTTATGAAATTTAGCATTCAATTTTTCTTCAGTCTGTAATATTTTTTTCTAGATTTTCAGAGATTCTGAACTAATTCTGAATAGGAAAAAAAGAGGTCAAAATCAAAATTAGTTCTTTTTATCAATCTCAAGCAGTTTTTGGCACGCTAAACAAACCGTTCATGGTTAGTTTGGGTCCTGCCCAGTATGCAAGTTTATTGTTGTATAAAGATAACCGGAAAACATTTAGTTGGAGAGGAACAAGTAGTACAAATTGTACAAAACCAATTGATGCATAATATCAGGTATGCATGTGCTCTTTGCATTCGAGCATAGGTGACTCCAGAAGGGGCAGGCTATGGTGCCTGGCCCCATTCTCCTCAAGCTCCTGCTGAATTGCAGCACCCTGCAGCTCTGCTTGCTGATGGATGGCCCAGCACAGAAATGGTCTAGCACAGAAGATGGGCTCTCGTCCTTCATGCTGGGGATTCCAGTTGACAGCAGGTTACCCTGATATTGAATGCAGTTTAGCTTTAGTTCTGCCTCTTGCATCTGCCTGCAACAAAATTCCTATTCTACTTTGCAATTGAATTTGAGTTGGAAAAATATCTTTAATGTCCTTTAATGAAATATCTTTTTATGAAGATATCAAGGGAAAGAAGTAGTTATGAGTACTTTTCATGATGGTATAAATTCACACATTATTTATGCTTCATTGGGCTTATTCTGCAAGATCAGCATAAAGCCATCTAGAAGAATATGTACCTTTAGCATACTGATAATATTCAACAACTAGATAATAACATTGGTGACATTTGCAAAGCCTGAGAGACTTAGACCTCTCTGTGTTGACGTTAATAGAAATGAGACATCTCTATTTCTTAGGTGGTAGTGGTTCAATGACCTTTTTCTTCTTGCTTGGGTTTCTGTTATTTTTGCATGGTCTCAGTGGCCATTTCAAGAAAACAGCAAAATTCTTGATTTTTCTACTCTTTTTTTCCTGTTAGTCTGAAAATAGTCTTTCCCTTTTTAAATGACTGTCAAAAAGGGCTTTTCCATACACATTTATCTTGGGTTGTTAAATATTTTGGTTATTTGAGAGATGGCCTCTGATTAGAGCTGACCAAAGAAGTGGCAGTGGCATCTGGAAGTGATGGGGTTGTGGTAGTTATTTATCCCCGACTTGCAAAACTGAATATATGACATTGCACTGCTAATGGAAGTCAGTAGAATTGGCCTTAGACTCCTCTGAAAACTTTCCTCTTAGTCTGGGAGTACTCCTATCTACTACAAAAGGCTATTTATATTTCATTTTTTCACTATAAAGGAAGGTAGAAGATTGACAGCAGTGCACTACCATTTTATAGTAATTGATCTTTTTCAAAGCATGTGGCTTTCTCTGAAGATCTCTCATGTGATTCTTTACCTTGTTATTGCTATAGGTACTTTTTGCTGTTGTTTTCAGAGAAGTGGGGGGGGTCAAGATATCATGGTTTTAACTACGATTACCTTTATTCTGCATTTATTCTTATATTGTGTAATATTAATGGAAGTACCCTTTTAGCAGGGTGAGCCATGTCATCAGTAAATGTGTAATTGACTTCTCTACCAAGTCTGAGGGAACAAAGGGAACTCAGAGATCAAGATTCCTGTGCCTGCCTGCCAGAGCGTTGTGATCAGCCTGAGCCTGTGATGGCTGCTTACACAGCATAGTACTGTGTGTAGCCATCACTTGAGGGCTAGGAATAGTGATTGTAGTTTGGTCAGCATAAGTGGTGAACGTCAGTGCAGTTGTATCTCATGCTGTTCATCAGCCTACCTGCATATCTAAAAAAAAAAAAAAGAAAGGAATGGTACTCTAATATTGTAGATCTATGTGAGCATGAACCTTAAAGATAGGGAATGGGGAAAAAGAGGAATGTTGAAAGTTCAGTATGTTACAGTCAGTGTCCGATGCTAGCACTAAGGAGGGACTGAAATTAAAACTAAAACACTAAGTGTTGTGTCTTGACACTTTTTATTTATTGAGGAGAAAATGTTTGTTGGTTTTCCTTGCTATGAGGAAAAATGGATTTATTTTTTTTAAAACTGTATTTGTAAAGCAGATCAAGAAAGCGTTGTATGAATGCAGTGAATCCAAAAGGATGTTTCTGACACTTTTAAATAGGAAGGTCTCAATTGTTCACATATTTTAAAGATTTAAATTACTCAGGCTTCATAACATTAAATCCACATCATGATCTCTCATATCATGAATAAGGAGACAGAAGGGAAAAATACAACTTTTACATAATACTATTCGTCATGACAAATGATCTGCATCAAAGAACATAACACCCTGGCAAAGCTTCAAGATTACCCAGAGGAGAGGCAATGGACAGGCTGTCGAGCCAAAGTAATTTCAGAAACATTCCACACCTTCTTTATCCCTAGTGTGGTGCAGAAAAGCTATGAAACCCTCTAGCACAGTTGCTGTGTGCATTTTTTTAACCTACTGACCTTAACTCTCACCCTCCCTGACAGTCTCATGTTTCTGTAGCACGGGAGGGGAAGGATTTCTGTGCAACTCCTAACAATATGGTTTAGAGATTCCCTGTTAAAGATTATTTCTTTCACAGCTCTTGGGCAAAGATAGTGCCTACCAAGAGCGTTAGCAGTTGGGTGCCATAACACCCTGTCCCTATCTCTAACAGCAAGCACAGATATCTGCTGGAGCAATCAACAAGTCTACAGGAGGCTGTATTAGAGCCCTAGAGCTTAGCTGGTGGTCACTAGCATAACAAATCCATGTGATTGATAAGTGAGGTTTAGCTGGTTCAGAGCAGCTGACTGTCTCATTGCAGAGCAGGAATCATCTAGTTTCTTTTTTCATAACACCAGTGAAATGGTTAACTCCTTAAAACTGCAGGCTCCAGCATGCCTATCTCTGTATCTAGCCAAAGTTATTCCAAATACCTTCACTGGATTGCTTTGTAGCATTGGTTGAAAAAGATCTCCCTTCGTATTAAGTATACCTTTATATAAAACTGAGATTATACTGAGTCAAAAATTCTGTCTCAAAATTGAGGGAATGAAAACTATTTGTTTTCATGAACCCTAAATTTAATCTTCAGTAAGTGTTTTTCTTAATTTGATCAAAGAACTCATAGTTTCATATATTAAATCCATTTATTCAGTATTATTAGAACTAAATGATGAAACTTATCTGCAGGAATACTGAAAACTAGAAATCTTGTTTATGGAAGTCAGTGTAGCACAGAAGGAATAATCTCTGGGATTTATCCAAATTACATATATTTTACTTGTTGGTAACAGAATTTGGCATTATATTGAAGGCCACAGAAAAGAAATCCTTATGTTTTTAAATTACTACCTGTCCAGGCAACAGTCACAGTACCTACATGAACTAGTCTTGCATTGTTTAACAGATGCCTAATTGTATTAAAATTAACTCTTTGTTAAAGGGCATGCAGGTCCAAATCTGACTAGGAAGGAGAGATTTGTTTTTTAAACAAACAAACAAAATAAACTGAACCAAAACCAACACCTCTTCACTGTTTTTAACTCTGAATTTGAATGCCTGAGTTAAGAGCTGTATTTTGTGATGGAGATTTGTGGCTTACTCTGTGGGAGGACAACATGTTTTTTAGGTCTTCTTGCAACACAAAGTCACTGCAGGTGTTGCCTTAAAAGCAAGGCTGGATTTAAATTGGGATGTACTCTAAAAGGTCACAGCAGGCAAGGTATATGTGTTGATGCCTTTTGTCACATGCTGCACATCAGTTTGCCTTGTTTTGTTGGAGTTTAACATCTTCTAACAAAAGCCAGCTATAGAAATTGAAAATTTTGGTCACTTTTGGCATGCTTATTTCAAGAAAAAAAAGTTGCCCAAGACTCCAGTCACAGCCCTGGCATGCTCCAAACTCGTTCCAATGGTGTGCTGAAATTGACTCTTCTTTTTCACTTGTTTCCCACTGTTCTCATGAAAGATCTCTAACACTTCAGGGATCCTTAGCTATCAAGTTTCCCTTGTGAGATTTAATTAGAAATTTGTCAAATCCATCAGATAATTGCTAAGTTGTCTTTTAACGCTATCTACTTATGGAAGCCCAACCTTTCTAGAAAGTCTTCCAGGCAATCTCCTCAGACAGTGATTCACTCCTCTTGCACTTAATGTTTAAATTGATGTTAGGAATCCTCTACTGCAACTGAATTGTTACTGGTTGTCTTTGTTGTGGAAATAGAGCATAGATCACTGTATTCAAGCTATACTAAAGTTGCTGCAGAGGGAGTTGTCTTTCATTTTCATTTCTTCATGACATTAAACAATCAAGAACTTGCAGATTTTTCTCTGACATGAGGAGTAGTGACAGCAATTGGAGAACCCCTCTCTGGATTGTGTTCACTTGTTTGAAAATGTACTATTCAAAACTGGATATAGTAATTCAGATGCGGCCTCATAAATCTCTTAATGTGTCCTGTAGATTAGACATGGGCTACTTGCCCTTTTCACAATGCTGACTTTACCTCATGTTCAGTTTGGGGTGTCAGCTGGATCGTTTTCTACAGTACCTGGTCAGTTTTTTTCAAGTATGTGTTTTAGTAGGTGGTTATTCCTGTCTCCTTAGAGCAGAACATGTCACTTACCTTTATTGAGTTGAAGCTTTTTTCTTTCTTTTCAAGTTTTTCTTGTCTCCCAGTTAACTTGGGAATCCCCCTGCTTGGTTTCACTTGTAATTAATTAAGCAAATATTCTAATAACTGTGTATTGCATAAGTGTTTTCCATCTTTCCATCTCCTTTTTTTTTCTATCTAGAGTATTAGATCTTTTGATATTTTTTAAAAAGTGCAAAACATGGAGAATTTTATTTACGTAATTGGAGACGAAGGTTGGCTGACGACGTTCCTATAGATTGAGAATATTATATGAAAAAAACTAGTTCTCTGCATAGGGTATGAGTCTGACCAGGCTCATTTTTGGTAGGGGAGTTATTCAGGGTAGTAGTTTTCCAGATAAACTATCTTTTGCTTATAACAATTCTGAGGTCATCCATAACTCTTGAAAATCCCATTCCCTGACAGTCAGATCTCAATCAAGTAATTTTCACA
>JAOXJM010000079.1:26112282-26142541 GCA_026413425.1 Tringa solitaria | reverse complement strand
TTTTCACATAACAATAAGCATAATGACTTTCACAGAACTACTTTAAATTTTAGGTCATTCTTCGTATTTAAAATTTGGGAGATGACAGGCTTTGTATTTGCATTTCAGATTGCATCCTGCCATGGGTATTTTTTTAAAGTTCACCTTATGACTAAAACTGTAACCTATTTTTTCTTGTGAAATATAAAGCCCCTTGAGCTTATTTGTATTTCACTGCAAACTGCAAATCACTCAGTTCATGGAGCTCAAAAGGGGCCCTGTGAGGCCTCATCTTGGTCCAGCTGGCACTGATTTAAAGCTGTGACGTGATGATAATGATAATGTCTCAATTAAGTATTGCTTTGAGATATTGGGCTTGCTTGAACATGAAGCTCTTAAGGTGCAAGCCCACGTGACTGAAATCCAGAAATGGTTCACTTAACCATTCTTATAACTAAGTTTCTGAAATTAGGCAGTTTCTGTAAAAGTTAGAAAAAAGAATAATACAAGTCTCTTATTGTAGTGGAGAAAAAGGTGAAGCTATACTTCTTTGATGATATTTTAATGAAAGATCTATATCTATAAAGACCATATTGTACTTAGAGCAAGTTCTAAGATAGCTGGGATTTTAGGTGGACTGGGAAGGTTCTGGTTCATGTCTGGGGCTTGCATTGTACTGCCTTCATATTTTGCATGTTTGTGTTTGACAGTATTGAGCCCTTGAAGTGTGCCATATAAAATAAGTAAGGAGGTACCAAAACCTTTAATGATTTTTGCCCATGCCAGTACAGGAAATGCATTTAAACCCAGATTATCCAAGATGCTCCTTGTGCTTTAAGAACAGGAATGCCCTTTCTCTACTTCTCAGCTACTGATATAAGTGGTGTACTATGGGAAAAGAATGGGTTGTAATTGCAACACACAATCAGCGTAGAGAAACCTGGTAAACAAAAGTATGTTGCTGGTGGCGGTGAAGAGAGGAGGCAAGAGGAAAGCCTCATTAATCTGATTGTTATGGCACACAGTGATAATGGTCCTGTACATCAGATAATGATTTACTTAGTATCTCTGGTACACATTAGATAGATTATGTAAGTACATTATTTCGTATTGAAAGAACAGCTATCATTAACGGCCACTGAAATAGTTGAGTAAATCTCCATGCTGTAGAGAGGGGAAAAAAAAGATAGTAACATTAAAATAATGCAATTTTATCCCAAAGTGAATCATAATTACTAATGTTGAACATATGACCTTGACAATACAAAACTTTGAGAACTGTATTTTATCTTTATGTGGATTTACAACTACAAATGTAAAATGTATAACGTTTAGTGACTTGAGCTTAATTCATGCTCAGAATACTGAAATAATTTCTTTTTAAAAAATTGTAGATTTTGAGTTGGAAAGTAAAGAAGCAGCAGGAATTCAGTTAATCACCCTCCAGTTGTATACCTGAGTTAATTTAGTGAAGAAAGAATTATGCAGGCTGCTGAGTCTAGTTCCCTGTGCTTGATCTTCTCTTCACTCTGCTCTTGTTAAAGTCCTGTGAATGTGATTTGGTGCCTGTCTTGGCTGTGATAGTTGTGCTCAGTGTCTGCCTGAGGAGGACGGAGCTGGCATGACCTATTTGTGTCCTCCTTACAGGGTGGAGTGGTAGTCGGGCATCTTGCTCTGCCTGTGTTTTCTGCCTGCAGGCACACTTCAGATAACGCATGGTCAGAAGGGGTATCAGATCTGGGTGGTCTGAGAGGTGAGCTGATGTGGTGGTGTCAGAAAGACCTCTTGTCCCTGCCGAGGGGAGGTCAGGTTTGATCTGCCTTTCACCTGTAGCGGACACGGGACTGCATCCTCCCTGGCCTGATGCACCGGCTGGAGGGCAAGAGGAAGGGAAGATCACTGGCTTCAGCAACTTGATCCCACATCCGTTTATTTCCCTCTCTAAATCCTCTTTCCAGAGCCCCAATGTGCAAGCTGTCACATTTGCCACTCTTCTCAGCCTACTAAAGGCAATCCCCTCAGTCAGCAGCAAATTAAAGCTCTTTTTGAAGCCTGCAGACAAGCTAATATATATTTTATATGTTCTGTATACATACAAGCACTCGCATATCCTTCAAAGTTGAAAGGAGCCCATTTGAATTAAAGGGAAATGAAAATCTATGCAGATCAAAAGAAAAAAAAATTAAACTTTTGTTTTTGGTTTTAAGGAGGAATTTTTAAAGAAATATCAGATGTTTTAAGGTCTTTAAAGTATTTTCAACATCGCTGGCAGCTTATTTGTGAATTCCAGATCTAAGAATTGGAGGTAAAATTCACTTATTACTCATATTATCACCTCATCTGTTCGAAGATGCTGCAATTGCAATGAAACAATTGTTACAAGTAACTCATCTACAATGTGTTGTCCACATGTTTACCCTTTTCAGATTTGCTTGTGCATCACACAATCATTGAAATCTGTAAATGCCAGTGAACATATTTCTCAAACTACCATAAATTGCATTGTATGGCTATGGTTACGAGTATTCATTTATCAGCCATACCTCCACTAACCACATTATGTGGTGATACAAATCATGCCACAGTGGAGCCATCTCATGTTGATAAGAGCATGCATGCTGAAAATGATGTGCACTGCACTAAGTTCTCAGCGTGAAGATGCTAGCCAGGTATTTTCAAGGAAATTCCCATTATTAGCAGCCAACTCTCCTTGTTGGTTGAACAGGCTTTAATTGATGCTTTCACTGAGCAGATTTTTCTTCTGCTTAGTTTCTTGGTAAAATTTACTATTTTTTTGAGGTTTTTAATAATAGCAGTGTTTGCCATTAACTCAGAAAACAGTTTCAGTATCTTCGTGCAAAGGACTGGTTAGATTAACATTAACAGCCTAAAAAAAAAATCCCCCACCACGTTTGGCTTCCAGCCTCTCCTCCCTCTCTAGATGGAGAGTTTCATGCTGTGTAGTTGTGCTGCATGTGGCCTGGGTGTGCTGATGCTTCAATTCAGGTTGCCTCCTCTGTGATTGGACTTGTTCCTACGTGGTGTGTATAGCTGTGAGGATGCAGGGCATGCTCCTGTGGACCAGGTTGCTGCATTACATCGCTGCGTTAAACTGCTCTATTTCTTCTGTGTGTGTGTGTAGTCCTGGCAGAAAAGTCTCCTGGTTCCTAGGCAGAATCACAGAAATAACACCAGCAAACTCCAAAACCACTTGCGTTGATCCCAAATACTAATACATTTGCCCAACTGCCTGTGCACGCTAGCCAAAGGCAATAATTGACAGAAAAAGTGTTTTTTAATTTTCACTCATGTCACAGTTGCCAAACTGCTGTGCCCTGTACTGTCATCATCTTCCAGTTAAGCAGTGAGCTTTGATCCTTGCCTTGCCTCCTGGCTTCAGTAGCTTCTTGGGAGAGGGGGAAAAGACAACATTCTGCTTTTGAAATTATTTCTCTGAACCCACACTCTTTGGGCAATAAAATAGAAACTGTTCTGTAATATATACACTGCTGAGGAGAAACTTGCTTGTTGACAGAGCTGCAGAAATGAGTGCCTGCTTCTGCTATAGCTCTTTCTATAGATAAAGGGGTTCAGCTACGTATATATTATATATGAAAAAAATATATAGATCAGAGAAAGTGTTCATGCATTTGATCTCAAATTGAATTCAAACAATTTGAGGATTGTTAACAAACCTCCAGCTTCAAATTTTTAACCAAACCTGAACTTCCATTTATTTTCAAGGCTTTTTTGGTTTTTTTTTATTTTGTGAAAGGCTGCTCCATCTTATCGTAGCAAATTCCTAATTTTAATTCAGATTGTAGTCTTTAGCAATCTGTTGTTATGGAAGGAATCAGTCCTCTGTGTGGCAAGGATGGGAAGCTTATTTTTTTTTGTCTGCTTTAGGGTGCTTTGGAAATTTAATTTTGTTGTGATGCAGCAGACAGACATTCAGAGTTTAAGTTCACTGTGTAATTAAAGGAAAGAAATGGTTGTGTTTTGGAGGAGGAAGGGGTAAATCAGCCTGTTGTGATTCAGACACTTCAGTATAGACCCATCCAGGTCATGCACGAAAGTTCCTGTAACTGTAGGTAGCCCAATGTGGTCCTCTAGGCAGAGCCTACATCTCAGTGTGGTCAATCCACATTCTGCTTTGGCGGTTTATATTGGACTTGAGACAAACTTTGTCATGTATCCTTTCAAAGGAGTAAATATTGTTTGAAATATAAGCTTTCTCATGAATTTTTGTGATCTTTAGGTTTCAAGTATTTTGAGAAACAAATTGAATGTATTGGAAAAAGTGAAAAATAGAAAGGGAATGTAAGCATTTCCTAACTGCTAGTGGCAGAGTCTGGGCCTGACACTAAAACGCAGTCTTTGCTACTGGACTGTTACCTACTGAATATGCTAGGAGATACAGAAGATCTTCCCATGCTAAAAAAAGCAGCCCAGGAAAAAGGGTTTTTTCCTCCCATTATAAAAAGCGGAAAAGAAACATGGCTGTAAAGGGAAAATCCATCACAGGGCAGTAAAATAAAACATACTGCAAAGGGATAGTATAAACTTCTGAGGATGCAGAAGAAAAAAAGGATTTACAGCCATTTCAGACTGAGAGGATGAAAGAAGAGACTAGTTTCTTTGCAGTCAGCCTGCCATAAAGCTGAGAAACTTAGCAAACTGGATTTTATGGAACAAATTTTATTTTTTTTTTCAGGATAATAGAAGAACCATCTTAAAATTCCTGTGGTTGGAAATGCCCTTCCACTTCTAAGGGATTTCCCTGCTCCTACTTAGAAACAAGCCATAAAACTTGTATCTTTTCTAAACTTGAGTACTTTTTTCTTTTTAATCATGTGGCGTGATAATAGTATCTGAAATTTTAATTAAAGCTTGCAGTTAACATAAAGATCAATACTCCACTGTAGAAAATGCGTCCTTTTCGTTCTTGTTCAGTGTGGCATCATGTCCTATGGAGGAGTTTGATCTATATCTAGGTGTTCTCAATTTTCTTTTTCTTGTATCTTATGCTAAAAGATGCTAATCAGTAGGATTTTTCATGTGCTTGGATCAAAAAATGTTCATCAGCCTTTCTAAATCCAGTTTGTATGCTATACGCTGCATTTCTAGGTTCAATGGAAAGAGTTTCATTGCCATTTAGATGCAAACAGAACTTCATTGTCCAATGTAAATTGGTAGTTGAGCTACTGTGAGCACAGAATCAATGCCGCTACTAGGGATGCTGAGGATCCTTTTGGCAGCGGCTGGGAACTCTGTGCTGGTTGGAGTCCAGCAGGAAGAAGCATCGAGCTGACTTGTTTTGACATGGCTGAGGTGAAATTGGTGCTAATAAGCAAAGACTTATATTGGCTTCTGCAGAACAGGAGCTAATTGCTCATGTGTCTGCACTGCAGACATTGCTGTGGTGTCTCAGATGCCTCTGCATCACCCTTACCAGTGGTGGTGTTAATAGGAGGCGTATTTGTGTGTGCCAGGGTTGTTCTGGTCCAGCACGCTTATGCTATTACAACCAGAGTGGTAAATCTTTTCAAACTCCATAATAATGCAGAGTGGAGTGCAGAAATGGGGAGTGAGCACAGGTACAGCAGGGCTCATGGACTCAGAGCACCCCATAGAGAGCAAACATCATGAGAAATACAGCACAACTTCCAGGCGTTGGATCAATTTGTTTAACACCAACACCTCCCTGAACTCAAGGTCTCTCAGCACAGTGCATGAGAGTTGCAAAAGGCAAAGTTAAATAGAAAGCACTGTTGTTGCCCAAACAATGGAGGTATTCTTAACTCATCTCTTCTACAACAGCAGGTTGAACTAGACATACGAGTGCTGAACATTCTTTTGAGTAGTATTTGGTGCTTATTAAAATGAACATGAAAGAATGAAGAAGGACACAGTTTAACTCAAAATTGACTATAATTTGGTGCAAGATTCATGTCCATGGAATTAAGTTCTCCCCTACCAAAGCCATGTGGGATATATGTGTGTGTGTGCGCGCTCTCACTTGAATTTTTTTGTTGAACTATTTACCGAGTAAGAAACATTGTTAAAACAATACCAGTGCTGTTGAAAGTTTCTTCCAGATGTCACAAGACAATTTTCTTCAATAGACATTTTGAGATAAAATTGTACACGGTCCTTTACCTCCAAAGTAAAGGTGTTCTGCAATACCACACTGCTGTTCTCAGTTCTTTTTGCTTCTATGCAATAGTGTAAACATATTTAAAATATATTGAGAATGCAGCACCCATGCTACCCAGTCTTCAGAATCTTACAACTGAGCAGTCTGCTCAGAGTGCCGTTGAAGTAGACACGATATCAGCAGATGGCTTAATTAAAAAATAAATGTACTTCTGTGCTAACTCAGAATGGAGAACACACATGGCTGATAGAAGTAGTAAAACTGAAAACAAAGTCTAACAAAAATGTATTCCGGATGGGAGTCGCAGACAGTGGTGCTTGTCTCCATGTCAAACTGATCTACACATCCTCTTTTCCTCTAGCTGACTGAAATTATGATGAAGCCTTGATTTGATAGAAAGAGTTGACGAGTTTGAGAAATGGTCTAAGAAAAACAAGGAGAATGGGAGTCCTCTGAACTTGGGGGGGATGGGATGGGGGTGGGTGAGGAGGAGGGGCTGAGTGAAGTTGAAGTCCTCAATATTATCACAGCTGGCTAATAACAGCAAAAGGTCAGAGCAGTATAGCAATTATTCAAACTTAGAATCGTTTTTTTTCCTTTAAAAAATAACACCAGCTTTGAATAAGTCATGAATAAAACATAGTGGCCCAAATCTATTACCTTAAGCATCTCAAGACAGGTATTGAAGAACTAGGGACATAATGTATATTTACTTGCTTGATGAAAACCTACTCATCACTGATAAATCCTCACGGCCTAATTAAGATGCCTGATATCTTTTGATGCTTGATATATTTCCTCTTGCATACACTCACATGGGTCAAATCTTAAATTCAGTTACTCAGGTATAAATGCACAATGAAACGGTCGGTTTCAACTACTTATTCTAGTTATGCTGATGTAGGAAACCAAACAATACAGTCAGAAACTTTATTTTTCTTAAGTGAAAAACTATAAGGAAACATCTGTAGGAAACTTGCAGGAAATGTTTTTAATTATTAGTTCTCTTATACCAATAGTTTTAAAAACATAATTTCCTTTCCAGTATGAGTAAAGTGAATTTGATTTTCATATTAATTACATAGCTATCTGTTTAGATTTTTGATTACTAAAATTCCTACCTAATGTCTGTTCAGCATTTTTAACAAATTAACATAATCTGAGTTTGACTAGCAGCAGTTATAGAATCTGCTTGCTACACATTCATTCTTAATTTTGTGAATGAAGTGTAATTACTTGCCCTGCATTCAAATACTCTGTGTGTGAATGGACTATATATAAAATGAAGATGGCACTAGGTTGAATTACTGCAAATATTAGAATCAAGAGTATGATTTGGTTGAACATTGCATGTGAATTAATGGGATAGATCTGTTCCTAATCTGTATCTAGTAAACAGTTTCAAGTGGCTGCTTTCTGCTAGTCATTGTTTAAGTATTAATGAATGTTTCATCCTGCCACTGTGTATCTTTCTGAAAAATAGGAAAGTTTAATGCTTGTTGGTGATGTCAAAGATGCTAAACTGTCATTAGACCTGGCTTTAAAATCTTTTTGATCTTCTCATTAATCTGCATTTACGCTATTTCCTTTTAAGATTATACTAAGGATTTCTTTTGATGCTGCTCGTGTTATCTTGTGACAAAGAACCTCTTCACTAATGCGTGAGGTGACAGTGACTAAACTGCCTTCCAGCCCTGCCCAGCCAGTATGACCGTGCTGTGAAGTCTACCTGCACAGCATCTATACAGCAGCAGTGACAGTCGGGGGTCATAGATGTTCCCAAAATGCCTGCCTGCAATATTCATGCTATGTATACAGGAACTGCAATGTTCCCAACAACTACAAGTATCTATATGTGGAGAAAGAGAATTATATATATACCTTATTGGTGAAGTTTCTTATCTATAACATAGTACACTCAAATTAGTGCGCTTTGTTCATTATAATTCACCCATCATAATATTAGAATAACACATCAGAAGTTGCAAATATGTTGTATAGAACTTTAAGACAAAGTGTTAATCTTGATGGGATTAAGAAAAAGCATTAAAATTAATTAAATGATTGCATATCAATCTGCATATGCAAATTAGGATAAATGGTATGCCCAACAATAGTTTAAGCAAAAGATTATGATAATAAATTGCGTTATCTGAATTAATGACTGGCTAACCCCACTTGATAAGGTCATAGTAAGTCCCAGTGCACTTATTACTAAAATTTATCATTCAAGCATGTGTATGCATTTAATTATTACCGCTTACTTAAACAAGTAGAAAAACTGAGAAAGCAATGGGAAATTTTCCTGTCCAACACAAGTCTGTAAAAGAAAACTTTTCTGTGTTCAGAACACTTCAGATCTCAAGAATGGAAATTATATTGAAAGGTGAATATATTTCTACTATTATAATTTGATTTAAGGATTAATAAATAATTTGGTTAACCCTAGCTTCTTACTACTTTATAGGGTTAAAGATTTACGGCTCCCGTGGAACACGAGAGAGTCAGAGCTAGAATAACCGTGATGAAAGAAGTCCTTAAGTTTGCTTTATCCTTATATCTGTGTGTGTTGATTTTCCCAGCAGCCCAGTCTAGAGACAGGTTTTCTCAAGGCAAAGATGGTTTCTAGCTATGTACAGTACCTAGTACAGTAAATAATAAATTTCAGCATGGGCCTTTGAGAAGTACTATATTATAATTAATATTTTCATTTAGTAGTTTTTATCTAGACATCTCTGAAGGTATAAGACATTATTATTCAGAGAATGCTTTCTGGAAAGGGTATCATAATCTTGTTTGAGGTCAACAGTAAAAGATTTCAGTTTTCTTTCCCTCAGTGAAATGTAATTTCACATTCTCTCTTCTATGTGAATCACAAGTACCCAGTGTCTGTAGACATTCACACAGCTGCTAAGCAGCCAATTTCTCATATACAGTCTTTAGCAGTATTTACTGATGACAATTCTGCTAGGAGCACAAATATGTGTATGATACCGTGTTACTAAAAGCCTGTAGATGGATTCACTATCAGGTGAGGGAAGCTGTCGGAGCAGAAGATTGGTTGCTATCTATTTGGAACCAAATGAGCACAGAAACGTATGTGGAAAAAATGTTGGTGGAGTATCTCAATTGGAACTTTGTCTGGGCTTGTGAAGCAGTCGTGTTTCCTTTAGTAGCTACTGACTAGAGGGAGGCTTGTGCCATTTCTCTAAGCCTTTCGCATAGAAGCAAATAAAGAGGAAAGCTCATTCACTGCTTTGGGAGATTTAAAAGGGAGCTGGAAAAACTTGGCATACCATTTTAGATATGCCAGGTATTGCCATCAATTCAGAAGGACTGCTGTGAATCAACAGCCGCTGCCCTTACTTGGAGCTCTGGGGAGCGATGCGTGTGCTGGCCACTGGCTGAATCAACAAGATCCCTGTTACATCCAGAGGAACAGGTAATTTGAGGCAGCTTAAGCAAGGCAGAAAGGTTGGGAGGTTTTAGTACATCATTTCTGTAGAAGCACAATAGCTACCCAGTGACTGATGCCTTGATTCAGAACTATCAAATTAACTTCAGTAAACACACACTCTAATGAATTAATCATAGGAAAACACTTCTTACTCCCGGAACAAAATGTGGATGATCCAATTAACCAATTTCTACTAAGGTCTATGATTACTTTATTAGAGCTTTAAAAAATGATTTCTGCAAAGGAGTGTTTATTCCCAGTTTTCTACAGTTATCAGACAGTGCTGTCTAAGACCTGCTGTTGAGGCCTCTGTTGTCCCTTATCTCATTAAGCGTGACATAAACACCTTTGATGAAATGAAATGGTGAAGTGCAGCAAATGGAGTAAACTCTTTTTCTACACAGCAATGCCCTGCTACATGCTTGCAATCTGATTTGCTGGCCTTTATTGACAGATGATAACATGTTTTGTACGTGTGCCAGCCAAAGATAGCCATTTAGAGCTTCTAAATAATTAAGTATTGATTAATCAACCTAGAAGGATATAGAACTCTTTTTTTTTTTCTTTCTCCCAACCTTTTGTCCATTCTTAAAGGTCTTATTATTTCTGCCAGAGGAAGCAGGAGAAGCATAGACCTTCTGTAACTGTCAGGGGCTTAAAAAATTACAGTTCTATGCTGCTGTCCCCAGAGAAAACAGCACAGCTGACGGACTGCCATTGAACAAGCATATGTGCCTCTTTGCTTTGCTGGGCTTGTTGTCCGCAGTGTCAGCTGTCAGTGAAGAAAAGTGCCTAAATTTCAAAAGTCACAAAGCAGTTAGTAAAGGCCTGAAACTCTGAATGTTTTAAGGACTGGCTGATGTGACTCTATGAACAAAAACTTGTGGTGGTTTATCTGACCTGTGTCTTTCTTGACACAATTGAATGGAAAAAGTCTTCATGGGTTTGCGGCAGAGTTGTTCAGGAAAAAATTCATCCTGCCTTTTTGATGTATTTATTTATGTCTAATTTCTAAAGTCTGTGGCACGTGTGTGAAAAATAAAACCTATAGGATATAGTAGAGACTCCAGTGAAATAATGATGATCATTAAGTTGCTATTGACATGTAATCTCAATGAGCTACTTGATTCTCCCCATCTGGGAGGATTTCAATAATATTGAGCTAGTTCATTTCTCTTACCCTGAAAACAGCAATTGCACTATGGATGGTAAATAATTTAAATGTATTGGTTGGTGAGATTCCTCATGTATCACCAGACACTTACAGCAAATGGTTGAGTTTTAGCAATATTAGAAAGGGATTATTTTAGTGTGAAAAATGCATCTTTCTTGATATTTTCATACAGTTTGAAAAACTGAGGGTTCATTTGCCTGGAAACAGTTGTCACATCACGGTCAAAAAGTTCATAGACCTGGAAATGAATAAAAGCATTATATCAAGAGCAGGCAGGAGGCAGATGTGCTGGGAGTGCCAGAGGTAGCTCATTATTAAAAAAAACAAAAGCTGGGTGGTGGGTAATTTTTGGTAAGAGGAAGGTTTGGTAGGATTCTTTTCCTTGCCTGTTTTTCAATTAAGAGAATTTAAGGTTAATAAGTTTCCAGGAATAAGAACCATTTAGAAAACTCTTGTCATATTGAATATTACAGATTCTTAATTTCCTAGTTCACTGGACTTTTCTGTCATGTATGTGTTGAGTTACTATCAGTGAATGCAGGTAAGATTTTCCGTAAGCTATCTGCAAGTGTTTAGAGGCATTGATATAGCTCAGATCAAAATGATGATAAAAGCATTGAAAGATGCCCTCCTTACTTACATGCATAGTGAATCTGCCTGTTAGTCATACTGGAGGTACTTGGAGCTTGTGTCCTGATGACAGCATAGTCCATGTGCTTGCTGCCTTAAGGTTTACCCAAAGCATGCTTCTGTTTGGGCATTTGCTGGTATCCATTTACTGATGTTAAAGGCAACTTCTTGAACCTGTGGCATTGTGACATGCTCTCAAGGACTCAGAGTCACTAAATCGCTGACTGGTTTATGCCTGAAAGATGTGTGTGTCATTGCAGCTAGATGGGGGGGAAAAAAAACTCACCACCTACATTTGTGTTTACATTAAAACGCAGTTTAACTTGCAAGCTAGTAAGCTAAATGTAAATGGCTTGTGTGTGGCAGCAGTTCAAGTGCCATGTGGCATGGCAGCCCTCCTTCCCCCCGCCGGCAAAAACAAGCAAGATTACAGTTCTGCTGTGATGTGGCAAGCCCCTCAGCAAAGTGAAACACGAGTGTGTCTGTGCTGCTAGCAATAACCAGGCAATTTTTGTTGACAGGGTTTGTAGCTAACACTTCTATAAAGGAAAAAGCAGGACAATTTTTCTGTGATACCATGCCCAGAGACAGCCTTTTGTTAGCCACAAATGCAAACTGAAAGTGTCTTTCTCTTAAAACCATAGGTCAGTCTGCCTGGAGTTTAGGAGAATAATGGAAAATATGCCAGGGTATAGCAGAGCTCTGAGAGTGAAATGGTGCAGTTTGCACCTAGCTGTCTGTCGCTTATGGACAAGCAATTGCTGCAGTATAAGGCCAGATCATGATTTTGAGTTTTCCTAACGCTGTTGTTAGTCAAGAAGAAGGGAAGAAGATTCTCTGTAATTGATGTCAAACATATATAGGCTTCTCTGTTAACCTATTCATTGTCTGTTCTAGTTCAGAGTCTATTTGATACCAACATTGGCTAAAACTTGTTGCCATTTTCAAAATTCAAGACAGGTAGTGAGTTCAGAATATCAGAATAAGTATTGATAATCAGGCTTCCAGTCTGCTTCCTATGAAATGTAATGAAAAAACATGCCACGCTGACAGTCTAAATTCAGCCCTGTTGCATGCTGACTGCTTAGTCAAAACTCACAAACAATTGCCAAATCCTTTTTTAAAAAGTGATTATTAATTCCAGTAATAAGCCACATGAAGTATTGTTTTGAAGAGTGAAGAAGCAATTGAATGGCAAAGTTCTTAAATCAGCTAAGAGGTTAATAACCGGAAACATCTGACAAGGAAATTGGCAGTGTGTTAGAAATAAATTGAGATTTACTCTTAAGTGGGTGAAGAAGCAAATGCAGCAAAGGTTGGTTTTTTTCCAGGAGTTTTGTCATTCTCGAAGGACAGTATCTGCTTGTTTTGCTTTGAGAGGGTCATGTGTGTTAGAGATAGGATTCATTATATAGGAAGTTAGGAGGGCTTGTGTACAAACGTTTTGGTTTTTCCTTTAAATTATAATATGTTATAAGACTCTTATCTTTACAAATCTTCCTCATGTAGAGCATCACAATAACAAGAAAAAACCCCACATACTCCATGCCTCATACTTTTTATAGGATGAATGATGGAGTGGCCTGGAACCTGAAACTGAAGACCATGTCTGTCTTTAATCCAGTCGGTTTGTGCCTGTAAACCTTATCCAGTTATGACTGTAAATCAAGTTCTCTGCATAAATCTGAACTCTTTCATAGCATCTGTAGCACAAATGTTTTACTACTCTGAACTGAGTGTTTTCTTCATTGTTTTAGGTTCTGTTTTTGTTTTGTCTCTGCTGCTGACAGCCCTTATTCTCATTGATATTGACTCAGTTTCTGATTTATTTTTTCCCCCTCTTAGTTCTTTTTTATTCATGTTCCTAATCACTCTGGATTGGTTTCCTGTCAACAATTGAAGTTGTTTGGTGATATTAAAGCTGAACTTTGTTTGAGAAGTAAGGTATTAGAGCAATTATAGGGTTATAACCCTTTGCATGAAGAGTTTGCTACTTAAAGCTGTGTTTAAGCAAGCCTGTCTCCTGTTCCATCATATGATAAACATCATAGTGTTTTCTGTGGCCATTGTACCTTCTGGACCTTTTACTCATCATTTGGGGGTAGTTGAGAAAAAAGATGCCCAGACTAAACTAGCTGTCGTAGAACTCTGTTTCTTGGTACCATAAAAGGGAGTTTTTAGGACCTATGTGATCTAACAATTACTGTCTACACATCTTAAAATTAGCAATAGTGCTTAATAAACAGCAAGAATTTAAAAGCCCCATTCCTTTATAATTTATTGGAAAGTAATTATGAGAAAGTAATCCTACTGAAGATCTCAAACTGATTTGAATTTAGACGTGTGCAAGGATAGCAGAATTGTCGTCTTTGTGCTGAGGTACATTTTTGGTTTTGGTATCTTACATTTGACTTGCATCATTTTTATTATTCCTTGATGCTAAGGAACTTTATGGGAGAGGATAACTGAGGAAGACTACCAGTGAACAAGAATGAGGAGGGAAGAGCAGCATCAAGCTTCAGATAAAGACTGTAGAATGGGTATTAGACAGGTTAAAAGCCTCTTCTTTCTCCATCCTAAGTCTGGGGAAAAGAGTCTTTTAGTCTTCAGGGGCTACTCATTACAGGTTACATTCTTTATTTGCAGTGACTGAAGCTTGGGGTGGAACAGTCTATTTTCTGTGCCACATGTGAAACCCTTCAAAATTAAGAAAATCAACAATAGTAATACTTTAAGAAAACTCAATATATCCATGAGCCATTTGCTAAATACTAGGAAGCTGCATTGTGGACCAGTAGTGACAAGCAGAGACTAGTTCCAGAGGAGTACTTGCTGGTGAACTTTCTCCTCCTTAATTCTGCTATAAAGAAAAAAATACTGGTTTTGTATGATGAAAAGAAGAGTTATATGAATCTGCATAACCTCTATTTCCAATCCTATTTTAAAGCGATTGACTGGAAAGTTGTTGTCATGAGTACATGACAACACGTACAACAAGTACATGAGCTTGAATTTTCAAGAGCAGTCTCTGCTACTGATCTTGTGCTCAGTGAAAGGGTTTTCTTAAGAATGCAGACATGGTAAGGGTGGCCACTGGGGGATAAATGCTGAGGCATTAATATTTTCTTTGGTTATCACAAATACTTGATAGAACAGGAAATGTACCACTTTAAATAGACAAAAAAAAAGAGTGAAATACTCAACTCTTCTGACAGCTCTTTATACCATTCTTTGCCATGGCATGATCTATTTGTGCTAAACTAAGGAATATGCAATTCTATTTGGTTGTAAAAATGAAATATGTAGCTTTGATCTGTTACCTGGATATAGATTTCCTTATAATATATTATAAATACTTTATACTCTTTCTTTTTTAAAGTGTTTCAGATACGTAACCCAATAATGGCATTATAACCATTGCATGAAGAAAATTAATTCAAGATTAATAGAGGAATCCAAAGGAAAACTGAATAACATAGATGTATAAAAAAATAATTGTGTATTGATTTTTTTAACCTCTGATTTAAATACACCATTTTTCCACCATAAGGCTTCAGCAGAACTACTTGTGTGTATTGTTTGGTTATTTATAAGAAATAAATAATCTTACAATAAATGTTGAGTCTGTAGATAGGAATAGGAAAATAAATAAATAAATAAAAAAGCTCAGGATTTTATCCTAAGACTGAAATTTTTATAAGCTTAACATATTTGGGATGGTGGGGGAGGGACTTCTAACAAAGAATTATTAACCTGCTGCTCTCTGCTCTCTTAAAGTTTTGGAGAAAAGAAAAACATCTGCAGAGTGTTCTTAGTGGCACTTCCAAGTTATTCAGAATAAGTTTGTGTTCAAATTCTTGCTGTGCCACTAGATAACAGCTATTTGAGAGCTACCTACCTTCTCATGTATCCTCCACAATGGTTGCAGTAGTTAAAACTTGGTAAGCAAAGCTGTTAGAGATGGTACATGCAGAATCTGAAGAGACTCGCTCTCATCTCAGCATTGGTTTAGCAAGGCTGAAAGGATGAAAAATGTTGCAATTTGGCAGCTGTGCATGTAATAAAGATGACTTCCAAATAAGAAATTGCAACTTAAAAAAAAAAAAGTACCTAGGGAGTTAGGTATGTCTCTCAAAATCAGACAGTCTGCATCTTTCCTCCCCTGATTTTTTTCACATAAAAGCAGATTATACAGTAGCAAAGAAAATGTATTTCTGTGACAGTCTTAAAAGATTATAGTGTACTTGTAAAGAGATTATACTTTTGGAAGTTTCTGCTGTTACACACAGGCTTGAGTCATAGAGATGACTCGAATCAATACTGAGGACTGAGTCTCTCCTCTCTAATGCTAATTTTGTATAAGTGTGAGAATATTGATTTCTGAAAAAGTTGGAAGGCTATATCACTGCAGCAGTGGAGAACTAGGTGTAATCTTTTAACTTTGGTTCTGTATTTTATTTTTTCCAGTCGAGTGCAAAAGTTAGTCTTGAATGGGTACTCTTGTACTCACTCAAAGTCTGATGCTTTCTGTACATATGTAACAGTGAAAAAGAGCTGTCATCTCTAAAAGATCAGTGGATCTTCTCCCCAGAGGGGCCAGGCAATGTATTGTTCTTTTCAGTGAGTGTAGATCAGTCAAGTAGCCCTTTCTTATTGAAAAGCAGGGGTTTTTTGGTGTGCCTCTTCACTCCCCTGTGTGATGATGCTATGGCTGTGTCTCAGGCAGAAGTCCAGTTGAATTTCCATAAGTTTGAGTAGGTCTACAGAGATGATCTATTGTGGTTTTTAAATACAAGTGTTGCTTATATTTTAACAACCCCCATAGTGGGTTGGTGATCTATTTCCTGTATTTTTGTTTAACAACATCTCTTATAATTTTAAAATGCCTGTAAAATTCCAATGTGACTTCAGTTTTATAAAATATTTTCATCATGCAACCCAGGACCTAGCATTTTAATAGATATCTTGAAGATGTTTATACAGAACCAGTATGGTTGCCCTTGCCAGTAAACTGAGGCAAAGTTATAGCTAAAGAATGCTTTTACAGTTCTTTTCTGCATGTGGGTGGAAGGGAAATTTTGGTAACACTTCTAACCAGTTACACAGAATCAGCTTAATTTGTTTCAGCTTCTTTTTCCTTCTGCTTAGTCTTCACTTCTCCACTGTCCCAGCAGGTTTTTCATATTTACAGTCCAGCCAAACAATTGGGTTTATTCAAATCTTTCTATGTAGCAGACATAAAATGAAATTATTTTCATCCTTCAGCAGTTCCAGTCTTTCAATAGTGTCATAGCAATAGAAATGGGGCACTTGCACTTTACTATTCAGTAAAGGCTAACTAAGTGTGTTTGAAGTACTCTAAGGTTGAGTGACCTTCAATGACTTGTGCATATAGATTATCAAACATCATAGCTGAACTAACAGACCATGAACAGTGTCCGATTCCTTTCAGGCTAAATAGTGCAGATAATCATAATTATTCTGGGTGCCAGGGTCAAAAGAACTGCTTATCACTTTTCTGGCTTACTGAAGAATCTTTTAAAGTACTAAATGATACATCATCCCTGTCAGTGTGTTATAAAGGAATTAAGTGAAGCAAGTTCTAGGAGAGATTTTTGACAGCGCATATCTGATGTGTCTCTGTCCTTTCATTCATATCTCCTCCATTTTTTTAAATGCAGATCACAAGTCTGTCACTCAGATACTTTATTTTGTAGTGAGCTAGTTTTCATCTCCAGTAGAATTTTCTCCATTAGTCCTAATGGGTGGTTTAAGAAGTGGTTAATGCAGGAGGCCTGTTCACTGTAGGTGAACAACACTGCCGCATTTTCTAATTTATGGAAAAAAAGGGTACAACAGGTTAATTTTTTTGACATCAGACTCTAGCTTCTAAAAGTTACTAAGCAGCTTGTGTAGCCTGATTTGCATGCAATTTCATAGTAGCTTACAGTAGCAAGGAGGAATTTATGTAATTTGTGATAACACATTGGGCAGATGTTTTCAGGTGGATCAGAATTAATTGGAGTATACCAGGAAAATAATACCTTCTAAGCTTTTAAGTATTGTTTCTAAAGTCTCATAAGCATGTTACCAAGATGCTTCAAAAGAATGCATATGTAATTTTATATACATATGTATGTATAGCTATATATACACATAATAAGACTGCCAGACCCCATGCAAGTATATGAAGGAATCAACATTTTTAAGACCTTCCTAAGGTTAATATAGAAATAGTTTAGAATGGAGTCCTTAATTAAATGTACTGCAGCAATGGTATGGAAGAAGAGGGATGGTTATAAAACAGGAAAGAAGGATTAAGTCTAGAGCAGTAGTAAAATGTTACCTGCCAAATGAAAATTTGAAAGCACGGGTGAGATCACAAACTGAGTGGCCAGTTCTCTTCACGTGTATTCTCTGCCTCCTGAGTTGTCACATGAGTACAATAGAATCAAGGTATGCGAAACTGAGCAAAATCTCTCTGGCAAGCCTAAAAGAAACACTTAAATAAAAGTTTAGGTGAATGTGCAGTACTTAAATTTATAGAACTAAGAGCATTAAAGTTGTAGGAACTAAAAGTATAAAAATAATAATCATGAGTCTAAAGGCAAAAGTAGAGCAGAGGGTAACAGCTACTTATACAGAAGGAATTATGAGGCATTTTGCTTGCACATCTGGATAACACATTCTTCAATCCTTGATAAACTGACCATGAAAGATTATTGTTCTTCTGAATGAATAAAATGTCTCATGTTATGTTTACAGTTCTACTTTTAAGAAAATAACATGCCACTAATTTGTTTGGTGCAGTGCTCAAATGCTCTGATGGCATGAAGTGTATCCTTTATAAACTGTGAACTCTATTTGAAAATAAAGTTTAAAATTAAAACTGGCATTTGTGGGCCTCCAGCTGGTGAATGCTGTTTTGCTGACGTCTGACATCACTCCTGACACACACAGTATGGTAGCTCATTGTCAGACTTTGTGCCAGGTCTTTGCAATGCCAATGCCTCAGATGTTGTAATCTTCACAAAATGGTGCCCGACAGCAGGAGGCTTGCAAAGGCTTTATTTCACTGTTTATACAGAAAAGGCTCTTCCTTTCTATGAGAACAATCTTTGTATTTTATTAATGAATGATCTTGACTTACACTTATGTGCAGAAGTTAACCAGTCTCCTGTAGTGGTAGTCACCATAATGATTAGGCACTGTAGCGTAATGCTGCTGTATTAGAGCTGTCCATAGACGACACGATAGTAGTGACAATGGGTCAGGTTCTCTTGTGTGGTCTGGCTTGCTGATGGCTCTACTTTGTTGTAAAGGGACCAGATTGTTTTGGCCTAATGATTGTTGGGTGCCTGCAAGGAAACACCATAAGCAAGAGAGAACTCTGGTTCTGCATGTGTTTTCAGCTGCACTGGACACACGAAAAGCTTTTTGCAGAAATGAGAGTCTAAAAATGAGACAAAGCTTCTAAGCAATATGTGATTCCATTTTGCTCAGTCTTAAATGGAAGAAAAACACTTTTTAAATGCTGCATGTTTTTCTGTAGTTTCGGGTGACTCAATATTATGTTATAACTTCAGCTTTACTTTAGCAAGTTTTCAGAAAAAAAAATTAAGGGTTCTATTTCAAACACTATTAATAACTCAGCATTAAGCTTATTTGTTCAGTGGGTGACAGTGGTACAGCTCCTCCCTATTTCCTATTAAATTAACATGGAGTAAGACATCGTTCTTATACTGTAAGTTGTTATTGATCAGCTCTGAACACAAAGGGTCATCTTGCTCTTCACCAAATAGCTTTACACTAATCTTTTCTAGCTTAGATCGACCAATATTAAGTAAAAATATGAAATAGAAAGCTTTGGTTAATTATAATGTTGCTGTTTAAATAGTGTGTCTGCACCCTTAGTGAACTCTTCTGGATATGGAGTTTTTCACCTTCATAAAACTATTCTTGAAGCAGGTAATAATAAAATTACCCCCACACACACTGTAGTATTAAGTGACAATGTAAGTCTCACCAGAAGGGGGGAAAAATGTCACAGAAAAGACCACCTATTATTGCAAGTTCTACTAACCTCTTAATGCCTTCACTGTTGCCCTGATACAAAGGTGAAGAATGAGATAATTACAGTAGCTTGAAGGCTCACAGTGTAAATAAATCTGTGTAATGATTAGCAAGGTTCTTAGAGTTAGAACAATGACAAGAGCTGTTTTATAGGCTAATATTTTTTAAGTGGCTTATTTATGCAAAGCAAGCACACAGCAGAAATCTATTTTGGCACATTAACTGTTTCAAAAATATTGTGTTATGAAGGGGGAGAGGAAGGAAAATTAGTGAACTTTCAGTTGAGGGGGGTCAAAATTTCTAGCTGGATAGCTATGAATCATCTATACTCACTGAAGATAGCACATGTACCTGAAGATAATCAGATCACTGGGTACCCAGGCTAGTTAGGTGCAGTTTGCCATCTCCCTCAGCTTGCCACTCGACTTTGACAGCCTGCAAATGTGCTAGGGGCTTAGCAATACATAATGCTATCATTGCTGAAGCAACTAGAAGATATAAGATGAGGAAATTAAAAGCAATGCTATGCAATCTTTTTTTAATTGAGTTGGGCTAGAAGTTCTTAGGCAGATATAAGAGGGAAGGTGCAGAATTTGAGTTTATAGGCGAGTGTTCTAAAGTTCAAGTGCAGGGCCAAGGAAAAAAAATATTTTAAATATCATAAACTCCTGAGATTTTCCCCTACCTATACAAATGACTACTGTGGTCCATGCTCTATACTGCAGAGTTAAATTTTGGGACTAAAGTGGAGGATATCTAGTAGAAATGAATAGAATTAAAATAACACCAGTGAAAAAAGGGAGAGATACAAATACCTAAAGGAGAGGATAAACTTGTCTTTTGGAACACTTCATGTGTTCGATACTTATTGCTACCAGTCATAGCTCCTGATGCTTTAAGCATGCTGAGGAGATTCCTCAGGTTCTTGGGACAGCTCTGCAGCCTGGTACTGACTAAGAGAGGCTTCCTCCTTCTGCAGGCGTTAGGAGCAGTTGAGATTCACTGATTCAATATAGAATTTAATGTTTACATTTAGGCAAATTAAACCAGATCAGTGTGATGGCCACCTACAGTGACTTTACAGCATTGGTAGATGAGAGAAGAGCAACTAATGTCGTCTGTCTGGGCTTGTGCGAAGCATTTGACACTGTCTCGCATGACATCCTTGTCTCTAAATTGGAGATGTGTGGATTTGATGGATGGACGGCTCAGTGGATAAGGAATTGGCTGGATGCCCACAGTCAAAGAGTTGCAGTCAATGGCTTGATGTCCAAGTGGTGACCGGTGACGAGTGGTGTTCCTCAGGGGTCGATACTGGGACCAGTGCTGTTTAACATTTTTGTCATACGGACAGTGGGATAGAGTGCACCCTCGGCAAGTCTGCTGATGACACCAAGCTGTGTGGTGCAGTCAACATGCTGGAGGGAAGGAGTGCCATCCAGAGGGCCTTGGACAGGCTTGAGAGGTGGACCTGTGCAAACTTCATGAAGTTCAGCAAGGCCAAGTGCAAGGTCCTGCACCTGGTTCAGGGCAACCCTAAGCACAAAAAAAGGCTGGGTGGAGAATGGATTGAGAGCAGCCCCATCCCTGGAAGTTCTCAAGGCGAGGTTGGATGGGGTTTGAGCAACCTGGTCTAGTGGAAGGTGTCCCTGGCTATAGCAAGGGCGTCTGAACTAGATGATCTTCAAGGTCCCTTTCAACTCTAACCGTTCTATGGTATCTTCCTTGCTCTTTACTTCGGGTAGGCAGTAGCTTCTTTATCAAAATAAGTAGTGTTTTTTGAAGAAAATAACTTGCTTTAAAGATAAATTCTATTGCAGTTTTGAAACTTTGGGGAAAAGAGCTTTTCTGGAGAAAGAGCATTTCTTTAAAACAAACAGTTAAGTTTTCCCCCTTTTCTTAGCCAGAGAAGAAGTCTGAAATTAAAAATTTCTCTCCCCTGCCGCCTTCAAATCAAGCTGTGTTACAGTCAGAATACATTTGAAAAGGTGAGGCATTTACCAGAACAAAGTGAAGCAAAACAGCATGCATTTCTTTTCATTAAAAAAAAAAGTCAAAACAAAAAATTTTTCTTTTTCTGCTACTGTTTATCTGGGATGTTTGATCTTAATGATATTGACATAAACCTTCTATATTTGAAATGAAAATTAGTGACCCCATTAGAAATAAAACTGCTATATTCATTGTTGCATGTGTCAAATAAAATTGAAGCTTTTTCTCTGGTCTATGGTTTTGTTTTCCATAACTAAACAAAGAATGGCATAAGGCCTTCTGTCTTTCGTTGATTTTTGGAAAATCTACCCTGGTGACTATAATCATTAATTAGACTCCAATAAAAGGAATTTTAAAAAAGAAATTGCACTTTGTTGACTTTAATTAAGCTTACATAAGCTTGTACACATGGGGACTTTCAAGAGGAAAGTGAATGTGCTAACCTGGCAATTTTTCCTCAAATTCACATACCACTAATCAAAATGACATTGATTTGCTTAGATTAGCAGCTGACACCTGAAACTTCCTTACTGGAGCTACTTGGGAGTGTGAAGTTTTCATGATGTAAAATGAGCAATTGGCTTTTCCTAGCCAATGATATGCATCACAAGAAGTATAAACTCCTTTTCAAACCAGCCGATCCTGCAATTGCTGCTCTGGCCAGCAGCAGTAATGTTCGTTTTCCAGAACCTGATGCAGTAATGTCTGCTGGACTGTTGGACACTAGAAGTCAGTCCTGTGTTTTTAAGCTGTGCTGCACTTTTTTATTTCAGCTTCTTCCTCTATATTCTAAGCAGTGTTACATACTTGACTAAAATACAGCTGCAATATAACTGGCTTTCATCCAACTACAGAGAAGATGGGAACAGAAATCTAGAAATGTAAACCTTCAGATTGCAGAAAAGAAATTTTTGTGAAAGAGATTCCAGCCAAAAGATGCTATATGTCATCCCTTTCATGTCATGGTAATGGCTGATTTTTAAATTATATGTAAAAGTCTTCTGCTACTAAAATAGCCACTTGCAGTCATGTGCAGCAGAGAGTGGTCAGTAACAGAGGCTGAGCTACAAGAGATGGAAATGTAAACCAGGTCTAAACTAGCCTTTTTGTTCTCTTGCTAGCCAGATCAGAAAATATCCTGTAATTACATCTCTGAAGTATCTATTCTATACCAAAGATGCAGAAATATTCCCTTTGGTTACTACACTGTAAACTGAGAGTACTGGAAAATGTGGAAAGAAGTCTTAGCAAGGTACAAAGCTAATTTGCTGGCATTGCTTGGTTTGTATCAAGAGAAATGGGTTGGTAGCAGTACAAAGTATAAACAATGCAGATAAGAAACTGGCATAACTTGAACTCAGTGCAAATTCAAAGATCTGGTATTCTTGAAAATTATGAGCTTTCTTTAAGCCTATAACCTTTCAAAACACTTGAACCTTTTGAATAACCTTTCAAAAAAAACCCTTGCTCTTGCACAAAAACCTAAAGGTGCTACAAGCTGATTCTTGTTTCAGCTAAAAGGGCTTTAATCTTATTCAGTTGCTGGCATAGCACAGCGTTAGAAGCAATCTTCTCTTGGCATCTAATCAGCATATAATTTCAATTGTCTGTCTGCTCTTCTTCCGCTTGGCTTTGTGTGACAGTGTTTTATGCTAGGAAGTTTGGGTTATCAAAGTAGAGCAGGGAGCTTATGCAGGACAAATCCATGGCGATTGCAGGGGTTTACATTGGGTAACTTCAAAATCTGCCATGTGCCTTATTTAATTAAATCAGAAACTTGCAGGAAACACATGGCTGGTGCCCCCAGAGATGCCTTTTCAATTTCCCAATCAAAGCTGATGAAATTAGAATTGGCTATCAAATCCTTCTAGCAAACTTGCATCATTCTTTGCTAATTTCCTTCTAGTGGGCCCCTTGAGAGATGCAGATAGTCTCAGTGCTGCATATTAAACTTTAATTACTGATTTCTGTTATGAGGGTGAGGTAGCACTTGGACAGAGATAGCTGCATCATAACTTGCATGTTCCTCATGCTGAAAAACACCCATAAAGTAAATGAAAAATGAGTCAGCAAACTGTCACCAGCCTCTGTCAGTGCATGCTGCACCTCCAGCTCCACAGAAGGATGCCAGCTGGTATTCTATTAACAGTAAATTGTAGATTTTTGTTTATTCATAAGTGTTGTTAACCTGATGCAATTTGTTTTCCAAAAAAAGAGCATACAGAGCTTAGCATCATCCGCACAGACACAATGGATAGTTTCAGAAAAATATAACAATGTGTAATCCACAACAGCAGTGGTGTTACATGAGGCTTGAAGCATTTTATTTATTGTATTGCATAAAGGAGGAGTTCCACAATCAACATTGCTTGACTTATTTATTTACTTCTCTTAAGGAAAAGTCCTATGATTTTTAGGTAAACTGGTATACCACTACATGCCTGTCTTGGAACCGCTTTCCCTTCTGTGCAAAATTAGCACACAGGATTTTAGGACTGTGGTAACCTTGCTAAATTAAGTGAGACTAGTGTGATTTTACTTGAAATGACCGTATATCTGCCAGACAGGTATAGGAGGATTTATAGAAATTGGGCAGCATGTCCTAACCAGCAGATGAATGTAGGAGGGAAATGGCAACATTTACGGCAGTGTTTTGGAAGCGTGCACTAGAATTCTACAAGTATTCTAACAGGGCGCAGACAAGACATTTGCATTATTATAGAATTAGGAGGGTCCGATATTTTCTTTTTATCATACCTTCCTTTTGCTGTTCCTGTTATCCATCTCTGAGTTTGTTTACTGCCTACTCTCTTGTTCTCCTTCTATTTGTCTCTTCTGTTGGTCTCTTTCTATTAGACCTGCCTGGACTGTCAGCATGTTGTGTTTGAATACTTTACAATATATTTTGAACAAGTGCTCTGACATAATAAAGTCTTACAGTTCTCATTCAGCATGGAGATTTTTTCATATACCCATTTAGCATCATTTTTCTTCTCTTTGTGCTACTATGTCACTTTTTCTGCTCATCTAAATAAACAATATTTCAGAGGAAAATCCCATCCTTACAGGGAAATTCTGACAACCTGGCACTTACTTTGTATTGCAGGGAAACAGAAAGGAAATAACTTCAGATTGCTAGGCTGCTTTGGGTGGGTATAGAGTCTACTGGTCTGTAGAAACCATCAGGTATGTTGAAGATAGGTATTGTACAGTGTGTTTGGCTGCCATGGAAAAACAGAAAGGAAGCTAGAGGACCAGTGCTGTGCCAGTATTCTCTGTTTTAAGACCCTTGTTCATTTTTTTAGTCATTAGGGCATGTGTTTGCAGGGGTGTTAGAGTGAATGTAGCATTCTAGGAGTCGGGTTGGGAAGTCATCTGTTTGCTTCGACATTTTCAAAGTCAATGTGTGAGACTGGCACCGCATTTCACTAGATTCCAGTGCAGCGTATGTGATAAGTAGTAACAAGAAATACAAATCTCATATCTCTTATAACCAGATGCAAATAGCTGAAAGTACAATCATCTTTGCAGTTATTATAGCTAAAAAATACTAGCCACGTCATTTTCATGGCCCGGTCCACAACAAGCCAGCATCCTGCTGACTATCTACTTTGAAGTTCCTTTGTTCTAACTTTCTGTGTTGCCTTCTGTTTAATGGGATGATAGATTGGGGATGGGGGAGAGGTTGTGGGTATCTGGATTTTTTTCTGGATATCTGGGTAAGGCTTGAGTTTATTTCTAAGTTGTTGTTTATTTAGGCTATTTCATACATTGTTTCATATTTTTAACATCTACATTTTTGGTGCCATGGGTACTGGTTAAACTTAGAAAAAAAAACAGGTTTAGAACTATAATTAAAAGTAGATGTGGGTGCATAGTTTTAAAAATGAGAAAATACTGTTAAAACAAATGTGTATTTTATGCATCAAGCTACTAGGCTTTCAACTTGCTAAATACGATATATGTTTGCTTTTAATTGTATAACCCCAAATATCATACTTGTCTTCAGTAAAATTTATCAGTTCACTCACTCAAAGTAATTTTTCTAAGTATCCCTAGTAAATATTCACTGTTGTGGACTATGAAACTGATTATTTCCTTAAAGCTAATGCTTTCATCATTCATTATATACTAAGCAGGTAAAGGGAATTTTAATATATTTCCTGGTCTACCTCTCAATTACTGTTTTTTCTTTTAAACCAATTCAAGTTTACCCAATGAAAGTCAAAAGACTTTTGGTGACCCAAAAGGCACCAAAACGTATGGAGAGTTGTACAATGGGCTGGTTTTATTTATGTAATGGGATGGAGGGAAGGAGTGATTCCAGCCAGCAAGATATTTGTTAAGTTGAACAACAGACTGTTCATAACTGAATCATAATGCACTGTAGATGTGGGAGCTTGGATTGTCCCCCTTTTTATGGAATGCTGTGAATCCTAATGTTAATCCAAACTGCAGGTAGTGAGTGCAAGCCTATTTCAGATATTGCTCCTGCACAGGAGTTGCCTGTCTCTTGTCTTGTTCTTCCTGTTACTGTGTGAAGATTCACAAAATTAAAAAAGAACCTGACTAAGGTTTTAAGTTCAGAAATAGATTGAATTGCATGCTCAATCTGATATTTGTGTATCGTACTGCAAGGAACATTCCAGTTTAATCCAAAAAGTGTGCTAATGTACATTTCCTCCCTTTCTGCTGAATTTACTCTTTTTTGCTACAGTTGATAGCCATCTTGTTTTCATATTTTGCTCCAAGTTTAAACCAGTTTCAAATCTACTTTAGAGTTTTGCTCATTCTACATAACAGTGAAGAATGCAGCTATACTACTTGAAGAACATCACCAATGGTACACCTAGGTTTTAAAGCAAAACAATTTATCAAGCATATTTAATAAATTTGTAATACTGAGAGGTCATGTTATGCTTATACTAAGTGAGAAGCATAAAGACACAATAGTATTACATTAAGTATGCTTCATAAATATATTATTATTCATTCCACACATTCTGAAAACTTCTGAGTTTTTAATTTAATTACTTCCATTTTCAAATTCTGGAGGCTTGGGAAATTTTTTACTGTGCATTCTCATCGTGGTCAAGTGTAAATTCACTGTTTCTCAGAAGGCCTAAGTAGAGATCTATTTTGGGGGATTATTTTACATGAGTCAGAATCAATGGAACTCCTAACTTGTCATTTTGTCACTTCTAGATATTCTAATAAGATGGATGGGTATAATTTACAGTAGTTTGGGGAATAATATGGAATTCTATTCAACTGTGTTGGTATTTAAATTTGTCACATTTTCCTAAAATGAGCAGCTTAAGCAGAACTTTGGGTGTTACAGTTAACCATAATTGTATTTCACTTTGGAGGAAAGCTTTCTGTGACTTAGAAACCATCTATCCAGGCACATCTCACTTATCTTTTTTAGTAGTAGTATTTGCCTCTTGCAACCTGACTTACTTTATCAAAAGTATGGTTTGGTGCTTAGTTTATCTGTGCCTCATTTACAGTCATGGACAAAAGGAGAAAATCCACTGTAACTCTAGTTTTCCATTATGGATTCAGGAATAGATTAAAAAGAAGAACAAATACAGGGCACTAGTGAGAGTTTATATTACTATTACTACTAGTCACCAGTAATGGATCTAGCATTCTCTTCAGTCGTCTGTTTTGTGCTGACATCTTCAGTGGACAAACCAGTTTGGGGAGTGTGTAGAAATACTTCACGGTCAAAACAGTTCTACTGTTTTTTCCATTCCAGTAATCACTGGCCAACGTAATGTAACTATGATATTATAGATATTATGATACCATGCATTGTTGCAAAAGCAACAACAAAAATCTATTGGATGGATTTAAAGAAATTGAAGTAAAACCAGCTGTTGCCTCCAGTTAGTGTTGTGTTAGGTTCATTGAATGTTCATGTTTAATAGAAAATCTGGCCACATTTATATACCACAAGATACTTCGTGTAATGCTTGCAGTGATTGCATTTGTACGTTCAAGGAACACCCAAGAAGTAGAGCACAGCTTTCCTTCTGTGGGATCTTTCACGTGAAAGAAAAGACTTCACCATGAGGCAGGACAAGCCCAACCAACATTTGCTCAATGAGTCTTGCACTATGCCCTGAAGTTGATGAGACTATTAACATTAATTATTCATGTGCTGACAAAGGCCGCTGCAGGAGACACAGAATGAAGACTAATAGGCTGAAATATAGAAAACTCCATGCACAGGAGAGCCTGGAGAATGGAATATCTTTCAATATTTTTCCTCATTAGTTTGGCTTATTTCCTACAGGGGAAGCAGCACAAATCTTTGACACCAGAACTTTTCCTTAACTGTGTCTGCAAATTCAGAGCTACATTCCCTTCATGAGAAGTACTCTGCTCCTGAACCTTGACCCTTTTGTCAGCTCAAATATGCTTGCTGATTGTGGATGTTTTTGAGCCTGACGGATGGACCTCATCTGCCTAGGGCATGGTATAGGACAGGAGAGAATTAAATTTTGAGTTTTGTGCTTAAAAAAAAAGCCAGTGTAAACACTCATGGAAGTCAGTGATTTCCCACTGTGGTTCTGACTCCAGACTTCTCACAAAGACTCTATGACAAGTGGGAACTTAATAAGAGGCTCCCTCTGTAAACAGAAACGCTATTTTGGTTGAAGCTCAGTGAACATTGGGGCAGGTAGAGCAACAGATAGGATGCTCAAAGGCAATGCTTTTTTATGAGCTTTCTTTCCCCAGGGACTGTATAAAATGCTGATATTTATATTTTTAGGTTATTAGAGATGTGAAACTGAAATACACCTTTAGCTGAGAATGTTGCTCATGTTTATGGGTATCAGCTAATGAAATTATTATCTCTTTTGCATAAGGTATCTTTAATTTTTATTAGATTTTTTTATTTTTAGACTGAAAATTTGATTCACGTCTGATCAACATGTAAGAGCCTGAACTCTTGCATTGCTTCATCTTATGTTACACTTCTCTTCCCAAAGAAGAGACACACAAAACATCAGAAGTCATTTTGTGATCTTTTTTTTTAAAAAAAAAGTTTGAGGTTTTGGGCAACTTTTGTCTTATGTAGTGCTGGACATGTTCAGAAACCAGGATCCATTATTCAGCAAGCTGGTTGCTATTCTATATTTATAAAGATTGCAGGAAGTGAACTAAAATGCCATTAGTGGTGTCAGAAAACTGTTACTCTGTTCTTCAGTATGTAAAAAGCCCACAATCTTGATAAGCCTCGTATGTGTACTGGTAGTCACCTGATTTGAACAGTCGTCTAAGAGGAAAAGGCCCTTTGTATCATTAAAAGTAAAAGTTCCTGTCTTTTAGTCATCCAAGGTTTTCCCATGAATACATGTACATTAGTTTTTGAAGTGCATACTTATGTGTTGGAATGGTTATTTTTAAAACATTCTTTGCTGAGAAAGTGTGCATTAAAAGGCTGTTTGAAGTTATTCAGGTGCAAGTTACAAGTACAGTTTTTCTTCTTAGCAAGCTTGCTCTGTAAAATTTTGCTTTTTGAATTTTTGTTTTGTTCTATCTGAGGAGGATAAACTTCTGCACGAAATATAGGGCTGTAGTTGGGATAGTAGGAAAAAGTAAATTTTACAAAAGGATTGCTTAAATCAGCTTATTGTAGATGGTATTCTCCCTCCACACATATGTTTCTGCCACCAATTTCAATCCTACCCTGTATTATTTTTTCTTAAAAGCTATGGTGTGGTCTACAGATACTCTGAGCTAAAAATAGGGAAGGGGAAAATGGAAGCGGGGGGAGGGAAGGCACCAAAACATCCCTACCTAAAGAAATTACTTCAGAAACATTTTTAATGAACATAAATTGCTATTGCTCTGCCTAGGTCCTATAGTAGGAGATATTACTCTGAGAAATAAATAAGCTTAAATTGGAGATTGTTTTGCTGGTTACTGGTACTACATTTCGTGAAGCTTGCTGTGGCAGTTTGAAAATGTTAATGGCATGAAACAAGAATAAAGCCTTACTAATAAGTGAAGGATAATAATGTCTCCACAAAAGTTGTACTGTGAAGTGCTTTTTTTTTCCCCATCTAAAGGCCGCATTATTCTGATCTCTGTTTATAACACCTGCGTGACTTTCCCTAAGAGCACACTGATGTGCCAAGAAGTTTGATACTGCTGATGTGGAGCTCTGGTGCAGCTTAGATGAGCGTCATGTCCTGAGAGCTTAAAAGTACCCTAGGCTGGTTGATTTTTGGTTTTTTGTGCGTTTTGGTTTTTGTTTTTTTTTTTAAGGGAGAACTAGCAAAATGACTATTTCTTTCTAATTAACGGAAGATTAAATTGTGTATCTTTTTTCCCCCCTGCCCTTTTGCATCTGCTGCGGGTGCTGATGTCAGTGCTGTGGAAATCTCGTTTCAGCACCACGAACAGCGCCGGGAGAGGCGGCGTGTCGCCCCTCGGCCTGGTGTGCCCTTTGGCCCTCTGGCGAGTTAGCCCTTCTTGGCTGTGACCTCATCCGTGACATCAGCTCCCTCTACTTTCTACACTTTCTGTCCACTGATACTGTGGATAAGCAAAGGGATCTTGCATTCTTAAGTGGGTGGGTATACACACGCAACAGTACCGCAAGGAGAGAAACAGATTTTTGCTGCTTCAGCCAAAAACTTGATGAAATAATTACTTCATAGGGGTAAGACTTTATTTCTATATTAGGCATATCAGAATCTTGTATTTTATTTTTTTTTAATAAAATGAGAAACTTAGGTAACCTATATTCCCAAACCATGTTAGTTAATAATTAAAATGT
>JAOXJM010000079.1:26008099-26060664 GCA_026413425.1 Tringa solitaria | reverse complement strand
AGGTGAGACTGACTGGCCTGTAGTTCTCTGGGTCTTCCTTTTTTCCCTTTTTGAATATGGGTTTATGTTTCCCCTTTTCCAGTCAGCGGGAACTTCACCAGGCTGAAATGTTTGCAATGTTTGGATGTTGGAGGAAAGGTGGTATTGTGTGCTTTTTTGTTTTCTCCTTGGTATCCAGTTTTGGATACTGTCAAAGACACGACTGTGCTAGTTAGACCTTTGATCTTGAACCATTTTACCTGTTCTTGGGGTTTTCCATGTTTTAGAGTAGGCTTTGCTCACAATTTTGAATTTTGGCTACTTCTCTGATGGTCAGTCAAATCAATTAAATGATACCACTGTTTTCACTGAGGAAGCAAAATGTGAACCCTTATTATGTGAAACAAATACCCATTTCTTTCTTCTTTCCCTGTAGTCTCATTATTATTCAAACTTTGAGTTCTATTTTAATTAATTTTATTTTAATTGCCAAATGAGGAAAAATTTCTCACAGCTTCAATTAGAATTCTGCTGGAATCTATGCTCCCAGCATAGATTCAGCAAAACGTTTAGCTCAGGAAATCTAGCTCAATAAAGCTAACCCCAGGTCATGATAGAGTCTCTGAACCTTGATTCTACTTCCTTGATCATCTCAGGTTGTTGTGTCATGGTTTCCCGGACTACTTTTCATAAATCTGCTAACTTTGATATTTATGGTACTTCTTAAAAAAAAAAAAAAAGAAAAAAAGAAAAAAAGATTAGGCATTCCCGTTCAAATTGTGTGTTGCATTTGACTATGCTCTATGGACCTCCCAGATTCATTTAATCTATGTTTACTGTCTTTTCTTTCGGAGTTGTTTCTGACAGTGTAAATATGTTGATTTCTTTGTATGCTGCTGATCTCTCTCAGGGTTCACAAAGTAATTAATACCAGTATCTGTTTAGTATGCAAATCTAAAAATGTGCTGTCCTCAGTTTGCCATTTTGGTAAGGGGAAAATTATGCTGCTGTTTACCTCCAATCAGATATTCCATTCAAGATTGTTTTGATGCGGGTTTTCTGTTTGATACTTCTGAAAAGGGAGATGGAAGCTGCCTTGATGCAATCAAGCACTGTCTCCTAGCCTTAAAAGCTGGTGTGTGTCCTATAGCTTCATTTTTAGGGAAGGAAAAGTTATTTTATATTATAATAGAATAGGTTATGTTGTTTTCCCCCATATAATTTACAAAGAGAATATAATAGAGTGCCTCTTCATATTGCATCCATCAGACACTCACAGAGATGAATACTTTACATACAACACCATCATATATAGAAGCATGAGTGTCTGTGGTCTGCATAATAAATACCTGTTCAAAGTATACTGCAGAAATTGTTGAAAATTTACAATTACAGTTATTGTCCAGAATTGCCAGAGGTTACACTGCAGCAGTCACACATGGGAGAAGAGTGGCACCAGCATTTTATAAATAGGAGATAACTATTCCAGTGCTATGGCAAACCTTGACTTTTTAATATCTACCGCTGTGACACTTGCATGATTTACGTGCACCTTCTGTTGGTACTACTTTACTCCTAAGGATAGGAAGCACTACAGCAAAGGTAAATAACAAAATAGAATAAGTATCTCGATAGTGAGATGTTACATATTGTGAAAAACACTGTGTTATCCCTTGAGAAAATTTGTTGTCATACAACTACAGTATCATAACATCTAACATTTGCAGAATCTTTGCCAAATGATCCCAAAGTTCTTACATACTCATGAAATCTAACTTATGCTTTCTTTACCAATGGATGAAAAAGATACTATAAACCTTTGCTTATTTCCAAGTCATGTGAAAGACACTGATGAAACTGTCTGCAACATTTGCTAAAACTGTAAGTGCAAGATTCTGCAGCACTCAATAGTTTCTTACATTTTGTTTCGGGATCTTAGAATGAGAAACTGCAGTGTGTCAAAGGGACTGTCAAAATGCTGTCAGGTTGTCTTCAAAACAGATATTAACTCCAAAACCAGCGTGGCTTCTATTGCAAGAATCACATATCTTTGTTCGGGAACACAGTCCGGTTTTGCTTGAATAGTTTGAGCCATGAGAGTTTCTACTAATCTTACTGCAATCTAAGACTTGTAACATCAAAAGAAAAACAAAACAAAACGAAAAAATCAACCCCAAAAACCAGCCCCACTTGACCTGTATAGCCAGGATTTTTTGTTAGAGCTAGTTAGTAATGCTTTGATAGGGTGGTTTCCACTGGAAAATTTAGATTCTTTGTAATAGTAATGGAGACACATCAATAGTAATGCAAGTCCAAAGGAGTCTGGAAAATTACCTTATTTTTTGCACAGTGGGTGCATGGTTCCTCTAAAACATAAAGAAAAAGCTCTGAAGAAAGCTTATAAGCCATTTTTAAATGTAGTCATAAAACCCAGTTATAGATAAAACTGCAAAGCTGTTCAGGAATATCTGGGAACAATTTGCATCTAAGTGCTGGAGTATGAATTTAGGAAGAAAACAGTCCCCCTGAAGGCCTTTCTTTTTCCTTAATTTTATATGGGAAACTAATAACTGACTCAAATATAATGAAACAGGATTGAGGTTAAAAAGAACTGCAATTTTTTGCATCAGTAATAAGGCCATATCATCGAATTGTTACAGATCAAAGCCCAAACTAGGACATGGCCTGTGCTAGTTGCAGTTGTTAACTGCTCAAACCATGCTGTTTATTTAAGGATAATAATACAGTTAGAAGGAATTTTGGGGAGGTCTGCTGTCAGTAGCTGATAGAGATTGGTTGATGCTACTTGTGTCTGCAGAAAAACATACATGGAAAATTGAAGGCTCATTTTGAACTAATATTTTTTGTAGGAAGAATACTTGAGGAGGGTGAGAATCTTGAGAACTGGATTTTCAGTCTGTGGGTTTCTCTGTACCAGGAAAGAGCATCATCTTAGATGATACTAATATATGAGGTTAAATATGAGTTTGGTTTTAGTATACATTGGGAAAGTAACATTAAATATGTATTAATGGATTTTAGTTAACTGTGTTATCATTATATGGTTAGTCCCAACTCTAAAATAAATTTAACAGCATTTGTTTAATGCATTTTATTATATTTGCCTGTCTAGCTACTGAGCTAACTGGACTAACATGACTGAGTTTTTGCTTATAATTCTAAGGTTATATTTATCATTATTTTTGCTAAGAATAAGGATAATACTTATCATATATTTCTACAGTACTATGAACTATATGTCATCTTCTAAGATGATTCAGGTAAAGGTACTTTCCTACTTTATATTCTCAGTGAGAAGTAATATATAGAACAGTCTACAATTTCAAAAAAGTGTTTTTCTGGGGGAAACTAAGTTACTGTAAACCAAGATGTGGTGGCAAATATTTCTTTGAATAAGGCAGTCAGGTGGAAAGAGATGAGGCAAATGACAAGACCTAGGACAGCATTTTAGCTCTAACTGGGTGGCCTCTATGGAAGAAACTACTCATCAGTGTTTATCAAATAAAACCTTTCTACTGTGTTACTAAAGCAGATCTCTTCAGTATCTGCTGGACTGCTACTTCCATTTTTTTATTACTTGCTTCCTTCCAGATATGGTTTTGATGTATTTGCTGATTCCTGTTTTTCTTAAAGTGGTTCTTAAATATCTTAATATTGCTTCTACTTAACTACTTGAAAAGAGTGTCTAGTCAAAACAGCTGAAAACACACTGTACTTGTGATGAGAAGAAACAGGTTAAGAAGACAGCTTATGTATGCCGGTTTCTTAAAATATAGGAAAGCTTCACCATTTCTGGAGAAGCTTCTCTAAGATGGAGTCAGAGTCATCTTACGCACTGTGATTGAAGTAGTGTTCTATCCCAAGGACTTGGTATTTATTACAGAAAGTACTGGAAGTTAGGGATAAAGAGAGAGAAATACACACTTCTGTTGCAGATGTTTTAACACATAAGGCTATATTCTGTTCCCTAGTATTTGAAAGCAACTGCTGCATATATCAGCATTTGATTAAGATACTGCCCCAAGTAGATCACTCATATACCAAATGATCTATACATAGAAAATAAAACTTTCCTAATAACCTTTTGGTATTTTAGCATCAGCTAATTTTCTGCTGAGGAGAGCAGAATGTGATTAAGGCAATGGAAAACATTTTATGGAGTGACAGGTGGTCATGAAATTATATTAGCATTTAAATGACTAAAATGGAACCTTTCCTTTCGTGGTCTGAGAATGTCAGAAAGCAAAGAGTCAGGATTTGTCCTCTCCTCCCATTCCCCATGGGTTATATTTTACTTTAAAAACAGCTGTTAATTCTATGACACAAATTATGAAGGATTTAAAAGAGAGTGTCATGACTCGCTGTAGATACTACTAGAAAACATTTTCCATCTGTGTGACATACTTAAAAAAAGCCCTCAGTCACTCAGAGAGCTGGCTTTGTGGACTTAATCAGATATTTTCCTTCTCTTGTTAACTAAGAATCAACTCTAGGGAGTGTTAAGATCACCATGGTATTTATTTTAAGTGAGTGATTGAATGATTCCTGAGCTGCTCTTCTGGAAAATGAAGCAAACCCCTGCTTTAGAGGTCACCTCTAATTAGAGATCAAAAAATAAGTGCAGATAACTTCATCAAAAATATAAATAACTAATCAGTACCAGTCCGGTGGCTTTGTTTTATAATTAGTCCTGTACAAAGGCTCCTTGAAGTCAGATGACAGTTGGGTCTCCTGCCTCAAACTTCACAAACGAACCAATAGTTTCAAGCTGATGCTCCCTTTGAACTGCTCTCCCAGGATAAATTACTGATGGCCTAAATGTTACATTTACATTTATTATTCTCCATTACCAAGAACACATGAAGCTGCAAAAGATTAAAGTGGCAATTACTGAAGTTAGAACATTGGAAATGAAGTTCAAACATCAGAAATTAGTGTTTAGGAAAACAGAAAAGACAATTACTTCAAGCCAGTTTTAACTAAATAAAAGTAGTGAGTTCTATTCTACATCAGAGAGGACATTTAGAGATGATCTTTTCTGCATTCATGAATCTTTGAATGAATCACTGGCAGCTTTTGCAGCTGGGTTCAAATAGTCTGCGTATAGTGGTCAGAAGGTTGTCCATGAGCCCTGGACCTTGACAATCTCAGACTTCAAGGGAGGTAACAGTACAGGAGGGAATGAACTTGTCCTAGCAGTTGCTCTTTAGAAAAGATTTCATGGGTGTTACTGAAGTTGTTGATTTTGGTTTTTTTAATCTTAGTTATCTTCCTGTTTTGCTTTTTCTTTTCTCAGCTTCATAAAGTGCTGTTTTGTTCAGTTCTTTGGTCTGTCACCCTTGGTAGAGGAAAAGCAGTTCACTGAGTCCTATTCAGTTTGAGTTTTCTCAAATTTAGAAGGAGATGATGAAAATGGACAATGTTCAGAGAAAGAGTGAGGAATCATTTTGAGTAAGTTTTGGTGTCTTTGCAATGTGGTCCATCCCTGTGTTATCTTGTCTGCAACTACACCGAGAAGAAATTAATCCAGACTCTGTGTCTCGAATGCAAGGTTCCGGGCAGGAACTGCCCATCGTGATGGGTGTAAATCTCTGCTCAAAATCTTCCCCAAACATTCTATGGCTCCAACAGAAAAGGCAGTTCTGCCTTGGCAGAGAGCTGCTGCTTGGGGTGCGGGGGGAACAGAGCAGTTCCTGTGCCTCAGGCCCATGAATGGAGGAAAATGGGCTCGTGGGGTGCCTGTGCATGGCTCTGGTTATCTGTAACATCTGCATGCTGAGATGGGCTCACACAGTGGCCTCTAATGAGATTGTTTTTCAAACACTTATCTTCACCTTTAAAATGATGAAATTAAGCTCCTGTAGTTATTAAGAGCTAAAAATAATGATTTGATTGTACTCCATATTGTAGTAGCAGGCACAGCAGTGTATTGATCTGCACTCCGTGTCATATTATATTTACAATATGACCTGATCAATATGCTATTTCTGAACCCGTGGTTCTTGCATGTATGAAATTGGGATATTTTACTGTAAGACAAATGCACGTGACTGAGTCACAACAGCATAATCCAGAGTACTGTACATAAGGTAGATGAAGCAATGAAAAGGTCAGCTTTGTACCTCTTCTTTGTTTTTTTTCAGACAGTCTTGCAAATTTTTTTTTTAATATGCAGTAAAAGCAGAAACACAGATCTTACAGGAAATGCTGGCAGACAAAAAAAAGCAGGAGGGTGAAAGAGATGACAGCAATGAAGTGACCTTGCTCAGGTCACCAAAAATGTCAACTACAGCTTTGAGGACAAAACACCTTCCTAATCTAGAGTATCAGTCTATCTTATTATTTAACCATCCAGTGATATAAGTGGAAGGTCTTTGGTTTTGCTAGTACACATCAAGAGAATAATTTGAGAATATCAGTGGAGTTAAAGTGATGTTATGCTGAAGCAGTGAAAAGAAATTCAGCATGTCATATACAGCAGATGTGCAGTTTTTCTTGGAATTTTTATTGGGTATTTTCTCTTTAAGGGAATAAGGTGCTATCACTCCACCTTCTGAGCCAACAATAACAGCTGCTTGAGAAACTCATCTCCAAAGGACTGACAATGGAGGCCAGAAATAAGAATTTAACAAACAGAATATATTGCTATGGAGGGTCATGGTTGCAACTAGCATGGTGCGTAGATCTGAATGCTTCCCAAAAGAGATAACACACTGATTGAACAGGGTATTTCATCTGGTCTCCATTCCAGTTCTAATAGGTAGGAAAAGACATTGAGGCTAACAGGGATGCACTGAAGAAAAGTCTTTTGGGGACTCTTTTAAAAACTTATTTTGAAAGTAGATCCCCATGTGTGTATAAATATGTCTGTTTCTGGCTCATCTGTCGTCTATTAGTTTCGCTTGTATGAGTTTCAGTCAGTCTGTTTTATTGTTATGTTGAACAAATAATAATAGTATTAAGGTGTCAATTTGGGTTTATAACTTTGCTGTAACTTTTGAGACACATCTTAATTTTCTGAATAACTGAAGCCATATTTTGTGACACTCTATAGCTGTAAGCATATTTTCTTATTAAAAATCTCCACCTACTCCTAATGTACTCACTTAAAATTGCAATTCCAGGAGGTAATCAAGACATTAACATGATAAAATATAATGTGCTTAAAACACTTTTCATCAGCTTCAGCAGTCGATTTAGGCCCTCCCACTTTATAATAGAGTAATCATTTTCCATCGTTCGGAACATAAAATGTATGAGTTGTGCTTTGTACATAAAGGTGGAAAACAGCATTAAAAAAGTCTAGCTGTGATTGTGAAGAAACTATCCTGAGACTGGTTGTATAACTCCTAGAAGTTATTGTGCAGAAGTTATTTTTTCTGGTTTAAGTGCTGCAGAGCATTGTGCTGCTTTTCAATTCCCTGCATGCTTTCATTGCATCAATAGATATTTAAAAAAATCAAGTTCTTCTGGAAGTTAAAGCTTGCTCTTTTCATTGACAGAGGTTTGCATCAGGTCGTAGAGGAAGGGTACTGGAAACTCAGACCTTGGAAGCAGTGCCAAGTCTTCCTGTTGAACATGGGTTTCTGAATTTCAGAGGAGCAACAGTTTTTGTGATCTTTCATGCAATTCCCGCTGGCCATCCAAACTGCATGTGACAAACCTGATCCAAATCAGTTTCTCTTCTGGGGTTTTCTGGTTTAGAAGATAATTGTTAAATGTATGAAGAATTCCAGATGTTTGGGTGGGAAGAGTGGGGTTGGGGAGGTATTTGAGTTTTGCTTGGTGGAACTGCAGTGTGAAAACTACAACTAATGCTGTGTTCAGGGCAAGTGTGCAGGTTCTGTTTCATGCTGCTTGAAGCTGGCAACTAAATTCTGGTTTCTTATGAACTATGTCAAAGTTTAAAGAAAAGTAAGAAGCATTTGCTACGTGCTTCTATTTTGGTTCATGGATGCAATTCAAGGATAACGTCCTAAGAATAAAAATGCATAACACAATTCAAATTTGAAAGGAGCTGAGACACAAGAGTGCTGTGTATTTAAAAAGTGATTTAAGCTGTCACCCTGTAACTGTGGATGCTGTTGGGAAACAGTCTGAGTTGTAAGTTTTTATTTCAGTGTGGCTAATGAGCCTTTTTCTGAAATAAGAATATAAAGATTCAGAAGTAACATAGCTGTAGGAGCTCAATGCTGCTAAAGAAATGCGTGTAAGTGAAATAGGTATGGAAAAAGAGGTGTGAATCATTACAAAAGAAAACATTTAGGAATGAGAAGAAGTTGTGGAAGTCTCTTTCCTGAATCACTCTAATTACTCTCTTAGGCATTAAGTTTGTATAAACAGAAGTGCTATCATATAAACTATAAACTATAGATAACATAAACTATTAACTACAGAGCTCCAGAATTAAACAAATAGAAATTTCTGTTCCTATTGATCAGTGTTTATTTTGTAATGTGATGTATTTGCAGAAAGATATCATACATAAGTCATACAAAAAAGAAGACAGGCTAAACCCCACTCATTATAAGGAATTGATTCAATTAGAATTAGCAGGACTGCTTAAGCAAATAAACATAGACAGTGTTTCACACTAAAAGTCTTTACAAACAATTCTAAATGGTATGGGTTAGAACCTCAGCTGGTATAAATCACTATTTCCATTAGCACCATCTTCAATAGAGTTTTGCTGATTTAAGCTTACAGAATCTGACTCTTTGCATCTATAGTTAGTGCAGTAAAATGAGTTATTTTCTTCCAGTATTTTGGTTTTTTTTTCAATAAATGAATCAGAATTTAGACAAATCTGTGGATACAAGTATAAGTAGATTAGGAACTTCAGTACCGAGGCCATAGATACATAAATGATGCCTGCTTCTACAAGTCTAACCCAAGGTTTTAGTTAGAATAACAATATTTATAACTACCTTCTATCATTAATCAATTGTAGACTCAAATCACCCTGTATAAATGATGTAGTACTCTGAATTATTGAAACTACAGAATATGTAATATTCGGAGTACAGAGGGTATGCTAGCATCAAGTTACAATATTATGTGTGTGTGTATGTTTTTTCCTACCTTGCCATGATTCGGTCTCAGGAGAATTTGAGTTGTGGTGAGTGCTTTGAACTGCTTGGCATCAAGCATAATGCAATTTAGATGAAGCAAGGGAACTTTTTCCGTAACATGCATTGAATTTTCTGGAGCATTTTCATTGTATAGAGCTTGTCATAAGGACAGTCCCAAGTTGGAGGGAGAACTTTTTTGTACAAGTCTTGCTGGTAGCCTGATGTGTAAAGCTTCTTGTAGTTCTTGGAGGAAAAAAGTCTGTTACACTGTACAGAAATCCTCAGTGCAGCTTAGTCTTAAAGAAAGTCTGCCAGATCTAACATCTTAATTCTGGTTTTGGTTTTTTTCGTGGCATTGTGGTTTGTATCTTGTGCCTATTCCTTTCTCTGAAGATCCTAAGAGTTGATTGCAAAGTGTTCAGAGGGTGCGTGCATTAACTTTTCCACTTGTACACGAGATACTGGACTGGCCCCTGAGTTCAGGTGCTTTGTTGCAAGGAAGGTCAAAAGCCAAGTAAAACCAATTTAGATTTGACAGCTTTCAAGAGCTGTCTTCTAAAATAGAAAGTAATTTATATTTTTTTCCACTTTGATTAAATCTTTCCCAGATAGCATGTATTTTGCTGTATCTTTTTAAGTGAAAATATTGTCCACAGCAGAAGAGGAGCTCTTAGTTTTACTTTTGTTAAACATACCTAGCTCTTCTTGGTGATTTCTAACTCTGGAAAAGGGCAGATCTGAAAAGGTAGGTTCTGGGGAAGAAGAGGTACTCACCTGTAATGGCTGGTAACAGATTAGGCTCTATAGCATGGTATTTCTTTCTCCTCACCGAAGGGTGACTGTGTAGGGAGAAATGTTTTAAGATACTTGAACTGTTCCAGAAAGCGAAGATGAGTAAGGTTTCTGATGAAAACAGAAGAGTTGGTGAATCATTCTTGCACAATGTTAAAGGGAAATTAAGAGTAGTTGAGCTAGCAGATGTAACTCGGTGTACTGGGTTTGAGTGTTTGTGGGTTTTGGAGGGTTGGGCGGAGGGACGTTTGACAAAGGCGACTCTTTCATTGGGTTGACTGGTGAGATGAGGTGGGAGAGCCCTACAGCACTGGTGATTATGTGCTCTACAAAAAGACAGACCTGAAAAAAGCTGACCTGGAAGACAGAACAGCTGACCTGAAGAGACCCCAATCCAAATCCCTCGGAAATTGCTCTGGCTTCATATTTTTAACATCAAGTTTACAATCCTTAAGACTACAGGTGAAATATGGTTGAAATCTGAAAAGCCTTACTAATCCTGCAGACAAAAACCCATGCTGTGTAATTAGTGCTATAGTATTTACTGGCTAAACAGACAGTTAAGGGCAGGGGGCAGTGGAAATAATTCACAAGTCCTAGTCTGCCTCCTGGCACACATATACAACTATCTGTTTAGAAGGCAAACTCTCAAGAAATCTCATTAGGTTAATGCTGATTCTTCTCAGCAAACCTGAGGTCCCACTACTGGCATTTCTGTTCCCAAACCCAGTTTTTTCAGAGTGACAGATGAGACCTTGTGGGTAGCAGTGGGATACTGAGCAAAGGAGAGGAGTAACCCCTCTGTGATCGCAATCTTAATAGTGATGAGGAATCTCTAAAGAGAGAAAAAGTATCAAAGTTTCTTTTCCTTTTAGAAGATTCACTCCATACTAAATACAGTACAGCATCCTCCTCACTAATAGACCTTGGGAGACCCCCATGCTGCAAAGCTCTCTCCCTTCTCACCAGCTGCAGCTTCTCATTAGGTGGCATGAAGTCAGACCTCCTCTGTGGTGGTGTTTTGGTAAGTGTCAAGCTATTTTCTTCTCTCTGCAAGATTAAGAGCAGCTTTTGTTCCTCCCGAGGTGGCCCAGGGGAAGTATTCAGGGCAGGTAGGAGAAGACCACTGGCACAATCTTGCGCTTCACTGCAGGTGGATCTAATCAAATCCCTTTCTGGGAAAGCTTCAGGTCTGCTTAAATGCTTTGTTGAATTGCACTATTGTTTGAGAAGTGCATCCAAAAAGGCAAATAGTATCTGAGTAGCCTCCCAGTATGTATCAATATCTACATTTACTGATGAATGTGTCATGAGTGGTATTAACATCCATCCACTTTTCTTTCATTCTCAGGGTGTTTGCGATGTTCCTCTAACACAACTAGGAATTACATTCTCATATCAAGTGTTTTTATTCTAGGTACGCTTAATTGCTAGGTTCAATATGACTTTGTATGATCTTTCTATCAAGTAAATGTGACATTCTACTGTTGTAACACTAAAAATGAAGTTTGATGTGACTGGTTATGGAAAGAACAGTGTGTTTTGACTGTCCTGTTGATAGTTTTGTCCTGGACTTGATGTTAAAATGCTCCAGAATGCTAGTTCAGGCTCAGGCAACTAATATAAACTGAGAGTTTATAAACCACACAGGCTGTGCATGGATTTTAAAGAAAAACTCAACAAGAACATGGATTTTTGTATCTTATATGGCTGCAGAGAATATTTTCTTTCAGCTAGAAAGGGCTAGACTTGACAGCTCCTGTAACAGAAAGGCATCAAATAACCTCTCTCTAATTGCTGTAATTACTTCCCTGGTACTTTCTTATGCGGTCTGATAAAAAAATAGACCGAATGTGAGTAATTATACCATACCCTGCATGGAAAATATAACACTAGTGTTTTCAGGTTACAGCTGAAGACATAATCAGAAGTAAGTATTTGAGCTGTGATAGGCAAAGCAAGGTCAGCAGGTAGAGGAAATACCTTTTATTAATTTAACTAGTGAATTTATTAGTATACATTGGTTATAACCTATAGGTAAGACATATTAGCTCTGAGTTTCAGTCTTATCTCTGAGATGTTTTTCTAAATTCAGTTTCCACTAGCAAAACTGAAATGCGGCTGTGCAGTTAACTTGGTGGTTGCGTTCTGCCATTGCCTCAAAAAAAGAGAACAGGATGTGGAGAATGGTTTATCTAAACAAACCATGGGAAGTTTTTGACAACTTAGTATTCCTTTTTAGCTTTAGTTAAAGCTGATATCACTCAGAAGCTGATCCACTTAGGGTAGCCTTGTGGCTGAGGCACTTAGTAGGATAGTGGAGGAGCAGGTTCAAGTCTCTGGTCCATTCCAGAAAAAAAGAGGAATTTAAACAGATGACTTGTCACTTGGGTGGACTGTTGAGCTGGGCTATTGTTGCTTTGGGAGAAAGTCTTTCTATCCACTAGTGCAGCAAAACATATGAAAATTCTGCTTATTCAGATGCTATTATTTGTTCCCACAGTGACATAATTGGACATAATGACCTAATTGCTGTACTGCAAATACATATATATATATCTATAGACAAAAGCATGAGAATAGTGCCAATAGTGCTATTTTGGGCATAAAGCCAGTTGCATATATGTACATTATTAATGTTAATTTAGTGGTCTAGAAGAAAGTAAAATATCAGAACAGTAGGTAATAAATCATGATCCAAATTTTTGTGCATTTTAGAGTGGAATATAACTACAAATTGGAAATCTGCTTCTACACAAAACTCTCTCTCATGACCTCTTCCCTCACTCCTCCACAGTTTATACAGTGATTTATGTCCACAAAACTTATGAGGGAGAAAACCGTATGCTTTGAGAACAGTGATCTTGTTGGCATCTGTGTGGGACTATTAGAAGCAAACTGGCACAGGACAGACACTTGGGCAAGCAGTCTTGTCTTCTGAGGAACCACAGTGTTAAAACATCGTGTTGTTCAACTTGTAGCATGTTTTTGTGCTGGCTAGGCTGGGGGATAGACAGAGAAACAGTATTTTGGCAGTATTTTTTTTGGTTTTGTTGTTTGTTTTAAATCTCTCCTTAATGCCAGAGCAAACAGAGGCATGGATTTCAATATGACTTTAAGAAATGGGACATTTGCAAGTATGAAGTTATAGACACGAAACATTACATACGTTTGGTCTTCACTAAGACTTGAATGTCAGATGGCAGTGGATGGATCTAGTCCTACTGCAGCAGCTTGATATCTAGGTAATTCTGGCCAATTGGTAATCGGGGACATAGCCAATGCTGGAAGCTTTTCTGCTAATACCACGCTGAGATGTTTTCTGACTACTTATTGATTAGATCACTTTATTTCACTGGCCTGTCTCCAGAGTATTGTGTGTTTCCCAGAATCTGAAGAGGATCTTTAGAATACCTCAAATTTATCAAAACATCAATTATATGATTATGTATTTTTTAACTAATAAATCTCTAAAGCACTTTTTCCCTAGCCTGAGATCACACCTAATAAAATAATTCAGTTCCACGTAACAAAAAACCTGATAAAAATTTGCAGCGACTGGTTTTAGTGCTTTTTTTTTTTTTGCGACAGCTAAAAACCAGTTTTAGTGGGCCAAGAAAAAAGGCTCATTTCAGAGTCATGAAAATATTTTTTTCTTTTGAAGCTAGACCTCTGATTTCAATGGGAAGTTACGCCTGCTGCTCTCAAATACAGAATTGCGCATACGACTTCTGACAGTCTCTTAGTGCACACCGATTATTGAGATCAAACACCAGGACACACATTCACCTCTTGAAATGCAAGTTCTACGTGTTCTCTCTCCAATGGACAGTGCAACAATGGGCCTGCTTATGTTTAGTGCTGAGGGTCGGTCTGATGTGGGGCCCCGCCCACAGACTGTAGTGTGGATACCTTCATCAGTGAAAGTAATGCTCAAAGAAGAAAGAGAAGAGTCAATTATTGAAACCTCATACTGATCAGAAAGAGTTTGATATTCTTGGTAGGCTTGCATGATAGGTTGCTGGTTTACAGTGTCTCTAATTTATTTCTGATTTGAGGCACATGCTGAATTTCTAGATAGGATACTCCGGCTAGATAGAAGTCACCTGAAGTAAAACTACTGCAGGACAGGTATGCTAGCATTGCCTAGGTTGAAAGTGATCGAGGAAGAACAATAGGAGGATTTCTTTGAGCAGTAACGTTATTTTTCATCCTTCTGGCTATGCCAGCTTCTACAGCTAATTAAGCACAGGAAAAGACAATATTCACCAGATGCCTGCAGAGCCGGTCAGCAGATGGGATACTTTTTCCCTAGCCCACGTGTGTATTAAAGGAATTTTTCTTGGAAAAAACGGTCAAAACCTGTCAATTATGCATGATTTAAACATGAACAGATATGTTCCTGCAGCAGTGGAAATTGGTTGTGGCACAAATGTTATTCTAAATATGCATATGCCTTTTCTTTAAAGTAAAATGTTTAAAATAAGAGGGAAGATTGGAGGTTAGTTCTGCGTTGCCAGTCCATGGTTCCTTCCAGAAACCAAAGGCAGTTGGTGCTTATCCACAAATTAATGAAAGGCACGTGTATCTAGGACTTCCCAGCCCTGAAATGCGTTCCACTGGAAGTAATTTCTTCAAAGGCTTGTCCTCATATCAGAGAAGGACCTCACAATTGCATACATTTTTTCTCTCTCTATGAGTGCCAGAAATGCTCTGAGGTGCTATAAAATGTTCTTCCCCTTGTTCCCATGTAACAAAGAGATTTTGGGAGTCTTTTATACAGTCTTACAAATTCCAAAGTTTGAGTTAGGTTCATTCTCATCCAAACCCTAGCTGGTCCTTAAGGTGTAACTTCAGTCCCAATTATTATTCTTTTACATCAACTTGCATTGGACTCATGGCAAGTGGAAGGTCTGATTCTGTACCTATAAAAGTAGGACTAAGCTTACAGTCATAACTTAAACAGAAAAGACACATAGAGTATATAAAAGTATATTTGTTTCCTGAGAATGAATAAATTCTATTTATTTATTGTGCACAGTTGCATAATAGAAAGAGTTTTTTCACTGGATATTTGTAATCTAACTGCTTAGCTTCATTATGAATTTATAACAATGCTGTATTGTTCAGGAAAGAATTAGATATTTCCTGATTTGCTTTGGATAAAGAAATCTGATTCAAGTCTAGTTACTAGATTGAGTTAGGACTAGCATTAGAAGTTCATTGGTATGCAATTTTAGCTGTGATTATTATGGTGTCAATTGTGATGAATCTTCCTGGATAAAATAAGTGTTGTATGACATAATACAAAGACAGGTGGATAACAGATTACTACATCCACTCCCCTTCCCCTGGAGCCACAGAAGGGGATTCCAGGCTATTAATCAGAAAGGCCTTTGGCAGGGAGAAGGTGGGGAGAGATGTATGGTAACTTGAAGCATTTCAAGATTGAATACAGATGTTTATTTCATATTTTATTGCTGCATTTAATTCTTTTACTAAAGACTTCTTCAGCATTGTCAGGCTGAAGGTTTTTGAGATCCAGGACTGGTAGGTACAGTTCCAGAAGCTTGCCTTTGGCTCTGATTTTCATATAGAAAGTTGAATTCAGCAGTGGCACAATCCGAGAGATGTGAAAGCAACACTGTACATTCAGTTAATATAAAAAAGCTATGTTTGGTCTTGATGTATGTTAGATGTAATGTGCATAGGTTGGGGAGGAATGGTTTAGGGATTTATTTCTTTATTTCTTTCCTTTTTTTTTTAGAATCAAGGCTTAAAATTTATTAAATGGTGCGAGAGCAAATTGTTGCTGGAGGAGAGCAGAGGTACATGTGCTAGTAATTAGAGTAGAGGACTGGGATTCAGGAGGACTCTGCTTGCTGTATGTTCCTCTTCCTCTGACTTGAATAAACCATATGGGGCTGCATATGGGACTTCTCAAAAGCACCTAGGAAATTTAACCTCCACCTTGGATTTTATTCTGTCTTCATTCTTCCCTTATTGTGCAGTTACCTTTTTTACACTGAAGATGTTAATACTTCTCTGCCTCAAAACATAATGCAGCTCTTTCCGGTCCTGTGTTTCTGTGATTAATCAGTGCACATAGGGCTTTGAGATCTTTGGTTGAGAATAAGAATATAATTACACAACAGTTGACCAAGATCTTAACAAGCACCGAGGGTTGCAGTATTCAGTCATGTCTCTTTAATTTCATTGCGCTTCTTCAAAAAATGTACTCCATTTGGTACAAATTTTTATTGACTGTCTTTTTCAGGGAAATTGCCATTGCCTTTCAGTATTTTAAGTACCATGAATGTTTATGTGACATCAAAGGTCCCTTCCAACCATGAAGATTCTGTGATTCTGTGAATATACCGTATTATTTGTACATTGAATATATTATGATGTTATTCAAGGCATGTTTGCAGGCTTATGGGTAGGTTCATCCTACTTTGATTGTCGAGGATGTTGGGGAGAAAAAAAGTTCAAGGTACCTTAAGGACTCAAGTTTGGTGTGTTGGGCACTCAAATTTGGCATCTTCAGGTTAGCCTGCTGCTAATTAAAGACAGCAGACAGTTGTAGAGAGTGAGTAATTCTTCCTCCATTTTAACTTAACAAGCAATCCGCTGTTCATGGCAGTGACCTCAGATGATTAGGGATTCATCTGTGGTAGCAGACGGCTCGCTTTATAACTACCTGCCTATGCCTCTTGCTTTTTAAGCAGCCCTCCCATAGATCCACTTTCTAGCTGGTCTTAGCAAACCAGCAAAACACCATCTACTGCTGCTCTGCTCTTATTCAGGACTTTGTTATTATTGTCATAGCCATATTGTGTTTATGACTGCAATGTCATCCAAGCCGATCATAACAACCAAAATCTGGATGCAGGGTGAAAGGCACTACACAGCAATTGAATACAGCTGCTCCACAAATGAAACACTTTTCTGTTGTTGTTATGGGGAGCAACAAGGAATTGGCAACACAATTCTCAGTCCCTCTTTTCTTCCACATACCTCTGTGAGCTTTAGGCTTTCACTGAGTTTCTTTTGGCAATCAAGAGAGCCTATAAACATGCTACTGCTAATTGGGCCTGTCTGGGAGCAATGCAGACCTCTTTTGCCCGAAAAAAGAAGCATTAGAAAGTGCTCTCTGCAAAATTCCAGAAATTTCTGTCCCTAAGGAAAGCAGAAATACAGGCAATGTCTTCTACTATTTTGTAGTCTTTGTTTCCATTCCCCATCAGGACTGGAATACAGAAACAAGAAATAATTAAAAATTTGCAGATCAAAAGTGATTTCAGCTATTAGTCATTAAAAAAAATTGTTAGCTTAGTTTTGGGGAAATGTCAGCATCAGCTTTCACTTAATTTGTCTCCTTGGTTTCCTACTTACAGCTGAGCAAAGTACTGTCATCTGCAAGCTGGAGGAATAGTATGGTGCTTTGTCTTCTGTAGCATTGCCGCAGCAGTCAAACATTATCAGGCAATTATTCTGGAATATTTGCTTTGACATAAGTTCAGTACAATAAACTAGCACAAGGTTAAAGACATCACAGGTGTAATGGACTTGTCAAACTCCATAAGGAATTTGTATGATACTGTACCTCACCTATCCCATGAGGCTGTAACAAACCTGCCAGTTCCACAGCAGGGAGTCAGTGGGCTGGAGTCTACCCGGTAATTAATGTTAAATTCTTCTTGTTCTTCTCTCTATTTCTTCTATTTTGAGTATTTTCAACCAGTTGATGAAGGCTAACTTTAAATTATGTTATGTATATTGGCTTAGACACCAAATTCTGATTCCATTAATATTCTGAGTTTTAAGAAACTGTGTCCATTCGGAATTGGGATGAAATGCCACAACCTGCCTGTTTTAATGGAACAGAAATCTGACGGTGTTTTTTTATAGTAACAGTTTGGAACAATCTTCTCCAGATCCTTGGGCTGCAGCAGACCTGAGGGAAGCTGCTAACTCACATGACTGAGATCCTTGCCACTGCCGCCTGTGCATGAATTGCAGCTTTGTCTCAAGCTGAAGTCCTGTCAAGTTGAAAAGTCAGTGCTGACCCTTTCTTCACAGAACTTAGATATCCAGAGTATTAAGTCAAATTTCAGAGTACTGGAGGTGGTTGAAATTGCCTTGCAAAGTCATTTGCAGGGGATGGGGAGTGGGTTCAGTAGTACGTCTTTTTTAGTTATGATTTAAAAGAAGTTAGGAAACTGGCTACAAAGGCAGATTTCCTATCTTCCTTCCTATTTCCTTCACTTCCTTGAAGTGAAGCAGATACAGAGCAGCTGTAGGCATTTTCAGTGACTTAACTTGCAAAAAAGCGGAATTAAACATCAATTGCTATGGCAAGAAACATAGTAATGATCCACTATTGTTGGGAAAATTTAACTGCGTCTTTCTGCGTGACATGAAGGCTAGAGGGGAGTTTGAAGGTAGAAGTGTGAAATTCTCCACCCTACTATCAGTGCTCCCTAGCTGTATCTGTATCTGAATGCCTTTGTTCTTGTAGCTGTCATTTGAGGAAGAAAGCTGCTCTTTCTGTTACAGGTTACATTTTCTAAAATAAAACCATTAACATGCCCCAGATGGTAACTTACAGTTTCACATGGCTGACATCCAGAGATGCTTAAAAGACTTACAGAGTCTTCAAAGCTGAAGATGCCCCTCATGTAAAGTCTACGCTTCTCCATTTTGCTGTGTAAAACAGCCCATTTAAATGAGAACGGATATTCCTTAATGCAGTGGTACTATAGATGCTGGCAGCTGAAACAAAGAAGCTGCCCAAGGAATAAGGCTGAGATCTATTTTGCTGCCGTGGTATAATCCCTTCAGGCGGGTGTAGACTGGAATGAGGCAACTGCAGTGGTAGTGCCAGATCATGGCCACACTAGGTGAAAGGAGTCTGAGTCTTGGTGTCAGTCAAGCCCCTTTATCAGTTGCTTCATTTTTGGGACTGGAAACAGAGATAAAAGCTGCTGCCCAAGCAAGCTGAGAAGCAGATGTTTCCAAAAATGGGGTATTTTTTCCTGTTTTGAAAGTTATTTGATGATCTCTATACAGTAATTCTTTTCTCCACCTGAAGTTTCTTGAGATGTTGGCTGCACTTAGAGGTGGTTCTTGAAATGCTTGAGAAAAAAAAAAAGTAAATCAAGTTCAAAGCTAAATGTAACTATTTGTAATTTTATGTAGAATTTGATTTGTGATTTATTTGCAGTAGACCCATTGCTAACCATAGTTAAAGGACGTTCTTTCATTTGGCCACCTGCTTCCATTCAGAGCTATGAATTCTGGAATTAGAGTTCAGTCATCTTTGTTAATGCTTTCTGAACCATGTTGGAAGATATTCTCCTGCTCAGAATATCACCAAGCTGTGTCCTGCCCTGTTCCAGCTGTTGCTGGAAACACCACCCTGTTAAATCTGCCTATGATGTGATTGCCTGACACAGCTAAGTCAACATATGTTGGGTTAGTAAAAACTTCTGGTTTGAATATTTATGTCAACCAGATTATTGTGACAGTATGGAAAGGGAAGGGTAGCAGCAACAAGCCTGGTAGGCTGTAAATTGCTGAGGTGATGATATGTAGCTAGAGGCAGTCATGTCTTGATGTTATTCAGCTGAAAGCAAGCCATGGGACCATAGTCTGAGGCACCCTGTGATACATTTTCACATGTATCAGCCTTTGAGTTTTCCCCTGAAGGTTAGGGCTCATACCAGTTTCTTCTGTAGCTTTACCTTTATAATAAGAGTTGCCTTGGATGCTTTGTGCATCAATGAGTAGTTGCATGTGCACATCCAGAAGACTATTGCAATTGCATTGTAAATGCAAATGCCTCCTAGATACATCATGTACATTTTCAAAACTGGATAAAACAAAAATATGGCCCAGAGGATTCTGTCCTTTTTTTTCTTTATGGATGTAGATTTTTCTTTGGCTATGTTAAAGAAAGTATTCAACCCTTGCAGCTGGCTTCAGCTCATTGCTTTCATTTCTGCCTGTCTTACTCTAAATGTTCTTCTGCTCACTTCTCCCTGGCAAACACTTTCTCTAAGGCTGTTTTAATTCTTAATCATATGTCTGCTACTGTAATTATAATAGGGAAAATCACGTCTCTGGATCAGCACGCAGACGGAACCTTCCACACATCAGTGATCTCTTCTTCTGTGCATGCCTCAACTGTCTCCACTGCACTGTCCCTCCACCACTTGCACTCACCACTGCCAAGATCTCTACTTCACGCTGATGCACGGCAGTGCCTGTGTTGGGAAGGCAGTGACAGAACTGGCAGGTGGAGAGCAAGGGAAGACAGCAAGCTGGCAAAGAAAGCAGAGTGAAACCTTTCTGTTTCCTTCTCTGATAGAATCTTCATTTTGCCAAAATAAGAAGAGGTTGTATTTAATTACTCTATATGGTTGTGTGTTTGTATATATTTAAATATATAAATGCACATATGTGTGCGTATGTACATTTGTGCGTATATATATGAGAGCCCTCCCATAGAATTTACATTGTGTTGCTTCCAGTCCATAGTTGTCTAAAACCTCTCATCTTCCCACAGAAAGATAACAGCTAAGAAGAGCTGTAGTTAGAAGTAGCTTCTTTGGAGAATAGCTGCATTATACAAGGTGGTATAACATAAAGACCTGCAAAACAATGACCTGTGAGCTTTGTGCTAAAAGCTGTTGAGAAACGCTCTCATTGACATCTAGAAATCCTGAATCGACCCATTTTTTGGAGGGAAAAGATGAATCTCTGTTTGCTTTCCTTCTGGGCTGTGTGCTAGTTTCATTTTTTTCTTTTGCTTATGATTATGTTTTTGAAGCAAATCTGCCTCTCAGTACTTTAAATCAATACCATTAAAGCTCTATTTGAAGGTAAACTATTTCAAGAGGCTAGCCTTCTCTACCCTACAATTATATCATGTGCTAAGTGAGTGAAACTTTCAAAGGTATTGAAGGCTTCTGGGTTTGTTTTTTTCTTTTCCATTTCGCTAGATGACATCCAATGATAATGGCCTTAACATGATGGGGAATTAATTGAGAGAGCATTTCTACACTGCCATAATTTTATCATCCATCCTATTGCTGCTATTAGCAGGAATCCATAACCCCATGGGTGTTTTGTGAGAATCTCTTTTAGCAGAACTTATGGCGTAGAGGTTACATGGTTAGCTCTTTCCATCAGCTGGGTGTCAAATCACTGTCGAAAAGAAATCACTGGTGTATTTATTTTTTTAGCTTCTAGCCTTGTGCTGTGGTGCAGGAGATGATTTGTAGTGAGCCATTGGGGAGAGAAGAGTGCTAGTGGCCATTGAAGGCTTCTCTCACAAAGGTACTTAAGAGAATCATTGCACGTTAACACGGATGCACACAGCAGCATTTTTGATCTAATGTCCATTATAAAGTAGTATAAGGAAATTATGCCTTCTGACTCATCATGTTGTAGCAGGATAGTAAAATAATCTTGTTCCAGTGGATTTGTTTATTAAGTTGTGTTTGCTGAATTTCCCTGTGCTGACTACTACAAAGCAGCTTTTCTTAAATCCCGAATAACAAACTAGCCTTCCTAAGTTCATAACACTGACAACACAAAATAATTCAATTTTCTTCAAAGCATGTTGTTTCTTTTTTTCACATTCTTGAATGACTTTCATAAATCTTAAGCTGTTTTATAAAGCCTACTGTAACTTAGAAGAATGTTTTTGGAAATGGTTGTTGTGGGCTGTACAACCTCTCTACTTATCTTGCAAATTTCACACACATTCTGCTCATTTTCCTGCTCTCCTTCTCCATGGTAGTCCAGTAAATTGGGATAAAATAAGAGTTTGGCTCTTTTTTTCCTGTGTCACCTGCAGCAAAGCAGTAACAACTCTGTGAAACAAATTATAGCCATGATTGTGGCACGCTCCTCAGAAGCTACACATGCTGGAACTTAAATGTATGCTTGCTGAAATATTATAGTTAAAATACTGTGAATTCAGATAAAAGATGAACTTTTGTGAAATTTCTTCCCTTTTTAACTTGAAACTTAGCTTTTAAATACATACTGAAGAATACCAGACTTTGAATTCTTTCCTTTTTCCATTATTCTCTCCTTCTACCTTGCTGTTAATTGGGAAAAGGAAGAGAGATTAGAAAATATTTTAACTTTCTAAAACCATTCATGACTTTCATCTTTAATTAGCATTTTTGATGCATCAGGTGGGATTATCGCTGATCTCTGGCTGCACAGATCTCATGATAATTAAGCAATAATCATGCTTAATTTTTCTATGCAGCCAGTTGACATGACTGAGTGCATGCAGGATGCAGGATGCAAATTACTTGTGTGAAAGCGAGATTTTGCCAGGATTCATTTTCTAAGTGGAATCACAGCTTAAATACAACCCTGAAGATGCTACTTCCTCCTCTCCCTTTCCTTCTGTGTGACATTTTCTCTCTAGAAAATACTTTCCTCTGCTTAGATTCCCCTGTGGGATTCCTTTTGATTGTGGTTGTAACAGCAGGAGTTGGTGTGATGAGGAATTCAGAAACCCTGAACGAGCAGAGCTTGCTTTCGCTCCTCCGCTGCATAGGAAGAGAGCTCAGGGTGCTGCGCTTTCATGCGAGGAGCTTCCTCCGCCTCTGCCACCATTTGCAGCTCTCCCAAGGTTTTCTCTTCTGTGTGCATTAGCGTGCAGCTCCAGAGCACCTCGAGAGAGCAAAGCTGTGAGCAGAGCCTGACCTGGGCAACATGACCGCACAAAATCAGCAGTCGATCATTAATAGGAGTAGCGTTTCTCTCTTCTCCTGTACTTTTGCAGGTTAAAATAATGTTCTTCAAAATCCCCCCCCCCCAAGCAACCCCACCAAGAGGATGTGCTGTGACTGACCATGCAAACAGTGGAGTAGTCCCGTGGCCAGAGTCCCTTAGTGAGGCTGGCCAGAATTCAGAGATCAATTGTAGGGCTAGCATAAATGTAAGTGAAAGAGAAGAATCAGTGGTCTAGAGCTAGCTAAAAATATAATTCTCTGGACCACGTTTTGCAGTAATACTTTTATCAAAGGGAAAATGCTCTTGCAAAATGTTGGCGTGTATCTTTTAGAAGCAAAAAAAAACCATCAAAAAACTAGGCATGAATCATCTCTACTGTTATTTTCCCTGTAAGGTTACCAGATCTTCTGGGATTTTGATGATATTTTAAAGGGAAACCAGAATATGTCACCTCTGCCATAGGCTAAATATGGTACACAAGAAGAGCAACAACTTCTTGACTAAAACACAAAAATCCCCACCTTGCCTGTGGTAATCATTGGAAATTAATGTTTGCAGGAGCAGAGGGAACATCTGTCTGTTTAGCTCTGCATACTTTCCTATGGCTTCATTTACAAGAATGTAGTGTAACCACTATATAGGTTTGGTTGAGAGAGCTGCTGGCTTATCATAGCTACCCAAGAAGCTACAATTACTCAGCACCTTGCAAACTGCTGCAACAGTGTGAGGACATCAGAGCTCTTGCTGGGCTCAGGCCCACAAACATTTCACCACCTGAGTAGATGTACATGATAAAACATTTGTAGGACTAACAGGGAACTGAAACCTCCCAGGACATGAACCTTGGCAAGGTATCAGCGTGGTGGTGTTCTCTTCAGTACTTAAATAATACCTTTCCACTAAGGTATCTGTAAAAGGAAAGCAAACTTGCATTTTGTTTTAGGCATTTAAAAAAATGGCTGAATTCCCATGTTCTTTATTTGCATCATATTTATTAGATTTTTAATTTGTTACTTTCAAAATTGTGTGTTGCTCTGTCAGCTGTTTGTTACAAGATTTCCCTTAGGGGAAACTGGAGCTTCATATCCATGCTGACATATCACAGTATGAATAAGACTTGCCACACTCCAGTTGGCAGGTAGGGAATATTAGTCAATAATGCTGGAATATAATTGGGTTTAGCTTCTTATGTTGTGTCACTAGATACAACTTCATTCTCAGGGAGCCTAACCTGAAAAAACAAGGACATATTTCAAATTCCAACAGGATTAAGTCACTGCATTAAAGAGGCTTTGATAGAGTTCAATTGTTGCTATTAAAGTAAATCAGGTTTGGCTGGGGTTTTTTCTTCCAAAATAATCAATGGTAATGTTTATTTTTGTTGTTATTTGTCTTAAGACATTTAAATGCTGACAGTTTTGATGGGGACAGTTGGCTTACAAATAATATCTGTTAAGTTTTATGCCAAACTCCATCTGAACTGCAAGTGATAGTTACTGCAGCTCTTAAAACAAAACAAAACAAACAAAAAAAAAAACAACAAAAAAAGGAAGAAATGCCCTTCTAGTCCTTCTTTTATAGTAGGAGTTATTATTGCCTTTACTGTTGCTGCATTAAACATATGTTTGAATATGATCTTCCAACTTTCATCACTGTTGGGTTAATAACACAAAGAGCATGCCCCCATCCTGATTAGCCTGTCTTGTACAGTAGAACAAAAAAAGCAGCAATGGTAATTTCTCAGCTCATTAGGTGCATATTCATCTTAATGGGGCATCAAAGTTAAAAACTATAATGCCTTCCTCTCATTTAATACTCCAGAGAACATTCACAGTAACCACATGAAAGCAAAAAGGATTTCAACATTGGAGCTGCAAAAGTAGGTGTCTTCATTCCCTCCAGGCAGATAGAGGAGAGAAGAGAGAGAGAACTACTTTTTATCCCTACCCCTGTCTAACTTGCCTTGCTGTGCTAGCCACAGGTCACTATGGCTGTATGAATAAAAATGTTGACCTCTGCTAGTTTGTCTGGTAGGTCAAATTTTAAATCCATAGTCCACAAATGTTTGGCATCAGCTGAAGAGCACAGTGTACTGAAATAACCTCCAGAGGTTATTTTATTGTTTACAGGTGTGTGGACCCTGATACAGAGCCCCTTCATTGCAATGGAAAATTTGCGATGTCTTGAAACATTTAGGTAAACAACCCCCATCCTTAAAAATACATTCTTTGTGTAAGGTAGTTGTGCCAGCTTAAGCTCTGAGCTTTGAAAATTCACCGTTTCCTGTGGTTTATGTAATAACAGTGCCCAATTCATACTATTTACTGAAACAACAGTATTTCCAGAACCTGCTTCTAAAAGTATTTCAGAGCTAGCGCCCGGCGTGAGTTTTTGGGGCACGTTTACAGATGTAAAACTAAGCCGTGTGTGAATGCCGTGCTTCCTGACTTGACTCTGCGTGTGTGGCGGGGGCTGCTCTATTGGCTTCCCGCCCAGTGTGCACCAGCATATGCAACTAAATTTACTCATGGTTGTAAAAGTGTTCTGCAACATGCTGATTTGAGATGCTGACTTTCTATCTCTGACAGAGCCATAGAAGAAAGTATAATTTATGTTATATGGTCAGTTATGTAGGATGCAGCATATTGAAACATTATAGTATGTAGCCACTATCTTCCAAAACCAAAATTCTCAGTAGATTTTGTTAGCCTCTCCTAGCTGTAAAATGATGGGCTAGGTAAAAATAACTGCTGGTAGCATGTGTGTTCATTCAGGATGGCAAGCAATTTTTCTTCCAGATTGGTGAAGTTCTCATTTTCTTTCAGTTCTGCTGCCCACATTATGAATGGAGAAAGGCTGCTTCCTTCTCCAATGCCTCTTCTTTTCTTAGATTCTAAAAGGAGGAATTCAGTATAGGAATATATTCTCAAGTGTATTTTGTTTAAAAGGTAACTTTTATGGATATAATTCCTACAAAGCATTTATGTAATATAAACTTGGTGGAAAAAAAAATTAGAAAAATTGGTCACATAATTCAGAATATTTTTGGTGGGGTATTAGTATAATAGAGCATTGAACAAAATGAAGAGGCTTAGGAGATGAGGTTTTGAGGTAGATGAAAAACTACTGGTGAAGCAGAAATGCTGAGAAGCACCTTCAGAAATAGGATGAGAGAAGACAGGGTGGATCCATCCATTCAAAAAGCAGGAATCAACAGAACAAGACAGAAGAAGCAGACAGAAAGCATAAGTTCCTCTTCTGATTAGACTAATTAAGTCCTCCAATTTCAGTAAAGTTGCATGGATTTATGCTAGCTCAGAGGATTTATTCTTAAAACAAGGCAGGGGTTCGAGATGAGTGATAATCTTAAAGGGGATGCAACAAGACAACATGAATGAGAAGGTATAGCAAGCTCTGAAATGCTTGTGCATAGGATATGCCAGTTTGGGGAGGGAAAAGAAGGGCTGATGGAAGAGAAGGAGGGAAATCTGTTTGAGAGCAGCGACAAGGCAACCCCCTGCTCCTATACACAGAGGTTGCTCCTCAATGGATTAGGTTCCATTTTGCGGTCTTGCTGACTTAATTTTCTCTGTAGTATTTGGTTATGGAAGTCTTTGAATAAAAATATTTTGAGAAAGCAAGCTCTTAGCTCTAAATTACCGAAGGGCGAGGGAGGATTGTTGTGTTCAGGTAGCGGAACTCCATTGCTGTGAACAGCAGCAGCATGCACACAGCCAACTATATTGCACGTCCTGTATTTTTCTTTTCTTTTGGCAGCTCACTTTATTGGCTAGTTTAAAATTTTTCTGTATTGCTTTTGCATGAAATATTTTATTAGGAAAAGCGCAAAATAACCTATTGATGTGTTGCATCAATATGTGTTAGAGAGATCCAATGATCCTGCAGCTATATTCTGACTTTCATCATCATGCATGCTCATTATATTAGAAAATTCTGCCACATATCAAGGTTCCATACTGGCTTTCAGAAAAAAAAAATGGTCTGTGTGAAAGCAGTTGACATTTGAGCAGGATTTGGATTGATCACTAGGATCAGGATGCTTTAGTTTTTGTGAAGTAATTTTTCAAGCTGCACTGAAACAAAGTCTGCCAGATTCCTTTCACTCTTGGTGAAGGAAATCCTGGAGAAACTTCAGCTAGCTGTGTTTTGGAAGAGGTAAAACTAGACCTACATATTGGTTCCTTCTGGCCTAAAAATGATAAAAATTTAAACTAGTGGCAATACAGGCTGTTCTGCTCAAGTCATTAGTGTTGTACTGATTTTAAAGCTAATAAGGAATTATTCTGTGTACTTGAGGTTGTAGATAAATTTTGAGATCCAATTAAAAGACTTCAGCTAAGGTATGTACGCCCACTGATTTTAATAACTTGGCTTCTGGCAACAGACAGTGTGGATGTGAGACACAGAGAAGGCCAGTAGCACAGTGGTGATATCAGACATACCAGACCTGTGGTCTTGGGAGTCACAGGCCTTTCTTTTAAGACTTCTTTTGAGGGATACAGAAACTTGAAAGAATCATTTCCTATCTAAAACCCCAATCACAGGTTCCTCTATGAAATCTAATAGACAAGATAAGGTGTTGCAGTCCTCTTTTACGGTACATAGAGGGTATTCCATAATTCATATTGCAAAATTTGTTTTCTTCTGAAGACAGGAGTCTATAAACAAGCAGACACCTGCCCTGTATGACCTATAGAGGCTCAGTTCTTTCCCACCTCCTACCCTGTCTGGGTAGTTGTTGCAGACCTTTCCTTTCCCCTCAGCATTTTTTTAACACTGAGCTATAATCAGGCAAAAATGTTGCCTCACCCCACACAGCTACTTCAACTTTTGCAGTATCAGCTCTGGTTTTAGGATACTGGAGCATACATCGTTCTTGATACCGTAATGGACATGTATGGCAGAGGCTTGCATCTCCTTAATGGGCCATGCATAAGCTAATGTCCATCTCACTGAATTTCACTGAATTTTTAGAGTTGGAAGGGACCATAGAGATCATCTAGTCCAACCCTCCTGCTGAAGCAGGATTGCCTAGAGCATGTTAGAGCATCTCATTTATATTTATTAGCTGGAACATAATAAGCAAAGCTTTTTTGATGGAAGGTGAGCACTACTGCTGTGTCACACTGAAGACAGCAGGCTTTGATGGCTTAGCAAAGCTGAGTGTTTCTGGTAGAACCAGTAGTTGCTTTGGCCATATGTAGCACAGCACAATGATGTCCCTGAGCCGTAACTTACTGCTTCGTACCAGTAAACTCTAGACAGTGTGTGTGAGTTTCCACTAAGGCTTCTTCCAGAAAGGCTGACCGAGAAGTTAAATGGAGAAAGACCCATCAAAAGAGATGAAAATCAATCTTTGGACGTGTTTTAATGAATCTGATGGTGAATCTCTCATTCTTTTTTAACACCAGGAGACCACAGTTTGAGTGAGCTGGTAGGTAGGTTGATAACTGATGTTTGACAAGCAGAAGGCTTCTGCTCGCTTGAACAGATGAACCAATTAATCAGAACTCTCTTTCTAAACCTGCTGGCTGTATTCACTGCATCTCTACCAGCACAAATGTATTCCCATCCTTCTAAGTAGCATGTTTATTACTTTCACAAATTAGCACATTTTTGTGTTTCATTAATGTTTCTCAAGTATTCTGAGAACAATGTGATGACATATCACTGACAAAAATCAAAACTGCACAAATTAAAACAGGGTGACTTTTAATGAAGAGAAGGAAAAGCAGACAACGATTTGTACGCTTCAGCTGGGAAAACAAATACTGACTGCAAAATTGCCTGTGCTGGTAGTGCAGGTAAACCTGTGAGCTGAGCTCCTAGCACCAGGAGCTTGGCAGGCCAGGATGCTTCTGCTAAGTACATGTCATTCCTGGTAGAAAGTGGTATTTGTGTGGCTGGTCCTCATTTTAGTGTTTGAGGTTTTTTCTGCTCAGTGTTTGTGTTCAATGGCAGAAATCATCCATGCAAGAATGTTGCAGCCGACGGTGACTCCTTGTTTTCAGGGGAGCCCTACTCTCATGAAGTCTTTACATTTTAGTGGAAACGGAGTTAAAGGGCACGAATAATCCTGTCAGTATGGCAACAGAAAAGCAAATCCCAGGACTGGGCCCTCAGAAAAATGCCTATTACTCATTAATAGGTATTCATGGTAAAATATTAAAGTCAGCAAACCCATAGGTATGGAGCCGCCATTCATGCAAGAAGGACCAAAGGCACTTCTAGCTCTGCGGGTTTTTTGGCAGTTGTTGTTTTTTTTCCCTAAGGTAATCAAAGCATGTAAGAAAATGTAACTCTGTATTTTTAGTTGCTGGGCGTAGCGTTTAAAGGTGACTTGTGCTTCCATTTGATTGTCTGACTAAGCACTTCTGAAGCCCTAAGGCTAAATGGTCCTTGCTCCAAGGACCCTTCTCTAAAACAACCTAAATCAATTATTTCTGAGCTAATGTATATTTCTGAAAATAACTCTAGACACTATGAGATGCCCAAATGAGAAAAGGCTTTAATTCAGGTTTGTATTTGATTCACATAGAACTGTAAAGCTTCCATAAATATTTGCAGATTTTTTTTCTGCTTTCACGTTGCTACCATACAAATCATGAGGGTCCTCAGTTTGCCTTTGTGTCACGAGACGATAAATGCAAGTGTTTTTTGAGACTGTATTTAATCTGAGTCAGCACTAATTATGTGTTGTCTGAATCAATACAGTCTGGAGAGAGTATTGTGAGAAAGGGAAGGACACACAGTTTAATATAACACGAGCTGGTCCCCTGGCTTTGTAAATCTGAGTAAACTGCCATGACAGAGAGGCAAATATTTAGGCTTAGAGTCTGAATACCTACAAGTTGGCGCCTGCTAAAGATGGTGTGCTCAGCTTCTCTTTGGAGAGATTTATTTCTCTGATTTCCTCATCCCCTCCACAAAGCATACAAAGTTTATCAGATAGAGAGGAGCATAGAACTTGGAAAGGGTGAGTGAGTGGACTGCACACCCTCCATATGGTAAACCCAAGAAGTTGTCCTGCCTGCCTTCCTTTTCTTCTTGTGCCTGGCTTGTTAAAGTATTTGTGTGGATTAAGACATTAGAGAACCCGGGTTTGTGGCTAATGAAAGTATTAGAACTGAGGAAAAGGAGGTCTGATGGCCAGCTGGAAAGTACTTGTGGCCTACAATTTTTGTGGCAGGGGAAGAGATGACACAGAGTAGAGGAATTGCATGTCAGCAAGGAGTTTTCCTTCTTTCTTGCCAGAAGTGTTCCTGCCCCCTGTGTTTTTTTCTTTTGTCTGTGTCTCTCCTTTTTTTCCTTTTTTTTTGTCGTCTTCCCAAAAGGCAGAGGAAAATTTATATGCCTGGCTCTAGCCCTGCCTTGTTCTGTTCTGGTCAGATCAAGGCATTAGTGTTAGCAGAAATGCTGGTGGGGGAAGAGGCTGAGATTTGCTTTATGTGAATTGTGCTTTGCAGGCAATGCATATGTGCATTCATAAATAAGCGTGGCTGCCTGGCTTCCACCTTCCTTATCAGCCTCCGCTGCTTGTCAGGTGCTGTGACCCTCATAATGACTTACCTTTCTTCCAGCTTCTCTTGCTGAAGCACTTTGCCAAAATGTCATGCCATGTCTTACTCTGTTCCAACCTGTTGAACTTCCTCCTGTGCCACCCCACCCCACTTGTCGTATCTCCTGTTGAAAACACTCACCCTACTTCCAGCCATCTTTATCCAAGCATGGATATAGGAAGGACAGGTGGACGGGGAATGGAGACAGACCACCGTGAGCCATGGCAGAGACAATACACAAGGCTTTTGGCAGGAGCTGCCCATGCTAAACCTGAAGCGTGGATCATTCCTGTGTATGCACATAGACAACCATGGGTGCTTTCCATGGAATAAACTAAAACTTGAAGAATATATCACAGTTGATTCCTAAAGCACTTCTCCAAGTGAACATTTTTTCTGTAATTATCTTTCTTATATAATAAATGTGGGCTCCTTAATTCAATTTACCATTAAAAAAAGTAGAAACACTTTTTTTTTTAAAGAACACTCTTCAGCTGCTTTTGTTAAGGCATTGTTCTTCTTTTAGCTTTAATTTCATCATACTTCTTTCCTAATTAAAATCCAGCTTATTTTCCCCAAGTTGTTAAAGACAAAAGATCACTTTTCTCATTCTCTAGACTAAATTGGATTTTAAAAACAGAACACCCTGACTTTTTTGTCTAATAGGATTTATTATACTATTTTGTATAATCATTGTAATTAGGAATTGTGTACCACTGTTTTAACAAAGCTTCCAGTCAGAAACACTGAAAATCTTCTGTTTCTTATTCATTATGAATGGATCCTACTCTGAGCCACTATCTTTACTTAGGCATAGCAAATCTTTCATGCTGCATTTTTTTTCAGTTACAATGCAAGCAATTTATTGGGCAACCCCTACTAAAGAAGATCTTATCACTTTTTATTAAGCTTTAAACAAGATTTAAACCAAAGTTCTCGATCCCTTCACCCCTCAGCCTGTATTGATATTGCTGATTGCCCCCAGCGCAGAACCCAGATGCAGAACCTTGCATTTGGGCTTGTTGAACTTCAAGTGGTTTGCATAAGCCCACTCCTCAAGCCTGTCCAGGTCCATCTGGATGGCATCCCTTTCCTCTAGAGAACCAGCTCCACCACTTGGCTTGACTGGGAAGATAAAGGAGACCACCACCTGTGTTCCTGATCCTTTTAACATTGCTCCGAGGAACAGATAGTCTCTTTTGGTGGTTCTACATTGTCACAATATCACTAGACCCTATGTGGAATAGTGGGAGCAGATGATACTTTGTAGGGTTCACCAGACTTGGCAACCTCTCAGTCATGTCACAAATGTGAGCTCCTGGTAGGCAGCAAACTTGTCCAAAGTTTTCTGGGTGGTAAATGGGTGCTTCAGTGCCTCTCAGTAGGCAACCTCCAATTACTGATAGTTTATGTGCTTTTCTGATGGCACGAGTTCTAATGTGGGTGGGTGGCTGAATCAGCTTTGCATGGTGGGCTTCTCCTGGATCCTGTCTGTTACTCACGTACTCTTCATTCCCCAACCCCAGGGCACTCCATCTGTTACACTGGGGCACTTTAAGGGAAGGGTCCTCCTTCTGCCCCGAGCAGAGACAAGGGTCCTGTCTCCTTCAGCTCCGAATTACTTGTGTCAGCTAGCTCCAGGCTGAACCGAGGCTTACCTTCCCTGTGTGCAGCCTTCAGGCGGGGCTGGGACAGCACACAATACCACATTATCCATCTCCCACTCACATTCCCAGATACTGGGAGCCCATTGAGCTCCTCCTTATAACATGGCTACTTGTTAGAAGAGTTGTTCTAGCTGGGCACACTTGCTGCTGCGATATCCAGGTGCCAGGTGTGATTTCCAGATGCTGGAGGTCCACACAGTCCAGCCTGGACAGCTATCTCAGCCCCTGGGGGCCTCTTTGGGTGGGGGAGCCAGCACAGGCAAGCTGCAGTGCTTCTCTTTGGGTTTCTGCCTCTGCCTTGCAGCTGCAATGGGTTGACACCAGTTTCTGCTAGGAGGACACATGTCTTCTCAGAAAAAATATCACCCTGGAGTCCTCAAGATGCTGAGTGGGCTCTCACAGCCACCAGCTGTGACCGTCGGAGCTGCAGCCCTCACAACGGGCAGGGCACTGCCCTTCCCCTTCCTCTACACAAACCTGGACTTCTTGCTCTTTTGCCCTGCTCACGTATAATTGCCTCAAGTTTCCAGCATGAGCAGGTGACATGCTTGGGGTCTGAACGCCACGGCTGGTGGGGAAATTTCCCCTGATGCTTCAGGGAACCAGAAGTGGCATTGGAAACGTTGAGCTCTTCCCTAAAATTACTACACGTGAAGCCTTTTATCAGATAGGGAGTTAAATGTGTTAGAGTGAGTATACCAGCTTATTGTCTGGTATATGATGATAAACTGCCTCTAGCTGTGCAAAATGTATAGCAGATACATGCTTTGACTTTTTTTATAGAAAATACACAGTTTAGTTACTTCTTTTTTTTGTCTATGGAACTTTGAATGCAGCCTGCATGCATTTTATAGATTTACGAACTTGCTGTACTCCAGAACTTCCATAGCTGAAATGAGAGTCTAGACACCCTATCTAAAAAGACACTTATTCATGCAGGCCAAATTGATTTGAAGTGTCCACTTCTCGTTTCAAAGGCATTATTTCTGAAGTGATAATTGAGGTTATTTTTGTATGCTGTGTTACATTTGACTTTGATTGACTTTTGCACAGATAACTTTGGGTTTGTTGCTGCAGACCTTCTGCTCAGCACCAGGAGCAGCAGTTGTGAAGTCAATGCAGAATCCTCATCTCCTTTTCTCAGCAAGGATTAATGTTTTTGTTTAATACCCAGCTTCCTCTAACAGAAGCCTGTACATAATGAGATGGTGAAACCCTTTCAAAAACCTTGTTTCTGAGTGATTGCAACTGGAGTTTTGTCATAGGACCTCAACAGGCATAGTTAGTAATTAGTATCTTTATGTATAATCCTTAACAATTTCCATATACTGTTTGTAGAAGCTATGTTTTGGAGACTAGTGAATAATCTATGTTATTGAAGATAAATGTGTACTATAATTACATGGTTCTTTCTAATGCTGCAATCAGAAAAACGTAGCAGGTAATGATGTACGTGGAGCCTTGTTCCAGGCTGAAAAGGAACGACACACCATGACTCTGTTATATGTGCTGCTTGAGACAGGTTTTCCAAACTGTTAGGTGTGCTAGAGCCTTCCTTTTCACAAGGATCTAATGCTGTAACTTTGTAAAATGTGTGTATTGATTGCTGGACTTTTTTGAGGTTCTTGTTCTGGCTGAGAAACATGCTTGGGAAAGCTTGTCTGGGTGCTGGAAGTCAGAATTTCAGAACTTTTCAATGCCCCAAAAAAGTCTTGTAGAAGTTGTCCTTGTTCATCTCTCCGTATCTCAACAAAACCCTAAGGAGAAAAGAGATTCTCATTCATTTAATTTGTATAGTTTTAGAGGATGAAATGCGTCAATAAGTGATGTTTCAAAGTCATGCTGTTTCTCTTACTGGACTGATTTTTGGCTAAAAGCAAGAAGCTATCTAATTGAATTTGAAGGTTCTGTCATTTCATTAAGCAATAATATGAAATCATCCTCTTTCTAACATTTTAATTTTTCAGGAGTTTAGCATTGCATATCAATACATAGAGTAAGTCAAGAACTTTTAAATAATTATAAGGTGGTAAGTCATAAGACTTAAGGCCTGCTCTACCTTCTAACAGTCATTATTTTAAGCTAAATCTGAAATCACTTTGTGCCTTGCAAACTAAATAGTAGAATATCATTAGAAAATAGAATTATGACATCATGGGTGTGGTAGCACTCGCTCAAGTAAAAAAGCTTATTTAGCTCTTATAAAAATAAAAAAGTGTGCATCAGAGGTATCATTATCCACATGATCGTAACTCAGATCCAAAATGGATACTTGAAATTTGAAATTGTGAAAACAGAATCCAGTGATGTATTAGAGACACAGAGTAAGAGGAGACAAAGACCAAGTTTATCCTTCATGTAAGCTATGCAGTAGAGATAAATGAGTTTGAGTTTGTTCTGGGAGTAAAATTCAGCCTCAGTTAATGTATATGATGGGAAGAAGAGTTGGTGGATGTTTTGTTACTCTGGTTTGTGCTTTCTGTAAGCAAGAGGCAATCCTCTTTATCATTCCGCATATTCTCACACCAAAGGCTCTGAAGTCTCCATCACCACCTGGGTAATGTTTCTGACAGTCCTGTGCTCCTCTCCATTTCTTTGTGGTCTGTCTGATGGAGCAGGAAGGAGAGTCAGCATGGGGTGCACTGATGTAAATGGTGACTGCTAAGAGATCTGATCCAACTTCACACAGTAATGTTCTCCTAATGAAGCATGGAAAAATGCAAAATTAAATATCTCCAACTTTTTTAATAAAGCGGGTGGTTATGAGTGTGGCAACTGCAATTTATTTGGTTCTGGGAGCGCATTCAGCAGAACGCTGATAATAAAAAAATTGAAACACCTCAGAGAGGAGCAACAGGGGAAAAAAACCACACAACCCAAACTGGGAGAGTTCCAGGAGAAAAAAGTAAAGTTTAAAATAGCCAAATATATATAGTGACAATTTCGGTTCTGGTTCAAGAAAGCACTTAAACATTTACTTAAGTGCTGCTCTGGGTAAGAATGTTTTCCTGCGTTGAAAAGCAAAGGAACTGGTAGCAGTCTAAGTATCTAGCATCCTGTCCCTTATGTAGGGAAGGAACGACTTGGGAAGATGTAAATATTAAAAAGCTACATTTCTTCTTTTCAGAATAGGATTTTTGCTATTTCAGGTGTAAGATTTCTTGAGACACTCTAAGGTAACAAAATATGATGGTATTCAACATTTTCTTGGGAATAATTCCAGCCTGGCAGGGAAATCAATTCATTGACCCCAGAGATTTTCTTGTGTTGTTTCCTCCATTGGTACACCTAAAAAATAAAATTGGGAAAGCAGCCTGGAATTTGCAGAAATGTGAATTCGCTGCTATTGCAGTGTTAACTTTCCACTAATGATCTTTGAAAGCTGTTGAGTGAGACCCTCCCTCTTCCCTTCCTCCTTTCTGTTACCCTTAATATATTATTATCCAATTTAGCTCCCCTGCCAAGGGAATCTTTTGCTCTCTGATCTCTGCTGTAAAAGGAATGAAAAAGCACAAGTAAGCTGACAAAGTCTGAAGGAGCAAACTACACCAGGTTCATGCATAATGTAGCCATCACATCTTCTGTTCTTTTAATATTACTGAATTCATATGATATTCAACGCTCACACTAAGAAGAGATAGACATATCTATTCCTTACTTAAGGATATTATTTCTACATTAATGAACTCTCTTTCCATCAACAGATAAAAATTCAGGAGACAGGGAATTCCTCCTCTCTCAAGTTCTCTTCATTATAAAACATTTTACATAATTACCAATAAATTATAAGAATTTAGTTTTCTTAGAAAATAAATTTTAACATAGCTCTCACATACTATATTATAACGCTCTTTAATACTGCAGCTTCCAAATGCAAATGTAAACTAAGTAGCATTCTGGATTAACACACACACAAAAAAAAAATCAACTAAAAATAAATTTAATTACAAAGCCAATTTGCTTCAATGGCATAAAAAATTAATCTTATGTAACTTTAAAATGTATGTCTACTGCACTAAGTCCCAAGGCAGCACAGTATTGAAAAGTATGAAGTAGGCTTATTTCAGCCATGAGGGAACAGCTCATACAAACTTCCTAGGGCACTTACTACTATAAGTAATATGAAATGTTTGCTGAGATATCATTGTAAGTGTTTCCTTCAGATACATGCATTATAAACAATTAATAGCGGAGAGTCTGCAAGGAGATCCATTCTGTTTCTTTAAAAGTGAAGAGGCCATGCAGGAAGAGTACTGAGCAGCCTGTTATATATATAGTTAAAAAAAAAAAAAACCCAACAACAAAAAAACCACCAAAAAACACCAAAACTGAGGCAGAACAATGAAGGGGAAAAATGCTTCTGTTTCTAACTTCTGTTAAATTCCACGTTCAGAAGAACATAGCTACTCTTTTTTTTTTTGTTGCCATTGCTAAGTGGCATGGTATTAGTTTGTGATTTCTTTTTAATCAGTATAATTTAAAAGGAAACAAATCACCATGTACGAGCTAATTCAGTTTGATGAGAAACCCAGAATGACAGAAGGGGACAGAAGTGTTACAGAAGAATTTACTTCTGAGTGATAAGTAAGTTTAGTGGCTCGGGGTAGCAAAACACAGCCTGGTCATCAGCTGATGAACTGCAAAGTGAGAAGACTAAAAAAATTAAACAGCAATTTTTTTAATGGAAAAATCAGCTAAAAGTGTCTGCAACCTTTTTTTAAATGCCCAGATGGATGAGATGTGCGGATAATAGCGCAGTGTGCAAAGGCTGGAAAAAGTATGGAAGGCTTCTTGGGCAGGCTTAGGTGGTTTGCTATGAGGGAGGAAGAACCTACAAAATAAATTTTTAAAAAGATGATGCTTAATGCATAACTTGGCCAATAACTCCTTGTTCTGAAAAATAAAAATTAGCACTTTTTCTTTCATCCAGCTTTGGTAGAAATCCCTAATTTGATATATTGAAATTGACATAGAAATTATGAAGAAGCTTAGAATGGGGCGAAATCCTCCCACATGGTGCAATATGCTCCAGGCTCAGCAGTGACTCTCTTGTGAGCCAGAAAAAAGTCTTCTGTGTGTGAGAGGATTTGCTCTGAAGGGGGATTCTTTGCTGTAACTGCTTCATACACCCCAGCATTGAGAAATGTAGCAGCCAAGTTTCCCATACCATCAGAGAGTACTTCCCAGCATGTGGAAACACGGGTGGGAGCTGTGCACTGCAACTGCGCTGCTAGCCTGCTGGAAGGAGCTCGAGATGCCTCTTTCCACATCCCGGGGATTGTCACTCTAAAAACCCCCAGAGAGATAAATCATGGGCATTTCGTCTTTGAAGGCTTTTGGGAACAGGTCAGACAAATGTGCCACAGACAGCCCTTTTGAGCTGGGGCAGATAAGATGACCTCTCAAATTTCTTTTCACCTTGTTTCCTGCAGCTCTGTGATCTATCTTTTGAGGAATAGCTGGTGCCAATTTCAAATCCTAAATAGCCTATGATGAATGAATCTTCTTGATGGAATGTTATTCCTCAGTCCTGCTCCATGTCTTCCAGTCCTTTTTGTGAACATGGCATAGTACCAGCTTGGCAGGCAAAGCAGCGGGACCAGAGAGACAGCTGGTGAAGACAGCTATGTTGTGGGTGCAACTTCTTGTGGGAAGTGGTACAGGGCAAAAGAGTGGATTTGGTCTGAACCACTGCAAAGCGAGGGGATTAACTTCTCACCAGCTGCAGTCCCCTTTCTGAGCACACAGAAGGTGGCGGGGAGTTGGAAGAAAGGGGGACAGAATTTGGGAGGCTCTTTTCTAGTCTCCACTCACCACTACAGTTACCTGAATCAGAGGGAAATGATCAGTCACCTGTGCACACAATCACATTCTTACACATCACTCCTTATGAACTTTCTCTGCAGTCTCACTTGGCAGCCCATGAAATGTTCTCTGAGGGAAGGCTTGCTGGTAGTGAGGATTTAGGCCTGGGACATGCCTAACTGTCTGTGCACATTTGGACCACATTGCTTACACGCTGCCTCTTCCCAGCTGGTAGGGCATTCCAAGGTCTCAGCAGGGACCAGGTGGAGGTATAACAGCTAGATAAACATGCCAGATGTGCTTGGTAGGTGGGCTGGTTCATGGAAGGTGTAAGTGAAAAGGGACAGGGTTGAAATTTGCAACGACACTTCCAAGGGAAGATGACTCGTAGTCACGTAGGCTGAGAGCCCAGCAAGGAGCAGAGGCACCAGGGGAGTGAAGTGGTGTGGGAAGGCATCAGGAGAACCAACAAAGAAGGTCATATATAGCCACAATGCAGCCAAATTTGGTCTGAGAAATGATGCATGTGACTATAATAAGAGCGAAAGCTGCTTTGAGTTTTGGTAGTTACATGGATGTGATGAACTGCTTCCTGTGAATTTGAATTGCTTTGTGTCCAGCATCTGGTTTGCACTGCCCATATATTTTCAAGCATTCAAAAACTGCTTTCCATTTCCTGATCTAAGTAGAGAAACAGCTTCCCATTATGTCAATAACACTCCCTGAATAAATATTGCTAATTTCTAAACTGGGTAATACAGAGTTCTTACCAAATATCCCGGAACATCAACCGGGGCACTCTACCCATCTCACTGCACAATCCGTTATTGCTTTCTTTTTCTCTCAGCTCCCCAGTTTGTCCCAAGAGATAGGACATGCTATTTGTACATTCACTTTACGCATCTGAATTAGATATCAGAACTGTGTGTCTTATTTCTCCCTACAGTGAACGGAAAGAGAGAGCCCATTCCTCAGCAGAATACAGAATAGAGACTTTGTTGTGGCAGACACCCCAGAGTGACTGCCCCATCCCGTATTCCAAGCAGTGTTTGACAGGCAGAGTGAATTGGTGCTTAGGGCTTAAGGGTAACTGTGACCCTCTGGTTGGAAAAGCAAGATTGCTCTTTTGGGTGGAAATTTGTACAGAGCAGCAGAGAGACAGGACAGCAACTTCAGGGCTTGCCTAGGCAGGAGCAAGCAAATGAAAACAGCTCAAGTAAAGTTAATGGGCTTAAATAAAAGCCTTTAAACTACAGCATGCATGCCCTTGTTTGGGGTAAAGTACTCTTAGGTTAATGTAGTTTGAAGGTTGCCTTGCTCCCAGATGAGAAGCATGTACATGGTGGTTTAACAGGCTTCGATATATGCTCATTAACTTTATACTCTAAGTTGGCTCTTCATAAATTTCTGATGTATTGACTCTGTTGGGAGTTCTGTTGAGTTTATTTTAGTTCTTTGTTGTTGTTTTACCAGAAAACAACAAATTTTGTGACTTCTCAGTGAAAAATCAACCCTCATCTCCATTTAAAAAAAAAAAAAAAGCCCCAAAATAGATTTTTTTTAAGCCTAGTAGGCAAAAAAGTTAGCAGAGACAAGTGTTCACAGGGGACCCAGTGTACCTGTCAAAGACATGCTGATAGCACCAAAAAAGCAAGGCAGGGTCAATTACTAGAATGTGATTTGTATGAAAATATGTTATGTAGTTTAAAGGTCCAGTTTTGACAGTCTTTATTATTACTTCATGGGGTTTTATATAAAATGTTGAACTTACTCAGTATTGTGCTAGTGATATTTATGAAATGAGATTAGAAAATTAAATAAAAGTTTATATGAAAGTCATTACTATAACCATAAAGCAACAGCTCGTCCAAAATCCCACCAATGGAAAAGTAATCAGTCTGTATCAGATGAGTCAAAGTGGCTTTAGGGGACTGATGCCGCTCCAGACACATGCCACCTGAAAAGATTGGGCTCTGTGGGTCTGGGAGAAATAAAACAATGGCTTTCTCGGGATTCATTAGGAAGCATCTTCTCCTGTCCCTGGTGGTTGCAGTAGAGCTGTCGGTGCTGTAGGGAGATGGGGATGCAAAGCCCGGGCCTGGGCAGGGGGGGGTTCAGCCCGCCCTGAAGCCGGTGTCGGTAATTATTAACTGCTAATGGCGAGAAAAACCATTATGCTACACAATAGGCTTTCCTTTCACACCGCTAATTGTGTGATGAACTTACTTTGGCAGTAAATTGTCACATCTGCTGTGGAGAGAGATTACACTTAGGGAAATAAAATAAATACAGTTGTCGTTCCTTTATTCCTGGATGATTGAAGTGTTTAAAAAAAGAGAAAAAAAAAAGAAAACTTGGCAGATGGAATGTATTATTTGTTAGACAAGGCTTCGGGGGAGGTAGTAACTTTTTTTTTTTAGACAACTGATATAGTAGGAAAAACAAGCAAGCTTTCACAAGCCCTCCTCAATTTGTTCTTTCTGCTCTGATCACGCTTTAGAGAGCGGAAAAACCAAAGGTCCCAGTCGAGGTGCATTGTTTGGTGGCACTAGTAGCTGGAGATTCCTTCTGCCTCTATCCTACTTGCTCCTGCTTCACCACCTTGTCTTCCCCTTGTCCTGCTCCTTCAGCCGTGACAAGGCAGCTGTCTGGGTCTGAAATAAGTGGGCTGGCAGAGCCGAGTGTGGTGTTAGTGATGGGTTGAGCTGCTGCTCTCTTTTTCATGCTAGTGCCGGTGTTCGGGCTGTACTCATTGTCATCTGTACGATGGAACTGATCCTGCTGAAATGTTACTTGGGCAATAAAATTAACAAATAAAGAGACTCAGTGTTTGGAGTAAAAAGATGGATAGTGGGGTTCTTTCTTAGAGATGGAGGAAGCTGCAAGATGCTGAGGGACATTAGATAGAGGCTGGAGGGAAAATGTGTCACCAAACTAGTATCTTTGTGGACTCTGCGATATTTAGTCCATTTCTAGCCTATAGCTAGTATTTCTGAAACAGCTTCTGACTTTGTCATCTTCTCTGTCCTGAAATGTTCCAGAATTTTTTGGTCCTCTTACCAGTGAAACAACATTTGGAAAGCAGAGCAATGCTTATTGACAACATTGCAATATGGTTTTGGGTTTCTTTTCCAGTCTTAAGTCTATCACTGGTCTTCAGTTCTTGTAAGTACTGGTTCTCATTACTATTTACTTCTATGTACTAGTTGTAAGTCTCAGTGTTCTAGTAGGTATTCTGCAGATTTTTTTCTGACTCCAGAAAATGTTCTCTATTTTTCTTTGCTTCTAGAAGCTGATCTGTAATTATTCCTTATTTACATTGTGAGATGGAGGACCCTTCAACAGACCAAGATCTGTTAAAAGGCAGTAGAAATTTGCATTCCATGTGTACTTTAATGAATTAAGAATAAAAAGGAAGGGTAGAGGAGAAAATTTTGCAGAGAAATATTTAATTATTATTTCCTTGGTCTACAATAATCTGTACACAGGAATTGGATATTTATGCCTCTAGATATGGAAAGAAGAAGAAGATAATGTTAGAATAGCAGTTTTCGCATCTTTGGAGACTCAGATGGTAAAGATATATCATAAAGAAAAAAAACCAAGACACATATAAATTATGCTTTTATCTTTTTAAATAAATATGAAAGGGAAGGATCATTCTGATATATATAGCCATGTTCAGCTGAGCCATATAGTTCTCAACCACCAGAATTTTAGTTAATGGAAATGGAAATTTTGGCTGAGATGTGGGCAATGGTATTATAAAAACATTGCTCCTAACAGTCCTAAACAGTGTTTCTAAATCTGTCAGTGCAGTGCCAGTAGTTTCAGATGTGCCTACTGATAACTGCATGTCTCTGTTTTAGAAAGATGACACTTTAGAGGAATTTGTTTTTTCTGATGCTTGATGTGATGCTCTGTATAATATGAACAATAATCTCAAATTGCTTGAGAGAAATGACAAATCTTTTATTTAAATGTCCTCTAGCAAGGGTCCTAGTTTCAAACATATGCCTTTATCATGTCAGTCTCTTTTTTCAATACGAACTGCTTTTTATGTCAGGTCTGTAACACTGGTTTTGCGTCGCCAAAAGTCACATTTACGCAATCCTTTTGTCAGTTTGATTGAGACAAATGCAGAAAGTGACAGATGGGTTAATGGTCCTACTACAGTGTCATCACATCACTTCAGGAAATGGCATCAACATGCGATCATGGCATGGTGTACTATTACAGTTCATTTGTCTTTAGAACAATGTTGGAGAATCAATGGGTGTCCCATGGTTGAAGATCAGCTGTAAAACTACACATCCTGCTCCTCCAAGTTGTTGATACATTATTCCCTGCCTTAGTTCCTGCAATTGATTCCTGAGCTGCAGCACTGCCTCTGGAGATGGACAAAAGTCAGAGCGTGGTGTTTTTCAGGAAATATAGCTTTAGTTTCAGTTCAGAAAAAAAGTCAAGGAACAACAAAAAAAAAAGACATTCACCCTAAGTCCCAAAACAGTTTTGGAAGAATCTTTGCAATTACTATTGTAGGCACTTATTGGAATTAATGTTTTTGTAACTTTCTTTGCTCCCAATGTCTCTGTGTTCAGTGAGGACTCACCAACCAGCAAAGGAGGTGCTTACAAACTTTAGTTTTCTCAGAGGGCATTTTGTCTGTAAAGTCTTCAATAAAAGTACTGCACAGCAGGTTGAATAATCGTGGTCCTGTAAGATGCACTCATTTATTTGCATCCTGAATTCTTCTAGTTATAAAACAGTCTCCTTGTCTTCTAGACTTTTCACATCCTACATAGTGCTCTGCTTTCTCCTTGTATCATTCTTAGTCTCCTAATTACAGCCTTCCGTGGGTCCAGCATTGCCCCCTCTTCCATTTAAAATTCATCCTGTGGTTCTCTCCTCTCTGCTGTTTGCAATAGTTCCTCTTCTCATCCCGCCAGGCTCCACATTTGTCTGCCTCACATCCGCTTCAATGATGCATTAGGAAAGTTTAGATTTCTTGTGCTGTCTGCAAGAGGAAAGTTTCTGTTCATTGCCAACACCCAGCTTGAGACTGGTACACTCAACGCTAACATACAAACTTTCTCAGCTCACTTTTTCATCTCTCTGCATTTACACCACTTCCTGCTCATTGAAGCACCCCACAATAGAATGCTTAGGTATTATATAACTTCTGCGAATAGCGAGGTATTTCTGTGAAAATGCATTATAACATAAATTGTATTGCATTGTATAGGAGGCATAATATGACATTCTCTGGAGGAAGCAATTACTTGCTCAATAATGTCCACAACATTCAGCTCTTCAGCTTATGGGACATTCCTGTAAAGGGCAGAAGGGTATATTTCTTGGTAAAATAATTGTATTTTAATTTAGAATATCATGAAAACTATATAAAATTGCATAAAAGCAGTCTCATCATGGTCATAAGAGAAGTGGACTTTTTTAATTTATTTTGAGAAAATACATTTCCTGTTTCTTTTCACAGTTGTTATTTCTAGATGTAGATGTCCATATAAATTAGACTTCTTCCTGACTGAATCACAGAAACACTATCGTATTGGGAGAATTTATTTTGCAGAACTTATTTTTCTGGAAGAGTAGCTGTGACATGTCATTCTTTAAAAGTTTTTTTAAATTCTTTTCTCAGGTCTTCTGTAAGCAAAAATCTGAGTCTGCTTGGTTTTTATGTAACCAAATTTGGCATTTTTTCTTCAAAGGACAAGTGTCAGCAAAGTGTCATGATGTAAATGATGCCCAGTAAGAGTTTTGTGTTGTCCTGAGAAGTTTGGTTAGCTGATCTTATTCAGAAAAAGCTTCAAAATATTCGAAGGCATTCAATAAAAGGCTTCCTATTTCTGGCCTCTTTGTTAATAGCCTTGAACTTTTCATTTTCATTTTCCTTTTTCATTAATTTTGATCATTGACTCAGTGTAATCACCTAGCTATTTAGCAGAGGGCACAGTAGGTTCTCGTCTTTGTGTAATGCAGCCTTAGTGATGGGCCAGGTCAGCCAATAAATAAAAGTAAATTGAAACTGGCTTGTGGTCTTCTATCAAAATACACAACTGTGTTTAGACTTTTAAGGATAAGGTGCACTACATGCAATCAAAATAAGATTAAAAAGGCAAAGGAGTGGTTACTGTCCAGGTGCACCTCAGGAGTTTCCAGGCTTAACACTCATTTAAACGAGATTCAAAACGCTCTTACAAAATAACTTATAAAACCTTATGCTCCCTTAGCAATGTGTAAAGTATTAAATACTTTTGCAGCACAAATGTTGTGCTTGTTTTCTCAGCCTAAATACCAAAAGAGTAAAAACATGAGGCAAGAAAATGTCTTTGAATGTCACTACATAGTTTTTAAATTAAATTTAAAGTCTCTATCAAGCACCACTTATTTCCCAGTCAAAAAAAGTCCTTAGGGATTTTACTTTGACACATATGCATGTACATAACATCTTCTGTGTAGAACTGAGTAGGGATTTTTTCCCTCTTTCTCTCTTCTTTTAAGTCAGTTTGGTTATCCAGACTGGGTCCTAATTAAATCTGGTTATGAGTAATCTTAGGCACCCTTGCTTCTGCTTCTGTAGGCTGAATTCAGGTAAGCATGATTCAACTCATGACTTCTGTCGGAAGTGGAAGGAAAGTAAAATCAGTTATAAATATATTTCCCCCTCAGTAAAGTAATGGCAATCTAACAAGATCTGTGTGGAGCTTTCCTTTGGCAGAGTTGGCTAGACATTGTAAGAGTCTGTCAGATGATCTCTGATTAACTGAGACAAAAAAATCAATATTTATGTTAAGTAAATGGTGTTTGGCAAGTAGATGGGAAAATGTCCAAAGTTTAATGTAATTGACCCATATAACACAGAAATGGAAAAAACAAAACTGTGACAACTATTTTTCAGAGTCTCAAAGTATAAGCAAGGAGTAGCTTGCTGTGGGCCATACTCAAATGTTCATCTGCACATCTGTCTTACCTTCCCTGATGAACCATCCTACTACTGTTTTGAGTTTGTCAAATTCAAACCATGTGGTAGCCCCTCCTGAGCACAGAGTGCTTTTCACTTTCACATTAATGCAATGCCTCTTTGAAATACTTTCTTTACTTGAGATGAGGTGAAATACCCTCAGCAAAAAAATGTACCTTTTCAATCCTCTTTTATAAAGACTTTTCATATAGCTAATCTAGTCCAAACCAGTAAATATGTATATATAATTTATATGTATTTTATATGCACATATTTGATCTGTACCTTCTTATCCAGAACTGCCCTACAGTTAAGAGCTCTGGCTGATAAAGATTGGTTCTGTTAAAGTTTTATTTGTATTGTTTGCCATTATGAAGAAGGTTCATTGTTACTTGTTAACTGTGAGAAGGGATAAAGTGCTTCCTTATACATTTGTTTGCCATAGGCATCCCAGCATTGGAATCAGGAGAGCTCTAGGAAGAATGATGTAAGGTTAAAAAGAACAAAATGTTTACTGCAGATGTTTCAGTTGGTGTGTATAAGAGTAAATGCTGGAGAAAACAAAAGAATTGCATTGCTGGAAGACTCAGCTCCCTGACCCTCCTTCTGACTCTTATGGTCACATTCCTTGAAAAGAAGCATAGCAAAGTATTTAAAATCAGACAATTCAAAACCAAAGATGGAAAATGGTTTGGTGCTGAAACTTCGCTGGATGTGACCTTCTGCTAAGAGCACTCAAAGTGCGTACACCACCAGATCTAAAAATAAATGACAGACAGAAAATTGGCAGGGTGCTCCCTGAGGTCTAAACAGTGTAATGTCATGTAGTTTGTAACTGCATGGATATTTGTCACCGCAATCCTGCATGAAGGACACACACTGTGCAAACTCTTATTAATGTGTTACGTTGCTTTTCGGTTGTGGCTGGTGAGTTGAATCCAATATTTTCCCTTTTCTTCCCTGAATTCATTGTGGGAAGCTGTCTGGTACTTCATGAATTGCATAATAGTGTCTGCTGTGAAGTATGCAAGTACCTGATTGTAGCATACACCTGTACTTGACAGCTTCATTGAGAAAATTGTTAAAACTATTTTCTCTTTGTGCCCCCTCCAGGATATTATATACTGCTTGTGCCGTAGGAGGTCACCCAGGAAGGCCTGCATGCCAAAGAGAAGCACCTCGTTTGCCATCTCATTCATACCTCTCAAGATTTTTAAGATGAATTATTTATCAAAGATGCTTATGTCAGAAGTTTGGACAGCAGATGTCTTCTTTAATTATTCCTGACTTTTTTTTCTCCAGTGCAGCACATGGTGAGTTTTTTCAAGGCAGAGCAAAGATGCTTCATCTTAGGATACCAAAGAAAAGGCTGAAGAAAAATGTTCCCCTGCTTGCTTGCATGCTAGCAGTGACTAAAAAGCAATATTGCCTTCATATCCACGCCACAGATCCCTGCTCAGATATTCAGCTCCATACTTGCGGGAGACTCCCACTAGTGTCAGCGGGAGCTGGAATGTGCCGGACTGACAGTTCTGGATGCTGAAGATCTTTTATGCATTTTAATAGACTAGAAAAGACACTGTCTAGTGTAATCGCAATCTTGGTAACGAGAGGGAAGATGTGTGAAAGGACATGGGAATTAATAACACCCACCGTTGAGATCAGGCGTGTGTGAGAGGGGAGGATTCTACTGGGAAGGCTTCACGTCCACCCTGTCTGTAGACTGAGCTCACTGGTTTGAAACAGCCTAAGATGTTTCTGTTACTTCGTTATTCAAAAGAAGGCTTCAGTGATGCATCACCTGTGGGCTGCCTCTCTGCAGAGGAGTCAGCCTGCATTTACAACCAACGGTATGCAGAAATACCAAAACACAAGAATTTTTAAATTCAAATTTACGTTATTTATGATATTCTGTGAACATTTGCATAAGACGTACTTCATTTGCAGGGACATTTCTTTTAGAACCTATACATATGTAAGAACTCAAATAAACACACATCTGAAGAAGCCCTGGCATTCAAAGGCTCCCACAAACATCCTAAAATACTTCTGTGAGAAACCAACACCACGGAACGTGCTCTTCTAACAGGTAAGGATTGCAACCTCTAAATAGGGAAAGGCGGTTTCATAAGGGCATATTCCCAGGCTTGTTCCCCCGAGCAATTAGTAACGCTTGCCGCTGAGTAAGGCTAGCAGTGTGGGCCGAGTCAGACTACTGCTCTGGTGCAGCAGGAGCTGCTGTGATTTGTGACACAGGAGCACACTGATGAGAAGGTTTTCCCATTAGTTCATAAGTAAATACTCATTTCAGTGAATGTTTTGTGAAAGGCAATTGCAGAAATACTCCCTTGTAAAACACCAACAGCTCTTGGGTTTTAATTTCCCAGAATAAACCATGCATTTTTCACTTAGGTCTAAAATATGCCTTTAGGTCTTAATTTAAGCCTATTCCTTTTCAGCAAATGGAAGCCATATAAGTGCTTAGTGTAAAAAGAAAAGTAGGCTAAGAGATGAAGAAAGTTGGAAGGGTAGAACCATAAAGAAAGGAACAAGAGTGAGGCTAAATGAAGAAAAAATTATTTTCCTCTTCCACCCTAAAACGAGCACTGAAATTTTTGCCTGCAAAGTTTTCTTTCAGAGGTGAGTTATATGTGCTGCCTCCGCCCTCACTATTAGCTTTGTGCCATGGTCAAGGCTATAAATTAGCCCCAGGTGGGTTGACTGGGTCCTAATAGCAGGCAGCTGGTGGGCTTGGCTTCTTCTCTGTGAAAGAAAAAAAAATATCAAACAAGAGCTCCTTCTTCTCTACCTGCAAACAAGTAAGAAACTTTGTGTTTTATGAAATGACTTAGCCAAAACAGATCACATTAATATTTCCAGTTTAGTAGGGATTGTTCATCTCCACTCTTGGATTTAGCTGAGGTCTAAATGAAATTTAGTTTTGGGAGCAGAATTTTGTTCCCAATAGACTTATGCCCTGCAGTCCACCCTGGTGATTCCACCCCACCATTACCATACCCAAGGGGAACTTAACCTTTAGCTGTTGAGTAGGCTACAGGTCTTGGTCCCATTTTTTTCCAGCTTGTGAATGAGGTATTGATGAAGAGGCTGACATAAATATTGAAGCTACCATATTTTCAAGAATCCTTGTACAAGCACTGATTTCCCAGGGGTGAGGGGTTTCTCAGTCAGCCCCCAGGAAGTTATCTGCTCCTGAGGAACTTCAGTGATGGGCCACGGCCTGCTTTCCAGTTCTTGGCTTGGTGTGGGAAAACCAAAGCTGGATACACAGAAAACAAATCTTCTTCCTGCTGCACTGGGACTAGCGAGGAAGTGTAGTGCTCACAGTGAAAGTATTGAGGGCTCTTGTTTAGAATATGAACTTAACATTTCTTTAGGCATTGAGTCTGCAGTACTGCACTAGCTTTTTCCTGTTTGCTTTGGCAAAACTTATACTTTCTTTTTTATAACTATGAGCCACTGTAAAGGTTAGGATTTTTTTCATTTTTCAGAGGTTTACTCGATATTTCTCCTTGCTTAATGATACAAGTAGACCTTTTTCTTTGATTTCTTCCTCCTTTTATGTTTCTCTGCTTGTGACTAACAGGCTTTTAATCTGTAGCTTTCCTTCCATATAGGTTGTGTCTGTGTCATGCCATACACATATGTTTTTCTCTGAACCTTCTTCAGTATTTTTCTTTGTCACCTCTCTGATATCCTTGTTTACTGCCTCCTGTTTCAGGGCACTGTCATTATTTCTTTCTTGGTTGAGTTAAAGAGAGAATTGGAAGCTATTGATACAGGAATGTTTGAATGTGGTTTCAAAATCTCTTTCTTAATCTGTGTGACCAAAAAAGGAAACGTTCTGTTCTTTACAGACTTTTTTTTTTTTTCTGAATTACTGATGGAAGAGACTGTGTGGTACTCTGCTTCCACTGAAACTTGCTGCGATGTGAGATTGGGGAAAGAATACACTATAGCTGTCCATTTTAGTAGCAAATATCTGACCTTTCTTTTTCCTGTGAGTTTTGTGCCATTTCTGCATATCTGTGTTCTACTTTTTTATGATCTTGTGGTGTTTTGTGTACTGCCTCATTTTTTTTAATTTTTTTTTTTCCTATATCTTATTTCCCTGCATAGAGTGTCTGACTTTGTTTTAAGCTGCACTGGAACAGAACTCTGTTATCTATACCAATAGAGCTCCACAACAAACCTGCCAGACCATGTTTACTGTACATACTGTATTTTTCAGCAGTAAAATACTTATTTTGAATTAAAAAAACAACTCATTTTCTTAATTAACTTTTTTATTGAGGGTTTAGTGCATGTTCATTACAGAAATTGCAGCTCTTCTCAAAAAACTGACTATAAAAATTTTTCTTTGTAGGGTTCCATATTTATTGTGCTTTAGTGATTTTCAGATCAAATACACGCAGTTTGGTAGTAAAACGATGTTTTTGTTTTTCTACCTGGCAGACTTGTGCATTCAACTGGGGCTCTGGCTCAAGCTGGGTTTTTTGCCTTCCCATGCATCAGCAACAGCAGGGCAAATTACAGCTTCTGTTTACACCTGCCTTTTCACTGGGGTTGTGCAGGTGTGACAAAATACAGCTTAGCAACCAGTTCCCCTTGTTATAAGAGTGATCACAAATCTGGCTTGCCTGCTGTCATGTTGGCTCTGTAAAACTAACAGGACTTATGGAGGAGGAAAATCACTTTTCCTTTTGCCATGGTCACGAGTACACTTATGCTTGAGGAACAGGTCTGCTAGATAGAGAAACAAGTAGTTGACATCTACAGGTAGTCATATCCTGAAAAGCAACTGTGCTTCCAGCCAGTAAAAAAAAAATCCTTTTGGATGAGACAGCTGGTTGTGTTCTTAACAACTTCTATAGGTAAGGTTTTGGACAAAAACTTTCCCTGCTTCTAGGAGGCAGTAACATGGAGTCATTCCCTAATTCCACAATGAAAGGAGGTTCTCTGCATTGCAGACCCTAGAGCTGTTTCACAGACCAGGACTGTTCTGTATATGGCTTCTGTTTGATAAGTATTGTGTAGATAGACATAGTGAACACCCAAGTTCCTGCAGTGGTGCAGGGAAAAGAAATCCCTTACCTAAAAATTCTGGTAGGTTCCAGTGAGGGATGTATGTTATTGAGGCAAATAAGTCTGAGGTACCTGGGGAAGAAGATTCAATCCCTGGAGGACAGTTGGTGAGTGGCCTTTTGGACACAGTTGCCTACTTTGTGGATTAAAGTAGATCCAAAATGGAGGTGGGTCAAAGTAAGTCTGCTCTAGGGTACAAACTTGAACCTATGTTTACTAAAATTTTGGTACATTGAGCAGCGCTTCCCTTTCTGATCTGTCCCTGGGACACCACTCTTCTGCAGCCACTGAGATCTTAAGGTACCCAGCTCCAGAGCTGCTGCTTGCACCAGCAGACATCCTTTTCCTAAAGCAATGTATTCAGAGGCTGGACCAGCTCAAGTGTCTGGAGATTTTTGGTGCTGCTTTTACATCTGAAATCTTGTGAGAAAAGGACAGAAAAATTCCACTGGGTCCACTGCTTGTCTTTTTAAGAAAACTTGATGGTTTTCAAAGTAATTGCATCTCCCTCCCCACTTCCCTCTCTTGAAAATACTACTGAATCCAGCAGCAGGAGGGACAAGGGGATTACTTGAATTCTTTCTAGACAGAACTTGCGAGAATTTTTCTAATTACAGTGTAGTTACCCTTAAATGGAAGACAAAAGTACTAATAATTTTGATGACGGGTCCCCAGGTGGTTACTCTGTTTGAGGTTACTGTAGAATCCTAATGTGTGGCAGTAACTATTTTGTTTCATCCCTGTGCTTTTTTTTTCCCTACCACATGTTTTTTGCTTCATTTCCTTACAGGATTGTCACGTGTTTGCTCTACCTGAGCTTGCAACTTCGTTAAACCCCATTATAGTCCATATTGTCACATTAATGTATTACTACTTTCAGTAAAAAGGCTTTGAATATTTTTTTTAATTAAAGGGGATGTATTTTATTCTTTAGAACTGTAAAATTGTAAGTCCAAAGACCAGCATAAAAACACTGAGAATTAATTAATTGCAAATGGGCTTCTCAGCACATAAGGAAAGGTTTTCATTTTGACATTAATATACGGACGATGTGATTAAAATGCATCAGGGAAAAAGGCTTATTCAGTTCATTTGAACTGTATTGGGTATGAATAGCAGTTTCACACTTCTGTGGAAGATGCTTACCTGAAATTTAAAACGTGTGTACCTTAACACATGGCTCTGAAGTATTTTCTGTAGTGTCTTCTGAAGTAAACTGTTGTGTCGTCTGGAGTGAATGGTTTTGCTACTCAGTTTTGTATCCAGATAGCAGCAATAGGTGGTTATCCACTGAAGTATATAAGTATCTGTCTACGTCCCAGTACTCTAGTGCTCTCAGTTGCCAGAAATGCTGGCAAAAAAAAGCCCCCGTGAGACACAAAATGGAGGAACAGTTCTCCACATGGGGACCTCCCCTGCATCCAGCAGTCTGTGATCTAAGGGTCTCCTCTTAGGGCTGTATGTCTAAGAGCTGTGATGTATTTGTTTTAAGGTGGTGTCTAATTTGGAAATCCCTGTATGTATTTGGGCTTCATACAACTTTATGGGCAGCAGGTTCCTCGGGACCCATCAGGTTTATTATCTTTGTTGCCTCTTCATTGCTTTGAAATTTGGGGGAAGGGCAAGAAAATCTCTTTGCCTTTGTCCTCATCTTCCAAGTTTTGCACGGGCCCAGAGCCCTGCCTCTGTAGGTGCATTTGTAAGGGCAAGGCCTCTATCATGACTTAATGCTGACAATGAGACAATATTATCAGAAGCCTTTTTGTGACAATTAACTGAAACTGTGTGTTCTGCTGTTCAGAGAGTAGATGAATTCCCAGATAGCGGTTTTGTTTTCCTCCTTTTGTGGTGTGAAAGTACGGTTTCTGTGGGTTAGTTTTCTGGATGTAGCAAGGAACAAAGGTCAGGGATCTGTGCTGATATTTGGAATAAAAGTGAATTTTCTAAGCAACTGCTGAGAAAAGTCAGGAGTTAAGAAAACAAACTGGACTTTGGGCTCATGCAGACCATAATTGCTCCTCTCCTGCCTTCTGAGATGCCACTTGCATAACGGTCATAAGAAAAATAAGGTAGTAGGAGACAAGGGAAGACTGTAGGACATAAAGAACATCATCTTTCCCTTCCTATTGCTTGAGCTGCAGTTGTTTGTTGTGGCTGTGAGTGAGCAGATCTGTTAGAAAATGCATGAGCTACTGTCTCGTTAAACATGATAGAATTTAATGGAAATGTGTTCTTAATTTCTGGAACCCGTTTTTTTTTTTATTTCCTCCCTAACACTTGCTAAGGAATTGTTTGTTAACTTGCTGGTCACACAGGCATGCATCATAGAAGGGGGAGTAAGATGCCTGATGAAGGACACAGATCCGACGTCTCTATGTTTCTAATAGAGATTGTTTTCCATGCTGCTATCCTATTCCAAAATACTTGTTACTTAGAAGCAAGTATGCCGTGTGTTGTCTTGGTTTGCTTTTTACGCTGTTGTGCACAACTCTGCATGTCAGGACATGGGTCAGAGTCTTGATAGAATTGGCTTGGTTACCAATCTGGTTACCAATTAAAACCAGAAATGATAGTGCTTTTGCTCTGTTTTAAGGTGGCATCTCTGAGAAGTGACTTTCCAAACACTGTCTTAAACAGCTCAATCTTCTGATGAAAACTCTAAGGCTGAGAGCAGTATGTTAATTATTAGAGCAGCAAATCAATAAAAGTGTCACTGTTGCCTCATCTACTGTGCAAATAAATGAGTTCAGTATTTTATGTCTACATTTTCCTTCTTCCCACCCTCCTACTCCCCTCC
>JAOXJM010000079.1:25986563-25999654 GCA_026413425.1 Tringa solitaria | reverse complement strand
TAACCTAAACCAAATTCTTTGCCAACAGTACACATTAATTATGATTTGAGTATTTTAATACGGTCTTAATTTGGATTAGCTGAAAAAAATGCAACTTGTTTTTGGAAGACTCATCCAATTGTTCTTTTTTATTGTTTCCATCACTATAGGGCAGAGTTAAGGCTGTTTGGATGCCCTCAACTGTAATTATGCAATTGCAAGCAATTTATCCAATGTTTACATGCATATAATACATTGTATATTAACTTCATTGACCCTAATGTGCTTTGGATCAGGTCCAACATAGATGTGTTGCTGAATTTGTAAAATGCTTTGGGATACTTCAGATAAAAGGCACAGTGATAAAGTAGGAGTTAGTAATTATCATAAGCACGAGGAAGTGGTTATACTTGACTCTAGCCATTGACCCATAACTCTTGGAAAGAAATTGAAAGCTAAATGATAGATACTGCAGAGTAGCATCCCATCAGAAAAGCTATGCAATTTCATAGTCTCTAATCTAACTACCCAATTCTGAAGGCGGAAGGTGAGATATTTTTTTCTGGTTACGGATAAACAAAGTGCCAAGTATTCTTTTTTTTCCAACTTGCTCTTTGCATGTTGAGCTGTAGGCTTATCTGAAGCTTGTCACAGCCTCCAAAGCATCAGTATGACCAGCTGCAGTGTTTTAAAGACAATTCCATTCTGCAGTGTCCTCCTTCCATTCAGCTGTTGTGACTGTCCTTTCTTTGTATTGCTTTGGCACAGTGATACACAATGCACATGAAGCACAGTGCTGGTAATCCTTCTAGAGGTTTGGTATTGGCATTTGCCTTCATGAAATTACTCAGCAAGAGTGCAGATTGACATGGTCAGGTACCCAGCAGAACAGGAATTTGCAACGCTCTAAATCTCATGAAATCTGGGCATCATCCATTTGGCTGCCAGCAATGAAAGCTGATTAGCAAAAGGCAAGCAGAATGTATCCAAGAAGCTACAGTACAATGTGGCTTACTAAAGCCAAATTAGGAGGAATGCAAGTGGTTTTACTCAGTGTGTGCTTGCATGTAAGTGTAAGGAAGGTAAATGTATTGCTTCTGAGGTAAAGAAGGAAGAGAAAACTTGCCAGTCTGGTTTGTACGGGCAGCAACTACTGAGTGTATCTTGTTATTTTCTTAGGATTTATTTCTTTTTTAAAGTCGACTTCTTTGGGTTTTGACCAGAAGATTGGTCAGCCACTGTATCTTTGTACAGAAAACTGCATTGAAGATGATCACAATGCTAACAGTCAGTCACGGAATGTCATGATAACATAACCAAGAGGTTTTTGGATAGTTGAACAAACATGAAACTCTTAGAGGGTCTTACATTAAAAACTTAAATAACTTTCAAACAACCACTGACTCTTCTATTGAAAATGGATGGTGGTGAAAGGAACTTGGGGAAGAAGACATTTCTTCCAAAGACTTGGGGGAAAAGGGTGGTGCTCTTTCAAATGTGAAGTGTATCATGCTACTGAAATCAGCCTATCTCTGCAAATTCTGAAAATAAGGTCATGTAGTAATGCATAGTTACTATCCCTCTTGAAAGGATCATGCTGTCTGTGGCTTAGGAACATGAATTCATTAGCAGGATGTTCCTTGTCCCCCTGTCAGGGTGTCATGGAATCATAGAATGGTTAGAGTTGGAAGGGACCTTAAAAACCATAAAATCCATGACTTTCCAATTTTGAGACCAGGATGTCATGCGGGACAGTGTTATGTGGGACTTACACTTTGCGTAAGTCTGGGTAGATGATGTCTGTTGCTCTGCCCTTGTCTACTAGTGCTGTGGCATTATTGTAAAAGGCCACCAAATTTGTTAGGCATGACTTGCCCTTGGTGAAGCCATGTTGGCTGTCACCAATCAACTCCTTATTTTCCACATGCCTTTGCGGAGATTCCAGGAGGATCTGCTCCATGATCTTGTTAGGCACAGAGGAGAGACTGACTGGCCTGTAGTTCCTCGGGTCTTCATATATTTTTTTTCTTTTTGAAAATGGAGGTTATATTTCCCCTTTTCCATTCAGTGGGAACTTCACCAGACTGCCACAACTTACCAAATATAATGGAAAGTGGCTTGACAACTTCATCTGCAAGCTCCCTCAGGACCCGTGGATGGATTTCATCAGGTCCCATGGACTTATGCACCTTCAGTTTCCTTAGATGGTCTCGAACCTGATCTTCTCCTACAGTGGCAGTGTCCCTCTTCTGCACAGTGCTTCCGGGTGCCCTTTGGATTGTTGTTCAGCTGTGGTGGTGCAAAGGGGCTTGGAGGCACCATAGACAAAAGGGGTGAACTTCCTCTCCATTTCCTGGCACTTAAGATCTTCACCATTGTATTGGAAATCTCAATTATTATATTTCCTCTATTATATAGAAAATAATTGTCATGGTGAGTAGGTAGCATGTATGTCATAGCAAAGGCTGCAACAAATGCATCTTTATTAAATAGAGATGCAAGTCATCTCTTTCCTGGGGTGCCAATTTTTGTGTACAAAAGCTACTCCTCGCTGATGCAGAGATCCCAGTGGAAGTTGCTAAAATGCAAATGTCCATAGTTAGAAGGTAGATGTCAGAACCATCCACATCACTTACAGGGCAGCTGTGTTTTTGGATAGAAAACATCTTCAATGTATTTAAATACAAAACACACACCCCCTCACAGCAAAGAGTTCAAACACTCCTTTCCCAATGAGAATGAAGTTGTATGCTGTGTGGCAGTAAATAGAATCTGCTTACAGAGAGGGCATATTTTTGCCAGTAAAGCAATTTATTTAGAAAAACAGACATATCAATCTAAGGTAATTACAAATTGCAACAGGAAAATTAAAGTAAGTACCTCAGAGGCACTTGTTGTGGAAGGAATTTTCAAATAGAAACATACTGGGTAGAAAAATACAATACGTATTGTTTCTGTCCACAGTCTAGATTAGTTGCCGCATTAATGTGCGCTAATGTACATTTATGCACTCCTGCTAATCATATCCAGAGCCCTTCTGAAGTAAATAAAGGCCCTCTCTGTTCCAGCTAGTCCTGTTGTACAAAGCATAGCACTAATCAAGCAAGTTATCAGTGTAATTAGGGAATAGAAATCACTAGGGGCATCATGCATTATGATTTGTCTGCTCTATTTTTAAGATCCTGAAATGCAAATAGGTAATAAATTGTGTTAGTGATAAATTGTTTTTACTTTATGTTGAAATTAGTATGAGACAGGCACCCAACTGGCACATATTGACAGAAAGCACTGGCTTCTTTCATCCCTTCCCCCCTCCCACTCCCCATGCACGATGTGTTATTGAAGCACCTAACCCTATTTCCGTGCCAGAAAGACAAGAATGGGGCTTCTGTTAGGTCCTGTGCTGTCCTAGAGGCAGATGCTTTTCTCTGCCTTGCCATGCAGGGAAGGGAGGGGCAGAGGGGAGAAATGGAAAGGGGTCGGGAAAGCAGGTGCAATGATCTGTGCAAAACACTCTGAAATGCCCGCTCTGCTGGAGGATATCTCTGAGTCTGGGGGAGGGAGGGTGTCCTCAGGCTGGATACCAGGAAGTGAAAATTTCCTCGTTTTGCTTGACAAATTAATAGCAGGAAATCTCTGGCAGGAACTAGAGCCTGAGCGTTGTCTTCCCTTTTGGAACTCCAAAAGTGGTGTAGAATAAAGTAGGCAACAGTGGAAGCCATCAGTGCAAACTAAATAGCTAGGCTAGTCAGCTTGGGTGGACTAGGAGAGTGGCAGTGGCTAAAGTACTTGATTTTAAAAAGTGGGAAGCTCATTGCACACGGGGAACAATCATCTCTCCAGTCTCAGTCTGTTTGCCTGGGCCAGCATGTTTTGGCTAGAGCACAGGCTTAAATTCCCAAAATGACTTACTGTGGCTTCTTCTGTGTTTCCATTTATAACCCTAGAAAACTCTTGTTATAAAACCACATCTATATCATTTGGGAGGATGTAGAACCATATGTTCTGGAAATCAGTAACTCAAGATGGTCCATGCATGTAGGAACAAAGGAGAAGATGCGATCTGAACCAAGAGGAAAGCTCACATAGTTATTTGGGTTTTTTTTTAAAGCAGCTGTTACTTAATGGAGAAATTTAGTCAAATATCCCTAGTCACTCAGAAATCAAGTCTGTGCAAAGCTGTGGTGGAAAGATGCCACACAGGAGGACAGGAGGTCCCTTAACAAAGCCCTAGAGGAAGATACTTGTACAAGCAGGGAAGAATCTGGCCCACAGTACTTGTAAATTCAAATTTTGTTTATCATAACATATCTTTTTTTTGTTTTCCCATAAAGTAATGTAAATGGTATCAAGTGACAGGTGTCCACGAACAGTTTTTAATCCAAATGTTGGTATTGAGGATGCAGAGTGGACAGACAGTGAAGAGCTTCATCCCTTTGGAGAGCAGGGGAAATTTCTGTTCTAAACGTGAATAATTTCAAAGACTGAATACATCCCACATGTTTCTACAAGTAGGAAAATAACCTAAAAGTATTTGAATGCATATTATTTTCTCTGAATTGTTTTCTTATCTCTAAATGATATAAACCAAGCACATGTAGGGTATTTCTTGGGGGGGATGAAGGATTGGCATCTGTGTCTCATAAATAGCTCTCCAAATATTCAGGCCTAGCAGCTCTGAATAAAGAGCAGTCGTTAAAGGGTACACAGGTGGATGCAGAAGGCAGCAATTTATCCACAGTTAGCTCAGAAAGAAAACTGTCTTTCCACATGTGTATTGACCAGCGCATCCCAGGAGTATCTGCTGTCAGGTAATCTATTGATTGCAGACAGATTGTTGCAGGAAATAGGAGAATTTATCAGTCAAAATACGGTTCTCTTAAGAAGATTCCAGAGACTGGAGCTGATCAAAATTATTAACTGCTAATAAATTGCCTGACATGTTTGATCATCTCCCATCCCCTTTCTTCAGACATCCTGATTCCTGAAAACACGTGGCGTTCAGATCTGGGTTTTTTTCGAGTGTTTCACTGAAGTGGGTTCTTTTTTTTTTTTTTTTTTTAGCCTTTTAATAACAGATAAATCAATAATTTTGATCCTGAGGGGAAGCAGGTAACACTGTGGGTCTTTGAGACACAGCTTGTGAGAATCACCTGCTGAGAAAGGGATGCGCAGGTAAAACATATTCAAGCTGCAGAAAGGGAAATGCTAGCAATGAAACTAAACTTAGCAAAGAAGTTAGTGGAAACCAGAAAGGAGTAAGGGCTGCAGACGCTGGCCACACTGAATGATCCAAAGGATGCTGCTGTCTGTCTATGGCTGCTCTCCCTCTGCATTTGTTGTGTCTGCTGGTCTTTGGACATATGTATTTTATGGGGGGGTTGCATTCATTTTTCTTTTAAGGCTATTTTCAAAATTAAAAGCCTGGGATTTATTAAAATGATAGGAAATACAAATATTGTTGAGGTTCTTGGTATTGCAGTGTTTTGCTATTGGGGTGCTATAGATTATAATCAGTAACTTTTCTTGTCATCTCTTCATTTTTTGATGTGAACTAAATGAAACATTCAAACTGCAAATATTAGTCTGAATTACAGTTTGTTTGAAAAGAGAAAAGACTTGCCACATAAACAACTTCTAGGAGGAATACCTTGTTTGGATGGAAATAAAAAATAATTATTTGGAAAAAAAAATATCCAAACCCAAAAAAACCCCTACATCACAAAATTGGCTTTCTCTGGAAATGTGGGCATCCCTTGTAGACAGGATCTGCTAGCAGCCGCGGTAATCAACAGTATCCTCATGTGTGCTGTTCAAATCATCAGTGTCAGAAGGTCATATACTTCTTTCCTCTTTTTAATGAAGAGGGGAGGAATTATATGTCTTTTCAACTAAAAAAAAAAATTACTTTATTGAAGCATCTACCAATCAGTGCTTTATTATACAACCCAGTATACTCCTATAAAATTCCAGTGCCAAAGCAAAAACTGAGCTGACAAAATCCTTTTAGTCCAGAAACACAGCTGAACTGCAGCTCTATTGCTATGCAGATATAACCTCATCTCTCTGTAATGTGCACTGCTATTGCAGTGATTGACACGTAGTCCCAACTGCATGCTTTGGATGGGGACCTCAACCTCCATTTGATGGTACAAGCCCAGTAATTTTGGATAAGAACACAGTGTCATCTGAGTGCTTATTGGAATAGAATCTTTGTCAAGAGTATCATGTGAAATCTGGCTGTTTTGGTGACACCAGTGTTTCAATACTTTGTCATAAGAACATTAGGTCATATCCAGGTCCTCTGGGTCCCATTTTAGTTAAGAAATAACCTCTAATCTTCTTCCCAAATCCCCTTCCTCCAGATACCAGTTGAAAAGCAAAGACCAAGCTGCAAGGCTCATGTAACATCCCTTTTCTCGCTGGACCTCACTGTTTTCTGTATTTTGCAGTTTTAATGGTTACAGCGATAGAGGCCAGTGGCAGGATTCCGTGCCCATGTCTGCCCCAGGATCACCATCAGTCCATCTTTTTCTCTCATGGTGTACCGCTAGTTCAAAAAAAAAAGAGGGAGCATGGGGTAATTAGGGGGTTGGGCAGGCATTTTTTGTGAGTTGCTGATACCAGCCTCTGGGTATCCCAAAAAATGTCAGTTCAAACATTGCACCCAAATGAAGAAAATCAAAGTTTGCAGGTACAGTTTGCATGGGTGAGTAAACATATTCCTTCCACCTGCATCCAAAGAATGGAGCTCTGTGTTCACAGGCATAAAATACAGTTGCAGTTAGTGCTTACACAATGTCCTGGATGCAGAAGGACAGCAGTTTTTAGGTTCTGGAATGTTTTAAGAATAGACTTCTGTCCCTATGGTCTCTGAAGTTGTCTGCCTTATTTCTTGGATCTTCCCAGTGCAGTGTTTCTGAGCAGGCACCACAGGATTTGCAGGGCAATGCAAAATGCCATTGGAGATACCAGTCCCAAAGAAAGACAGGTGAATGTATGATAGATACCAAAAGGTCAAATTCTGCACTGACATTTACAAAGACGTCTCTGTAGGTCTTGATATTTTTTTCTATTATCCCTGTGCTTACATTTTATATTCATGTTGTCTAGATCCTACAGTTCCCACCTCCAAGCATACCTCTTATTTTAACCATCTCTTTATACTTGTTCTTTCCTATGTGTGCCTATATATTAAAATAATTACTGTATACCCAGCTGTATTTTTATATGAAGTTATATAGAAGTGGTCAGTTGGAGTACCACAAAAGCAAGAGTTTTTTTGTAGAATATTAGCTAAAACCCTGGTTTTCTCATAAATCAAATCCAGTAAAGGTCTAGTAGATAGCCTGGGAAACCTTGAAAGAGGGAAATGTGTGGAAGAGCCCTACATCCCAGGGACAGCAACCAACCAAACACTAACAGTCATAGCTGTGAAATGGAGACCAAAATGCAAGGAGAATTGCTATGATGTGGTAAGGTCACAATAGGAAACAAGCTTAAAAAGATGGAGAACCCTTAAGCCTATGCTGGATGGGAGCAATTCATAAGTTCCTTGCAGATTTTATTTTACTTAAAGGTGAGTAATAGAGGCAGAAGTATGTAGTCTCCTAATTCTCAAGCTATAGTGCTTTGCAGATACCATGTAGTTAAAAGAAGTCTTGTCCCATTTCCTACTGGTACCTAGTTAAAGTTCAGATTATTAACTGCAAAATAGCCAGAAGACCAAGCTTATTGTTAAGTGGAGAATTTCTAAAACCAGGAAGCGGTCTGAATTCTGAACTTTGCTCTTCTCTTGCTCTGTGAATGCATCTGTAACCTACATTCTTATTACTGCCTGCAAATCATGACATATGACATCTTTGAGAAACTGCATTTCCAGTGTGATCTTACATTGACTACAATTCAAAAGGTGATGTTTCAAGAACCTGAAGATGACAAAGTTGAGGTCTAATTTGTTTGGAAATCCTAAAGTTCTTTGTGCCCCCTCAGTTTGATGTCCTTGTTCACGCTCTAAAATATACTGGTTTAAAGTATCTGATAACATGCATTAATGTGCTGATTCTCTCTCTTCCTGAATCTGGGTTGTCAAAGGATTTTGCGAAGTAAAAAGAGTTTCAGACTTAGAACTTGGCACTGTATTAGGTTGCAAGGGGGCACTTGCCTTGTCACAGCTTCTTAAGTGATGGGCAATTGCTTAACAGGGTCTTTTGTGAAGCTGGTATGTTGAAAGCATTACTGTTGCCTCAAGTGTCTTCCTCTAAGTCAGAAGGACATATCTAGCTATTAAAATCTAACATCTAAAAAAATGATGTGAACTGGTAGTGAAGTTGCATGTGAAACAACTTCAGTTAAAGGCATTTCTGTACTTTTTCCTTCTATTGTAGGCCGCAACTCCTTACCCTCAACAAGAATGTAACAGTAAATTAAATGCATTCATAGACGCTGCAGGACAAGAGAGCGTAACTGAAGTGAAAATAATCCTGTAGTGATTGCAACGTTCACTCTAAGAAACTCAGATTTTCTTCTTTGTCTTTTCTTTTCCGCCCTTTTGTAGTTTAGTTGCTTCAACAGCAAAACCTGGGTCACTCAGAGTGTTCATTTGTTTTTGAAAACATTCCGGAATTAACAGTGCCGTAGAAACTCAACGCATTTTTATTATAGTAATATTGCTAATCATAAAATGATATGCGATTAAGTGCAAATTTAGTATTAAAACTAAATAATTGAGTGAATAAAAAGATCGTTAATCTGAGCAGAAGGTGATATTAGGAGCATTAAACCACTAAGGAACAAGTTTTCTATCAGAGTAACAAATAGGTTCTCTAATCTGAGATCTTTATCTCATAGTTTGTACTCAAAAAGCAGTTCTTCATTTGTAAGGGAAGCAGATATTTAAATTCTCAGAATGTAGTAGCAAGTTTACCTTCTTGTCTGTCTGCAAGGCAAACATGATTGGGAAGAGATTACAGATAAATAAAGGATATTGAAGTGTCATCGATGACAAAATATGATCCAATTCTGCTGCTGGGTCCCGTAAGTAGGGTGGGAAAACTGAATTTGTATGTAAAATAACGTTCCCTTTTTGGTTCCTCTCCCTTTTTAAAGCATATATGGAGAATAACTGGTTCCACTGCTGTTGTCTCCTTTCACAGGTGAGTTTTGATCAGAACTAAGCCTCGGATGTCAGATAACATCTATTCTGTTTCATTCAAGCTCTAGAAAATTACCACAGGGGGCTTTCCAGAGGGTGGAAATAGTTAGATGATCTCTGCCAAACAGCAAGTGTTTACTTACCTCAGATCTGCAGCCTTACTTTTAGAATTAGCCCTGGGTGCTCATCAATCAGATCTCTGAATTGGTGCATTCCCCACATGTTTTTTTGTTTGTGCAAGTGCAAACATTTGTGTACATGAAGCAGTTTTGTGGGTTTTGTCTCTTACCTCAGTGGATTCTTTTTGCAGTGCCATGTTGTCTATCATTTGTGCTTCCATGTATAATACAGCTTTCTTCACTTCTGATGTACTGGAGTTTCTGTTTGCTGCTGGATGAAAGATTAAATATTTCTCCAATTTTAGTTTTCCATGACAAATAAATGACTCCAGGTCATCCTTGAATAAGACTTTATTTGGCATGACACTGTATTTACTGTAAAAGGAGAAATAGGACAGGAATCACTCTTTTATTTGAAATACCAAAGTATATTGTGTAAAAAACAAAAAAAACCCCACAACCTGTAAGTGTGCATATTTCAGTGGAGCCAGCCATAGACTACCTGAATCAGATGAAACTTTCCTTTCCCATTCATAAGATACCAAACATAGAAGTTGTGGCCTGATGTTTTAGAGGAAAAACTCTTTTTCAGATTTTAAGACATTAAAGAATATTACTGCAGAGGATTAGATTTGCAACCAAAAGATGCTATAGTCTTGATGATGGAAAACAAAGCATTGAAAGTTTTATAAAGCTCAAGCAGCTGTGCATAACTGCAAACCAGATGTTACAGCACACTTTTGGTCTAGCCATTTAGCCAATATCCGCGCTGGGAATGAGCAGCTTCTGAAAATATTTTTTCAGGAGGGGAATGATGTTCATACATTCTCTCTGAATAAGTACAGTTGGTTTTGCTTGTCTCCCTCATTGCTCTTATCCTATGAACTATATGTATGGGGAGCAGCTTTTTTTCTATGCAGAGAAGCAAGGCTTGTTGCTGGCTTCACTAGCTAAGAAACTTCTCTCTGCAGCAATTTCAACAACAATGAGGATGTTTATTGAGTAGACACCCACTAGAGGTTGGGCATTTAAATTACAGAACATCACTCCTTGCCAGAGCCTACCATAACAGATGTCTCATTTCTTAATACAGTACTGAATTCTCCCTGACATCTGAATTTTCATCATGGAAATGCTCTTCTGCAGATATAGAGGAAAACTAAATTAATCTGCTGTGCTCTGAGTGTAGGAGAAAGGGTCTGAGCCTTTTATTTTCTTGTGATGTGTAAAGCATGGCAAATAGCAAAACTCCTGATGGCTTTGTTATGGCTGTTGTTTGTTTTTTAAGTAGTAGAAAAGTATTCTAAAGACATATGGAAATGCAAAACAGGCTAAGCCATGAGAACTATCTGATGGGATATGTGATGAAAAGCAGGTGTACTGTGTAGGAGGACAATGGAATAGCCTCCAGCACTTTATTTATGAGAACATCCTTTATCTCTGTCTCTCTACAGCAGACGTGTGGCAAAACTGTCTTTTCAAAAGTGGATCAAACAATGCTGCCAACACATTCTTCTCATCTTCCATTTATCCTTCAATGTCCATCATACAACCCATTTATTTTAAGCTCCAAGAAAAGTTGAGAAATTTCTTGATTTCAATGGCATCTTTTTTGCTTCAGAGTAATTGCTGTGCAAAGTGTGATATTTTTTTAAGTAAGCCGTTATCAAATGCAGTGAAAGCGATGGGAGAGGCAAGGGATACCCTTTAGTGACAGTACAGCTGCTACCTTACACGACTCCTATGGATAATCAAAAGTGACCTCTGGTCTTCTAGTTCTTTTCAGACAAGATCTATTGGTGACAGTCCCAACAGCAACTAAATTAAATAGTTGTGGGGACAGAAACTTAATGTCTCTTTGTACTAAAATACTCTGCCTAGAGTCATCAGAAAGACTACAGTTTTCCAAGTACTAAAGTGTCCTGTGCCTCCTTAGGGCTATTTTCTTATGTCATGGATGTGCTGAGATGCATCTAGGAACTGAGTTGAGACCTGGGTTGTCCTTTTCCAAAGCCATTTGAACATCCTCGTACATTTTCTCTGTCCTATTCTATTTTGAATAAAGCATATTACAAGGGAGCATCAGCTTCTGTTTACTTGGTGTTGAAAAGAAACAGCCATTAGTTGGACATTTTCCCTTAAAAAAACCCACTGATCTCTTGTTTAAAATCCCAATGATACCAGCCTCGCTATTATTAGAACCTTTTGCCAAAACCTAAGATATCATGTATCTAGGAAGAAAACAGAGGGAGACTGAGGGTGCAGAAAGGGGGCAAGGAATGATGGGGGGGAATAGCTAGAAATTAGCATCCCCAGAAATGCGGCAGCTTAGACTCATCCAGTTCTGCATTTGGGTCCATCTCTCTTCTCACTCACTGAAATCAGTGGCATGGCTCCTACTTCCTGCAAAGGGATGAGAACAAATGCTGAACCTACAGAGCTGTCTGTTTTCCGAGGCTACATATTTTGGAGATGAAGAGAAATGGAAAAATCCTCAAACATACTGTCAGCAATTGTATAACTGACTATTTGACCACTACTGTGTGATAGCCCCAGACCAGACAAGAGCATTGTCTGGCATTTAGCTTGCCATAGGTCAAACATTACTCCTCTGCATACAGCTTTGTAAAGATGTGGAATAGCCTTTCCAAGACAAATGTGCAAAAAGAAGCAGAGTAACTGGGATCAGCTGTAGCCATGAATTTTATGAATGGTTTGTTGGAAAGAGCATTATATGGTAACATCAGTCCAAATACGAGGTCTGCATTGTTTCTGTTCCAAGCCCGCAGATGGGTAATTCACTATGCAAGAGGTTTTCATGGCCAACATTTCAAGCAGTTGTATTTGCCTTGGACCAGCTTTCTTTAAAATAAGAAAAATCTTAACTTTTTGTATCAGAAAGTTTTAATTTCTGTTGTAAGGAACGGAGAGAGAGGAACCAAAGAAAAAAGCTGTCTGAGGACTTTTCTTTTCCCCCTCCTTATGGGAGAGAGATAACACAAGAATCTCCAGTTAAACTGGAAAGTGGCAACTGAAGGTTGAAAGGGAATGCAACTTCCGTAAAATGTGTGCTAAACTATAGAAGTCGATGCTATCCTAGCTAGAAATTTAGTAATATTTAGGAAAGTGGCTGAAGTATTAATAAATTTTGAAATACTTACTTAAAAAAGAAAGTCTTAAAAGACATTGAAGGCTTTGTGGTATAAGCTCATTACTACACCATAGTGAGAGGACTCCTCTGTGTATCATCCCTGATTCTCTCTTTCTTTCACCCATGGCAGTTGTCCAGCTCACATAGTCAAATGCAAAACTAAATCAAAGTAACGTGTGCTTTCCATTTTGGAAAAACTAACCTGCTCGGTCATGAACATTTTCGGAAATATTACTCCACGTTTGTCATAAAATGAGCTATGAGTTAACGTTCCTAGGTGTCCAGCTTTCCATTTTCTGATTTCTGTTTGTATTTAGCAGACAACAAAAGCAGCATGTTGGTGAGAATCCTTTTGGTAAAATCCATTGCACTGACTTATGGAAGCTGTGTGGCTAGCAAGATTCTACCTTAGCATGCTTGACAATGCTTCCCTCATTTTATTTTGGCCTTTCCTATAATTGGGCAAATGAGCCTTCCTAAAGTAAGATGCTTCACCTAATGCTTAAATGACTGTGAAGCTGATGACAAGTTCTCGTGTGCATGTTCAATATCTGCTTGCCTGCACGCATACATAACTGCTTGTTAGATCTTAAAATGCAATTCCACTCTAGGGAATGTTTTCCTTTCTCCCACAGGGAAGCTTTTAAATATCTGTATTTAAATAAATGTAAAAACCTCTGCTAATTAA
>JAOXJM010000079.1:25960942-25986463 GCA_026413425.1 Tringa solitaria | reverse complement strand
AAAAACCTCTGCTAATTAATTCAAAATAATAAATTTAAGATGTTAATTTTCTCACCCATGTCCACTTAACGTTGTGGATAATGAAGACAGGTGATGTGAGGGGCACTAAAATTTTCATCTAATCAACACCAAGATGAGATGTATTCTTGTAAGAGTGAGGTGACACAACAGTGTAACCACACGTACCATACCCTACACGTTTTTCCCCAAAAACGGCAAAAGGATTTTCAAAATGGAGGCTAATATTTTTGCTTTCAATTTTGTCCCACAAGCATCGTTGGTAAAGTTTAGAGGTTGCTTGCCCCTTTCAACTGTAGCCTCAAAATACAAAAATGTAAGATTGCCATGGTAACAAGCTGCTTCTACTATCCATAAAAATAAGGGGCCAGCTATTTGTTTCCAATGATAACATCTTATGTTTAAGTGCCTTGAGCAGTGCTGACAGGGTCAATCCTTGTTACAATAGTCAGTTCTTCTTGGTCAAACAATGAAAAACACTACCTGTTAAAACTGACTGTGATTGACACAATCATAAATCCTTAACATTATCTGATTATTTTTTTCTAATGCTGTAAACAATTAAATGGGTGAAGTACCCTTCTGACCCCCCTCCCACACAAGGTGCAGGGCACTCATGTTGGTTTCTTATTTGGAGAAACATATAATGGTGAATTTAAAGTATTTTGTTTTGGTTTGGTTTTTTTTTTTAAGGTTTCACTCCAGAGTGAAATTACATTACGAAAATGTACACAGCCCTCTGGCCTGAAGGATCACTGCATAGTGTCCTCCTAGTGTCCTGCATAGGATTTCTGGCAGCCTTCTTGTTGACCTTCCTGCTGCTGTACCCAAATGCTTCACACATGCCCTGTTGAAGGTCTACACTGTTCTCCTTAATATACAGTTACAAAATGAAATGCAGAATGGTGAATAGGAGTATTTTTTATGTAAATGTACTTTCACATATATAGAGCAGATTGTGCTGGAAGTTACAGGTAGATACCTAGCTTGGTTGCAAAGTTTAGTCAAAGGTTTGGAGCTGCAAATCCAACTGTCTCATCATACCTCTAAGTACCTAAATATACTAAATAAGGGAGAAAGGTGTTAAGACCTGGGCTAAAGTGACTTGCCTATGATAGCTCAAGAAACATCCCATAGCAGGGAGATGGGGAAGGAATGCAAATTGCTTCCTCAGCAAGTGGCAGAGGAAGATGGAGGAAAGAGCGTAGCATGGGCATCCGGACAAGTTTGGAGGGTTTTCTGTTTTGTTGGATGAAGGAATCACAGTCCTTTCCTGTGATGCTACCATTGTTTTCATGGCTTGTAGGTGTGCAGAGGTGTGTTCAGGGCCAGGCTATATTTCCCACTGCACAGAAGCCAGCAGGGTGTGTAGTGGGAGAGGGGGGCTCTCCACCCCCAGAATCCTGCTCCCCAGCAGGACCATGCAGTCACACTAGCTTTATGAGCCTACTCTTGACGTCACTGCCTGGGAAGCAGCTTCTGATCATGAATGGGACACCCAAGCACAGAAGACCAACAGTTTCTTCAGGGTGATATTATTTGCTTTCATAATAAAAGGAAATTAACAGTTGTGAGGGCCTGAACAATAGTAGGTAATGCAGGATAAAGGGTATACCTGTGCTCGATGGATTGTTTTGAGGATGAGCACTACCAGGTCCCTGTACTAGGGTCTGACTTCAGGAACGTTTCCCTGTGAGCTTGCTGGTGGTAAAACTGAGTGTATCTGTCATGCCAGGACTTCTAGAGTCAGTAAATGCAAGCTTGTGATTAGTGCGATGAATTACGGGAGTTTTTAAATCATTATTATTTATATTTTCCATTTGTTTTGGACTAATTTCAAGGCATCCTAGTGTTCCAGTTTCCCTTGTTCTAAAATGCTTGCTAGTTATTCTCCCTGTCATTCCAGTTGAACTCGGGTACATCAGGCTTAAAACTCGGTCTTTCCTAGCAGAGAAACTGTTCGGGATGTGGATGTTTTGGAAAGGCTGTCTGCAGTGACAATGCTATGGAACTTGAGTGTACATCAATACCTACTGGAATCTGTATGTATTGTTCTTAAAACATAAATCATGTACTGACATCTAGAGCTTGGGACAGATTCAATGAATCAAAATAATTACACTTAATGCTAAATATTCATTACAGGACCTGGCACTGTGGTAAAATATAAAGAATCTATACTTTTGAGGTGTACCAGATGTTCCAGTAATGTTCCAAAATGCATGCGTTGCCAATATGTCCATATTTCACAGTGTAAGCTAAGCTTTGCTTAAGGTCTGAGGGGCGTGAAACCATGTTACTCATTGGCTAATAGCAGGCTTCATCCACTGACAAGTCAGCCCATTGATACACAGCACGCAGTGATAGCTGTTACCGCAAATGGACAAAAAATATGGGTTTAAATAACTTACATGGCTTTTTACGCTCTTGTCGTAAAAGCATTATCCTGTGCAAAGGTTATTCAGGGCCATTCCATGCCTTTCTGTACTTTGCTTAATTGGACTCCAAAAGCATTTGATAGATAAAAAGATGCTTCTGCAAGCACATTTGAATTGAAGTCTTCACAATTTCAGAGAATTTTCTCCTCCCTTCACCAGTTTATAATGGAAAGCACCTGGGGAGCACTTTTCATTCCTCTAGCTGTATCTTGTGGGTTTAATCAGTGGCGGGAGGATAAGTCAGTGTTTCTTCATTTTCAGGAGCAGTTCCCTTTGAAGCAACAATGCGATGCTATCCTGGGGTGATAGGAGTCCTTAGGAAACCTATCTTCCTATCACTTTTAGCAGATCAAAGGAAATAATAAGGAAATAAATAAAGGAAATAATAAGGAAATAATAAGGAAAAGGAAATAAAGAAAGGAAATAATAAGGAAATAATAAGGAAAAGGAAATAAATAAAGGAAATAACTGGTTTGCTATGCTTGCCAACAGTGAAACACTGAGAGGGCTCCTCCTTTACTGATTCTGGACAAAACTGAGGCATCTTTGTACTCGTTCATGGTACTACCTTTGCATGTGCTCCATTCAAGCTAGCTGAGACCATATAACTGCTAGAAAAAACATCCTGATTTCTTAAGCAGCAGCACTGCAGATATGTGATGCAGGTCCACAGTTGTGCATGTGATCTGGGCATCTCTTCTGCACTGACCGAGGGATTGTCAAGGGATTCTTAATTGTTAATATTGTTGAATGTTTTCTTCAATGATTGTTCAAATGGAAAAGTCCACCAAACATCATCCTTTCGTGATGTGAATAGTTTAAATAACATTGGTTACTTTCTGCCTTCTTGCTTTCTTACCTTACAAAGTAAAAGTATGTCTTTCCTTCAGTCAATACTGAGGTTGTACAACTAGGTATAATTATTGCTTTTGAATCTGACAACTACGTAAAGAGAACTGCCCACTACTACTTCCTAAGACTTTGCCATCATTATCAGGGTAGAATCTGACTATTGCTGGTTTTATGAGCAGGGAAGGAAGCAAGCAGAATTTTGATCAAAAGTAGTGTAAGATTTAGGTGTTTGTTCTTGGTGTCCTTAATTTCGTCTCTGCTCAGCGGTAATAGGACAAATTACTCTCTCCAATAGGATACCACGCTCTCAGTTCATCAGCTTTCTGGTGACGAAATACTTAGTGAACTTACTTGGAAAACAGCATGCGTGGCATGTGAGGCTCTTGCCTCTGGCAGTTAGACTTTGAGTCCTGCTTCAAAATCAGGGTTTGGCATTGTAGAATTTGTCCTCTTGTACACCACGCACACACAGGTTTTTCTCCCCTCTTTTTTTTTTTTAAGGCAGTGGCATAATTTGTAAAATGACTGAAGAGTAGAAACTAGATGAAGAAAGCTGTTTATAGATCAGTCCTGAGAATTTGAGATAACATTTTCACTTAAAGGGTGATTAAATCTATGTGCTTTTGAGTGATTCCTCCTGCTGTTAAAGTTTTGGTGTGAAACTCCAACAGATTTTAATGGGCGAAGGTCAGGCTGGCTACAACAGGTAGAGAGGTATGTTTATCTTGGAACATTTCTCACTGTGGAGAAGAGAAAGGAAAAGGGAGAATGACCTTTCCAATTGTATCTTAGGCTTTACTTCTTGGAGGTAGAATGAAAAAAAAAAAATAGACGTTTAGGTTTGCCAAAAAACGTTAGAATTAAAATAGGCAATTCAATAGATAACTTACCTTCCTGTAACTAGTCAGCTACAGGTATAAATTTCGATTAATCATGCTTTTCTCAGGGTGGCACCATAGTATGTGACAGTGTAGAATAATTTTGCTATTTAGATCATTTTGTTAAAAATAGAGGGGGTTTTGAGACTGTGATTAAGCAAAGCCTTGGGGGATCCCTTTGTGCTTCTGAGGCACAGTGACTTTTTGCCTGGAGGTCCTGCTCCTCTGCTTTAGAAGCCCAGAGCTGTGCAGGTTCCCCCCCAGGCCTGGCACTGCTGCGATAAAACAGAAAGGGAAAAATGGTAATGGAAGATCTTTTTTGATGGGGAGGCGGAAGCTAAATGCAAAAACAGGTTTCCTGTCCATGTAAAACAAGTAATAATTTATAGACTTTTAACTGGGCTGGGCCTCATTACATAGCAGTAAATGTTGATGCTGGTATCTTACAGTTGGCTTATGTCTTAAAGCCGTGCACATTTAATTGTCGGGTACCATTTAGAAGGGAAACTCTTCAAACACCACACACGCATTACTGGAAAGGATATTGTGGTGTGAGAGAGATCCAGTGGTAGGCATCCAATGGTTTGCTTCTACCTGAACTTAATGGATGATAATGCATCTTTTATGTCATGTATAATGATAAATTTACTACACTAATAGGTCCAAATGCCATAACAATAGACCACTGCTCCAGTAAGTTCCTCTTTTATATGAAAAATTGCTTGTGTATTGAGAAGAGGTTGACAAGTAAATTGCTGGATGCTACCATCTTTGGTACCGTGATGAACTATGACTCCAACAAAAATTATTAAATCAAAGTCTGTTAATGAAAGCAAGAGGGGAAAACAAGAAATTAGGTAAGGAAGAGAATAATTTCAGTTCTCTTAAAAGTAAACATACAGAGTATAGGGACTGCTATAAAGAATTGCTGTGCTGGACTGCTGATCTGCAAAAGAATTTTTAATCTCTTTTGAGAAGGATAAATATCCAGGTATTTATTTCAAATAATTTGTGTGCAGGTAATACACCTCCAAGGCATTCTTTGGCAGTAGGCAGCTGCTAATCCTTTAGTTTTTCTTACTAACTCAGCATTCAAAGTATATGTGCAACTATATATTCAAAATCTGGCCCAGGATGCAGTTGAGCTTGCTTTCTACTTCATTGGTTACAATGAAATTCAGCAGAAAAACCTCCTGAAAATTTGTAGTCCACTGAATTTATTTAGCAGGACACTTGCATATAAGGTGTTGGCATACAAGAATCTCTAGCCAGTTCTGGGGATCCCCTTTTCCTACCATACATTTACACATGAGACAGCTGCTGCCCCCACTTAACTTGTCTGAATGTTAACCATTTCTTGATTGACCCAGAAGGGATAAAGTGAGATGATGGAAAGTGATCATAAATATTTTGAGCTTGAATCAATGCCTGAGCCCTAGGGTCATCTAACCAGTTCTTAGTAATTCAAAGGTCCATTTTTTTTTTCATGTTTGTTAAAAAATAGACAATGGATCAGTATTAGTCACCATTTGGGCCACAAGGCCTAGACATAATTTCCCACATAGAGTTTGTTATAGAAGAACAAAGCTTTCTGAAAGAGCATTACAAAGAGATGTTCATGTGTGCTGTTGAATTGTAAAATGCAAACCCTGAAAATTTATTATTTAAGCAAAAACATCTTCTAAACACTCAACAGTTACAAATAAAATAAAATAAAATTCTGTCTTTGGCAGCAAGAATTGCATGGAACACTTCCTTAAAATGGGTCAGTAGGGCAGCTGGAGGAGGGAAAGGTATTGGCAAGCAAAGGTGTGTTTACTTTTTGAAGGTAATTTTCTGTTGAGTAGGTGAAGGGCCTCTGTAACAGACACAAGGTGATTCTCTATGGCAGGTGAATCTTAAATGCATCATTAGCACCCATTATTTCAGCTTATCTTTAGCTAAAATATTTTAACATAAATTAAAAGTAATGGTTCTTACAGGAGATCTATTCAGCAGTGAGAAAAGCATAGGAAAAAATGTGCCATATTTGAGCAGATTTTTGTGAATTTGGGCCAAGTGGAACTGTGCCGGCTGATCCTCATGGAGACCATGGCTCAAACCCACTGCACAATGGTACTGGGTGAAGAATGGATGACATTTGTCCAGAAGCAAAAATAAACACAGTTATTATCATCATTACAGTTTCATTGTTTGCTGCACCAAAGAATGAATGTCACAAATGTTTTTTTGTACGGGCTATTATTAGAAGTTGACCCTGGAAACATATGCCAGAACTCTGCTAAAAAGATCATTTTATTTGAAAGGAATTATTTTCTTTAAGCAAAAGCATTAATTTGAAACTCAGCTATCGTCTTTGAAAAGGCAGTGTAGAATTTCTTTTCTGTGAATGACAAGAGAGAAAGTGGACAATTGCAAACCAGCTTCTGTTCTAGGGACTTAAAATCATCTTTGCTAGAGTCATGGAAAAAAATGCAATTAACTTCAGTAAGCACTGGCTTAAGCCCATATTTTTTAGGGTATCTTGCTTGTAGAATCTATCTCAATGCTTCTAAACACATGGGGCAAAACAACTATCAGTGGCAGGCTGGAGCCTGTAAGGGCTGCATTATGCTTTCATCAAAGATAAATATGATCCCTTCTTTACTAGTGCAAACATGTCATTCTTCATTGTGCTTCTTTCCTGCACATTTGATTAAAGAATTAGATAAAGTGAAGCTGTTTGAAAAAAAAACCCACATATGGCACTTGAAGTATTTAGAATTTTGAATTATTAGTTTATAAAATCTCATAAGTGACAGAGGAAAAAGTTGAGATCAGAGCTGTATGCATCTTGTTTTTCCTTTCTGACCAACTTCAGACAATGTTACTGCACTGTATTAGCACTGATTTATTCTCTACTGGGGCCAATGAAATGAAACCTTAAATCGGCTCAAGGACTGGGAGACCAATAACCCACATGTCTTCATTGACCAAAAACCTGTGTAAGCAGAGTGACTAGATTTATTATTTTTTCATTGCTGCTGATATTACAGCCATAGTAAGACTACAACACATCAGATCCTGTGCAAACAGATGCTTGGAGGCAGACCCAGCTCATAGTAAGGATGAGTGAAGGCTTTTTCTCTTGCAGAGTGCACTGTAGCATTGAGATTACTGAGTAAACTCTAAGCTAGATAACCTGGATACCAAAAAAAAAATGGTTTAGTGACCATAGTGTGAAGTCGCCTGGCATTTTCTATTTGAGTTTGAAGCCTATTTTATTAACCTATTTTCCAGTGACTCTGACGGTAGAATAAATATGTAAGGAAGAAAGCAAATAGAAAAATGAATATAAGACTTTATGAGACAGTTTGCACACAGGTCATTATGAACAGCAGAGTCCTGCTAGAGCTTATTTAAGTGCTGGACAATTTCTGGAGTCCACTTCTGATGTCAGTAGTCAGTTCTTTTAGCGCACAGGTTGCCTTAGTCATCTTCACTACATGTTCGTTCTTTACTTTTCTGTCTGTTGCCCCAACCTTTTGATGACCAGAATGGCTAGAGCACTACCCTTCACAATCTGGGCAAATTTAACCATTTCATCTGTAACTGGCTTCTCATTCTGATAGATTTTTTTTTTTTTTATCATTTGGGATAATAGAAAAGCCAGACATTGATTTCTTGTTTTTAAGCTATGTTCACATAACAGGACCACAGTTCCCAGATGTAACTAATGTTTTATGCTTGTTGTGGCTATACACTCCTACAGAGTGCTGGAAGAGTAGCCAATGCATGCATTATTAAATGCATAGCCATTTTCCAAACATTTTTTGGCAAATCCTACTAAAATACTCTTGAGAATAAAAAGCTTAATTAATTATACTGAATGTTCAGTCACTGGTTCCAAAATACCACAATAGAGAATTTAAGGGAGGAAAAATATTTGAAAAGAAATCTTCTTGTCTTCCTGTTTATGCCAAAAGCCATATAAGTGTTCAGCTTTATTTGTGAATATAAAAATGGAAGTTTTATCCCCATGATCATTTTTGGAAGGAAAATACAGATAATATTTGTCAACCATAAACAACTAATTCTAATGGGAAGTAAAGACTCTAAATTGAAGAAGACATGAGCACGAGATAGGAGTTTATCAAGGAATTGCAGGGGATTCTGCCTTGGAGAACACATAGAAATAATTAATTTCACAGTATTATTGCCAGCTAGAATAAACTGATGATTTAGAGAAAGGAAGAAAAAAAAAAAAGCCAATGAAATCTCAGGTCAAAATGACTTAGCGGTATATCCTTGGCTATCTAGCTTTCAAGAAAATACTGTCTTCCTTTTGCTTGCACTCAGTTTCAGGACTTTTCTCGAGGCATTTTTTCTAGTTGTCTGCCTCTGGACTGATGCTAATGGAGCTGATGATAACCAATATTCAGAATGCCCTGACAAGGGTTTTTTGGGTTTAGACAGTTACTCCCTCTAAAAAGCTGCTTTTCATGTAAGCAAATGAGTGCAATTGAGGTACAGGAAACCTCATTTTATACTGCCTTCTTATTTATCTAAAAGTTTTACAAGCTGCTTCAGAAACTTAATAGTCATTTAGTAGTTGTCAGATTCTATTTTAAAAGATTTCAATGTTATACCAGAATGGAAAGTTATGTATCCATTGGTTTTACTCTGGTATGAATCAAGCCTCTAGTGTCTCCTATTGATTTTCTTTGGAAAGAACTGAGTTTGGATGCAGCTACTACACTGCATCTAGAGCAGACCTGGGTGCTACATCTACCTAAATGATCCAGAAGTCCAAACTTGCAGATGTGAAGAACAAAAACAGTAAGACTTACTATTAAAAATAGAGTGATTTTGTATTTCCTGGCCTTAGCTAGGGAACAGAGATGTCAGGGAACTGCAGAATTGTGAGATGCAATTTTTGTGGGAGCTAAAGTTAAGTCAAGTCCCACTCTTAAAAACAAACAGCTTCTAAATTTAGCATGCTTTATCTACTCTTTTTTTTTTCAAGTTCCCTCATCACCACTTTTCACCCATTAGGCTGTGACATCCATCGTACCCTCAGCGCAAAGAAGTGAGATATCTGATCACTTCAGCTAGAGGTGAGGAGAGAGAGCCTGACATCACCAGTGAGCGCCCACCCAGGCAAAGTGCTCTGATCTCACTCAGCTTTGAAATATTCAATTAAAATAGGTGTAAAGGATTGACAAGACTTACTGAAAGTGGCTGAATATTTCAAAGAAAAGAGCTTGTCATGCTGGGCTGCAGGGTGTGGGAATCTACATAGGAGGGCAAAGAGAAAAAGATTTTTAGTTATAAAATATTCAGGAATATCTTGGCTCAGCTGGGGAAGGAGGATAGGAATCTGCTGCTGCTTGAAGAGAAGGCTCACAGGAAGAATATTTCAAATTTAAACATATCTGTATTATTCATCCTAGCTTGAAAGAGATCAGACAGACTCTGTGCTTGGAGAAGTTGATTTTTGTTTTTGAAAATCCTGGGTTTAAATCATGGCCAGTGTGGCCAGCTTGCCACAGCTGGATGGGGTGTTGTGAAGCAGGTACAAAGCCTCTTTAAAAAAAGTGAATGTGGAACCACAGGTACAGAAACCACAATCAGCCTTTGCACTGCTTATTTGGGATGGTGGCTGTCTTTTCAACTGTAGGTTTTTCCACTGTGTGGTTGGAGATTTACTTCTCTTCCAGTTGCTTTTGAAGGTTGGCAAAAGGAGGAAAATTTCCGCCTCCTTTCTCAGCAGACTGACTCCAGGTTGATGGTTGCTTTCATGCTTACCAACTCCTTCCACTAGGAGTTAAACTGGGATGATAGCTGTCCTTTAGTTACTCTTGTCACAGAATTACAGCTCCTAATTCCATGTCCACTAAAAAGCATTTAAAGATTTTCAGGTTTTCAGTATGTGATGACATTTTCCTGAAATGACATGAATCATGAATTTACAATCAACTTGTTATTCATATGAACAGCCATGAGCTGCACGTGCTCTTGTGAAATGTAAGCAGCAGCATTGCATGGATTCCTTTTAGATCCCAGTGCTCCTGATGGTACTTGAGCATCCTTAAATAGTTATCTATCAGTTACTCCTAGCAGGAGCTGCTATTTTCTTATGTACTGTAAGGTGTGTGCAACAAGTTATTACAGGAGAAGAACAAGGAATAACTGGAGAATCCTCCTGGATCCATGAGTAAGAAGATGCAGAAATGCAGCTCAGAAACATTTAGGAAGAGATCAGTGAGGACATGCCCAGGGCCCTGTAGCTGCAGAATGTTCCTTCATCGGTGGCACAGCTAAAGTTCAAAATAGACAGGAACCCGGGCAGCTGCCAGGAGAGAAATCTCAGCAAATGCTAGCAGCTCTTCTTCACATTCCTAGCAAATGCCCATGCAAGTCTTGTTTCATCCATAATTCTCCTATCAAGTCATAAATGGAGAACCCTCCTATATTTACAAGATGTTTGAGTTCTCTTTTCTTAACCCTACAGTATTTCAGACCCCACCTCAAATGCCAGCCCAGGGATGTGAAATGTTGTTTCCTGATTAATTGTTCACAGCCAGCATGTACGCAACCTGCTGTATAAATGATTTGCGGGAATTTTTTTGAAAATGACATGTGCACATAAATCTTGAGATGATTCCTACTCATGCTGGTTTGTGGGGGCTTGTATGAATTTATAGTTTACAGGAAACCAAATGTGCACCCCACTAGAAATTACTGGAAGATGCTACTCTTACTTAACTGGAATGAGGAAAGCAGTTTTTCTAGCACCTTTGCAGATCTCCTTAGGAAAAAAAAAAAAAAAAAGTAGAAAAATTATTGATACTGCATTTCTCTCTTCCTCTCTCTGTATGTGGAGCACACAGCCTGCATCCTCTACGTGGCTGGAAGTCTGTGATTTCTGACTTCTTCTGAAAGAAGTAGTGTTCAGCTTGAGTATCTTTCCGTGAGCTCACATTTTAGGGGCTCATCTTCTACGTTGCTGGATTCAGGCACCCTCCTCGGTCCTGCAGTGAGAAGTATTAGGAAATCTCACACCTCTGGGTGTTCCTGTCGCTTCTCAAGGTCTTTGTGGCTGTCCTGGAGAAGCTCTTGCAGGCATCTTCTCTTGAGATGCCCATTAAGTGCTGTATGTGCGGTGGTGGGAAAGACAAGCTCCTGCCTAAAGCAAGAGAGTGCAGGTCTCCTTTATGTGCTTGGTGACATGCAGACTGCAGCCCCCAGCCTCTCTATTGCAACCTGAAGGAGCTAAGAGGTTTCTCTTACCCAGTGCCTGCTCTGGGTCAGAGCCTCTATCATGGGGAGGAGAGGGGAGTCGGGGAGGAGTGCCACCAGTGAGCATGGCTGAGCCCTACCTGGAAGAGGATGGGAGTTTGTCCAGTCCCATACTGTACCAGAGACCTTGCAAGCAGGCAGGAGTTCCCACTGGGAGGTTGCTTTGTATCCCTGGCTGTAACTCTCAAAGCTTTGTATAATTCTTCTGAGATGTCTCAGGAAATTCTTATTAGCAGGGAAGAGTGTGATGATTCATTGCATTACCGTATGCACCAAGAGCAGTTTGCCAAAACCTTGCTGGCTGCAAGCCACTACCTCCTCCAGGAGGGCTGCGCCCTGGCTGAGGGGGGGCTGCAGTGCTCCCATATTTCCTCAGAAGGTGGCCTCTTAGAGTTGTGCAGTTCAAGCTTCAATGTGAGAACAAGGAGAGGGATCTCCTCAACATGTCCACTTAAGAGGACTATTAGGGATGCCTAGCAACTTTTCTGGCTGTGCTCCACATTAGGTCTAGCTGAGCTCACCTGAGTTGTGTGTGATAGCTCTCCAGTGCTCTCCTTCCTTTTATCTTGGCATAGGGGTTAAAGGTGACTCTTCCTTGTTTTGGGAAGAACAGGCTGAAATTAGTTGGTAAAATGCTGCAGCCCCTTCAACTCTGGGAACAAGTAACAGTTCAAGAAACAATTGAGAGAAGAGTTGAGGGCACTTTTTGGAAGGGAGAAAGTCAGACAAGTTCATTAATATTGTCTTCCTCTATGAGACTGAGCCCATGTTTAACTGTTTTTGTATCCATACTGTCAAGCAACTGCATCTTTCCTTTAGATGAATGCTTTTTTCCTTCAAAAACGCATACTGTTTTAAAGTTGAAATACTTTAACAATGTGTTCCTTCTATTTCAACAGCACTCATTTTTTTGGCACCCCAATAGTCTGTAAGATGTCACTGGCTCTATGGGGTGGGTCCGAGTGTTTTGGTGCTTATACATAGATCTGTGTTTGGCTTCCTCCCTCTGGTTTGTTCATACAGTGGATACAAAGCGGATCTAAAGCTCTTGATTTCCACAATATTTCAGAATAGTTTTATTTTTGACTGTCCATTGGAATTTGAGGATAACGGAGTCTTAGCCAGCTTTCCAATCAAAACCTTCTGTATCTTTCAACATTAAGTGGAGGGCTTTGTTTTGTTTTGTTATTTAAAGAACAGATGGGGTCTGGCATTCTGTTAAGTGACAGCTGAAGTCATCCTGAACATATTTCCTTGTGTTTTGGGATGGAAACCAAGCAGTGTGAATTGAACTGTGTGCTCATCCTCTCTCTCTCGTGCACACACCCCAAAACGCGTGCAATGCCAGTATTGTCTCTGGAAGCTCGGCAGTAGACTTGTGGCTACCACAGGGGTTTGGGTCTAGACCCTTTGTTATTGCGAAGGAAAGCAGATCCTGGTATTCTGAAAACGTTGGTAAAACCTGACATAATGGGAGAAGCAATTGTGTCACATCAACTTCCTTGATCAATAATTAAGAGCAGGAGTTCATACTCCTCGGCTTGTGGCTGTCTCCCGAGCAGGGATGGGAGGAGATGACAGCTGGTCATGTTCTGAAGTTCAAGATGGAATTTATTAGAGACTACTGTTATTAACTCTGGTATTTCTGTTGACAAACAGGCGTGAGAAAGTCTCTCTTACCACCTCACTCTGTCACAGGAGACCATTATAGCGTAATTAAGTCTTGGAGAAGATAATCATTAAATACAGTTCTGCCATATCTCACAAACTCCTGGTTACTCATCTGCCATGGAGCTGGTCTGTGCTCTGAACACGCCACCTTATTGCCTGAGATGAATAAGGCTATATTCTGAGCTGATGTAGCTGGCTTAGCTCCACTAAAGCAAGTAGAATATGGTGATACACATCCACCAATGTTGTGACTTTTAGACAGGTCATTACGAATCTGCTTCTGAGTCCACCAGCTTCAGTGGACTTTGGCTTAGGCCATACGTCTATAAGAACATGGTTTTATAACACCTAGTAATATCTATAACGGCAGATTTCTGGGGAAGAAACAAGTTGTTCTATTTTCATTACATCCACTGTTGTGTTTCAGTTCTAACAGCAAACTAGAAAGGTCTCTGAAATATTCCAATCAATCTCATAACATCTTAAAATGTCTCACCCTAATTAAAGAATAACCAATTCACTTCTTGTGTAGAAACAGAATGAAGCAATTCATCTGTGTCATGAGCCCACTCTGGACAGCGTTTTTTACTGTGTGGGTTGAATAAAAGTATTCCAAATAAATTATTTCAAATTCTTCAAGCTTAACCTTGGCTTGCCTCTCAAAATACAAAAGATGCATTTGAATACAGTATCAAATATTAAACACTTGTTTAAACTGTTGTATTTGCTATCAGGCTGGTTTGCTTTGGTAGCTTTTGATGTAATCCTATGTAACTTTGTCAGAAATTTTTAATGTTGTCATATGTGTCATCTAATGCGAACCAGCCGATACATGTTTAACAATATAAATTCCACCAGGACAATCAGTATATTGATACTAAATAGGGTTTGATTAGTGTTTTACTGTAGAATCTAAGGATGTTCTCTAGAATTGAACGAAGCTGACCACATGAAGTATTTGGCTGAAGTTACATACAACTACATCAGAATGTATTCATGGTTTAACATTGTGTTGTAATATTAATTATTTAGCTTATTTTACAATTGTTGGAAGAATAATAAATCAGAAAACTGTGAGTGAAAGTAGTGGAATTCCACATAATTGCCCTTTCCTAACTTTTCTTCAAGATCTTTCTCTGTCTGACTTGGTTCTGCAAGCAGTGTCTTAAAAGGAATTTACATTGCTACTAAACTCTCAGCTTCCCAGCTTTTATTGAAGCTGAATTTACAATCTTACTTTTTTAAATGTGGTCCATAGTGTGCAATTACTTCAGGACAATGGTGTTAAATTAAGCAATATGTAATATTTGGAAAGGCTGATTAGGTATGTACGACTGCTCGAATAAATGCCAGGTGCAAAGATGCAGTCTGAAGAAATTGCCACCTACATTCAAATGTGATGGGAGCAGCGAAGGTCACGAACAGAGCGGGGAAGAAGCACTAAAGTTACTCTGTAACTCTATCATCCTTCAAAATTTGAGCTCTCCAGCAACGTTCAACTGAGCAGTTCTGTTAAATATAGCACTCTGCTTTAGCCTTTCGTTTTGGCTGTGACTGAATTCTCATCCAGCCTCCTCCACTCTGTCTGTCTTGGTAGTTTTCCTGCTTCCTTTTCCCCGCTCTTGGCTCCCTGCTCCCTGGATCCCTTGCCAGCCTTCCCCCGTACCCGCTCTGCCACGGAGCGCGAGAAGGGACTGGATCACCACAGTGGTCCTGGGAAATGGGATGTTTTCTTCCTGCAAGGGGTCAGGCACAGCACGGGCTGCATCAGGCGCTTTCTCTTCAGATGGCTGAAGAGCAGCTATTTCGCAGCCTGTTTTATAGCTTTGGGAAAGAGATCAGAGAATGATAAGGGCCTTTTTTTTTATTATTTTTTTTTATTCTTCATGTCACAATGCACCCGCCTCCTATTCCTTTAAATCTGCAGTAGGAAGATAGGCAGGAGGCTGGAAAAAAAAAGTTTTAAAACTGTAACAACAGGTCTCTAAGAAAAGGGCAAGTTTTACCTGCTTCAGCTGAGGCAGCCTGTGAATTGAATTCTGCCAAATTCTTTGTTCATCTCACTTTCCAGCAATGCCCTTGTCTGCCCTGAGCACAATCCTCAACTTTTCTTTTCTTTGACTATGCCCACAAGTTGGAGGGATTCACATTTTCATTTAAAATGCTACTATTGCTGGCTCCGACTTCTCTTATTTTCTTTTCTTCAGACACTTTCAGTACTTGGATGGCTTTTTCTAGCCAGAGCTCAAGAATCCCAGGGTTTTATGAAAAGCTGTTTTTATTTAAGGACGGTATTTTTCTGGACTTTTTGAATATGCAGAAAAATTTGCAAAATAACTTAAAAAGTTCTCTACAGGCTCAAAAGGCAGCAAGGGGACAATTCTTTGCTTATTAATATCTTGGGGTTTGATCAGCCTTGTGGTTTTAGGCAATGGGGCACATACTGTTTTACAGCTGGAGGTTAGTAAAGCTGAGTGCAGGGGCTGTTCTCTACATCTACAAAGAGCAAAATCAAGACCTCACATCCAAACACCCTGGAGTTAGATGTGGATTCACTTTCCTGTGCAGAGTCACCTCTCACCTCAGTACCCATGTGATCTGAGGTACCGCACAGATGTCCCTTTAGAAAATATGCATCTAGCTAAGGCTTCAGAAAAATGATCCCATATGAAGCATCCCAGTCTGATGAATGTATCTGCACAGCAAGGCTCATGCTTTCTCCCTTAATGCAGCTGGTGACTGATGATGAGGATGACCCTTGCAGGTGAAGGAGCTGTGGGAAGTGTAAGCAATGCACCTCACTGACATGGACAGTCTCCTCTGTCCACGCTCTTCCTGATGAGTGCTGAATAGAAAAGCTTGGCAAAGCCCAGGCTCTCCTAGACCTCAGCAGCTTTCTCTGTGCTTGAACAGCTGAAGGAGGTGCCCGTGCCAGCACTAGGAGGGGAGACTGCTCCCTGTGGGAGATAATCGCCCAGCTGCAGAGCAAGGGGGAAAGGGGCAGGAACTCCTTGCTGTAACTCTCATCAGGCCCGGGTGAAGTGAGCACAGTTCACTTACCCATGCCAACACCCAAAAGAGGCCAAAAATAAAATATTCCCTTTAGCAATATTCCCTTCCCATAGCAATGCGTTAATGCTGTAGTAACAAGAGAAGGTTACGGCCCTAATACAGTAATTTTCTTTCTCTGGTAAGAAACAAAAGCGCTGCTCACCTAGAACAACAACCTTTCTGTTATTTGAGAGAAGCAGGAATGCGGTGGGTCATGACACTTGTGCTGGGGACACTTTGAAAGGAGTAAAGGCAGTATTCTTATTTTTATTGCCCTGACAGTTCTCTGTCAGTGAGTATATATTAAGCCATGCTATCATATACTCCAGCAGTTTCTCTCATAGGAGAGCTCACTGTTGGTGCTGTGTTTATGGATTCTAACCTATGTTTCTTTAGAGGTCACATAACATCATCTTGAAGCCTTGTGGGTCTCTGCCCTGTTTGTGGTGGGTGAGAAATGGAAATCTCTAGGTAAAGTCTGTTCTGTGCACATGAGCTCAGGAGATAAAAGAAAGATCCGGATTAACTGTCCCAGTGCACCAGCTAAGAGAGTGGAGTCACCACTGCTCTGCTTGAGCAGTGACCACTAGTCCATGGCCTCGGTCCAGTTGTGGCTAAAATACAGTTTGTTCCCAGGTCATTCAGGTGGAGATGGGGCATACTGAATATTTTACCTTCATGTGCTCCAGCAGTTTCTTGCAGAATGGCAAAAGCACAGTACTGTAGACCTGCATGGGCCCCTTCACACCACCGGGATCTTCACCCTGGAAGTGAAGCTCAGTGACAATTCAGCCAGTACTGGGGAAGGGTTGAGGGGAGCAGCCTGTTTTATTCTGTTTTCTATGGTTTGTGCTGTTCTTGGACCTATAATATTGAGCGCTTCCCATCACCATGTAAGGGAATCTAACTAGTGATTGGAGTTGAAACAGTTACCTAGTGTTTTTGCCTGAAAGCGGAGGCTGTGTATTTCTTTTTTGTAACAGATTTGTGTAGTCCCTGGAAAATGGAGCCCAGATCCTTAGATGCACTAATTCAGTGACTGATATGATTAGTTTCTTTTATATTATGAGCACTCATATGGTGGTTTTTACTAAGTCAGTCCTATGTTTATTAATAGCTTTCATTTTATATTTGCTTCCTTATCTTTTTAATAAAGTGAGCATATTACTGAATAAATGTGGTAGAGTTTCACTGATACCACCAAAAATGGATGTGATGACTGCATCACGGCCACAATTAAAATAGAACAGATAAATCCGGAGACTCAACTGAGCAAATCATGAGATTAATATGGCAGATAACTCGTCAAGGGTTAGGCAAAAGGTATTTGCTTTGTGGTGCTTTGGCAAGAGGGAAAGTTGAAGGAGACTGTTTAGTTTCAATCCAGGGCTCAGGCCTGTTTTAGGCAGCATGGTGTGGTGACCTAGACAGCAAAGATACACCAGTCCCTTCTGGTCTTAGACCCTTGCCAAGTGAGACTGCCCAAAACAGATGGTAATCCATCCTGGTTCGTTTAATTTGCCCTCAGCAGCTCTATGTGAATGCTCGCTCGTTAAATCTCACTGTTGTTGCAAGTTTCTAATTTATTGTTGTTTTTTGTTACTTCCCCCTTCTGCATAGTAACCCAGAATCTGTCAACACAAAGATGCTATTTAAAACCTACACATTAGCAGTTTTTAAATAACATCCCTCGCTAACTACAGACTATAGGCATACTCTGTAGTGATGGTGGCAGACGCAGAAAGCAGGAGGAGGAATGGAGGGGGGCTCTCTTTTGCGAAAAGACAATAGCTAAGAAGTAACCAATATTAAAAGTTCCCTAAAATCCACGTGTTTGCATTCACTACTGAAACACAAAGACATTTTTTTCATCATGATAAAAATGAAATGCCTTTGAATTTTTTCTGCTTCATTTTTTGGGGGGCATATTAATGTCCTGTGGATCCCAGGATCCACGCGATGAACCCGGAGCCAGAGGTGGCAGCGCAGCAGCCTGTCTCTGCTGGAAGCCGTCTGCCAGGTTTTTGGATGGTCTGGCCAGGCAGGGGAGAAGAGACGGTTACTCAGGTGACATTGATGCTGGCCAGAGAACTGGTGCGTTCCTTCCTTCTGTCCTGCACTTTCAACAAATCATTTCCCAAAGAAGTGAGTCTGGGTGGGAAGGAGACCCGCTCCAGGTTACAGTGGAAAATCCCAGAGCCGAACAAGTATGTTACTGTTTTCCTGCTTAATTTTTTCCTGGAATTGACTCACTCTGCTGTAGCCAGGTGTTCTTACAGAAACACAGATCATGAGGAGGCGGTGGGTCTGTGCCAGGAAGATGGGTGTTAATGCTGCCACTTAGGTTAATGGACATTAGTTCTGCTGACTGTGGGTCTAATGATCTAATCTGCACAGTCACTGCCTTTTCCTTACAGTTGTTATTCCTCGATCTAAATTGGGAAACTAATAGTTGTAAGATCATAACTTGCTCTAACGACTTTTAACCTAGAATCAGAAGCTGCTTTTGCATGTCTCAGAATAGATTGCTCTTCTAACTAAACAATTAAAATTTTCCCAGCTCAGCTGGAAGCTCAGCCTGTGTCCCTCATGTGTAGTCTAAACTGTATGTAATTAGCTCTTTAATTTCTATTAGAATATGAAACGGCAGCCTAAGGTTCGTCAAAGACAAGACAAATCCTGTAACCTTTACAACAGTAGTAGTAGTTTGCTGTTTGTGTGGTATCAGGTTGTGGTCACAGAGGCAATTTATTCAAAAGGAGTTTTTCTGCTCTTTGTAAGGACTCCAGCTTCTGGTTTTCCCCTAAAATAAATCCCTGTTTAGGAGAGTCGGTCCTTGGTAGACAGAAAAAAACCCACTACATGTCAGAGAGTAGAAACCAATCTGAAAGCAGGCAGGAGCTGAGCAGGCACCGGTCTGTAACACTTGGGTTTCTGTCACTGGAAAAATCTTTGCCCTGTAAGAAAAACCCCTTCCTTCTGCCCTCACTTCCTTACCAGGAGCAGTTGCTTTAAAGTGCCACACCAGGGGAGGAGGGATGGACAGGTGGGCAGGCTGCAAGGACAGCAGGTCACCAGCCTATTTCTGATTTATGGAGGCTGATCCCAGGAAAAGGGGAGATCTGTCCGTAAGGCCACATAGAACTTATTGGAAATGGTTTCCTCTTTAACATCTTTCATCAAGAGTAGCTGATTTTTGGTGCCCTGGGAAAAGGGTCGATCTAGCTCTTGCTACGTGTTGTTCTTGCCCTACGTTATTTTAATATTTGTCTCTCACCTTAGCAGAGGGGGATAGAGGAACAGTACATGCATTGGCTTCTTTATTCAGCTTCGTACTGCAATTAGGTGTTTAAAATGTCTTCTCATCCCCTGGTACTATAAATATTTAGAAAGCTTATTGTATGATTATATTTTTGCATGCCTCTTGTGGTACAGGCTGATGAGGATTTTGAAAAAAATCCATAATGCCAAGAAATTGAAGAAAACTGAAGAGGTCCATGGGGTTTTGTACATTTCTAGGCATATTTGTTTGTGTTGCATGTAACATACTATGCCATTTACTGTACAGCTAGAACATTTCACAGTTTTCCCTTCCTGCAACAATTACCCTACTAATAGTAATTTTTTGTTATTTAGACTGCAGCAACTGTGTGCTATCTATGTTCCAGAGACAGAAGCTTAGTCTCCAAGTCAGATAAAATCTAGAAGAGCTGTAGACACAGAAACACAAAAGTGGGGGTGAGAAGCATGTAGAATCGAATGATCACAGTAAAGGCTGGGACAAATCTCATCATTTTAGATGCATGCTTGGTTTTCTGTGTTAAATACAGTTATTTCCCTTTTCCTCATCATACAAAATCAAATCATATATATATATATACTGTCAATGTATATTATGCCAATTCATGCAGATTTATTAAACAGGCCCTCAACTAATGTGAGAAAAGGTACCTCTTCATCTGTCATAGGAAAAAATACTGGTAAAATTTTAGTTTAAAAAATACCGATGGATTTTATTTTATTTTTGCCATTCACTATTGTAGAGCCAAGATCCAAGTCATCCCTTCTGCTTCACAGTAGGTCAGGAAAGGTAAATAGCATCCTTATTTTTCTCTAAAAATTTCCTTTATTAGTAAACATTGATACTGTGTCTCATGTATTTTTAAAGGATCCATCCCAATAGCCCATGTAATGCTATTTCAAGATGTTGACCTTTGTTTTGTCCCAGAGTCATTTGAGTGAGGTCAGGGGAGTTATAATGATACCAAGCCAGTCTAAATGGCAGATGTATCAAACCACATAGCTAACTCAGACAAAGTTTATGCATTGCTTGAGTTGGGTATAGAGGGATTTTTTCTGATCTCTCTGCACACAGATTTTGTTTCCAGCAGTCATCTGCTGGGAAAATAGAGATGCCATATTTAGCACAATCTAACTCAAAGTGCAATGAAGTGTGTAGAGACATTCCTGTTGATAACTGTGAGTTTTAGGCTGGCCCCATAGAGTTTTGAACAAAATTCACATTATATTGATTATTCAAACTCTCAAAAGCAGGAACACTGTAACACCTTCCAAATCGCATGACAGCTGCTTGCAGGGGTGGCCTTCCAGCATATGGGAAAAGCAGGATAGGTCCAGCAATCTCCTGCAAATGAACCTGTATCACAAAGCCAAAACTGCCTCTAGTGAGCATCCTCTGACCAGGGAGAAGGTAGCTAACTAACAGCTGTTTTCCAGCTGACTCAGAAAAAACAGCTGCTACCAAAACAGTCGCATAGCACTCAGCATAACCGCAGCCAGGTTTTTTGAAGTGCCTTCTAGATATAAAGCCAGAACTTAGCAACACAGCATCTGTAATTTGCAGGCATAGGATTATGTGTAAGGAAATCGAGCCAGCAGGAAAGAAAAAAAAGAAACAACACAAAACCCAACAACAACAAAAAGTCAAACTCTGCTTGTACAGTAGATGCGAAGAAATGAGTTTATGTTCCAAGCTGGGGGAGAAACAGAATGCCACTTCTCGCTTTTGGGTGACCATATATACAACAGCTGTTGTAGCTGCATAACTTTGTGAAAGATGTGGCTACCTTTCAGAAAGCAACTTACACCAGATGTCCTCGAGGAATGAGCAATTCAGAGGTGTAATTGGAACCACACTTTGTGAGCAGATGAACGGTAATTCAGTGGTCCATCTAGAGCTGGCAGATATACCTTGTTTTGCTACCCAGAATTTTGCTGGTTTGGGCTTCATTAGTTTGGCAGTGTAATAGACAATGTTAGTGAGGTATAACACCAGGACCATTCTGCTCTCTTTAAGATCCACTTAGCTATTTGCAAGCTGTGTAATCTGTTGATCTGCTTAAATAAGAAAAATCGTGGAGAGTTATATCGTTAACTATGCCTTTTAAACAGAAGGCAAGTGATCTGGCAATATGGGAGTGCCTTTGTTACTTTTCATCATCCTCTGCACAATAGTAAGATGATCTATGACTAGATATAAAGGGATCTGTGGGGAGCCACTTAGTTTCCGTCTTTGTCCTGGACTGCCTACTGTATATGAAATGAGTAATTCTTTAATTTCATCTAGATGAAATAAATAGAAGTCACCTTAGTTAAGCATTTGAAATTTCAGATTTATTCTTTTTTTTTTCAGAAAGGGAGACGGTTTGAGAATAGCAAAAGGTGAAGAGAAAATTAAAAAGATGATCCTAAGCAGAGCAGAATTTCCATCAGTTAACAAATATTGAACTTTAAAGAAAAAATAATTCATTGGGGAGAGGGGGAAGAGCTGTACACTATACATTTGAGGATATATTTGTAGCGTGTGTGCCAAATTAGAGAAGCTACTTCTGCTCTGCTATTGCGTCCCATCCCTGAAAGCTTAGTACGTGAAAAGTGAGCGTAGCTACGAAAGGACACCGGGGCTTAGGAAGATCTGTGCTTGTCTACAAGTAATGACTTTTCCCCAGCTGTTGGGGATTAGTGGATTAGATGCCATGCCCTATGTCTATAGCTCTTAATAGGTGATTGCCACATACATGGTTTTTTTCCTACTTGTGACAATTTTGTTTGGAAACCTGTTTGAATTTTTTTAATTTGGGGAGTTAATTTTATAATGACTAAGAGTCAAGAGATGTTATATCCACCAACAATGGATATAAATCAAACTGTAGGCAGAGTAATGGTTCTCTGAAGTACACGTTACCTCCACAAGTGTATCAGCCATCCTGGGATGCCACCTCTTAGGGCACTTTGGACTCTTTTCCTGAAGTCTCATTCTGCAGCTACAAGTTATTCCTCTAGTGCTTCCCAGGCCTAGTACATATGTTGAATCATCTGTAAGGAAATAATTGGTGACAGAGGATATATGGTCAAAAAAAGATGAGAAATGAGGCATGTAACAATAACATGGTTAAAATCTGGAAGACAAGTTATGCAAAAGTGGGAGAAAAGATGGCCTGTATGATAATTCCCAGTTTTCTCCAGGCTTAAGTATCTTATCTTTGTCTTTGAGATGCCCCCTTCATGTCTCCGTACTGTGTGAGTACCTTAGTATCTGTAAAATGTTTCTTTATACAGGCCAATGCCATCATTCTTATTTTATGAATGAGGAATTGTACGATGATTCTAAGATTACCCAGAAGTGTGTGGTAGAGAGTTAATGTCTCTCCAAATCTTAGGATATCCTAAGTTAGGTTATCCTAACTTTGGGCTACCCTTTCAACATATCAGGCATTCATGCAACGTGGAAGGTCTATGCAACAGCCGATGGCAGCTGGTACAGATTCACCAAAGCAAATCTCTTATGTGGCTTCCTGATGCCTCAGAGCACTCGTGAGGAACAGGGGAGTTTGCACGGCTGGAGAACATTATGCCTTTACCATTTCTGTGCTGCCGATTGAATCCAGTTCAGAGCAGTTGGGTAGTATGTCTTGGACTCAGAAAATGCTGAACACAGCTCAGCTTTTGAGGCCTTTATGTGTATGAGGAGCTCTAAGTACATCCGTACTAGATTTGTGTTTAATGACTTTTGACAAAGGTCAAAGTTCCACATGGATTTTATTTGTAGTTGGGATCATTCAAGGATCTCGTCTTGAGGTCCTTTGTCATCTATTTAAAATAAGGTAGTTGAGAGCATGTCTAGGGTCTCTGTCCTTTTCCTATTTGTCTACTTCAATGAATCTTTTAGGAATTTAATTACTTGTGAAAAAATCTGTGATTCTTTAGTTTGGTTGAAAGCAGCCAGTGGAATAAATAATGGATAAAGGGAGGAAAGAGTTGCATGCTCATAATCAATGTGATCACATAAGCCCTGTTTCTCGTGGAAACAAGGCTGGGACCTGACCTCCTCACTGTACCATGAAGCCGTTTGACATTTCTGATTTCAGCAGTGGGGATGTGGGAGTAGTTATCTGTGCTAAAAGAGAACAATAACTGAAAATTATTAATGCCTTCTAAAAAGAAAGTACATAATACCTTAATACCTGTTGTTTCTTTGAAGTCCTGTATGAAGCTCTTTCCCCTAAAGTTTTTAAGTGCACTTTTATGAAATTATTTAGCCCAAATGAGCACAGACACTCAAAGTAGACTAAAGTTGCAGATCTGTGTGTGTTGTAACAAGGTTAAATAATTTCTCATGACAAGTTTGTTTTCTTGTGGTTATTCCTGCAGTTAGACATGAAACAACAGTGATTTTATTAATAGTTTGCAGTTTTCTAGTACTAGTGGAAGTCCCAATTTGAGTGACTGAGCTTTTCTAGCAATAGAGAAATGATCTCATTATCATTCAATGAGCCAAGCAACTTCTGCTGGTTTGAACTGCTCAAATTGATGGGACAATGATTGTCATCGTTTGGAGTGCTCCTGTGATTACTTCCTGAGGGTATTACCTGGGAAGACTCTCTTAACATCAAACACCAGTTACTATTTTATCCAGTGTTGCATGATAAATAACAACAAAGAAAAGTCTGTAATCTTGCTAATCTACTCTTTGCCAAGCTGCACATTTTATAAATAGGGCAAGGGGAAGACAAACCACTCCCTCCCATTTCTCAGCATAGATCAAGTGACAGAGGGTGAAGTGATTTCCTCTGTATTCCTAAGGTTTCATTACTTTTTATAAAATCCAGCATAGCCTGTTAAGAGGAATGATAAATTATTAAACCTAAATTACAATTCTCTGAATCAATACACAATATATATTTTGGTCACAGTATTTTTTTCTCTCTTTCTTCACTTACTTAGTAATTAACAAAATTGTGTAATGTGCTATGGGTCTCCTAGGTATTACAAACAGAGAGAGTATGTGGTAATTGCAATTGAAAACCCCAAGCTAGCTATTTACTTAATGCTGATGTATCTTCATGCTTTGTCACCATCTACAGCAGTGCTGTAATTTTGTTTTCATTTTGTACATTTTCCAGAAATCTTACTTCTAAGCTGTTTGATGGCCTTTAACAAACATATTGTTTACAGAATGCAATAGAGCGTCTACCTCTGGAGCACCATCTCTTGTGGGTAGGGTTGTTTAGATAAGTAGTCTTGGCTCTGTCGCTCCTCCACGGGCTCATGCATGCCCGTGGTGGCTGCTTATCTGGGCTGGGAACCCAGCCAGACCATACCACTAGCCCTCGTGGCCTTCACGCCACACTTGCTGCAGAACTGCCTGGCACCAAGGAGGGACAGGACCGTGCTCTAGTCTTCCCCTGGTGTGAAATCAGAAAGTACATTTGAACCCAGATCTGTGAGGCTTTCCCAAGTTTAGATCCAGCCATGGCTTCCCACCTTTTTGGGTCAGCTGTAGCCAGTGTATGTGACTCAGGTGACTGATGGTGGGCAGCTCCGTTCTGCCCTGTGCAGCTTTTCTGAGGAGGCATGGAGACATCCTCTTTTAAATCTGTACTGGGGCTGCTTTCTAGCACAGAACAAATTTCTGTAATGAAGTGCTTGTATGCTGTCTTTAGGTACCATACAGAAATGTGGTGGAGACATATTGTTGCTTTTAAGAAAGTGATTTCTCTATATTTCAAGGTGACAATTTTGGTTAAAAGTGCTCTTGAAGGTCAAACAAGAAAATAGTAAATTTTGGTTCAGCAAGATAACCTAAATGTGCTTATAACAATACTAAAGAGGATCTGACCGGGCAATCCAGACCTCCCTCCATGCATCTTTTGGGCCATTTTATGTTCTCTGAATGCTACATGCAAAAAGCATAGGTATACGTAGAACAGATGAGCATGACTGGGAGAAGGATTTGGACTGAATCTTCCCCATTACTATTACAAAACAATATACTGTTATGGCAATGCAAACTCTTTACATTGGTTAGGCCT
>JAOXJM010000079.1:25946156-25960925 GCA_026413425.1 Tringa solitaria | reverse complement strand
CTATACATTGGTTAGGCCTAAGAAAAAAAGAAATGAGTATTTAAAATAATCTTTACATAAGTAGTATTGACACAGAAAAGAGCAACTTTGAAAGAAGTGAATAGTTCTAAATACAACTTGCTGCTTGAGGTGCTTCCAGAAGGTCTCCTGTACAACACCTAGTACAAGGGTCACCTGTCTCTGCATAGAGTCGGTGTCTGTTGCTGCAAGACTACAGAAAAAAATACTCCATCTGGGTTCATGAGCTTTTGAGATTCATGTTATGACACCTCATTTAATGGGCGGTGTAAGAGCAGTACTGCTGTTACCAATAGTTCTGCCTTTCACACTCCTGAAAGCCTTGAATCTGTGATCAGTTTGCTTCATTTGCTGAAGCCATTGGCGCTAACCTCGACTCTGAAGACATATGAAGAATTTTGTATGCAATGTTCATATCCAACCCATACTGTTTTACCTTTTTATTTGGATAGAGCTTAGAAGGTGCTAATCACCTTTCTATCTCCCAAATACGGTTTGTGCCAGCACACAGCATTAACAGGCCCCTTATATTTGATTGTGCACAGTTGGAAAGCGTTATGCCTCAGTATCAAAGAACATTTGAGGCAGTAAGCTATTAAGGCAGCTATCATTTAAATTAAAAAAAAGATGCTTTGGCTTAAGTGTGGGTATGTTATCAAAACAAGGGCTGAAACTTCCTGATGCCACCCTGCAACTGAGACAAGGTCCACGTGCTCATACAATGAGCATTTCCTACTGTTTGCATTTCTCTCGTGTAACTTTGGTGTTGGCTATAATTCGGATGTACTGGCTTTGAGAGGGTCAGCAGACTGAAGAGGGCAGGCACTGAACAATGTCGGGGAGTTCAAACCACTCTTCTCCCTATATATTGCTTGGACAATCTTTTTCAAGTAGTTTTGTGTGCAGACTTTCTGCCTTCTGGACACTCAGAAAGTACTCCTTTATTTTTATTTTTTTCCTTGTGGTCCCATATCTGTTCAGAGCTGGATTCGGGAAGTACCAAGATAAATGAAAGGGTTTTACTTGGCTGCTAAGTAGGCTTTTCTAAATCTTCTATGCTGTGCGGTTGCATTAGTTTTAGATTAAGTTTATTTTTTAGATTATCCACACCGGTTCAACAATCCCTTCTAAAGCCCAAACGATGCAATAAATAATAGCTGAGGAAATCGGGAAACAGGCTCCATGTGGAAGAATCTTCTTTTTAAGGCACACCAGATGTTCAGGATGGGAGACTGAATCAGGACACAGATCCATAAAATAAGAAGAATAATAAGTGAGACTCTGCGTTTCCTTTTTTATCAAATTTCTGTTCAAAAATTCCCATCATCCCTCACCACTACCAGAACAGTTCTGTAGAGGAAGCCATGAATTCATTAGACAGCCCATATTTGCAGAATCACCACCTTGTCTTCTACACTTCAAGGTGAGCTTTTCTTTAATAGTTTCTAGTGCTGTAATAAAAAGAAATGAGCATGAGATTCTACAAAGTTCATAGGGAGATAATAGTATGTAAATCAAGGAGTAACTATATTAGTCATGAAAGCTGATGGAAAAAAATCCTGGCTAACTAAAATAACTAACTCGTAGTGATTTCAGTGGGATCAGAATGTCATCCAACTTTCTGCCAATGCTAATTCCAGTCTCTACCTCCTTATATGGGAGGAATTTTGGAAATAAAAAAAAGAGAAATTATGACCCTGTGGAAGAACGGAAGCTTTTTCACATGACTCCCAAAGTTTACGGTACCCCTATTAATATGTTAAAGGCTGCAGTTCAGGGATGTAATTTACATTGACGTAGTTTAAGTTCAACAGTTCTTTCTTAAACCTGAGAGCAGAGATTCATGCAAGGTTTTGAAGAGGGTATCATGGGTTGAGTGACATTCATCTTCTGTAAAAAGCACAAGTGCAGAAAGCAAAATAAAACAATTTGATCCTAGCTCACCTCAGCCCAACTTCTCAGCTAAAGTTCATCCTTTTTTTAAAATAGTCTGAAACACGACAAGTACCTTCATGCATAACAGGCGGGACACCTAACTTACCTGACATAACTAACCCAACTACTGTCCTTAAATTCCCTCTGCAGTAGGAGCGGAGTAGGAGGGAGCAAGAGGAAAGATATGCACACAAATATAGACTTAGGAGCAGGACCTGAAATTAGGAAGTGTTGTCCCTCTGGAGGACGCAGAAGGAAGGCAGGTCACTCAGGGGACTCCTAATGTTGGACAGTGTCAGTCCATGCCCTGTGCCTTCATCCTTATTTTGCTTGGAGCTGTGTATGTGGTTTTGGCACGTGGTGTATGACAATAATACTATATTATTTTATTATATTATTCTACTATATTGTATAGTACTGTAATATTCTATGTGCTCTCAGTATTGCTTGATGGGGGAAAAATACTACAAGCCTGCATTTCTCCTTCCTATTATAATGGAAAGCAGCAGCTCTTCACTTCTATAGCTGCCTTTTATCAGGCAAGATTGAGAGAAAAAGGTATCATTAGTCTAATAATGAGTGTGTGAGCTTTTAGCAATTACATTTTCTCCCTACTTTGCTCCTGGAAAGTGCAAGGTACCTATAGGGAAGGAGATTATAAAAGCAAGTTACATTTTCTCACTAGTCTAATGAGTACAGATACATACAGAGAAAGTGTTCCTTTGGCTAATTATTTAGTCAGCAGTCACTCCAGTTGTCCCTGCCATGAAACCAAGAAACAGAAGGAGTATAATAAATATAGACTGGGGTCGCTGACCAGGAAAATATATCACAGTTGGGTGGCGCAAGCCTCAGGACAAGCTATGTGAAAAAGCTGCATTTAAAGCATCTACAGAAACAAATTTAATTAAAATTTGAATAAATTTTCAAGCATAATTTCTAGTTCATACGCTACACGGCCAGCTGTCTGAATAAAGTTATGTTGTACAAATCCTATTCCTTGCTTTAGGAGTGATTAAATCACTGGAAGAATTTGATTGCTTTTGCTTTTGTTGTCTGTCTTTGCTCAATTCACAAAATTTAGGCTAGATTGAGAATGAGATCTTCTCTTCTTCACTCCTTTAAAGAAAGCAAAAATGGCAATTAAACAATATCTACTTCACTCATACAGTACTAAAAATTCATTTCAATCCTATGTAGAATTGCTAACTGTGAGCTTCCCTCTTGGACCCCTTCCCCTTAGGGGTGTTAGTTCATATGCTTGAGAAAATCAACTGTAAATAGACATAGCTCAACTGTTTAGTTACGAAAATCTAACTTATTAACAACATAACCCTGCTGGGACCAGCAATACCTCTTCTGGCACAGAAACAGGGGTACTGCAGAAGTAATGTCTTTGCTTTTTTCCAGTCTCCTTAAACAGCCCTTAAATTTCACTTGAAGAATAAAAGGGGAATATCAAGCATGCTTTACTGAAAAGGGGATTGCAGGTTTGTTTTGAATTATCAAAAAAAAAACCAAAACAAAAAACCCAAACCAAAAAAGGGAAGTTAAGAACTTTGATATTTTTGGGGCAAGTCTGGAGAGAAATTGCCCCAGTTTCATGCAATGTCCCCTAACCTTCCCAAAATACAGTTTGAGTGTTTATTTTTTTCCCAGCATGCAGCAAAAGCACCGATTACTCAATAACTGAGAAGTTGTCTCAGTCCTATGAAAGCCATAGGCCTCATATCTTGAGAGCCATCTACTGGCACCTTATCTATTATCCACATATTATATATCCACACACCCTTCTCAGTTACAGAGCTGACATGTAGCAGATTTTGCATCTTCCTGCTATGATATAAATAAGAACTATTTACAGCAGCCTAAGCTCTAAATCATCGGCAGGGCATCTCTCGGAGACCTTATATGACCAGACTCCTCCATGCCCTGTTTGCAGCCATACAGTGAGGCAGTGGCTAATGCAAGACATGGGACTGCAGAGAACTTTTCATAAATGCCATGTGTTTCTCCTGCACATCAATTAATAGTACTAGTAGCTACCTTGTTCTGAAGTCATAGCACATTTTATAAAGCAAAGGAAAAGCAAATTGCAAAGCTGGTCATACCCTGCTTCCTCCCAGCCCACCCAGCTGGGATTGAGACTCTGTCCTAGGGCTGCAGTAGGAGGAGGGTGGACACTCAACCGAGCCAGCTTGTTGTGTCAAAAGGTCCCACTTCTTCCAGCAGTGCAAGGTTGTTGGATAGCAGGGTGCATACTGTGCCTCAAAGCTTCACAGGACAGGGGCTGAGAGTGGAGTGGGGCCAGCAAAGACATGAGTCATCAGCAGAGGAAAGAAACATTTGAGAGGTTCTGGAAAGGGATGAGTAACTTTGCAGATGATAGAATAGTTTGGGTTGGAAGGGACCTTTAAAGGTCATCTAGTCCAACCCCACTACAATAAGCAGGGGACATCTTCAACTGGATCAGGTTGCTCAGAGACCCATCCAACCTGGCCTTGAATGTTTCCAGGGATGGGGCATCTACCACCTCTCTGGGCAACGTGTTCCAGTGTTTCACCACCCTCATTGTAAAGAATTTCTTCCTTATATCTAGTCTAAATCTATCCTCCGTCGGTTTAAAACTATTACCTTTTGTCCTATCGCAACAGGCCCTGCTAAAAAGTCTGTCCCCATTTTTCTTATAAGCCCCCTTTAAATACTGGAAGGCCAAAATAAGGTCTCCCTGGAGCCTTCTGAACAACCCCAACTCTCTCAGCCTGTCCTCATACAAGAGGTGCTCCACCCCTCTCATCGTCTTTGTGGTTCTTCTCTGGACCTGCTCCAATAGGTCCATGTCCTTATGTTGGGGGCCTCACAACTGGCAGCTGTAGTCCAGGTGAGATCTCAGAGTAGAGTGGCAGAATCACCTCCCTTGACCTGCTGGCCACGCTTCTTTTGATGCAGCCTAGGATATGGTTGGTTTTCTGTGCTGCAAGGACACGTTATCAGTTCATGTCCAGCTTTTCATCCACCAGTACCCCCAAGTCCTTCTCAGCAGGGCTGCTCTCAATCCCTTCATCCCCCAGCCTGTATTGATACTGGGGTTTGCCCCAACCCAGGGTGAAGAACCCTGTACTTGGCCTTGTTTAACATCATGATGTTCACACGGGCCCACTTCTCAAGCTTGTCCAGCTCCCTCTGGATGGCTTCCTTGTCCCTCGAGCACATTGACTGTACCACTCAGCTTGATTTCGTCTGCAAACTTGCTCAGGATACATTTGATCCCACTGTCTATGTCACTGATGAAGATATTAAATAGTACTGATCCCAGTACAGACCCCTGAGCGACTCCACTTGTCACCGATCTTCATCTGGACATTGAGTCATTGACCACTACCCTTTGGATAAGACCATTTAACCAATTCCTCATCCACCAAACAGTCCACCCATCAAACCCACTTCTTTCCAATTTAGAGGGAAGAATGCTTTGGGGAACCACGTCAAAGGCTTTAGAGAAGTGCAGATAGACAACATATATAGCTCTTCCCTTGCCCACTGTTGTAGTCACTCTATCTTAGAAAGCCACTAGGTTGGTCAGGCAGGACTTGCCCTTGGTGAAGCCATGCTCAAATCCTCCTCCATGTGCCTTAGTATAGCTTCTAGGAGGATCTGTTCCATGATCTTCCAAGGCACAGAGGTGAAGCTGACAGGTTGGTAGTTCCCAGGGTCCTCCTTTCTACTCTTTTTAAAAATGGTGCATTTTTTCCCTTTTTCCAGTCACCGGGTTTTCACCTGACTGCCATGACTTTTCAACTTTCATTGAGAGTGGCTTGACAAGCACATCAGTTACTTCCCTCAAGACTCTGATGCCCAAGTTATCTTTTCTTTCATTTTACCAGTTAGTGGAAAGGGAGCAGACAGAAATGGGTGGATAATGCATATCAAGTCCTGGCTACGTGGCTGGTGCTGTCGTGAGGGTTTTGGATTTTATGACATGGGGATATTCTTTGATGAATATAACCTGTTAGAAAGGGATGGAATCCACCTATCTAGAGGAGGCAAGGGAATCTTTGGCAGCATGCTGGCCAACTTGGTGAGGCAGGCTTTAAACTGAAAGATGCGGGGGTTGGGGTCCAAAATGGCAATGTTCACGCCATCACATCCAACTGGGAAATAAGCCAGGTCAACCAGAGCAGTGACCCATATTCCTTAGCTGACTCCCAAGATAAGAACCAGAAGGCCAGCCACCTCAAGGGTGCATATGGCTCCTCCAGGGAAACCTGCATGCTCGATTACTTCTCTTCAGAGTAGAGAGGGGCAATGTTTAGGGCTGCACTCTGCCTGTAATTCCTCTTTCTTTAAATGGAAGCTATTAAACTTTACATTTCAGGCAGCAAGAGTCTCTTTATTATTATAGAGTTTTCCTTGACGTACTTTACAAGTCTCACATTGGTTTTTTTGTTTTTTAAAGTTACCGTTTATATGTATCATTTGACATCAATGTTTTAGCTAGTGAAGCATCTTCATTTGCATTTTTTACTGGTTTGAGTTGGTATGCCTTCAAATCATTTCTAAATAATAGTTACTTTTGCCTGACTGATCATAAAAAATGTTTCTATCACACACAAGCAATGACATTTTGAATAAAATATTAATTACATGATAGGAAGTGAAATGTTTTCAGCTTTCAACAATGCTTCTCTGTATTGCTGGTTTGTTTCATTTAAGGTAAAGTTAAATATACGCATGATAGCTTGCAAATCAGATAGGAGATTAGCGTGGCTTGATAAAATACTATACCTGGCTAAGTATTGGTGCTATACATTAAATACAAAACAATATTAGTTTTCCTTAGAACATCATCTGTCTGCTAGCTGTTAGTTTTCCTTAAAACATCATCTCTGTGCTAGCTGTTGTTAGTTTTCCTTAGAACATTATCTCTGTGCTAGCTGTTTGTAGTCTGTTGTGTACAAAGTCAGTATTGACAAAACATCCCTTTCAGATCCTTAGATAGAAAATGCCAAATGATGCGTTTTTCAAAACTGTAGCTTTTCCAGGCCTCTCCCTTCTCAGATATGGAGTGTGATTTCATAATACCTAAATAGTGAAATTTTACGCACCTGTGTGTGCGTAAAAAAGTTCTAAGGATATTGACTTATGATCTTTGTGAGAATCCTTCTTGTGCAAATCCTTCAAGAGTCTTAGCACTTTTTCTGTTATACGTAGTTTTCATTGATGCCCCATTCCCAATAGCAATCAGAAATGCTCCCGTGACCCTTCATTCTCTGACCTGAGACAGGTCAGATGAAGGCTGTCCATCACTGCTTAGTGCACAGGACGACACCACCACTCTGGCATAGTCACTTTGGCACAATACCACGACAGCGTAGCTGAACTAAAGTCCATGTTCACACCTATCTTGATATTCACTTGGGGCATACAAGTGCTCTTTGTTCCCAAAACAGTGTCTTTGGGTGCACACTCTGGTTCCTGCACCACGTGCTCGTTTACTGTGGCAGGGCCGGTCATACCAGCAGTGCACACAACGGTCAGATGTTGCCCACTGATGCTTCTCATAAACAGGGATGCTGATGCTAGGTCTCCATCATTAAACAAAAGGAAAGCATGGACAGATTGTTATCTTTTAGAATGATTTAGCAACATATCAGGAGACGTGTGGCAGGGCTTCCAGATACAGGCTGGCACAGGGTGCTGAATAGAAAATGATTGTTTATTGTTTCACAACGCATGAAGTAGGAGTATCAAATGATGTCAGCAGGTGCCAAGTTTAAGTAAGTTATCTTTGCATACAGTATGTGAAGCTCATGACCAGAGGTCCTCCTGGCTGCCATATGTTTGTGTGGTTTATGGGATATTCATGGCAAGAAAATCTATCAGGAGCTATTAACCACAGAGAGTCCAGCTCTTGTCCCTAAGCAGTCCCAGCCCCCAGCTGGCTGCAGGAGCACAAGAAAAACACTGCTGTATCCTTGCTCTGATCTCTTACTCTTAGCTACACATCAGAAGACCCATATGAGTTACTTCAGCGGAGTATACAGTGTCTTCCGTAGGCCTTCAGCAATGCTGCCTCTCTCGCAGGAAATGGCACTCCTCCTTCACTGCATCTATTAAACAGCTGAGCAGTACTATCTCCCTGTCCTCGAGGGTCTACTGAAAACAAGCAGAAATGGCTCATACAGCTGTACGTTGAGCAGCACTACATCTATCTGAGGTTGGGCTCTCTCACCTCTCAGATAGACACAGTTCAGGTGTTTCTGTTGGCAGTTTTGCCATGTGGACACAGGAGTGGATAAGACACACTGCTTGGGATTTGTTCAGTTAAACTATTAGGTCCCCTTGGTGGCCTGCAGGAATCATGTATCAGTAGAAGAATACTATGCTGTCAGTTGGGATGAGCTAAATGTAACTTCTGCAAGAAGGTGAACCTAAAAGTTGACTGAGAAATGCCATTTGTATGTCTCCAGGTTGTTTTTCACTGAAACAATTTTATTCCCTGCGAGGAAAAAAAAAAAAAGCAACCACTACAATTCCAATGAGGTAAAGTAGCTAGAAAGAGTAGCTAGGAAGACCAATGGTATGCTCTTTCACATTATAACACTTTCATGCTCTTTGTCTTAAAAACAACCTTGGGAAAAAGAGCCTGAAGACGGAGAAGGAAAATAATGGGAAATTAGAGATGGATGTTACACTGCATCAGACAGAAGAAATAGTTTGCATGGCCAAGAAACTGCTATCACACAGAAATTATATCAATGAATAGCTGCCACGGGTTTTCTCCTTGCAGGCCCCATTTCTGCATTTCCATTCAGTACTATGCTGGGAAGAGAGCTTCAACAATAAAGCTCAAGTATCTCCACAATGGTAAAGGTCACCACTACCACCTCTTTCAGTATCTGACTCTGTGAAGAGCTGTCAAGCCACCTAATCCATTGTAGTGTTGTCTGTCTTGGGAGATGGAGGTGATTTCTGCTGCCGGTAGCAAAATGTCCAGCCCTACAAAGGTGCCTGCAGGAGCAAAGCTCTTTGTAAATCAGTTAAGAAATAAGACTGTTAAGTTGGCTAACCCTGGTAGTAAACCAGAGTTATGAATTTCTTCTTCTCCCTTGAAGTCGTATTGTTGCTCTTCAGGAATAAACACTGCTGAATAACCATGACTTTATATAAATAATACACTCCCTCCTACAAGCTGCATGAAATGTTAAAACTCCAGAATGGACTATAAGCGGATGCATAAATCTTTAGGATCCGTGCATTTCAATCCATCTATTTAAAACTGAAGGTAAAAGGATCACAGTATTTCTTCGCATTTTCCATGCCCTTTGTGCAATTTTTTCTGACATCAATTTCATGTGTGGAACAGCACAAAATAGCGTTAGAGTATATATTACAATACTTTTGTTTCTTGGCATGTGCCAGCACATTCCGTTGAAAGTAAAGTACAACATAAGACAGCTTTTTTGGCATAACAGGTCACCAAAGTAGTGGAATGTTTCCGTCAAAACTCAGAGTGTGAGACACACTGCTGAAAGGCAAGTTGTCTTTCAGGAAAAGCTGAGACCTTTCTTCATCTTTATACATGAGGAGTCTTGCTCTGAAGCAGTTAATTACAATGAAAAATACAGCATGCTTTTCTCATAACTGGCCATGAATTGTACTTGGATTACACACTAGTTCAAGTGAAGAATAAAAGCCATTATTTCTCTCACAAGTAAGGGGAAAAAAAAGTCTGACAGTATGTAGATGAATGTAATCTACTTGTTGTTTATAGACCCAAAGGATCCCTCAGAGCATTAAAAATCCATGTGATATACAAGAGTGGTATGCTTTGCATTGAGATATGTGATTTAGCTGAAAGCTGTATAAAATCTGTAAAATTGCATGTAGGCAAAGAGTACTCTACTGCCTGAGTGTTCGAGTGAAGTCACATGTACTTTTCCTGCACGCATGAAAAATAAATGATCATCAAATCTGCTTGAGATTCACAAACTTCTGACAGGAACACGTGTATAGGCTAAGTCTGCCAACTTCTGGTCAAACCAGGCCTGAAAATAGACAGATCTGAAATAGTCATTGTTCTTCAATGAGGGGGAGAAACTCAGCTTCGTACACAGCAAGTCCGTACAGGTTGTGTGTCCTTTGCTGGTCGTCTGATGGAATAGGTAGCATCCTTTCCTTCTGGGTTGGGTCTTCTAATTGGCAGCTGGGCTCCCAAGCCTTTTCTGGTGGGGTCTGTGGAATCAGACCCCCCCTTCTGTCAAGAGGAATTGCTTTGAAAATAGGTGATCCCTACACTCCATTCTTTTTAGTACTGACTAGGACGTTATTTGGTCAGCTCTCCTGTAAATTAAATAGGTTTTTTAACTTTTTTTTTCCTAGGAACTAACACTGCTGGTGGTATCTTGCAGTAGCTCATGCACATGGTGTGGCTCTCATTCTCTCAAGAATTGTGTGGAGTGGATTATTATTTTTTTTTAAATTCTATACATGTGTGTTTCATAAACATGTGGCAACACAGCGTCAGTGGTGAAGAGGCTAACTCAGATGTCCCTTGTACATTTGGTGGGATTCGTTCTTAGCAGCTGTGGGACCCAATACCACACTTCGGGTGCTGGCTTGAGGAAAACATTGTTGATGAATATTACCTGGACTGTAAGGAGTCTTTTTTTCATCAGCATTCTTGACCAAGGTCTATCTTCCTAGGACCTTTAGGGACAACAGACACAAGTGTTTTAAAGTGTTTTAAAAGTGTTTTAAAGATAAGCATCCACTAATTCAGCTTTATAGTTTTTGAGTAGAGAGAGCAGAAAGAGAACGTGTGTTGTGTACCCGTGGCTTGTATTGCTGAGGAGGTTTTGCTACATTCGTCTGTACCAGTTGGCTTCTCCCAAGTTCTGGGAAACTTTTGGGAAACTACAGGCTTCCAAGAGCACACAGCCAAGATATATAATACAAGTGTGAATAACTGAGGTTGCATAATTCGTCTCTAGTTAGCCAAGCACAGCGACAGAAGGCATTACTCACAGATGTGGCTACGTGGGACTGGGATCAGGTGCAGTCTGGTCTCCAGGCCTCAGCTGCTGGCTACTGCTGCCCAGTCCTAGCTAAAGGAGTGCAGTGCACAGCCACGGCAGACCAGAGCACCTGAAACATCTCAACCCGCTGCTTTTTCATCTGGGAGCTGATCTCTTCCCGGCACTGGTACATGTTGCATGACATGTTGGTCTTCGGTACTTGGTTTGGACAGGGAGAATGGGGAGCGAGGGGACCCATGTCGTGACCTCAGTATCTCACTAAGAAGATGCTGGTCACAATTTGTACATCACACTAGCAGAACGCTACCTGTGTAGCAGTGAACCTATTTCATGGTTTACAACTAGTAGTTTTTATGTAGTGGTGAGATGGGATGGGAACATCAGGGAGTACGAGAATGCAGGTGTCAACTAGCCTAAGTGTTGAAGTATACCTGGGAATAACGTGTTACCGAGAGGTTGTGTGCGCAGTGTCAGATTAATAGAGCAGAAGAATGTATGCCTTGGAGCTAGGAACTACATGAAAAAATAATTGTATCTCAGTCTCTATAATTCAAAAGAAATTGCTAGAGAGAGTAATGGAGAAATAGGGCTCATGGGTTTAGCAGTCCCTTTTGGAACACTGACATGTATTTTTATCATAAAAAAAATTATAAGTAAAGTTTTCATATCAACAAGGAAAATCTTTTTAAAGAAAATACCAGTGCTGGTCACAGCAAAAACTGTAATACTGTGCCTTAAGCAGATTGCTCTTCAGGCAGTTTCAGGTTCATAGTTCAAGCGTCATGTTGTGACAATTTACAGGACCTCTGGTGTAGCTTCCATATTCCAAAGTCAGAAAACAAGTACAAAAATAGAGGGGCTCCTTTGTCTCCCCAGGCAGTGCCCGTTGTCTGAGCAGCTGAAAAATAAAGCAGGGTAAATGTAAGTCAGAACTGCATGCCTGAGACTCGGTCGCTGCTGTGTTATACGGCACTCTGGGGAGAACACGGGCCATAGCTGGGCTTCTGCTGCTGTATTTAATGATACTCTGTGAACGCCGGATACACTTGCGGTATCATCCTGGGTGTGAGTTATAGTGACAGAAGAGACGGATCAGAGAGGGCTTGGCTGCGAGACCGGGAAAGACTAGCCTAATAGTTTCACTCCCTGTATGCTCTGGTTAAACTGGTCTCTGAATAAGGAGGCCAGTGGTGCCTTTTATGATCTGTAGCTACGTGGAAATGAAAGGGGGTTGGGGAGGAGGAAGGGAGAAGAGTGGAGGAAAAGAAGCAAAAGAAAATGAGAATAGAAACTATGGGCCACGGTAATTGCAAGTAGGAGAAAATAGAACAGTGAGACCACATAGAGGAACCAGTGGGAAGAAGAAACAAGTGGGGAGCAAGAAGAAAGGAAGAGAGAGTAGAACATTCCCCTGGTGAGGCTGTGCGACTCTGATACCTGGCCAGCCAGGACATTTTTTATTTTTAAGCACCTCAGTGATTAGCCAAGCAGAGAGCTGAGTTTCAGCAAGCAACAAATAATGAATATGAGAAAGAAAAAAACCTAGTTAAAAACTAAAAGTAAGAAGGAAAATAGAAAGAATATGACAGTAAATGGAATAACAGAATGGCATGAAAAAGTGAAATAGAGAGCTAAAGGGAAAGAAAAAAATTGATCTGGCACCAGGTGCTCAGCTGGCAGATGCTTTGTAAGCCCACGGAAGACGAAGGATAAGATTCAGTGCAACCACTAGCAGGCAGTAAAAATTACTATTTTCTTTCTGTTAGGTTCTGCTTAGGGCTTGATTAGTCAATAGGAAACAGTAGGCACAGGGATTTGTGTGGATCTTCCTCAGAAACTTAGCACGTATTGGAATGTGCAAACTGATACCCTTTTAATTGTAGCAAAGGCTTTTGGACTACAGGCAGGTAGATGAGGTCAAGAGAAATAGTGGCAGGTGGGCAGAGCAGGGAGCAGATGTGGATGTGTGGGGCAGAGAGGGGGTAAAAGAAAACCTTTCTTACTAGACAGGAATGATACGAGCGTAAAAATATTCCTTGGCTCCCGCGTCCCCACGGGAAGGGACACTAAGCAGTAGTACTGCTGTATGGATTTGTATAGACCCCTCAAAACCTTGGTTGCATCAAATATGTCAGCCAGTATTTTTAAAGAGCAAGTCCAGGGTTGAAAAGGAGGTCGTTCTTTCGTGAAAAGCAAACTTCCAGCAGAACCACCTCACGCCGGCTCAGGAGGTCTCCGGGCCCGTTCAGGCCGCAGCCGCCGCCCTCGGGGCTCGGCCCCTGCCCGACCGGCAGCGCCGGAGCCCTCGGGGTTCCCGAGCCGCGACCCGCAGGGAGAGGAGGGGGCAGAGAAAGAGGAGAGGACAGAGAAAGAGGAGAGGACAGAGAAAGAGGGGGGGGGCAGAGAAAGAGGAGGGGGCAGAGAAAGAGAAGGGGGCCAAGGCGAGCCTGCCCGCCGAGACCCGACCCCCGCCGCCCTGCCCCGCGGGACGGGACGGGGCCGGTGCCCGCCTCCGCGGGGACTGAACGCCCGTGTCTGGAAAGCGCTTCCCTGCTGCCGTCCGGAGGAATTGATTCTATATTATTTTTTTATTTTTATTTTCCGGTCTAACGTTAAGCGCCGGGCGGGAGGCGAGGGGATGCCGTTTGCCTGGCAGGTGTCTGTCGGCTTCGCAACGCCCCGGGCGCCGGCGGCGAGTATCCGCGGGCCCGGAGATGCGCGGAGGAGGGGGCGAAGCTGAGCCGCCCCCATCCATCCCCGCGGCGGGGCTAGGACGGGGGCTAGGGCCAGCGGCTCCCGGCGCCGGCCACCAAGCACCGACCGGGGTGTGGGGGGGACGCTGCTACTGCGCTCCCGCCGCCCCGGGAGGAGGGGGGGAGTCCCCGCCGCCCGTCCTGGCCGCCGCCTCCCAAAACTAAAGCCCCCGGAGAGGAGGAGGAGGAGGAGGAGGAGGGGAGGAGGATCCGCGGCGAGGGGCGCAGCGGGGAGAGGCGGCGCCCGCAGCCCCGTGGCGAAGCGGCGGCCGGAGGCGGAGGGAGGATGCTCCGCCGGTCTCCGGGCGTGCGTTAGGCGTTGCGGGGCAGAGCTGCCCTTCCTGCCGCCGTGATGGTGCATTTTTCTTCCGGCTCCGTCGCGGGGATGGAGCCGCAGCCCGACAAGCCCTTGGCCGTTGCCTGCCTCTCTCTTCTCCCTGCTTTTCCCGCTGTGCTCCTTTCTTCCCCGCGCCCGCTCCGGACCCCGCAGCCACCACGGCTCTTTTATTATCCCAACGTCGCACCCGCGCGTGATTTAATAAAGGCAACCCGGGGTGCGCGGCCGGGCAACTTCGGCAGCGCCCGGGCGTCCGTGTGCGACAGGGGGGTGCGGGGGAGGGAGAGGGGGGTGCCTCACCTATGTGCGGTGCCTGCGCACCCAGCTGGGCCCGCCACCTGCGGCTCCGCGCCGGCCAGCGGGCGATGCGCCCCTATGTATGGACGCGCGCATGTATAGGATGTACGGGCGCGCACATAAATGGGACGTATGGGCGCGCACACGTATGGGATGTATAGACGTGCACATGTAGGGGCGCGCATAAATGGAATGTACGGGTGCGCACATGTATGGGGTGTACGGGCGCACAGGTACGGGACGTATAGGCGCGCACATGGATGTATGGGCGCGCACGGAGCGGCGCAGCGCTGCGCGGCCCCCGCCCCGTCGAGGTTGCCCGCATCCCTGCATCCGGCGGCAGCGGCGCCGGGGGTCGCCCCGGGATGCGGGGGCGGCCGAGCGCGGGCGC
>JAOXJM010000079.1:25925412-25945072 GCA_026413425.1 Tringa solitaria | reverse complement strand
GGCCGCGCCCTCCGCCGGTGCGCAGCGCCGCGGGCAGCTCCCCGCGTCAGGGCTCCCCCGGCCCCGCCGGAGCGCGGCTCACGCACTTCCACGGGGCAACTCGGCGTGTGTCCGCGGGAGAGGGGAGCGGGGAGACGGGGCCGTGTGCGCGCATCCTGCGGGCGGCTCTTCCCGTGCGCACCCGCTGCGGAGCAAATCGGGGTACGGACCCGGCGCCCGTTCCTTAAAGTCGGGCTGACCTTTGGAATGAGTTTTTGATGTAGGTCGGCAGCCGGCCCTCCTCCGGTCTGTAAAGTAACCCTGCAATTAGGCTCTAATAGCCTTCTAAGGGAAAGAGTGCTGTCTGGAGTAACGTGGGCATCGCACATAATGCGTTAGATCGGGGTGAATTTCCACTGTGAGATCTTCGTTTTAAACGTGTTGCGATACGGCTAAGAGTGCTAGTATCTTTTTTTGAAAAAAAATCGATGGATTTGGACCTTAATGGGTTCGGAGTCTGATATAGCTGTTTTGTTCAGTACCTCGCTGCACGCTGTTGGAGTGGGGAGGCAGCTAGCAAAATCTGAAAATTCATGCTTGTATCCGTGAACTGAATCTTCAGCCAGGTCTGTTGGCTCCTAGAGAAAATGAAGGCAAAGAGCTGGGGTCACTCAGCGGCTTGTGGGGAACCTGGCACTTCTCCTGTTAACTTAGAGGCGATCAATCTTCATTGGGATCAGACAGACCATCACGGAAAACACACAGCCTGTTTGTCTTTATTATAGGGGGCTTTGTTGCATCATGTGCTGGAGAAATTCCAATTTGGACTTTTGTCCAACAGATTTGCGATCGGATGGGGATAAGTTGATGATATTTCCAACCCAGAGCCATGAAATAGCATAATTACTGGGTGACTTTTGAGGAAACGGAGCCTGTGAAACAGGAAAAAAAAAAAAGTATGTGAGGTTGTGGGGAATGAGGACTAATAGAAAGACCGAGGGAGAAACAAGAGGAAAAGTGGAAAACTGAGGACAGGGAAGGACAAAAGAAAATCTGGACTGTATCATTTAATCAACCAGGTTATTGTGCTGTGTGCATTAAAATGCAATCATCCTGTATTGTTCCTCTTACTAGACCAAAGCTGACATTATTATTTTTTTCCTCTTTACATTCGAGGTTACGATGATAGAGAAAATGATCTCTTTCTCTGCGACACCAATACCTGTAAATTTGATGGGGAATGTTTAAGGATTGGAGACAGTGTGACTTGTGTCTGTCAGTTCAAGGTAAGAAGATTGATATTTCGTTCTCTAATTCACTAATGAGAATACAAATCAAGGATCTCCCTTTATAACCTATCACTTGGCAATTTATTTCTCTACGTGCAGAGAAGTTAGAGGGAAAATGTGGTAGCATGTATAAAAGCTGGCAGGAGAACCAACTGGTGTCAAGAAGACGTAAGTTTCTCTGAGAAAATGCAGGTGCTGTGGCTTTAAATGTCCCTTCGGGTCTGCAGTTTCAGGTTGTGCATTTCTGATTTTGCGTCTCTGCCCTTTTAACAAGGATTTAGAGTCCTTTCTAAATTCATTTCTGATACAGATCATGGCTTATTGTATTCGGAGTTCTGATCTAGTTAAAGAAATGGATCTGTAATGTGCTTATGCGATATTTTCAGGAAGGGCTGCATAGTGACAATGCTTCTGCCTGTTTATCTGCCCAGCTGATCAGATTAAAGAGCAATCCCTCTGTTCCAAAATCATGAACTTCCTTTAGGTTTTATATAGTTTTAGGGGGGCTATAACCGAGTAGTAAGGGTTTTTTCCTTCTGTTTCTTCTCTCTCCCACTTGCAGCTACATCTAAACCTCAGGCATTCTCAAAGTCAGACGATTTCATTATGAAGGATTTCATTTAATGTGTTTTAGCCAACTCACAAACCAGCTGTGCTTTACATAATGACCTGAATAAAAACTGAACAAATTAAAGGACTTTTAAGCATGTACCAGCACGTGTTGTATATACGTTTATGCCCCTGTGGTTTCTTGCATTTTAATGTGGATCTGTGAAGTTGTGGAACTTGTAGCACTGATTTGAGTGTTTACAGTAGAGCAGGCCAAATAGTGCACAGTTCAAGATCGTGCACATCTGTAATGATTAATTTATTATTGAGCTTTGATAGGCTATTCACTTTGAAGCATGACAAGTATCATTTATATTTCTAGAGCCAAATGTGTCTTCAGAGAAAAAAAAACCCAAATGATAGATTTCTTCATTAAAAACAAAGAAGGAATTTTCTGTGATAAGAACAAGGCAGTTGTTTGCTAAAGTGTTTGTGTTTCCCATGTTGGGAGAGAATTTATATTGACCGTGGGGTTTTTTTTTTATTCCATTTCTAGTTTTGCATGCAGTCAGATATTCAATGTGAGAATGCTCTTCTGAGCATTTGCCTGGGCTCAGCATGTGCAGTGATTTAAGGGTTGGTCTGTTCTCTCTTTCTAAGAAAAATCTGTAACGCAGTGAGACGACTGTGACTTGTCCCATTGCTCGGTGGCAAGCTGGGACAGATGTTGTGCTGTGATCATTGGGAACTTAGAGCAGCTGCAGAGAGCGCTTGGGTCTTGTCTTTGGTCCCAGTTTGGTGTGGCCACTTGGCAGAAAGCAGCGGACTCGTAGCCTAGAAGGAGCGAACTGGGATGCTTCTGTCAGCAGGGAAGAAAGTGTTGGGAGCGCTGCTTTCCCGAGACAGGATGACGGTCCCGGTTGATTCAGGGTAAATGAAGCTCTCTGGGCTGCGTTGTCCCTTCTTCGAGAGGTGAATGCTATCTATATGCTGAGTAGAGAAGAGTACTTCTCTAGGGGCAGTTGAGATAGATTTAAAGAAATCGGGTAATTGGTGTGTGAATATGTAAATGAGATCCAAAGAATGAGTTGGACAGCAGTGGGCCTGATCGCTAGTAAATGAGTTGAAATCAGCAGTAATCTTTGGTTTCAGGGGCCTTTGGATCAAGCCCTATAAACACTTGGAGCTCTTTGTCTTGATTCGAGCCCTCTGTGGAGCCGCAGGGCTGACTGTGACCTTGGAGGGCAAATTACCTGTGGCTGATCCTGTGCTGGCGCTGCGAAGGGCGGTGTGGTGCCGGGGGCTTGTGTAGTCAGACACGTCTGCTTTGATACAGGCAGAGCTGGGGGGATGTTAGCTTCTCTTCTAACATCAGTGGACAGTGTGACAAGCCAAAACGATATGCCACCAGAGTAGAAAATTAATTTCTAGTGTGGCATCTGAGTCTGGGCAAGCAAGGCAGAGCCAGTCAGGTAATTTATGTCACGAGTAAGGGGGTCCTCCATCAGAATTCAGGTCCCCCGTTTCAGTGACAGCTCTCAGGGGTGATAGTGAGCAAATCAATAGCAGACTCCTCGTCACTATAATTACTTTTTATGTTTTCTCCAGAATTTGCCAGGGGCTTTAACTGCAGCTTGAGAGAACAGACAAGGACGGAAAGCTAATTTTGCTTCCATACTGTTGAAAAGTCTGGGGCTGGGGGTGGCAGAAGTGGGGAGCAGGGCTGCTGCAATTTGGGTTTGCGTTTTTTCCAACCAGAATCACAGGTGTATTCCGTCAGTCCAAGTGGAGTTAAAAGTTATTGTTACTTGAAAGGCTGAATACACTCAGACTGCTCTGCAACACCTGAGCTGGGCTTCCATCCCTGGAGAACAGACAGGCATGTGCTAAGGGTTTCATGTTGGTTGGCTCTCTTGTTGTACTCTTCTGCAAAATGGTAGCCCATTCACTGACTCCTTGTGATGAGACGTGTATCGCATTGGAAAACACCATGTCCCACTCTAATCAGTAAATGCAGACCTATTCCCTGCTCAGGGCAAGCCCAGACCTTGGTGTCAGTAGGGAGGGAAGACTTTGGGCCAATGCTGGCTCCAGCAGTGGGGCTGAGGATGGGGGAAACCACCACCCCTTCCCTCCCAAAGCAAACTCAGCGGGTCTACCAGAAGGTGCCAGAGTTGTGCCAGGAGGCATGTGGTTGGAGAAACAGCTTGCTGGGGTCTGGACCTCAGTCTGCCCAAAGCCATAGGTCTGGCAGCCTGGGTTTTCTTTCCTCTTAGATTTCATCAACATATCCATAAATATACCAGAATATTTCTGTCGATGTGGCATGTCTTTTCTCTTTAATCACCAAGGCTGTGGACATTCACTGTTTTCTAGGTGAGGAAGGAGTCCTGTTTTCATGCGTGTTGAATCCGTCACAAGCTTCAGCGTTTCTGGAGCTGGAACATCACCTGGCCAACTTGCAGCTTTATATTGTATTTCCAGAATACATTTTCGTGCTGCTTGGTTCAAGACGTAGGCAGTGTTTTGGGAGTAGTTAATCCATGGGAGTAGGAGGAGGTCAAACTTTTAAGTGTTAGCAGGGTAAGAGTTACACAGGTTATAATTTTATTTAGGAAATAAACCTTATGCTTTCAGTGCACAGCACTGACCCCGACGCTTGCAAAGCTGGTTTGTCTCTGGCTGTGATAGTGGGCACTTGAGGCTGCTAGTGCTGAGGAAGGCAGCCTTTGACTGATGCTGATTGAATTGGATATGTCCATTTCCCTTCTCTAAAAGCTGTATTTTACAAACTCCTGTGCATAAGAATTGGACAGTATGGCACTGCGCTGCTCGATTTAGTGGGAGCTTTGACATGAATTTCCCCAAGTGCTTGATCAGGCCTTACTTTAGGAAGGGGGAATCATTCTCACATCTAGGGCTGGGTCTGTTGAGCCCTGAACTAAAGCCAGAAGTGTGTCACTAGACTGAGGAGACTATGACAGTCGAGGTCTAATATCCTCCAGTACTAGCAAGGAGGATGTTAAGACAGTGAAGTGCTGCGAGTACTAGATTCAGTGTGGTCAAGTACAAGAGTCCAACTCTAGCAGGTCATGAGTAACCTGGTGACCAATGTCACAGCTTACTCATCAGTGGTCCTGTTTTCTTTCCTGGGTAACTTCTGCTACCTTTTCCTGGTGGCTTTCAGAGTTATCCCAGTTCAAAGCCAAGGCAGGAACCACCAAAAGAAGCTCTCACTTCTTTTGTTCCCTGTGGCTCGTGAGCAGCTCCTAGGTTGCTGCCTTTTCCATCTGAATACCAGTTGTCCGAAGGCAGTGGTGGCAAGAATGGGCAGCAGATGAAGAAATGCTTCTGGGTCCAGCAGAGTTTGGGACACAGAAGGCAGCGCCAGCTGAGCTCATCATGGAGTGCCTTCCATCCCCACTGGCTGAAGCCACGGTCGACTGTGGCAGGAGCCACAGGAGAGATGGGGAAACTTCCGCCGTGAGAGTTTATCCTTCCTGGAGTCCTGGTGTCTTTCAGACGTGTTTTAAAACAGCAGCTCTGTCACTCATTTCTGCTGATCAGGATTTCACTCTCAGGGCCGGCTGGCCTTTCAGATCTGCAGCTGAGACCGCGTGAAAGATCGCCTCTTGCTCTGGGCGAAACCAGCAGAGAGTTTGCCACTGTGTTTCTGGGGAAGAGGAGCCAACATTGTTTCTGCATGTAACAGAGGCTGTTGAGATACTTTGGGCCAAATTCTGCACAGATTGCTCTGGCAAAAGCTCCTGTCAGCGACAAGCAGATAGCATGTCTAAAGCAAGCATGATTTGATCCTTCGTGCTTTAGAAAATTCACATGATTGTGTTCATTGTCCCGGTTAAGAGTTCCAGATCAGCCTCCAGCAGTTGCTGCTGAGCTTCTGGATGAAGTTGGCATTTTCTGCTAGAAACACTGCTCAGATTTGGAACATAATGGTGAAAATAGCATAGAAACACTTTGTAATCAATCTTTGCACGGAGAAGCCCTTCGTTAGGAGCAGAAGGAGAGGATTTCTACTGTTGTGCTGCTGGTTTTCTTTCTTATTCCAAGGGAAGAGAGTGCTGGGGGTGGGCAGCAGCTTGGGAAGATTTAAGAAAATACAATGCATAAGGAAAATGGCATTTGATTTGGCCCAATCAAAATGTCACTCTGACCAACTATGAATAATTTCTTGGCAGCTGCTCTGTATGGAGGCCTGCAATTAATGCAATCTATGCAATTGTTTGTGTTAATCGCTTCTGTAGTCGTTCACTTTGGACCATATTTTATGTTTATATCCCTGGAAATTCAGTTCTGCATTTTACATTGTGCCTGACGAACACCCCTCAGACACTTTGTGGCATAATACAGCTAAATAGGAAGTACGGTTTCTTTTTAATTTTTACTTGGATTTAAGCAGAGGTGAGCATTTTGTAAATAATAATTGTGATCATTCCATTTGTTATAATTAAACAATGAGGCATACCAGGAGTACAGTAATCATGAGATAATCATATCTCTGATATAATTACCGTGTACAGGGTACATCCAAGTCTTTCTAAGCATCGGAGTGTGATTATCTTATGATAACTGTGCCCGGTAGGTTGCCCAATTTTCAATATAAAATGGAATTATTTTTATTGATACGAACGAGAGAGGGCAAAGCCGTCTTTCAGCGGTAGAGGGAACAAAGCAGGTAGTTTGGGGTGACAGCGGGGTGCGGGGGTGTGAGTAACTTGTGCGCTCCTCAGCGTGCTGGCTGAGCCGGCTGCCCCGCTGCTGCTGCTGCTCCTGCCCGCTGGCCGCTGCGGGGAGAGCTTGGTCCTTCACAGAGCATCCCCCCGGCCGCAGCTCCCTGGGAACACAAATGCCTCTGCAGAAAGAGGGATGGGTTTTGATCGTAGGTCTCTCAGAAATAAATTCCCTCTGCCCAATCGGTTCTAATTACAGCTAAGCACTTAAATAGAGAGTTACACACACGCGGGCACTTCTGTGTGCGCAGGCGACTCTCTCTCCAGCAGTGAGGGTGGGTATGTGCAGGAGGAGGGGAGAAGCGAGCCTGTTCATTACAATTTGGCTGTCGCCGTCCGATGGAAACACGTGAGCTGCTGTTGCAGATGCGAGGAGATGTTTGCCTTGCCCGTATTCCTTCCCAGGGAATGCCCCCCGCCTCGCTCTCGCAGGGAGAGGCTTCTCTTGGGGCAGCTGTTGAACACTTTCCCTGGTCAGATATTTTCCCTAACCCATTAAAGTCTGTCTTATGCTCCTATGCCTTTTTTTCTTTTTAAAAATCCCCCCTCTCTCCCTTGGTAGCTGTAAATGTGAAGAGGAGAGGCAGTGTCTCCCCCTATGTTGCTTTCCCAGGGTTTTCATAGGGGAAGGGGGGTGGGGTGGGGGTGACACCCAAAGGGATGCTGTGCCACCCCGCTTGTGTGACTAACGCTGCTGCTCTCTGTCCGTTTCCATCAGTGTAACAATGACTACGTGCCCGTGTGCGGCTCCAACGGTGACACCTACCAGAACGAATGCTACTTGAAACAGGCTGCCTGCAAGCAACAGAGCGAAATACTCCTGGTGTCCGAAGGATCGTGTGCGACCGGTACGTATAGCACGCTCCAGGCTGCCTATGGACCTTGCTATACCCCTGAATGAAATAACCTGTGGATGCTAAAAGCCATTTGAATCCCTGCTTTGAATTCACTATGGGTCAATACTTTGCAGTTTTAGGCATAAGAAGTTGCTGCCGTCCTTCCCTTCTAAGTAAATAACTTAATATAGGTTCACAGTCTGTGGTAAAGTATACCCTCGACACTGTTTTGAAGAGTACAGCACCGAAGTTGATTTCTTTTTTAATACGTATCTTGCGCTCCTGATCATCCTGTGCAATTCATGCACTTCTGAGCTGTTACGACAAGTAACTAGAAGCAGATTAAATGAGCAGATGTCTGATAAATGGGCATCTGGATTACCACAAACCTCTTCAAAATCTGGAGAGATAGAACGGGGGGCATTATTGCCTGCAATCCGGTTTCTTAAGTTTTTTTCTTATGCGCGTGGGGCCAGCTTCCCAACTGGTATGATTCAACGGACCACTGGTTTTAATGAGCCCTGCTAATTTATACCAGCTGAAGATTTGGCCCAAGACACACTTTTTGTTTTCTTGTTATTGGAAGAAACCTTTAAAGAGTGTGTGTGAAAACTGACTGGCATTTGAGATCTCTTTGCTTAACTCTGAGCATCGTGAGCTATTTGTGTCTCTGCTTTTATGAGACAGCTAGATAGGTGAATGAGCAAAATCAGTCAGGAAAACCGAGTTGCTTACGTGCAGGAGTTCTTGATGTTTTTCTTTTGTGCTCAGTATCTGTTAGAGGTGGGCAGTGAAGTTCACTTGAAAAGAGCAGGAGGAGTAAGTCTTTGTTCTTGAGAGAGTTCTTTAAACTTAAAGCAGAATTTTTTCATGGCTGAGGATGGAGGAGTCAATAAAAAGTGCATTAGACAAACTTTTTCACAGTGCTGTAATTTTGTGTTTCCTACACCTGAGAGAGAATAAACTTCTTTCCCTGGAAACTGTTCCTTTCTGAAGCTGTTCCCTGACAGTTTTCAAGAGGGGAAAAAAGCATACACTACAATTTGTTTTTTGTCTATAAATTGGTATTAAATGGAGCTCAGGCTGACAAAGCCTATTGTGGTGTAGGATTTGTTCAACTTAATAAACTCTCACCAGAGCAACTGTTCTTTTTTGGTTCAAACTTTTTGATTAAAGGGATAACTTTAGTGCATTGCTACATCTTTTCTTTAACTTGCTTGCCTACTGGCAATGGCTGTGTTGGAATCGTTCCCTCTGAAATGTGAATTTCAGAAACAGAGGAGGGAAGAAAGGGGGGAAAAAAAAAGGGGAGGGGGGGGCTTTCTTCAAGTCTTGGTCATTTGGCATCTTTTTCCTTCTCCTAAGGAGGAGGCTCAGTGAAGAAAGGAGCAGCCGTGTACCTCAGGTTTTCCCTGTGGGATGGGGCAGAGAGAGGGCACGCAGGGCCATCAGAGACCTGGGCTGCTGAGAGTACTCCAGCAGTGGGCAGCCCTCCTGGCCGTGACTGGCAGGGGTCTGGGCATTGAAGGGTAAGGGCAGGAGGAGAGATACAAGGTCTTTTTCCTCCAAAGAGCCAGAGAATATGGTAGTTCATTGTGGGAAGTGGGTGACAGTAGGCATTCATTATTTTATTATTTTTTTTTGCTGGGGAGACCTGGCTCACCTGGAAAAGCAGCACTTCCCAGGGCCGTGAGGGCATCGTAATGAAGACACCCTTCTTTCCTCAGTAGCTCATTTGGGAAAGAGCATCAGGGTAGAAGCAGCATCACACTATCATTTTCTGTTCTCTTATCCAGCCCCCTTTTGCATCTGTCCCACCCAGTCTTGCTGTGTAAATTTACTGTTTTAAGCCATTCTTGTCACAGGTCCTTTATTTAAATAAAGGTTGCTCTTTTTTAAACTTTGAACCGTGATGGCACGTACAAGCCAGTTCAGATCCACCAGACCTTGCTGACAGTGAAGTAGATCTAACAGTTCATAGGGTAATTGGATCCCAAAGCAGCCTTTTCAAACTCTTTGTTTTAATCTTGATGCTGATAAATGCTTAACCCCTCCACTAAGGGGGAGGATGGGATGACAACCTCCCTCCCTTCCCTGCGAAAGAAACTCCTCTGATGGATTATTTCTGGTAACCCAACATGTGTGTGCATTTCTGTGCTTTGCCTTGCTTAGAAAGTTTTGTACTGAAGCTCTGGGCTTGGCGACTTCGTGATGTTACACTTTCTAAATTTGTGACTCTCATCATTCCAGCCAATAAAACATCAAGCAGAGAAAAAAACAAAGGACTCGATTTTGAAACTCAGCAACAACCTGAAGAAAAATAGTATTTTAATCATTTATTTAAAGACTTTGAATAATAATAATTTCAATGTTTTATTCCAGCTAGTTCTGATCTCCTGTCACTGTTTTGTAAAGATAATGACGTGAATTTTCAATTGGTCTGGCCTCAAACAAAGGGGTTAAAAAATGATCTTTGATGGTGAGGGTTTAGTAGTGGCCAAGTGAAGTAATTTTGCACAACTGTTGGTATCAAAGCTTTATCAGTCTCAGTACAACAAAAACGAGGCACAGGCTTATGAAGATGTTACAGCACTCCAGGGCTTATGTTATTTTAGTCTGATACAGAGACTTTAAAGAAAAAGAGTTGAGCCTAAGATGGCTTGAGTGAACTGTGTTCAGATTAGATCTCTATAATTTACCCAGGGATGACATCAAACATAAGGTACACTGTAATACACTTAACTGAACAGTCTTGCTTTGCATGCTTACAGGACATACTGTAGCACATGAATATAAATTTCTTTCCGTTCTTCTCTCAGATGCTGGCTCAGGATCTGGGGATGGAGGTAAGAGCCATCTTTTAATATTTCTGTGTTTATGTGTACATCGATCGTCTTTCACAATTTCAGATTGTAAGTGGATGTGCTTTTTAGTTTAGTTGTTACACTACATATTGTCTTTCATTTAGCTTTTTCTCTGAAAACAGTGGCATTTTGCATTTTAGTCAAACTGGAACCTAATAATGACATGCTGTTTTCTAGGGAAATTCAGAAAGCTGTGTTACTTCTATTAGGACTTGGAATTATTCATGGGTTGTGCTAGGAGCTCTATCTCCATCTACTGTTACAGTTGCACTCGTTTGTTTTATATTTAGAGTAATATTTCTTTTGTTTTTAAAACATAAGCTAAACCCTTGGCTCCTCCTCACAGGAGGATTCAAGCCAAATATTTTGTGGTAATGGAGGGTATTCTTTCAAAGATATGAAGAAATGTCACAGAGGGAGAACAATGTGTTTTTATAAGAACAGCAGCAGCAAAAATGAACATGGATATAGTCCAAACACTTCGCTGAATATAGGGGATACTGTAAAATGTAGGCCAACTTGCATTTAAGTTTGGTTTTTTCCTTAGGTGGCATTATTTATGGATTTGCTTGTGTAACACTGGGCCTAGGGTTTGTGACTGATCCTTCTTGAAAGTATAAATGTTGGGTCTGGGGAGTGCCCTGCCTTGAGGCAGGGAACATGACTTTTGGGAGCTTACTTGCATGATGGGGCTGGTAGCTCAGGCTTCTCCAGGGGCTGGGAGGACCAGGGCTAGTTTGGGTGGCTGTGGCCCTTAAGAGTTACCCTCATTTCTGCCCAAGCCCCGAGTAAGCTCTAAGAGCCCCTTGGCAGAGGAAGGGCAAGGTCAGCATCAGTCTGGGATACTGCTGGGCTCCTCTGGCTGGGGCAGCGACCAGGAACTGAGCCAGCTTTCTGCATAAGATAGACACAGCAGGTCTGGGCTCTTACCCAGTTCTATGGCTGCTCCTGGCTGGTTTTAGGTTTTTCAAATACAGTCCTGTTATTTGGCAAAGTACCACCTAGTCCTCTTGTAGTTTTGGTGACCAGTTTATTAGAAAGCACAAGTGTAGGTAAAGTATTATTCCTACCTGTGGTCAACAACATGAGCGTGAGGCACTTGCAAGGGACATAATTTCCCAATATTGGACTCATGCTGTTTCTAGAAATCAGGACACTTTAAGATGTTTCAAATTTGGATCCCATAAAACCACAATCTAAAATATTGCTATTTGTTTTCAAAAGTTTTGTCTAATTATCCGTATATTACTCTAATATCCTTTTAAATTGTCTTTTTAATCTGTTAGACCAAAGATTCAGTGCTTAACAGAAATGTAAATTTTGATTTATATTTATGGTAGGGTTCTTACTCATATGGTCAGTAAATAAGCTTTTGAATGAAAGTAGTCATGCAAATTTCATCATGTATGTATGGAGGAAAACAGATAAGATTTCCAGTTTGTTTTATAGCTGGGGAAAGTGGGGAAACAAATTTGGCCACTTTCTAACAGTAATGAATTCCATACTGAAAAAGTATAGGAACTTAAAAGCATGATTTCTAAACAGTTTCACTTTAAAAGCTGAGTTTGACAAAAGATGAGCAGGATAGGACCTTGGGGGCTGACTGGGCAGATAGTAAGGGAGCAGATTTGTGAAGGAGACAGAACCAAGTTGGTGCGTGTGTTTAAAGGTCTACAAAGCTGCCTTGTATTATTCAAGATTTAGTAGGTAGCCGCGGCTGTTCTTAAAGTACAAAAGTATATTTATGTGCCCTAAGAAGCTAAATCCAGCCAAGTAAATGTTGTCACTACATCACTCTTTACTAGACACGGTCTTGTTGTAAAGGCTGTAATAAATTTTGGATGTCATCATAGTAAGTCCTGTAAAATCCACTTCAACAATCATGAGTGGGATGTTTTTCTATGAGAAGCCTGTGACCTTAGGCAATCTTGTGTGCTTCCTGTTTTCATGAAAATTTTCCTTTTTTGCGCTTCTTCAAGAAGTCTTGGTTAACAAACTGCTAACCAATGTAGCATCTTTTTTTGTTTTGTGCAAAACTACAACCGTAGGGACCCTCCTGTCTGGCTATACCTCTGTCTAAATCAGAGAATGGTGCCGTGCTGGATGCTGTAGGTGTCAGGAGTGCTGGATATGCCTGCAGTGAGGTACCTAACAGATCTTGGATGCTGGGAACCCGTAGGAACAGCCATTCCCATGCTAATTTGTCATGTTTCCTGTTGCTGCGCCTGCAGGATGCAGGCTAGTGCAACGCTTCAGCATTGCTGTTGGTTCTATGTTGTGTCTACGTATGTTGTGTTTTTCAGAGCTGGCAGACTTTCTGGCAAAGTTCAGTTTGGTGTGGCTGTTGTGGTCTGTCTTTGGGAGGTTTGTTGAAGTGGGGGAGACCCCGGCTGGGACCCCTGGGGGATCACTGTGGGCACGGGCATGCTGAGCACCACCTTCTGGGCGTGGTGGATTAGGAGGCTCTGGCTGAAAAGATTTTTCAAAAAGGGAAAGGGTGGATGGACTTCTACTTGAAGGTACCTAAGAGGCCTAATCCTTTTACTCTGAATTGCTGAGGACTGTCCTTAGCATCAGGAATCTCTGCCTCTCAACACTTATAGCTTCTTACCAGAGCCCTTCTGTATTACTCCCAGGGGTTCCCTTGGTGGTTTTGTGTATCGCTCCACAAGCTGTGAGATGAGGAAACCAACTTTTCAGAGTTATAACTCATTGGATTTCTGGTCTGGATTGGATTTCTTGGGTTGGATTTGTTTGGTCTGATAAGGTACACATCTAATAGAAATTAACTCAAATTACAAACTAGTAGAGGACATCATGTTTTCCTGGTTCTTGGGACATAGCAAGTTTCTTGCTCTGTGGTGGTTTCCCACATGACTGATACCAGTTGAGCCCTCAGTACTGCTTCTGACTCAATGGAGCTCTTGTGAAGCGAAACGCTAACTGGTTGATGCTTCAGAAATTGCTGGAAAGGGTGTGGTGCAATGGACAGATGCACACAAACACGCAGTGTGGTCACACAAGCCCCCTTTTCTCAGGAAACTGGGCAGAGCAGAAGTAGTAGAGCCAGAGGCCATGTTTTGCCTGCCATGTTTCCCTTCTACGCATTCCTATTTGGGTGTGCAGAGAAATCTTCTCAATTTATTATTTAGGATTTGGGGTTTTCTGCCTTACTGTCAGGGATGCTAGGATCAGAGGGGTCCCAGCTTCTTAGCACTTTAATGATCTTGAGGGCTTTCCAGAAGTGATCTAATCCTGCATTATGCAGCAATAGCATACAGAAGTCCCCTATTTGTAAAGTAATGGGAGAATCTTAATCTTATTTGACTACTGAGCCTTTTGAGGGTATCTAGTAAATGAGGAAGAGCAGTAGGTGTTCAAATTTCTTACTGAAGAAAACATTTTTCCCTGTAAATGAAGACTAAAAATGCAGAATCAAGAGCCATTTCTGTTTTGATTGCAGAAGCTGGGACTATGGCTTGGAATTATTTAAAAACCCATATCCCAGAAAGATACTAATCAATGGCAGAAAGAATGAATGCGAAAGAGTTTATACAGAGAGTAATTTAAAGAGATTCCATTCATTTTCATCTATGCTGTTCTCTAGACAACTGGGTTTTTTTAGAACCCAGTGATTCATGTTTTAGTCTTGAGCAGCTTCATAATGAATTCTCGCTCATTTCCTAGTTTCCTTCAAACAGCAACAAACTCAAGATGCAGTATTTCATTATAGCTCTTAATGTGCTAAGAACATTTGGGTTTTTTTGTACTTTGAAACCCCTTCATTTCCTTTTTACATAGAACACTTCTTTTCTCTCCCTGCATTATCTGTATTCTTAGCTCTGTTGATTGGCTTGTATTCACAGTCCGATGGATTTACTGTGGGTGTCTATTGCACTAGGTGTTTCTGTCATCCCCAGCACAGCAGCGCATAAGCACCTATGTTGAATTCGTTTCAGAGCTTCATTCAATTTCTATTCAAGTCCTACTGACTTCAGTGGGAATTGCATGGGACCCCTGGGTACGCGGATCTTATCCTAGTTTGATTTCTACGTTAATTCTTTAGGATCTAGACAAAAGCAGATTGAAAAAACAAGTCATAATTCATCAATATAATTGTCAGCATTTATTTTACAGTAGCATCTAGAGGTGCTAATTATAGGATCAGGAATCCAGTGTGGTATACCCTGATACTGTGAGGCACTTCTTCACGGTGAGGGAGAGAATAAAATCTGTGAAGCAGAGTCTGGATATGGGCAAAGGCTGGAAGTTGCATCATGCTTCAGCGACTGAATTGGGAATAACATGTGCCACTTCAGAGCTAAACCAGTGCTCTGTCTTTAGAACCACACTGTTTGTCAGCAGACCCATATGTAAGCCAGAAAGAATCATAGCTTATACTGTTCTTAAAGTTATTCCTGATTTGTTAGACCAACATGGAAATGAACAACCTTACAAGCCATCTTCTTTCCCCCCCCCCGTCTGTGTCTCTCTTTTTGTGTGTGTATTTTAAGGATGAGAGCGGCCTGTTTGTTTGTTCGTTCTTTCAATTTATCCCTTCAATCTTATCCAGAAAAATTGAGGTCCTGCAGCTCTTTGTAAGTGCCAACATGTAGATTTAATGATAGATTTGGAATTCTGGTCTGCCTTTGCTGTTGGCTTAGAGATGTGTGAGTAAACACATACATATTATAAACCTGTATGGAGCAGCAGTCATCTTGAAACACTAAGGCAGAGAAAATAGGGAGGAAAAAAATTAACACTTTGAAACCTGTATTATTTTTAGGGCAAACAGTAATGCAGCACGTGTATCTTCTTTTCTTTAATCAACAGGCAAATGGCTACTTTGACCCAATTGCATTTGTGCTTGTCTGCATGGTGATTTTGTATGACTAACTTGAATTCAACAGCTCTGCTGCTTTTCCACCAATTTCCCTTTCTGCTTTATTACAAGGATGATTGATGGGCAGGGCTATGCAGAATACAATGAATATTGCTGTAAACACTGTCCTAGCAATAACACTTGAGCCAAAATACACTGTAAAACCTAGAGTTTGTACACAGCTTGAATGAAGCAGTGTATAAAATGCAGTGCTTATAGACACATGCATACGCACATATTAGCAGTATATAGGAAAATACTCGGAGTGTTCTTGTTTAACCACTGAAAGAAAGGGAATTAATATTTTGAGCTACAGATCCTGTCCTTTCTTTGTCTGTGTGTATCTGTCGGGTGATGCAGACTTCTCTCATGAGAATTTGGAATATCTGATGACCGCATGTGCCGTCATCAACTGCAATAAGGCAATAGGAAGACTTCTTCTACTCTAATTTCATTTGGGATGTATCATTTAAGACAGCATCAGAAGGTACAGAATCAACTATAAGCAACGTGCACTGACTGGGTAAATACCTCTGGAGGGACTGTTTAAATCTTAAATGATTGACCTGACTGTGGATGGTCAAATATACGTCTCTTTTGTTAAACAGGTTTTTACCTTGTTAACCTCAGCATGGCACTGAGCCCAAACCAATAAGCTCTTTGAAAGGCTGGGTTTATTAGCTCAGGCTCTTCACTGTCCTAACGTGATTACATGACTTCTAGTTCAGGGCTGGTGCACATCTGACCTATATAAGAGTTAGGTCAGGAAAAGGCAGTTAATGTCTCTTCATGGCCTTTAAAAATTAGGAAAGGATGAAGTTTGTATGTTTTTGATGACTAGATGAGAAGCACTCAGGTATTTGCAAATGTTGAATTTTTAGGTGCCTGCCATGGCGTTTTATACTGGGTGGAATGCTTTAGCTGTTCTGTAAATGCTGGGAAGGTATGGGAACAACAAGTGTACCAGCTTTTAGATTCTTCTCAGGCTCTCATTTAAGCTAAGTACTGAGCTAATCGACCCTGCCTGACTGAGATGTTCCAGCAAATCCCCACAGCTCCTGCGGACTTGAAGCTCTCCAGGGCTATATATAAAGTACCCGTTGAGAGACACTGGTTTTGGATTAGTTGCTTGGGTTCTGCCTGTGTTTTGCTTGCTGCTTCTGAAGTTAGAATGCAAAAATCCCATGGAAAGTGATGCGTTTTGTCCCTGTGCTTGCTTTGTTATTAACGAGCCAAAGTCCTTGCTGTGTTCTTGGAGTGGATGCACAGCTCCCCTCAAGCAGTCTGTCAACACTGAGAAGTAACGTGGGAAAGAGTTGACCCATAGTGAATGAATGATCTGTGGCCCCATTTTCAGCCATTCATGCAACAGCCAAGAAAGTCAATAGAAGATGCTATAAAGATCAGCAGACTTTTGCAGGTGAGAAGTAGGAATGACGTCCGTTCGTAGCCTCTTTCCTAAATTATGCAATCCTTTATGTTTTTTAGCACTTCTTTTAAGTAGTTCAGAGCACACAAGGAGACTATGAATGGAAGATGCTTACCTACATCAAAAAATAGCGAGGATGCTCTGGCTTTGCTTTAAAATTCAAAATTGCTTGTCCACATCAAAATGGAGAGGAAAAAAATCCAAAATATGCTGTCTAATCATGTGCAATCTGTAAATCCACAAATAACTAAGTCATCAAACCAGCAAACATCCTATGATACTCTGGCAAACAGATTAAAAAGGAGGCATCTGATCACAAATACTCATTTATTGGTCTGTCATTGTAAACACAGCAAAAGGGAGACATAGTGGACTATATTTGTCTGCTGTGTCTCCGTAAACCTGGATTAATTTTCCCTGTGACAACTGTGGAGTCACTGGAGATTAGCTGTGATGACAGCGAGAGGTGAATCTAGCCCACCATTTCACTCTCCTGTGCAGGGATTCCTACCCTGGGGAAGAAAAATGCTTCTCAAGCTTTCAAATGGGTCTATCAGACTTATTATGAACCTTACTTCATGGAGTAAGAGCATGTGTTCAAGCACATGCTTAATTTTTATCACATGCTTAAATGCTGTTGACTTTAAAATTTCCTTCTGAATGTGGGTGTCTTGCACAAGTGGGGCCTGAGGCAGCCTTGGAGTGACCAGAACTTCTTCAGATCCTTGTGCGTCTCTTGGTTATATACTCTGTGGTTCAGTGATTGAAGGAGCTGATTCACTATGCGCTTGCTTTGAACTGCTTTTGGCGTGACATAGGATTTTGTTAGATGCTCTCATGAGATCTTAAAAAGAACAAATGGGATGAAAACTGCCAAGTCTTTCTCAAGGTTCATGTACTCGCTTTTCTTTAACTCTTACATTTCAGACCTCAACTGCATCTCACAAATTTAATATATTCTGCATTAGATGTTTAAATTCCCTTTTGTCGAAGAGGCTCTCTTTCCTTTTGGAGATTGGGAAATAAAATGAGAAATTTTGCCTGCTGTCTTTGAAGTCAGTGGGTGTTTATCTTCAGGAATGACAGGACTGATTCCCAGACACGTACCAAACTGGAGATTGCCACCTACTTCATGTAAATGCACATGCAGGACAAGTTTAATGAGTGCGGTGCAAGCTCAAGAATCCAGAACAATTCATAATCAAATCCAGACAAGTTGAAATTTTATGGTACGGCACTACCAGTTCTTAAGAAGTTGCCACAAGTCTTTCAGCCCAGATTTTTAATAGTGTTGTAGAAGATGATTAGTTTTTTATTTAAAACATATACCTAAAATGTTTTTAGCCCTCATTGCTCAGGAGTCTTCTTGAATAGAAGCCCAAAATGCTCAACAATAGAGAGATGTCAAAATTGCATTTTGAAAATAGCATGATTCGGAGAAGAAGAGGTCAAAACTCTTGCATGATATTTCATATGATTTTTTTTTTTAATGCCTTGGACTTCTTGATCTCATTTGTTCTAGCTGCATGGGAGTCAGCTAATGATGGGGCCTATTTAAACCTATTAAAAAAACAGCTACTGGAACAGGACCGTTTTTACCTCGGCAGTGCCAAATATCTTGCAGGCAGGAGTTTAAAGAGAGCTAGTTAAGAGACTTTAATGTTGGATCTTGGTAAGCGTGAGAACATGGGAAAGTTCTAAATGTCTGAGAGAATTTAGGTGTGTGGGTATTAAAAGGGGTTGGGGAAAAAAAACCAACATATTTGTAGGCCTGTCAACCTGACATCGATTAGGTAAAGCAGGATGTGCAGACCTGGACCTGCTTAATAAAGAAATAAATGGGAACTAATGCTGAGCAATATGGTCTGAGGTAATAGATTTTTGTCAACTAATTGAAATGTTATTTATGAAGCCTCAAGTTTTCTTGATAAACACAACAGTATTGATGTAATGCACGTGGATGTCAGTGAAGTATTTGGCATGCCACTATGATTAAGGAATAAGAATCATGCAAAATTAACGTGGTACACAATTAGTGGAGTAAGAATTGCCTTTCACAATGTAGTTACAAGTATATTTATAATTATTAGATGGACAGCACAGGGATCAGTCTCCTGCTATTTATTTGTTTGTTTTACCAGTGACCTGGGTGCGCACATCATTTCCTCATTTGGTCAGGTTCTCAGCAGATATAACTGGGGAAGTAAGAAACGAACAGTTCATTGATACAACCCAATCTGATTTATTAGGTACACTGGTGCAAGAGCAGGCCTTCTGATGTGGCCAGATGTAATAAAGCCAGAACTATAGAACAAAGACAGGAAACCAGAGGAGTGAGGTAGGGAAACCCCCCCTGGAAACAGTGATGCTACAAAGAAAGCTGGAGCCTTGGTAGTTAGTGGGCTCGTTGTGAGAGTCCTCTGCAAACACAGCAGGCCAAAGGGCGGACATTATCCCAGTATATTTAAGAAGCAGACTCTTGAGCAGGGGTAAGGATGCCAAATTACCTTTAGCGGAGGTGGTGCCTTCAGACGAGAAGGTTGTGCACAGCCAAGGGTGGTGGCTGGCAAGCAAGCTTTGCCATGAAAGCTTTGATGCCCTTAGCTCTGCCAAGGGAAAGGCAAGGGGTGCGTAGGTCACAGTCAGTAAGTGCCAGTGTGGAGAAAACAAATGAGCACCGAGGCTCTTTATGCTGATGAACGAAGGTCTAATGAGATGCCAGGCTGGCAATTAAAGCTAGACTAACTCGGAGTAAAGTTTAGATGTGTGTTTGCAAATGAAGGCAATAGCACGTACAAGTGATTAAAAGTTATGTGGGGATTCTGTGTCACTTGGATGTCTCGATTGCTCTGCTCAAACAAGGATGAATTTAGAAGTCCAGGGCTGCTGTCACATGGGAGGTCACAACAGATGCTCAGTGGACCCTTAATTCAAGGAACCATTAAATTAGCTGAGATGTGAAATAGGGCTGCTATTAGCTGATTTTGTTCAGCAAGATTTCTGTGTTAAGCGGTATAGAACAGGATTGATCATAGAATCATAGAATCATTTAGGTTGGAAGAGACCCTTGGGATCATCGAG